>CM023540.1:46518305-47118305 GCA_013350335.1 Chimonanthus salicifolius | reverse complement strand
TAGAGATGCCAAGATTAAAAACAATAAATAATAACAAAATAAGTGAAGCACAGACCTTAGCTTTAATGGGTAAGACAAATCAGTTGTGAATTTGTTTAGTTTCTAATCGTGACTACTCATTGCTTTGCAAGTATTTTCTGGAAATGTATTGATGAAGTCTGACAATGATGAAGAAGCTAACTGTTTTATCATCCCTCGCACACAGGTATGCCCTAATCTGATGGACTGACCTCAACCCCAGCAAGTCAGTGCACTCCTCCACCCAATTAATCAGATCTGGGACACAAGCACCATATCAGCATGTTTCTTGCAAACCCGCAAGTCCCAATGTACCGACTTTTGAGCTTCTTGTTACCATTGTTTCTTTTTTTCTTGGAATGGTAACATAACTCAAACTAATAACTCCATAAGGTTATGCCATGATTATTCATCTTTGAGCTTGCTGTAGTTTATGTTTGTTTGCAGCAGTGCTACCCTTTTTGCACTTGAGAATTTCACAAATGAGACAGATAAATGACCAACAGGAATAAACAGATACCCATCAGTATTTACTCCCAAAGCTCTCTCTCTGGAAGATAACAAAAGGTTAAGGTTAAATGCGCCCAACCAGGAGCTGGCTTAAAGTAGAAATATGGAACTCAAAACATAAAGAAAGCTAAGTATGACAAAGAATTCCAGGTACCACTGAGCTGTGCAAATTGAAACCTATGAAAGAATCCACAACCAAAGCCCATTGATAATATTGGACTTGATCTTGCAAATTACAGCTCTAGCTAAACAATCCATTTAACAACCAAAGGTATCATATACCAAAGAACTTGACTTTCCTTTGGAAAAGGACCTACAGCCCATCTAGAAATGAGAATTGGAATAGAAAGAGCAATCATCCAAACAAGAAATGATAGACAAATTCCTCATTCCTCCAACAAAGATAACAATTAGGGGTGGAAAAGTTTCTCAATTTGAGGTAGCCAATAGTCAAACTTTGCCTAAGATAAGCCATTAAGGATTTGGTTCAAGAAAAAAAAAAACAAAAATTTACAAGAGAAGATCATTGGGTGCCTTATTCCAAATCTGCTGGTCTTCCTCTCCATCCAGTGGGAAACATCTTTGTTTAGATGAGATTAAATCCTCAAATATGAAATATTTTAGTCCATCAAATTCATTTTACACATTTAGGCCCACACCTCCCTACAACTCGGATTTCCACTGTATCTTTCATGATTTTTTTTTTCTTGCAATCTATATGCCTCTGGCTATTTTAGTGTCTTACTCTCTCCAGCCAGAAGCGATTTTATGTTTATTGCAATCAACATGAATGGTCAAGTGGGTATGCCATGAGAAAGTCCATTACATGAACTAGTTTGAGTTTTTTTTTTTGAAATGGTTGATATATTAATAGATAAAGAGGCACCAGTGGTGCAAGTACAAATAAAGGAAACAGAAAAAGAAAGCAACAATAATAACTGGAAAGGTAAGCAAACAATGAATCCTCAAGTTAGATCGATGCAAACTTTCCAGGCATGCAAAATGTCTGACATCGAAATATTCCGGAACACCTGCAAAGAGATAGCCCAAGAGGCACTCTTGGCAAGAGCGCGATGATCAACCGCAGAAGGAGATTCACTCTTATTTCTGAACAGTCGGTTATTTCTTTCCCACCAAAGGCTCCAAATAGTAGCGAAAAAGGATAACTGCCACAAAGAGGCACATTTCGACGAAACAGAAGCAATATCCCAAGAAAAGGACAACTCACCAATCGATGATGGCATAACACAAGAAACCCCAAACTGATCAAGCACCAAGAACCAAACCTTTGAGGAGAACGGGCAATGAAGAAGAAGATGATTCGACTCTTCGGAAGCATGCAAACACAAGGGGCAAACACTAACCATGATTCGCCCACGTCTCTGAAGATTGTCCTGCGTCAAGATTTTCCCTAACGCAGCTGTCCAAACAAAGCTGATTGCCCGCGGGGGAGCATTTGAAGACCAAATTTTAGGGTTGACAGTAGCAGCACATGAAAATGACAACGACCAAGAGTGGAAGGACTTAACTGAGAAAAGACCACTCTTGTCGGGCCACTAAACAATGCAATCATCCATATTGGGGTTGATTTTGAAGGATGATAAAGACTGGAGCAGATTAGTGAAAGCTTCAGTATCGGTGTCGAAGAGGTTGCAACGAAGAGGGATATCCCAAACCACATGGTTACCCGACAGGGAGTAGAAATGAGAGATAACCTCGGAAGGATTAAGGGAGAGCCGGTAGAGGGAAGGAAATCTAGAGGCCAAAGAGGAGCCGTTGCACCACAAATCAGTCCAAAACTTTAATCTGTCACCACGTCCTGCCTTGAAACGAGTCCCAGCTTTAAATTTGTCAACACAAGCAACAATGGCAATCCACATACCGGATGCACGAAGAGGGGCAGGGTTGATGTCCCACCCGAAGTTCCCCAACCGATACTTGCGGAAAATAATAGACTTCCAAGGAGAATCCCCATCGGAACCAAGACGCCAAAGTCACTTATAAGCAAAGCAGTGTTAATGGCCTGACTTGGACGTAACCCCAGACCAACATCAGAAATCGGTAGGCAAACCTGATTCCACTTTACAAGATGATATTTCTTCACGTCCTCACGATTACCCCACAGAAAATTTTTCATAACCATCTCCATCGATTGAGATACTTTCTTGGGACATGTAAAGGCAGAAAGAAAATACACAAGCAAAGCATTGAGAACAGATTTGAGCAAAGTGATTCGACCGCCGAAAGATAAATACTTTCCCTTCCAAGATGCCAAGCTTTTACTGAACTTGTGAATGATTGGTTCCCACAGTGAAAACCCAGGAGGCCCAATGCATAGAGGAAGACCCAAATAGGTAGAAGGAAGGATAGCAGATGCGCAACCAAGAAGCCCGGAAAAGAAGGAAAGCTCAATGTTGTCTAGATTGATCCCATAAATGACACTCTTGCAATAATTGATCTAGAGGGATGAAGCCAACTCAAACCATCTCAATAAAGCTATGAGGTTCTTGATATACTCTTCGTTAGCCTCGCAGAAGATGATGGTGTCATCCACAAACTGTAAGTGATGGATATGCAAAGCAGAAGAACCAATGTCGAAGTCGTGGCTGAGGTTGAAATCCGATGCGTTAGAAAGGAGAAGACTAAGGGATTTCGCAACCATGGTAAAGACAGTCGGAGATAGAGGATCTCCTTGGCGGATGCCTCTGGAACTATTGAAGAAACCTTTAGAAGATCCGTTGATGAGCACCGAAAAATAAGCAGAAGACATACATTGAATAATCCAAAGGTACCAAATCCGACTGAAACCCATACTAGAGAGCACGAAGACCAGAAAGTTCCAATCCACCAAATCATAGGCTTTCGCCAAATCTAACTTGCAGATAAGACCTTTACGATGAGCCTTATGCTGGGAGTCAATACACTCATTAGCAGAAATCACAACATCCATAATCTGTCGTCCTTCAACAGCTGCCGATTGAGGAGAGATCCGCTTGGGGAGATGGACCTTGAGCCGATTTGCAAGTACCTTAGCAAAAATCTAGTAAGGACTTCCAAGAAGACTAATAGGGCAAAAATCAGAGAGGGAAGATGCCCCATCCTTCTTAGGAACCAGAACGAAGAAAGTAGCGCCAATCTCCTTGGGGATAAAAGCGTCTTGGTGAAATTCCGAAATAAAGCAATAGGATCAAACTTGACAATATCCCAAAACTGTTTAAAGAAAGCAATGGGGAAACCATCAAGCCCAAGGGTACGGTCCTCACCAAGGTCCCACACTGCAGCTTTGATTTCATCCTCAGTAAAAGGTTGCTCCATGGAGGCAAACTAATGCAGCTGGTATGATTGGGTTTGAGGGTTTTGGGTGATGACTCGGCTAAGTTAATAAATAATGGGCATTCAATGATAATTAGATGGATTAAATGGGTCAATAATAATCAAATGGCAGTTTGGTAATTAAGAAATGAAAGACTAATGGATATTGGTTTTACTTTGGTGGATTGAGTGGAACATTGGTGGATGGGATGAATAGGAAGGTTTAGAATGGAAAAAGAAGGGCTAGGCTAGATAGGTTAGGGTAGACTTTGCTAAATGGGAAAGAAGGGTAGATGGTGTCTTCTTGGGTAGTGGGAAAGGTAAAGTGGAGAGAGAGGGGGGCATGGAGAGATGAGTTCGGCAGAGGACTTAATAGAAAAGATCCCTGGGCCAGCGGCAGAATGGGTTGTTCGATGGACAGAGGCAAGAGGCGACAACAAGGGTGAACAAAGATGGTGAAGCTATCTCTGCTATAGTCGAGAGGGCAGCAACATCGCAGCACGGTGACAGTGGCGAGGCTGGCACTGGCTGGTAGGAAGATTGTGCCCGACGTCCGCCGGTTTGGGCATGTTCCGACCGTCTGCTTGCAGGAGAGAAGGGAGATAACTCCGGGAGCACTGTCGAACGCCGGCGACAGTTGAATCCACAGAGGAAAAGAAGAACCCGTCGATCTCCGTCGGACGGGAAGGAAACTTGAATCCACGAGCGAACCGGAATCCACCGGGGAAGAAGATAACATGGAAAAACCCAATTAATTCATATTCATCAATAATTTGTCTTTTACATCCTCTAATTGGGGTTTTTATAAGAAAACCCAAAAACTAAAAATAGCAACAAAATAAAAACGAAAATAGAATAATAAAAATATAAATCATCCCTAATAAATCTAATCTTACAAATAAAGCAATGAAAATAAATAAAAATAGAAATTTCTATAATTCTTTGATTTCTTGATTGAGTTTCTTGATTCGACCGGGTTTCCCGATTTAGATCGATTCGATCTTGGGTTGACGGATTTTCGTGCTACATCGCAGACTCGGCGGCAGATATAGATCGGAATGAAAGACCGTGAATCGGCAATCTAGGATAGGCACTGGCGGAATAAAGCTGTTGAAAGTGGTTGAGAACACTGGAGGTGATTTCCTCCTTGGAGGTCACGGTGGATCCGTCAACCAGGAGGAAGCGAATGCAATTAGCTCGCCTATGAGCAGAGGCCATGGCATGGAAATAGCGAGTATTTTTATTCCCCTCCTTAACCCACTTATCTCTAGATCTTTGCCTCCATTTAACTTTATCATGAATACTCTTGGTCCAATATTGATCCTGATGGTCAAGGCAGAGAGAGACGTCCTCTCAGATAGAGATCCTGTTTGTTCACATAAATCAATTTGACTGATTCCACTAAGGATGGTAGTGAGAGTTTCCAACAAGGATCCGGAGTTAGTAGAACACCACTACTTAAGCTTTGATTTCAATCTCTTCAATTTTAGATGCAAAACATAACACTTTCTACTGGCAATAGTATCTTCTGCCCACCATTCAGCAATAAAGTCCCTAAAACCAAGCTCATGAGTCCAAAACAGCTCAAACCGGAATGGCGAGGGTCCCCATGATTCCTCAAAAGAGTCCAGAACCAAAGGCCAATGGTCAGACACAGGTCTAAGGAAGACTGAAACATTAGAATCAGGAAAGATGTCAAACCACTCTGTCGATACGAGAAATCTGTCGATGCGGGAGAGAGAAAGTCGCTCTTGACCATTGGACCAAGTAAATTCTCCGCCGGATAGAGGGAGGTCCACTAGATCAAGAGAAGAAATACAATCAAAGAAATGCCGCATAAATGGAGTGAAAGAAGTTACCCCAGTTCTCTCGTGAGGAAAGTGGATGAGATTAAAATCTCCGGAAATGCACCACCGATCAGACCATTTCCCTCTTAGGGATTCCACCTCCGCAAGGAAAACACTCTTTCTAGCATCGTCACAAGGGCCATAAACACAAGTCAGAGTCCACGCATTACCCAAGGACCCATTCTCAAAGTGAACAAATAGGGAGAATTTGCCCATCGAAGAGTCTAATAAAGAAAGTTTTCTAGTGTCCCAACATATGATGATGCCCCCAGATCTACCAACCGACGCCTTAGAGATCCACTTAAAGTGATGACCCACACCACAAGAACGAATGACAGATTCCTGAGGGTCATCCAACTTTGATTCTTGAAAACAGATAATGGAAGGATTGATAGGATCGATGAAATGCTTAATTGTAGCTCTCTTTCCCGAGTCCCCCAAACCCCTCGTATTCCATGAGATAATCTTCATGGGGACACTGATTGGTTTACCCTGCTCGATTCGGTCCTTTCCGACTTCCATAGTTGATAGAAGAACTTAACCTGTTAAGCTCGTGGGAAGTTCGATCTTTATTCTTGGAGTTTATTTTCTTAATAGAGTCCAGGTGAGCGAAGCACATCTTCCTGACCCTCCAGCGTTAAACCCATCATACTGCCAACCTGGATCATTCTATTATCGATCCAGTTAGAATGAGGACTGCTAGTCTGCCCATTGGTATCATCAGCACTTGGAGCAATCTGAGAGATGTTCCCACTAGCCAACTGAATATCCGGTTCCAAGATGTTAATTTGGGTACCATCTGATGGGTCCAAGATAGAGTTGTTGCGATTCATCTGAGCTAGAGACGGAGAGAAACCTTTTTCAGTAACAAATTTGGACCATAGGCGAAAAGCATGGAACTAGGAATCTCTGGCAGGATGAAGTAATTTAGCCTCAGGTAGAAGAAAAGCTTTGACCAACAACGAGAGGCATTCTCTAGAAGGCACACCATCAGAAGTCTTCGTAGGCTCAGACGACAGACTTCTAGCAGGTTGTCTAGAACAGCGAGGATTCGAAGGCAGGATGAGCGATTGCATTGATGTAGATGAATCACGAGTGACACAATGGGGGTGAGAACTCGCCTGGTGAGGATGATTTTCTTGGGACAGAGGGTGACAGTTGAGATGCAGGCCCAGGGTCGTAAAAGGCGACGGCTGAAAGATCCCTCTTGGATAGAAACCTCTTGGTTTGAAGAGGAATGGGTTTGGAGCGGCAAAAGGGACCCCAGAGTTCAAAAGAGGTTGAGGATTCGAGTAGGAAGGGCCTGAGTTTAAAACAATTGGGCCTGGCCTGAAGGGTTCGCTAGGGTGAGTCAACCTGGGCGAGAAAGGCCCGAAGAACTGGCTTTGTTTGTTAAGACTTTGGGTTGTAGCTGGCTGACCCGTAATGAGCATCTTACTCGGCGCACGTGAGAGGGAGATGCGTGGCTACCAAAAAGGGGATTAGGGCATGAAACCGCAGCAGAAGGCGTAACCACTGCGGAAGGCGAAAGGCGAATTCCACTGGGAAGGGTAGATTGGTGGTTTGGCTCAGACAGGGCGGGCGTTGTAGGATACGGTTTGAAGGGAGGTACAACAACAGTCACCGAAATGGATAAGGGGTTAATGTTTGCAGGCGAGATAGGTTGTAGGGAGGCGGAGGTGACGTGCTGAACTGAAGAAAGCGAGGGATGTGGGACACTGACAGGTTCAACAATAGGGTAGGAGTGCCACGTGGGGGCGCTAGAGAGTGGACGAGATTCAACCTCAGGAGGCTTCACCAGAGACGAAGGGTTTCCAGCCGGATGGGAGGTGAAAGACTTGCTACAGGCCTCCTTGCTGTCTTCTATCTCAATAGACAGATCAATCCAGTAATCTCCAACCATGAGGGGTCCTCTTTAAATCAACCAGATTGGGGGACCAAAGCACTGTATCTAGCAAATCGAAGGTTGTTGCCGGAGATGGTCCTCGGGTCTATCTCAACCACCTTGCCGAGGAAGTTTCCAATCGAACCGGGATTCACGAGACTCTGATCCAACGACTCTGCAAATCCCACTCCTCAGATCAAAGACAAAGATCAGAAAAATGCTACTGATCTTTATTTTTAAGGTGAGAGGAGATGCCGGTAGGAGCGGATTGAGGTGGTAAGATCAGGGTGGTCGTTTGTGTTGTATGTTACAAATGGAGATAGTGAGCAGTGCAACTTGAGGTGTATATTGGAAAAATGCTGACCATTTTATAAGATAATTTTACAATAACATAAAAAATTGTTTCAAGAAAGATGGATAAGAGCAAAGATATCAAGTGAGACTGAAAAAATAAAGTCAACTCTCCCAAATGCAAACATTAGAACAGTGATGGAGATGAATCGGCCAGAAAGAACTATCTTTGGTTCACCAAAAAAAAAACTTTTTAATTGGATCAATCAAGCCATGTTTTTTCAGCCCATAAAACTTAAATCCCAAAACTTTGTGGCCTTTGGAATCATGGCTTGATTGATTAAATCGCATAGATTATTGGTGGTCCCCATATTCAAGCTAAGACCTTCTGACTGAACCATTTCCATCACCTTGATGGGCCCACGTAAGGCTTCAAAACATATTACCCATGCACAAATGCGCAGAGATCATTTCTCATATATGAGAAGGTATCTTACTCCTTACGAACCCATTAGAACCACGCTCTAATCTCAACGGAATATGGGATTTAGGCTAGATGAAAAATCTCACTGGATGTCAAATGACACCATCCTGTTGAAAATTTTCACAGCCAATCGTAATTGGCTTATCATTTACTTGATGGACTCTACAATAATGCTCGTCAGAGGGCATTGCTTTTAAATCTTTGAAGCAAAATAAAAAAATAAAAAAAATACACATTCTTCTAATCCACTCTTTCTGGGTATAACAAGCTATGCCATCTCTTCTCCACAAAATCTTGCCCCTCCTACTGAAAGGGCCAAACCAACCCTCGCTCAGACCCCACCCCGTCCTCCCCTTCCCCTTTTCTCAATCCATGAGAGCCTAAAGCCAACAAGGACAACCAAGTGCATTAAAAAGAGATTGAGAAAGAAGAACCAGATTGGGAGAGCTAATCTGATCTAGAGCTATTGCTTATACATAAATTCCCTCATCATTTTGAATATCCTACAAACATAACGGATATACACTTAAATCATGTAATGTAGTGATTCACCTCATTTACTTAAGTATTCTTTACCAACAGGATTGTCCTTTGGTCATTTCATTTCTAACATATGTAATGTCTGTTTAATCTGAGCCAGTCATTATTTCAGATTTGGATCGACCATAGCCAAAATCAGGCTGCTCTGTCCATATGATTGGAAGACTTTTCCTCAATAGACTATCATCCATTTAAACGTTTACTCAAGGGAAAGTCATAGAACATTCAAGCAATATAGTTGGGCTATTGCCCATCCGCTATTTAAATGCATTCCTATCTAATTTTATTTCAAAAAATGGTTATTTTCTTAAAAAAAAAAAAAAGTAATTTCATTCCATGCATCCAAACAAAGAATCTGCGAGTCCCCTAGACACCTGGAGCTCTCCTTCCCCATTCTATCCATCCAAAAAGAATCCAGATCCTCTGTTGGCGCCAGCAGAAACTGTTCTATTTGACCAATCGAAGTGCCAAAAAAAAAAAACCTCTGTTGGCTGCATACAGAGGATCCGATCTCCATCCAAAATCGACCCCAATGTGGGTACACTGCAAAGAGTAAAGTACTATTTTTTTTTAAGAAAAAAAATGTGGCTAAAGGCATTCGAATTGTAGTTGCAAAAATGGTTATTTTTCTAAGTAGATCCATTTTCTTCTAAGAAACAGAGAAAGGGTAGGAGCGTACCTGGAAGGTGAGAGAAAAGGGGTTCTTGAAGCCTCTCTTGGGGAGGCGGCGCCGGAGAGGGGTCTGACCACCTTCGAAGCCTAACTTGTGAGTGCCTCTGGCCTTCTGGCCCTTGTGACCACGCCCGGCGGTCTTGCCCTTTCCAGACCCAATTCCTCTCCCTTTCCTCCTCTTCTTCTGGCGGGCTCCTTTGTTGTCTCTTAGATCATTCAACCGAAGCAGGCTCATGCCCCCCATTGCCATGCTGCTGTATCCCTTCATCAACCGTCCATTTGCAACCTCCGCTCTCCACAGCCGTTGAATCGCCAACGATGGTGATTGGGGGATGACTCGGATACTGACGCTTTGAGGAGTGTTGAGGATGGTAGTGGTGGAAACCAAGGAATGGCGGAGAGAAGAAGAAAAGAATCTCCTCCACATCTCACTGTTTTTCTTCCTTTTCCCCAGCAATTGCTTTGCTCTGCGTTTAAACCTTTCAATTCTCTCGTAGGGTTTTGTGTGTCTGTTAAAAGTGCGAGAGAAATGAGTGGCAATGGGTCGGGTCTAAACGGGTCGGATCATTCGTTTTGACACTTGTTATCAAACCGACCATTTATACTATAATTTTGAGCTCCTTTAGTTCAACCTGATCCGATCTAATTATTGGGTAGGTTCAAATTAGACCAAGGGTAGGTTCAAATTAGACCAAGTTTTAAATTAGTAAGATTAAATTCTTAATTGACTTAATCGAGTTTTCTTATTGACTCATCAAATCAACTTAATTTAATAATATATCCCGTTATTGATGGGTTTAAATGAGATAAAATTAAGCTTAATATGCTTAAATCAATATGCTAATAGACTTGACACCTATCACTTAGTCTAAGTCAATTAAGTCAAATTGTGATTGAATTGTTTTACTAAATTTAATTGATTAAGCTTTTAAATAAAATAATTAATTGTTACGTATTAAATTAGAAATTTGTAATGAATGTTTATAATTTTTAGCGATGACTATGAAATTATGGATAAACTTTATCCGATAAAGTATGGCTCATGGTTATCGTTATTTTAGTAATCTTTAAAAAGACTTTTCATAATTATTTATCAACAATGGCTCTATTTTGGTGCTTTATTAATTATATTGTTCTATTTTTATATTTTTGTTAGATAAATTTATATTAGATTCAATAAAAGTAATTAAATTATATTGAATTGGATAAGCTTAATTGACTTGTCATCGTTAAAAAAACTTAGTTTACTTGTCACATAGTTAACTCATAATTAATCGAGTTCTAGTAAAAAGATGAGCTGATCCACTTGGATGACTGAACAAGTCTCCTACTTGACCCAACTTAATAATTGGGTTACCCCTTGTCCTAGTCTTATTTTGAGAAATAATAAAATACAAAGTTTAGTCAAAATTTGAAATGGGTTATAGACATGTCAAAGTATTTAATTTCGAAGTTTATTTTTAACTTTTAGGTTATTAAATTAGTTATTAATTGTTAATTCAATTGAATTTAAGTGAAATTGGTTTCGCAAAGCTCCAACTTGTATTTTTTTAACATGGTATATTAAAGGTGAGACTAATTCTATTCGCATGTATAAACCTCTCAATTCAACTTGTATTTTCCTAAAGAATAATCACAAATTGATTAAAAAGGAGATAGATACAATTTGAAAAACCGTAAGAACAAAAGATAAGTAATCTAAAGCTTAGCCAAACCACAAAGAGTTCCAAACTTGATACAACAAACAAAATCCCAACAAGAGCTTCACATCCAGCAAACCCCAAAACCATTTAGAACTCCATCAGCCAAACAACAACCTTCTCATGGTTGATAATTTGCAGATTTATTTAGAAGTTTAGCTTTGAGTTCGAAAATACAGAGCTCAAACGAGTGGTTCTATCCGGCATATGAGCCACTCTACTAGCACCACCAAGGCAAAGACAGGCATCCTAGAAACTAAATTGCTCCAAAAGATTAGCAACATCAATCTTCTCTCTCGTCAATAGGCTGCCAACACCACTTCTCCAATGGCCCTCACCCTATCTAAATTTTTTTGGCACCCTACCTAATTATCTCTCCCTTCGCACTTTCGGTTGTGTGTGCTATCTTATCTAGGTGATTATACTACTAACAAACTTCAACCTCGATCGGTTGATTGTGTTTTTTCTTTGTTACAGGCAGAGTCTATATCTCCTAGCATGTACTTTTCAATGAAGTTATTGTCCCTATGCCACAAATTGTCCCCATCTTCACCACGATCATCTTTTTCCCTTCGTGCACCTCCGCCATCAACATCACCCTCTCACCTTGAAGCATAGGATCCACCACCTACCGCCTCAACATCTCTGCTCGCAGTACTAGAGTTGACTTCTGTTTTCCCTTCCTCTCTAACCTCTGCGTGATAATTTTATCTTATGGTGACTCATACTAAGAACGACATCTTCAAATCCAAAAAGCGAGCTACCTTTTCTATGATAACTATGAATATAATTTAATTTAAGAGATTAAATTTTGACTCTTTTCTTTTCATTTGATTATGCTAGTAGTTTGATATTAATGTTTTTTAATTTCTAAAATAATATAAGAAAACTCAAACTTTTAATATAAATAATCTACTGTTAGTGCCCCGACTTGACCGAGTCCCTGTTTGTTAATTACATGACTCGGGTAGAAGCATTTGCCAAGAAGCTTGAAGACTCAAGATGATCGAGGAAGAAGATCATGCTCCACCAAGCTCAGAGCTCATCATCATGGCAATCACAAGAACATGTATATGGTCATAGATGACCCTAGGTGGAACCCACACCTGAGAGAAGGCTACTAGACTTAGTTGCATATGTTGGTTATAAATATAAAATGTCCAGAGAGGAAGTTGAACAGTGAATTGGAAGTGAACTTGGAAACATGAATTATGTTCATTGTCAGCACAACCAGTCTATCTCATCGACCCCTCGGTGTAGTCAGGATCGACCCATCATGGTCAAAGACTGGTCGGCCAGATTGATATTGGTTCTGGAACTTCGAACTGTCACTCTGGATATGCCTTTGACCGAGAGTCTTGTATGCACTGACCCCTCGGTGATGAACATGAACGACCCTCGTGGTCAACGACTCATAGGTATAAAACTTATAAGTTTTGGATTGGGAATTTACAAGGGCTCTCAATAAAACAGACATCTCGGTATATCACGACCGATCGAGAGTAAAAGGACAGACTCCTCGGCAAAAGGTGATATGTTGTTCTGGGTAACAGGTTTCCCAAGTGGAAACTACTGTCAAGCATGCTTTGCACCAAAACGAGCTGTCGACCCATCGGCGAATCTACATGTCGACCGGGAAGTAATTATGCCGTTGGGGGTGCATTTAATGCGCAACGCTCTGGTGGTTGAACGGTAATAAATATGAACACCGACTCATTGGTGCCACCGACATGTCGGTCCTGGACAGTCAATATGACCGTTAAAACTTCTCTATAAATATGAGTGTTGGGTGATCATTTTACTATCTTCCTTGAGCTTAAAAGAGTTAAACACTCTAAGGAACGATCAACACTCTTGAGAAAAAGATCATAAACAACCAATCTTTATATTGTATTTGCAAGTGAGAAAGAGATGAGGAGAGAAAAATCATAAACAATCAATCTTCGAATTGAGTTTACAAGTGAGAGAGTTATAAACTAGGAAAGCTTTGGTTAAGCCAAGTTTCATTATCTCCCACAAAATTGTGATTGCTACACGACGACTGTAAGAAGGAACATCGACACAACTTGGGTGGGATCTTCAAGAAGCACACATTAGCGAGAAAGAGCTTTAAGGCAAGTGCTTCTTGGTTTTTAATTTTCTTTTTTAAAAACCTGTAACCTGAAAGCGGATTAAGGAGAGATACTCCGGAACCACTATAAAAAACTCTAGAGCGTCGTCTCTGGCACAGAACTTGGTGGAATTCCTAGCCAATTGAGTGAGGTGGAATTCCTATTCTAATTGTGAGGGTACAAGTCCCCAGATAGTGAATTTGGGGATAGCTCAAGGTTGAGCGAGTCCTAACAGTGGATGCAGGTTGGCGAACCAAACCACTATATATCTTGTGTTCTTATGTTTGTGGTGTTAGAGTCAATTTCTTATGTTGATTGTTTAATCACATTTATTAACACACACACTCTTGATTGTTATTTCTGCTGCATTTAAATTAATCAAGCAAGTAAATTCAAAAAGGACCAATGAATTCGGATTGACCTATTCAACCCCCTCCCCCCTCCTTTTCTCGGGTCAATCAGGTTGTTCTAGCACCCCATGTAAAGGGTACTTCCATCTACAATAAAACTAAATTCTCTTGTAATTTTACCTAAAATTTAATTTAATAGAAGGCCCATTGTTGATCCCATGTTACTCTTTTGAATGTAAAGGTACTATTGAAAGTTTTTATTATTATGAAAAACTAAGGTAAAAATATTTTTATTAGTCAAAGTAATTTGAAAATATATACAAAACATACTTTTGCGAAAGCTAAAAGGCTTAAGACGTACATCATTTAAAAGTTTACCTTTTAGAAGTCTTAATTTTTATTACCCGCTTTTTATGAGATAACATTTAAACAACTATACAATATTTTATGAAAACAAACTTTGAATATCCAAACAACCTTCCTTTTTTTTTTTGTGTTTTTAACCAAAAAAAAAAAACTTTTGATATAGAATACATGGTAAATCTATTTTTAACCGGAGGAAGTTCATGCATTCAGGATGTCTATAGGCTCGATTTAGACCCGACTATCTCATAGAGAACCCTGATACCCTGATCTCATTTATATATTGCGAAGGCTTTTCAAAGTTAAGTCCAAGCCTACTTGTTAAGAAAAGTTCTGAGCCTAATTTAGTGGTAAAAAATGCACAGTGATTTTGACTATTAAAATTAAGTAATTAAAATCTAATTTTGAACTCAAATTTGATACAACTATAGTTCATTATGTCCACTTTCAATTTAAATGGTCATTTTCTTAGTGTACACATACACATATATTGACTAAACGTGCCAAAAAACTTGTCTCAATTGGCTTTTACAAGTTTCTTATTAAAGCCTGAGTCCATCTGTTTAGCTCATGGTTCCAAATCTCAGCTGATATGGATATCTCGGGATTTTGAGTACCGAAATATCTTTGCCGATACGCATTGTATCAGCCGTACTTACAAATCTCGGCCGATATCATAGAGATCTCAGCCGAGATCTAGGTCTTGATATCGGCCGAGATTCAGTAATATCAGTCGGGCATTTAAAAAAAACAAAAAAAATGAAATTACTTAAAATAATCCATTTTTTTACTTTTTTTTTATTTCTACAATTCATAACTTAAAATGACATTGATTAACTAAGTAAATAAATTATGAAATTACTTCTACAATTTTTCCTCATTTATCTATTTTTTTGTAATTTTTCACCATTTTATTACTAATTATTTAATTTCATGATATCGCAACTTCAAAATTATATTAGAAGATGTAAATGCCCGATATTTTATGAAAAAATTACATATTCAATGAGCATATAATTATCCACATTATTTTTAATTTTTTTAGAATTTTTTCAAAAAATAAATAAAATAAAATAAAAACGCTGAGGAGAGAGAAAAAATTCTGTGACGCCCCGCCCTTTTTCCATCGCTTAAAAGCAGAGTAATTTTTTTTTTAATTAGAACTTAGAAAAAGGGGTGGAGACTCCACAACGCGAGTCGAGTCGAGTCCGAGTCCGAAGACCCGACCTCCACTGGCCAACTCAATGTGTGCATGGACTCAGTCCATTGTAAACAGTTACACACACTGTATACCCCCATAAAATTTCGTTTGCGGAAAACATTTATTGCGGATATGTTATAACAATAACAGTTATAGCAGCTTAAGCAAAGATAAGAGAAATCTAAATATCATAAGTCAAATAACAAACCACAACATTTCAATATTATAGGAGTTGTCTAAAGTTATTACATTCCAACCTCTCACTCCTACAAATACATCAACACTCCAAAATATCAAAAGTAATATTAAGTCCCCTCCAAGACTCTCTTGCTCGGTCCTCGATCAAGCATGACTGGTGCAAGGTCCATCATCATCTTGCTTATATTCACATGTGTTCACATCTAAATGGGGGGGAGGGGCGGAATTATGGGCTTAGTCAACGCGCTCAGTAGGAGTTCCAAGTAATAGATATGCACGGGGGAGTGTTAAAATCAAAAGTATACATATGTTTTTTTTGTTTCATAATAAAACATTTTTCGTAGAGGAAAACATGATAGATATTTCTCAAATATCAATATAGCATAATCTCAATTACTTGTAATTTCTCAAGAAATGCTATGCCATGGTTACTATGCATCAATGAATGCCCATGCAACAATCATACTAGTTATTTTAGTAGCTAGTTCATCATTATTGGCCAATTACGTCCATCAGCGATTTGAGGCAGTAACCACCAGGGTGTTGTAACCCAACCACAAATTAACTGAGACTATCGGTGGAGTGTGGACTCCTCTTACTACGCAGGATTTCGGGACCTTCCTAGGTGCTCTTTGGCCCAAGTAATGCGGTAACATTTACAATAAGGACATGGCCAAGGAATAACATTAGTATAATTCATTAATACAGTACGCGAGACCAAGCGATGTCCGGACATTTTATTCTTGTCTCGGTAAATGCAATTTCCCTCCCACGCAAACCATGCATGAGGTATGTGTATGCTTATGATGACAAATCATGCATCATATAAATTTCTTTATCTTTCAACACGGGAAAACATATAGCAATGCTCATAATTTCAAGATACATAGCATTTTCATAGTTCATAACATATATTTTTTCAATAAATCAAATATATCAAGATATCATTTATATACACACTCGTGTGCTTCACTGATATAGGAAAACCTACTTGTTTAATGGTATTCACTGAAGGAAAGGATTACAAATCGATACGTACAACACTGGGGCCACTCTCGAATCCTTCATTTGTTGTTCATACATTATGTCCAATACAAAAACGATATCATTATCCTCAATTTGATTACTTGCCCTACTAATTTAACTTATAAAGACCTTAACAAGTGTTTAAGAATCACATTTGAAAAAGTGGATTGGGTCTGGAACATCCAGATTTAAATGGAAAATTCTTAGATTAAACAGGGACGACCCATAGCCATTTGGCGATGCATCATCGAGAATCCTCGTGATACATGGTCACCACGATCCATCGCGGGACAGGGCGTCCATTCTGCTGTCTTTTTCTTCCACTCCCAGGCCAATCCTATCGCCATTTGGCAACGCATTGCCTTTCTCTGGGTGGAAAATTCTGTATTTTTAAGTTACTCTCAGGCCAATACCATTGCGTAGGAGATGTATCACCTGGATCCTCACGACCCATCGTGAGTACACGATGCATCGCCCTAGGCTGTTCAATGTTTCCAATAGTTTTTAGGGCAATGCATCGTCTGTTGGTGATCTGTTGCCATGGTGACCCACAATCCATCGCCTGTCGGTGATGTGTCGCAGGTCACGACAAATGCAATTTTTCCAGGTTTTCGTGTTTTTCCCCTTTTTTTGATATTTTCAACCCTAATCCATTTTACACTACTTCTACACCCTCAAATTGAGTTCTTATCACTAAAAATAACTATAAATTCAACATACCTCTAAGGATTTGCGATTTCGCTGATGAATCAAAAGGGGGCTCAGGTTGGATTTGAGATTTTCTTTCTCCTTAAATGTTTTTTTCTTTCTTTTTATTCCTTCTCTCGTTTTCTTCCTTTTCTCTTTTTCTCCTTGCTTTTGATCTTTATTCTTTATTTATTTGTCTTCTTCTTTTCTTTTCTTACTTTTTTCTGTCTCTTGTTTTCCTTGATTTTTCTCTCCTTCCTTCATTCCTCGTGCTTCGGATTTTTCTCCTCTATTTTGCTTTGTTCCTTGGGGTACCAACGATGGAGATGAAGGAGAGGGGAGAGAAGAAGGAAGGGAACAGATGGAAGAGAAGGGAAAACAAGGGAACCACCGATTGGAAAGAGGGAGTGAAAAGAGAGAGGAAAAACATTAGCTTTTTCCGTCTTTTGCTTTTGGCTTGTGTAGTCAACAAGCAAGGGTGAGGTGGAGGGCTTGGATTGGCCGAAAGTGGAGGTGAAGTGGTTCTTGCATTTAATACAAAGCTGAGGTGGTTAGAGGTCACATCTTGCCATGTGGCATGCCACCCCTCATCTTATCCTACCACATCATCGCTTATGTGGCACGCCCGCCATGTCATCAATTAATTTACATTAATTATATTCCACTCCACTTTTAAAATTATTTAATTAAATTACCACTTAATTAGACAATATGTACTTTAATTACTTAATCAATTTAGTTACAATGATTTCATTTAATTTATGGCTCATCTCTCCATATTTCAATTAATTTCTTTTAAATTAATTATTATTATTATTAAACTCATATTAATTCTCTTAATCACTAATCCCAAATAGGAAATCCATGTTTTTCCATTCATTAGAGATAATTACATGGATTAACAAAATGAAAATCTCGAGGTGTTACAAATTAGGCCCAGATCTCGGCCGATACATATCGGCCGAGATCTCGGTTGGGCCGATTCTTCTACCCATGGTTTAGCTAAATGGGATCAAGAATATAGCTTGAGTCCAGTCTAACTATATATTGAATTTGAGTGGAGGAACGACCACAAATTATATTAATATTTCAATTTAATTCGCTTTAGTCAAACAATCCTTAAATTAAACACCACGTATTGGGCCAAATGAGACCTGTTGTATTTTAAATTTAACTCGCAAGCGCACGGACCAATTAACAGTGTAGTGAATGAGTGCAAGGTCGTACCCAAGGAAAATCAACAGAATATATGCATCGAAATAAAAATGTTACCATTAAAGTAATGTGATTTAAGAAAATAATTTTCTAAAACATGGAGTTATAATCTTAATTTAGCAAAATTCTAGATTTAGATAACCAATATTTAATTAATTATCTAATTTTGAAAGTTAACAAGATATAAGATCTACTTTTATCATTGATTTATAATTTTGACTAAAGTGGTGGAGTGAATTTAAATAACATCAATCTAATTTAAAATGCAAAGTTAAGAAACAAATAAAATATTTCTAACCTAGTTAAATCATTTCAAGGATTTTTATGAATAAATAAAAGAATGAAATAAAAACAATAATAATGAATTATTTACATAGTTTACAATGGAATCGAGACAAGTATCTAATGTGACATGTTATCCCATTTAAAAATAAAATTATGGCCTACACTATGAAATATTCTAGAATTATAAAATATAAATTCAAGTTCATCATTTATTAAAATTCTAAGTAGAAAAATTATGACGTCCATTAAATTAGAATTTTTCAATTTAAGCCTTAGACTTGAGCGGGATTTACACTTGCATTTTCCAAATCTAAAATAAATTGTTCTTAAAAAGAACCTTAGACTGAAAAAGTCAAGTCCCGCCGATCCTAACAGGGATTTTATTTTTCCTTGAAAAATTCTAAAAATAATGTAATACCCTGCCCCAGATTAGGCGTTTTTTAGCTTAATAATTTTGTTTAAATGGTTAATCTCAAAGATTTTGGTTAGGGCTTTGAGGAATGCCTAGGTTTGGCCCAATCTGAGCTCGTGAGCTCAGTGATCCAGCTTGTTCTGCTGGAGGGGCATTTTGGTAATTTACCGCTTGTTGGGCTTATTTTATAAATTTTGTTGATATGTGATTATTATTGGTTGATAATGTTTTCCTTAATAAAAGATTTGCATTTCTGATTTTAAAATGAATTTATTTTCAGAAAATGGTATTTAAAATCCGCCCGTCAAAACCCCGAAAGGGAGTATTAATTATTTTAAAGGGTTTTGGAAATGAAATAAATTTTGAAACCAGTATTTTATAGTAGACCATTTTAAGTATGCTCTAGTTATTTCATTTCACCCCAAAATGAGATTTCTAAAATGGTTTATTTAACATTTGTTTATTTAAGTAAATATTAATAAATTATGGTTTTTATTTAAATAAATGGTTTTTAGTGGGAGTTAAATTCTAAAATTTTTAAGGTGATTAAGGTTTTAAAAACTCAGCCTATCTGTAAGGTTGGATTAAGTTTTTATGTTCTTAAAATCATGATTTCAGTTAAAAATCCAGTTTTTTTTTTTTTAAAAAAAAGAGGGACTAAAATGCAAAATGGAAACTGTTGGAGGGCTGATCTGCAACCAAACAGAAAACTTGCCGGTTTACTGTTGCAAGCGTAAGCAGACGCTGCATGCGGCTGCATGCAGTGGCTGCCTGGCCCAGTTTTTCCAGCCATTTCTCTATAAAACCGGCCTCAGCTCTTCAGTTCTCACTCCCAAATCTTCTTTTCTCTCTCTGTCTCTCTCAGCCCAGCTGATACCCAGACCGCCCGACCCTCTCTGTTCTTTCCCAGTTTCCGTTACTGTTGCCTTAGAAGGAAGATTTTTCTAGATCAGTTTTCTCAGCCTAGGAACCTAAGCAAATGTATCCATTGCATTCCCCTTTTTATTTCAGTCAATTTCGAATCTAGAAAACCCGGTTTTGGCCCTGCTTTCAGTGAGAAAAACCAGTTTGAAGTTTTAAGAAAAACCCAATTTTCTTTGTATCAGTGAGCTTTCGGTGCTAAGATTGGATGGCTTACTGAGTTTCAAAGCTCCAAGCCTCTCCCTATGGAAAGAGGACTCCCCCAGAGGAGTCCATCAGACCGGCTGGATGTGAAAACTGAGTCTGGGAAGCCCTCTGTTTCTGGATTCGTATTTCACTGTCCGACTGCCGTCACTGTCTGCTGGTGCAGACAGTGGAGGAAGACGACTCTCGGACGGTCCGAGCGCCGATCTTAGGACGGTCCGAACCTTCGGACGGTCCGAGAGCTAACCCTCGGACGTTCCGAGCTTCACCCAAAGCCCAGTTACGCCCGAGGCAAGCCAGACCCCTTCGGACGAACCAAGTCGAGCTCGGAAGGACCGAACCCACTCGGACGTTCCGAACCCAGACTTCGGATGTTCCGAGGACCCAGACCCACCGAGACTTACTTTCGGAATTTAAACAGTTCGGAAGGACTTCGGATGACCCAAGACCCGATCTTCGGACGATCTGAAGTCAGACCCATGTTCCGAGGTCAGTGACTAGATTAGGTGTGGTTCGGATGATCCGAAGCCACTGTATCTGGTTCTGAGGCATGTTCCGAGGGACCTAGTTTTTAAGTGTAAAATATTATTTGATTGTCTTTTGTTTGATTAATGATGTGATTTGATGTTGATTATTACCCCCTTGTTAATTAAAATTGTACTAACCCCTTTTCTCTTATTATTTATAGTGTAAATACTATTGTATTCGCTTCCAGGCCGACCCTATTGGTCGGACACTGAGTGATTCACTTCCAGGCCGACGCTATATAGTCGGGCACTGAATGACCTAAAGGTCTAACTCAAAATGTCAGATCTGGTCCTATCCAAAAGACAACCGAGAAGTGACCCGAGGATCTAGACCTAACTCAATAAGTCAATCTGGTCAATGCCCAGAAGACAATATGAGTTTTGGACTGAGCTCCTTTTTATTATTATATTGTGGATTATGATAATTTAAAAAGGATAGAAACCCAGTAGGAGACTCAATTCCATATACCTTGGATATTTTTGGGAAAACGTTAGATTTCAAAATACTACTTGTGTGTATGTATTTGATCTGTATATTGATTGTGCACTTGTCTGTTTGTTTGAACAGAGACCGTGTAACCACACAATCATGGTGAGGGAACTTAACTCTGCAGGATATGTAAACATGTTTTATATGAGATGAGTCTTGGGCAATGGATGTTTTCAGATTTGATGAACCCACTCATGTGCCTAGACATGATGCACTATGGTAAGAGTGCTTATGATGATTGTGAATATTATGATGTTGATCATATAGTTATGAAAGACTGCTTCCACGTACCTGGGTTATTGAACCAATATCGGCCATATGGGGATGGTTTATGTCTACTGGACCATGGGTGGACCATGATGTCGTCAGTTGCTGACTTGAGGATGTCAGTATCGGCTAAGTCAGAGCCGGAGATGTACTTACAAGGATGTATTTTGACCGTGTCGGGACTTAATACTGGTCTCAGCGTAGTTGGCAGGTGTTACGTTGGATGATAGCAGTGATGGAAAGATGATGATGAGACTTTACTTGATATTATGCTTAGTTCTTATCAAGCATGTGATATTATTGAACTGTTGCTAACCTGTTATTTTACTTAAACTGCATTGTTATATTTCCTTCACTGGGCTAGTTAGCTCACCCCACTCACCTTTCAAGAGATGAACCCGAGGAGGAGGACCCTCTTTTTCAAGCTTAGGGTGGATAAGCTGAAGTGGTGTTTCGGGATCCCCCTGAGGGGAATACCCTTATCTTTTCTTGTTGGTTCTTGGAACCATTTGCTTTTATTAAGTACCGGATGTGGTACTTAATTTGTTTAAATGTGATGTACTAAATTGTGTTGCCTCTGTAGTGGCTTTAAGACAATGTTTTGAATGATCAATGGTTGGATTTCATATATTCATATCATGTGTGACATTTGGGCCTAACCGTTGATCCGGCCCAGTTAGAGTGCTCGTGTTAGTTTATCCTTCAAAAAAAAAAAAAAACAGTCGCGTTCCGGGCCCACCCTTCAGGTCGGGGCGTGATAAATAATTTGTTCCATAACATTCATAAAAAGAATTAAAATAAAATTAAAAACCATCACTATAGAATATTTAATAATTGGGAACACCATAAATCTAAAGAATCTACCATGAATTTCATTTAAAAATTGGAATATAAGAAAATACAATTTTTTGGAACTCATTACATAAAAATAAAAT
Organism: Chimonanthus salicifolius; assembly: GCA_013350335.1. NCBI lineage: Eukaryota > Viridiplantae > Streptophyta > Magnoliopsida > Laurales > Calycanthaceae > Chimonanthus > Chimonanthus salicifolius. The sequence goes on along the minus strand of CM023540.1, from coordinate 47,095,854 downwards.
AAATGACTTAAAAGAAATCAAATATTTTTCTTTGTCCTTATCCCTCCAAATTCAGCCACTTCAATGTCTTGCTCGGTTCATTTTTTTCAATGGAGTCCATACTCTATTTATAAGAAAAAAATAAGCAAGTAAAGAGTCCTATTTTAAATTCCAGCCGATGGTACACAGCAAATGCCGTGTGAGACCTTCTCCTTATCCCTTTTTTTTTTCTTTGTTGTAATCGGCTAACACAACCCACTACACGGTAGCTTCTCTTTACACTCCAACTTCCTGATTTCTTGGTCTTTTTCCATCGGCTCTTCATCCTCTCTATTCTTTCTTCTTTCCTTTCTTCTAACCCAAATCAGCCAACACCTTCATACGAATGGAATATGCAGATTTTTGCTGGATTTCTAAACCAAATTTTTGTCTCTGCTGCCAGTCTGCTCATCTTCTTTCGATGTTGCTTTGTATGCTTCCCATCGCCTCTTGTGGCTGCCTATGGGTTGCTATTGCACTTTAATTGCTACTATATTTACCCAACAAATCTACTCTAACTTCAGATTAGTGACGTCCCTGATTCTTTTTCTGCTTCAACTTGAGAATGTACTGCTGTATGAGACAGGTGTTGCAGCTTGGTGTCCACCTTCTCTTGGAAATCAGCCAGCCCTTTCTCTTCTCTATAGCTTCGAAACTGATCTGCTTGTTAGGTTCTTTATTCTTTGTTTTTTCACATTTTGCTGGCTGCTTCTTTACAATGGTGGCTGCAACTTCTTTCTGCTGGTTAACACGATGCTTGCAAATTGCTCTTTGATTTGTTTTCCATTGCAAAACACTTTCTATGAACTTCCTTTTCTTCTTCTTTTGCTGAATGATATTACAACTTGTGGTAACCATTTATTTAGCATAGATGGGTCCTTTGAATGTCACATCCAAGTCTTTGCCTCAACTCCTCATATGTTGCTTTCATTGGTAAAGTTGTACCCATTATTTTGACAATCTCACATGCATATCTTGTATTTTCTCAAAACACACTGCAAAACTAAAAAATAACATTAAACATATCTACTATTTACAAAATAAAGACTAATTAATATAATATTTAAAGGGTAAAATGGTAGTTTTATGGTGTTCATCAAATACCCCCAAACTTAGATTTTGCTAGTCGTCGAGCAAAACTAATAAAAAAAATCGTAAACAACACCACTTTCGCTGGTACTCTCGATTGCATTTAGCGTATGCAACCAGTCTTTAAACCCCTAGCTCACCACTAGTGGACGAGTTATAGTCTCGTGGGGGTTTCTAGTGGTGATATCCACAAACATCGAATTTTTCAGCAAAAACACATAGACAAAAATCTAAATATCATACAACTCTAAACTTCATTTTACAAGGCTTATACCCGAAGTGTTGTGTGTGATAGCCAATATTAAGACAATATTCTTTTTCCAAATTGACTCAAGTTTTATAACCACCATTGGAAAATGCACTTTAACTTCAAACCTTACCAGATGTATCTCTCAGAAAGACTGACGCTCAAAGGTGAGTTTATTTTCTCTCAAGATATATGTGAGCAGAGTTTACGTATTCAAATCAAAGTTCTCACATATGTATTAAACAAAGATGGCATAGATGAAGAAAAGAATTGATCTCATGAATAGATGTCACTTTCCTAAGAAAGTTGAGTCAAATACCATTATTTTTCCTCCTTTATTCTCTACATTAAATACCTTATGTAGACTTAGGATCAATAGGACTTTCTAATAGGACGAAACATGGGTTAGGACTGGGTCATATCAAAGAAGGGGTAAAAGACTCTAAAAATTAACACTCTAATAAGAGAAGGTTAGAGGTCTTCATAATATGAGCGGGAAGTTTTTCCTCTAATATTTTTTATTTTTTTATTTAAATCTTTTTTTTTCAACATCCCTTTTTGATGTATGGATGTTCCCATTTTCTTTTTCTCTTTTTTTTTTCCTTTTTTTTTTTAGTGAATCCTATCCCAAATTCTTCCCTAACCTTTCGCATATGATGATAGGTAATAGATATAAAATTTTGGGTCAAACTCCATGTCCGGACTTGGGTATGGTAGATATGGCTAGTCAATAAAAGAGGCTATATTAAACTCAACTGGGGAACTATCACGATAAAATGACCAAAATAGGTGGGCTTTAAGGTTCAAACGATCCAAAAATGGCTTATATCCTATCCTAAGCTTCATAAGATGATTTCTTTGCTTCGAATAAATTCAGAAAACTTTCAGGTGTAATAACTCAAATTGGATGGCATTCTTAGTAATATGACCAAATCAATGATAATGAGATCACTCAACGACTCAATGCGCTTATCAAAGAAACAAGAGTTTATTTATAACCCTCAGAAGGATAGAATAACTCTAAAGCTCACTGGGTTTAAGTCTCCACCAGTATTCCTCTGGTGATCACTAGACTTACGAATATTTTTCTTTTTCGAACTAACATTAATATGGCTGTGTACATGTATTTCGGAGCATAAATCCTATAAAAAATTTTCCGGAAGAGTATGATATAAAGATTTTTATTTACATCTTAATGCTAAAAAAAATGACTCTTTTTACGTCAGATCGTCAAGACGCATGCTTTTCTTAGACCTAAAATGATAGTCTTGTTAAGTACCAAGGTGTCTCAGCTTTTGCTTATTCTACGCTTAAAAGATTAAGTTTGCCTCTCTCTGCCTAAGAAAACTATGGCTCGTTTAACGTCAGATTGTCAAGACGTTTATAGTCCTCTAAGCGAAAATCAATAGTTTTTTGGACACCAAGGAGTCTCAGTCTTCCTGGACTTACTCTACCTTTGACTAAATCCAAATAAATCTGTCTATTTTCACTAATAGGTCTATGCTTTGCTGCTGTCACAAAACAAACTCCTTGATCGGATATTATTCCATTACAATTCCCACGTCCACATTTGTGACAGATTCCTAGCCTTTTAGCTTTCCTCTTTGCAGCCAGAGTGCTTCGACCACAAAGAGGTCGGGGTTGCTCCTCTTGGATTTCCAGCTTCCTTACCTTATAATTAAGGAAATGATTTTCCTACACAAGTCTGGGGGAACTTGTGTTCTAGACAGACACAATGCGAAGACAAAAACTCGACCGTCTACGTCCATGACTCCTATCCAGTTTTTTAACATCTGTTGGTCACAAAGACAATATATATATATATATATATATATATATTATGATAAATGACTTTAGTACCCCAAACTTAAATTGAACATTGTCCGCAATGTTCCCTAATCTACACTGGCCAGGTGTAAAAGAAGAAATATTTTAGAAAACGAACAATCGTGGTTCAGACATACCTTGGAATGCATGAGGTACGAAATTGACCAAATAAAGAAATCCTAGATTGACTCGATGAAAACCTAAACTAGACACTGAAAACTCAGACCGACTCAGATATAGACAGATGGGTATGTGGGTCTGCGTAATAGAAATGATGAAGATGGGTAGGTGAGTGAATGGGTATGGGTCCTCAAATCAGTCTTGGTATACAGGATCGGCTATCGCCACCTTGTTCTCTTCTTCAGGAATGGGGAACTCTAAAAATGGCTTTAATCGTTGCCTATTAACTTTGAACGCACGACTACTAGTAGGATGCCTGATCTGTACTGCCCTGTGTGGAAACGCTGATAAAAAAATAAATGGACAGGTCCTTGAATCGTACAACAAGACCTTCTGACCAACTGTATAAGATTTTCTCAAAATGTGTTTATCATGAAACACTTTCATCCGGTCTTTGTACCTTTTGGCCGTGTCATAGGCTTCATTTCGTAATTCCTCCAGCTCAACCAGCTGAAGTTTTCGATGTTGTCCAGCAGAGTCTAGAGCAAAATTGAAGTTTTTGATTGCCAATAGGCTTTGTGCTCTAGCTCGACCGGAAGATAACATGCCTTCCCATAAACCAGATGGTAGAGTGACATTCCTATAGGCGTTTTAAAAGCTATAAGGTACACCCATAGTGCATCAATGAGTCTGGAAGACCAATCTTTCAGAGTTGGATTGATTGTCATCTCGAGAATATGCTTAATCTCTCTATTCGAAATTTCCACTTGGCTACTTATTTGCGGGTGATAGGGAGTAGCCACCTTGTGCGTCACTCCATATGATTTTACCAAATTGTCAAATAGGCACTTGCAAAAGTTTTTACGCCCGTCACTAATGATGGTTCGTGGAATTTCAAATCTAGAGAAAACATTTTCTTCAATGAAACGGAGGAAAACCTCGTGATCGTTGGTTTTGCATGCCACCGCTTCGACCCATTTTGACACATAGTCAACCCCTACAATGATATATAGATTGCCAAAAGAATTAGGAAATAGTCCTATGAAATCGATGCCCCAAACATCAAAAAGTTCAATGGTTAGGATGGGGTTTAAAGGCATCATATTTCTACGGGAGATACTACCCAATATTTGACATCTATTTCACGAGACGCAGAAAGTGTGGGTGTCTTGAAACTTGGAGGGCCAATAAAATCCACACTGCAAGATTTTTGCAGTTGTCTTGCTAGTGCTAAAATGCCCTCCACAGGCTTGGTCATGGCAAAAACTTATGATACGTTGTTACTCTTCTTCTGGAACATAACGACGAATGATTTGGTTCGCACAGTGTTTAAACAGATAAGGGTTATCCCAAATAAAACTTTTGACCTGTACCAGAAACTTAGACCTATCTTGCTTAGTCCAATCGGGGGCATTTGACCAGTAACAAGATAGTTAACAATATTTGCAAACCATGGTACTTGGGACACTGACATGAGTTACTCATCAGAGAAGGACTCAGTGATAGGACGGGTCTATCAGTGAACACAGTTATCAATCTAGACAAGTGATCTGCTACCACATTCTTGGAACCTCTCTTGTCCCGGATTTCTATATCAAACTCTTGTAGCAGCAAGATCCATCGGATCAGGCGAGACTTAGCATGTTTCTTAGAAAGGAGATACTTAAGTGTTGCATGATCAGAATAGACAATGACCTTTGAACCCACTAAGTAGGATCGAAATTTATCTAGTGCAAATGCGACTGCCAACAACTCTTTTTCCGTAGTGGAATAATGAAGCTGAGCGTCATTGAGAGTTTTGCTAACATAGTAGATAACGTGAGGCAACCGATTTAGTATTTGTCCTAACACGGCTCCTACTGCATAATCGGAGGCATTGCACATAATTTCAAAGGGGACAGACCAAACAGGTGGCTATATTATCGAAGCAGAGGTCAGAGCGGTTTTCAAATTTTCAAAGGCTTGAACACATTCATTATCAAAATCGAAACTAGCATCCTTGGTCAAGAATTTACAAAGAGGTTTACAAATTTTACTGAAATCTTTGATAAACCTCCTGTAAAAACCATCATGGCCTAAGAATGACCTGATCTCTCTAACGGTTTGAGATCTTGGTAAATTAGATATCAGATTGACCTTTGCTTTGTCTACTTCGATACCCTTTTTAGAGATAATGTGCCCCAGTACTATGCCCTATTTCACCATAAAGTGACATTTCTCCCAATTCAATACCAGGTTCTTTTCTTGGCACCTGATTAGCAAAAGACTCAGATGGTGCGGGCACTGGTCAAAAGTGGATCCAAACACAGAGACGTCATCCATGAAGACTTCTAAGAAACGTTCACCGCTAAAAAGTGGCTGGTGCATTGCACAACCCAAATGACATACGGCGATATGCGAACATACCGAACGGACATGTGAAGGTGGTCTTCTCCTGATCCTCAAGAGCAACGTAGATCTGATTATATTCAGAATAACCATCAAGGAAACAATAGAATGCATGACCGGCTAAACGTTCAAGCATCTGATCGATGAACGAAGGAGGGAAATGGTCCTTTCAAGTGACAGTATTCAACTTTCGATAGTCAATGCAAACTCGCCAACCCGTTTGGATGCGGGTTGGCACCAACTCATTATCTTGATTATTGACTACCGTTACACCCGATTTCTTAGGTACAACCTGTATCGGACTCACCCATGTACTGTCAGAGATCGGGTAAATAATACCCGTCTCGAGAAGTTTTAAAATCTCAGCTCTTACCACATCCTGCATCGCCGGATTTAGTAGTCTCTGTGGTTCTCTAGATGTCTTGGAATTTTCTTCCAAGTGAATTTTGTGCATGACCACAGATGGACTAATTCCTTTGAGATCGGCAATGGACCATCCAATAGCTTCGTGATGATCTCTTAAAACATCTAGGAGTTTAGACTCCTGCTCAGAAGTTAAATCGGAAGCTATGATAACAAGTAAAGTGTTTGATGGTCCGAGATAAGAATATTTAAGTGTCTTAAGGAGTGGCTTGAGCTCTAATTTTGGTGGCTTCTCGATAGAGGGGATCGGAACAGATTGACTAACAGGGAGAGGTTCGAATTTGGTGAGCCTTCGCGCATATGGAGATGCATCAAGCATAGCGTTCACTTCTTGTTTACCAATTTCATTGAAATTGTGCTAAAAGTGGATAGAGTCTTCTTAAATGGGTCATCACAAATGAAGTGAAAGAAGGACTCTTGAACAGAACTCTAGATCATATTAACCTCGCACGAATCATCTGTGTAGAAAGGTTGTCGACATAGGTCAAACACATTGAGCTCTGTCGTCAGATCTCCGAACGACAACTTAAGCATACCATCTTGGCAATTGATAACAGCTTTTGCATTAGCCAACAATGATTATCCAAGAATAACTGGAATGTGCCCACTTTCATTCTGAACAGGCTGTGTATCCAACACTACAAAATCGACCGAAAAGTAGAATTTGTCTACTTTCACCAGAACGTCTTCTATCACACCTCTCGAAATTTTTACAGAGCGGTCAGCTAATTGTAGTGTGATAGGAGTGGGTTTCAGTTCTCCCAGTCCCAACTGCTCATAAACAGAGTATGGCAGTAGGCTGACGCTAGCTCCCAGATCTAATAAGGCCCTATCAATTTCATATGTACCAATGGTGCATGCAATGGTTGGGTATCCAGGGTCCTTATGTTTAATCGGGAATGGCTGTTGGAGGAGAGCACTTACATTTTCTGCTAAAAATGCCTTTGTAGGAACATTAGTTCTCTGTTTCGCCTTACAGAGGTCTTTGAGACACTTAACATATGAGGGTATCTGATTGATGGCATCAAGTAAAGGAATGTTGATATTGACATATTTGAATACCTCTAGTATGTTACCATAAGGCACCCCTTGCTTGGTGATGAGCCTCTGAGGGTACGAAGCCCTAGGTACGTATGGTTTTCTAGCAGATGGATCCGGTGCGATTTGGACTAGGGATGGACTCTATGGGTCATCTTGATGCTTGGATTGACCAGTGGCCTGGCCTTCTGGTTGTCTAGGAATTTTCACTTTATTGTTTACCTGTCTCCCGGATCTCAAGGTAATAATAGAATTAGTGTCTTCTAGATTAGACGATGAAACCTCATTCTGGCCCTTCGGGCTTGGGATAGGCTGACTGGAAAATCTACCTTTCTCCCTATCTCCTATTGCGGTGACTAATTTCCCAAGCTGTATTTCAAGCTTGTGCATAGCCTGCTGGGTAGACTGCATGAATTGCTGCAACGTATCCTCGAGAGAAGGCTTACGTTGTTGAGATGAACCAGATTGATAAGACTGATTTGACTGGGCTGGATGATTTTGAAATGGTTGGAATGGCTGGATTTGAGGTGGTTGGTATGGTGGACCTTGATATGGTGGACTTTGATATTGAGGGGGTCTTTGACCTACTGGAGGCTGATTTTGGCGTCAAGAAAAATTTGGATGATTCTGCCAATTAAGATTGTATGTGGCAGAGAAAGGGGTTACCTGCTGTCTTCCATAATTATTGAGTGCGTTGGCCTGCTCGGTTGAGCACTCAGCATTAGATCCGAAGGAAAGATAGTTTTAGACAGTGTGTCCTAGGTTAGAACACATTGCACAAACGTCAGCATGCATTCCTAATGTTGGGTTCATCGCCTGAGTCATCGCCAAAGCATCGATTTTCTTTGTTAAGTTTACAATTGCAAGCTTAACGTCTAAATCGGTACTAACTTCATATAAACCTCCTCTCTTTGAGGTTTGGGCTGAATTATCTTTTTTAGAGAAGTCTCATTGTTGAGCACTGAAAATTACCATTTTACCTTTTAATTTAGGATTAGTTAGCCTTTGATTTGTGAATATTAAATGCATTTAATGGAGTTTTCAAGTTTTACAGTGTATTTGTGAGAATACAAGGAAAATGAATAAAAATGGAGAAAAGTGGGCCATAGTCCTATTTTTGGAAAGTTTATAATTTTTACCACCTAATTTGATTTTGAATTATTATAAATTATTATAATTCAGATCCAGATATGAGAGTTTGAATTATAATAATATTTTTTAGACTGTGTTACATTGTAAAGGTGGTAGAAATTTATAAATACACAAATGGACCCACTGTTCGAATCTGAAGCCTATATTCCAAAGTCCACTAGTATTCCGGGCCAGATAAAAGTCCAAGTATGGGATCCAATTCCAAAAGACCAAGTGGGATCAGTGAATTTCGTTTGAAGGAGAGATACGGAAGAAAATGAGAAAAGAGAGGGATAATGATAAAAAGTTTGAATTAAATGAGAGATAAGAAAGAGTTTGAACCGAATGAGAGATAACGAAGGAAATGAAAAAAAAAAAGGATAAAAGAGAAGGCTTACACGACACTCATCGGCTGAATTTGAATTTGAATAGGTCCCTTATCTCGGCTGAATTTGAACGGTCCCTTATCTTATCTCTTCTCACTCCTATAAATTGATGGATTTGGGTCCATTGAAAGTTGAACCGGACAAGGCATTAAAGGGACTGAAGCTGGGCGACTAAGGACAGAGAAAAATAATTAATGTCTTGTAAGTTATTTTATTTTATTTTTATGTAATGTCCAAAGGATTGTATTTCATTATATTCCAATTTTTAAATGAAATTCATAGTAGTTTATTTAGATTTATGGTGTTCTCAATTATTAAATATTTAATAGTGATGGTTTTTTATTTTATTTTAATTCTTTTTATGAACATTATGAAAGAAATTATTTTTAGATTTTTTTCAAGGAAAGTAGAACCCCTGTTAGGATCAGTGGGACTTGACCGTTTTTCCAATCTAAGGTTCTTATCAAGAACAATTTGTTTTAGATTTGGGAAATGCAAGTTTAAACCCCGCTCAAGCCTAAGGCTTGAATTGAAAATTTCTGATTTAATGGACGACGTAATTATTCTAATTAGAATTTTAACAAGTAATAAACTTGAATTATATTTTATAATTCTAGAATATTTCATAGTCTAGGCCATGATTTTATTTTTAAATAGGATAACATGCCGCCTTTGATACTACTCTCGATTCCATTGTAAAATATGTAAATAATTATTATCATTGTTTTATTTTATTATTTCATAAAAATCCTCAAAATGATTTATCTAGGTTAGAAATATTTTATTTGTTTCTTAAATTTACATTTTAAATTAGATTTAGGGCATTTAAATTTACTTCACTATTTTAATCAAAATTTATGTTAACTACTAAAACTAGATAATCAATTAATTATTGTGTTACATTAAGATTATAACTATATGTTTTAGAAAATTATTTTATTAAATCACATTATTTTAATAGTACCATTTTTTATTTCATACATATATTTTGTTGATTTCCCTTAGGTACGACCTCGCACTCATACACTAAACTATTAATTGGTTCGTACGCTTGTAAGTTAATTTAAAATCACAACAAGTTTTTGGCGCCGTTGCCAGAGAAATCTCGAAATAAATTGTATGCCATTAGATTAAGTGATTTTTGAAAATAAATCTAATACTGGAAATATGTTTTAATTTAGAATTTCATCTAACTTAGGAAAATTTCTAAATTATAAAAAAATTAAAAAAATAAAAAAAAATTGAAACAAAGTTTTGATTTAATAGGGTGGAGTCCAATTTTCATAACCTTGACTTGATTTAAATTTTTTTTTAGGTTACAAATATTATATTTTTTCCATTAGTTGTAACTTTAGGACAATTACACTTAGATTAGTTCATGCATTCTTGAATTAGAATCTTCACTTGTGTTTATGTGTTGTGCTTTTCAGGAATTTTTAAAAATCGCGAGTTAAGATTACTGGAAAATACGCGCATAGGCTAAGGTAAGTGTCGAACTACTTTCTTTTGATTTTATCTTTTTCATGCACTCATATAGATTTTATTAAGGTGCTTGCATTTATTTTGCATTTGAAATAAAAATAAAAAAATATTGCATATTTATTTTGATCATGCATTTAGGTTGCTAGTCTCATGCATTAGTGTAGATTGTTTGCTTAATTGTTTGCATATTTGCTTATGTCCTTGCATGGCTAGATTTAGGTTTGCATTCACAATTAAAAAAAAAAAAATAGTAAATAAAAATAGTTCATGCACTTTAAAGTAAAATCAAATTAGCAATCATTAGTTTGTTTGTAGGGTTTTCATGCTCATTAGGACAATCTTCAATTCAATTAATTTTTTATCACCAATATTATTTTTTCTTCAATCATGGTGTCTAGGATTAGTTCTGTCACCAAGGTGTAAAGAGTTTTAAGGATAAGTGGAATCTTAAGTAGATACCTTGTGCTTTTCCAGTTACCTAGGAACTTACCTAACCATAATTGTGGTTAAACTCTTAATTGAAAATTTAGAATTTTTGGAAAAAAGATTAAGAGCCAGTCTAGAGACCTATGTTAGTTTAGGTTTTTATTTTTAGTTTTAAGTCATTTATTTTGTTTGAATTTGTTTTTGTCTTGTTTTATCCTTATTGGTGAAAATGAATGTTTGGAGACGCAATTCGACCAAGCGATTGGTTAGAATTGAGTCCCCAAATTGTGAATATCCCGTCAGTGATCAATCCATTATTGACGACAGTAGGGTCTGTGGGGTCATGGCAATTTCAATGTTAGAACCTACATTAGAGCCCAATCGTTGTAACCATGGTGGAGGCAAGAACTTAATTCATGAGGGGAATAATGAGGTAAATCCTATCTTTGAGGAGAATCCTATCTAGGACTTTCCTCCGTATGACATGAACAATCCATTGGATTTTACCAGATATGTAGAACCGGGAGCGTACTTAAGAGCTAGATATTTTGCAAGCTCTCAATTTGTAAATGATCTACGTTCCATTTATACTATTTACCCCTTATATAGAGTCACCCAAGTCACCTAAATCACCATAATCACCATCTTAGGTCAATTGTTGTGTCCGTCAGTTTAGAATCAGTTTAATTTTGGATTTTTGTTTTAGGTCCATTATGAATGAACCGTTTTAAATACACTTGAACCTTAATTAACACTGTTCCAAAAAAATTCTAATTTGCATCTGATCACTGTAGATTAATGAACATTGAGGACAATGTCAAATTTATGTTTGGAGGTTTCAAAATGGGATACACTAGTTGAGTCCAATAAAAAAAAAAATTGAGTCTACTAAAAGTTTTTGTGAGTTAATAAAAAGAAAAAAAATAAAAATAATAAAAAAAATCAAGGGAAGAGTAACTGAACACTGAGACTACCCCTTGTGAAAAAGAGAAAAAAAAAGAGATTTGTTGAGTCTAAGTGATTTTTCAGCATTAATTGGTAAATAAAAAATTTTATATCATACTTTTTTTCTAAGATTTTTATAGAATTTATATTCGGAATAAATTTACACAGCCATGTTAAATTGAGTTAGAGAAGAAAATTTTTCATGAGCCTAATAATCAACAAAGGAATACTAGTGGAGACTTAACCCAATAAGCTTTAGAGCCTTTCAATTTTTCTGAGGGCTTTAAGTCAATCCATATTTCTTTCTGAAGCGCATCAAGTCGTTGTGGATCTCATCATTCTTCAATTTTGATCATATTACTGAGAACGCTATTAAAATTGAGTTAGTACATTTGAAATTTTTTAATCTTTATTTAAAGAAAGGAAATCACTGTATAAAATTTAGGATATGATTTAGGCAATTTTTGGATCGTTTGAGCCTTCATGCCTACCTATCGTTGGTCAAAATTTATCCTAATGGTTCCCAGTTGAGCTTTTAAGTTAGCATATTTTCTTGATCAACCATATTTACCAAACCCAACTCCGATTTTGGAGTCTGAGCCTCGTTAAAAATATATTTTGACCTATTCATAAAAAATGTTAGAGATGACAAATATTGGGATGGTACTAAAAAAAAAAAAAAGAAGGGAACAAGAAAGTAAAATAAGAAAATAGCACAAAAAGAAAGGGAACATTCTGATGTCAAAAGAAGTATATGAAAAAAAAAATGAATATTTTGAAAAGTGCGAAAAAGAAAAAAAATAGAGTAAGAAAGATCCCGTCATATATCTTGAAGACCTTTAACCTTTTGATCAAAATATTTATTCTTAAAGTCTTATTATCCTTCTTTGATTTGACTCGATCCCAAGCCATGTTTCGTCCTATTAAAAGTCCTATTGATCTTAAGTTGAAATATAGTATTTCATGTGGATAATAAAGGAAGAAAAATGATAATATATAGCTCAACGTTCTTAGGAAAGTGGCGTCTATTCATGAGATCCAACAATTATTTTCTTTATCACGTACCATTTTTCTAATATATATGTGAGAAATTTTGAATTTGAATATACAAACTCCTCTCACATATACTTTTGAGAGAAGATAACTTCACCTCTAAGCGTTAATCTTTCTGAGAGATATCTACTGAGGTTTGAAATCAAAGCACATCTTCTGATGTTGGGTACAAAACTTGTGTCTATTTGGAAAAGAAAACTAATTTTAATATTAGCTAAGCACACACTACACTCCGAATATAAGTCTAATAAAATAAATTTTGGAATCGTATGATGTCTAGATCTTTATAAACTTGTTTTTGCCGAATCTTAAACTAAGACTATACAAAATTGATGTTTGTGGGTATCATTACTGAAAGCTCTCACGAGACTATAACTCGTCCACTAGGGGTAACTTAGGGGTTTAAAGGCTTATTGCATATGCTAAATGCAATCGAGAGTGCCAGCAAAAGTGGTGTAGATTAGGATTTGAATATCTAGTTTTTAGTTTTTGTTTTGCTCGAGGAATAGCAAAATATAAGTTTGGGGGTATTTGTTGAACACTGAAAATTACCATTTTACCCTTTAATTTTGGATTAGTTAGCATTTGATTTGTGAATATTAGATGCGTTTAATGGAATTTTCAAGTTTTGCAGTATATTTGTGAGAATGCAAGAAAAATGAATTAAAATGAAGACAAGTGGGCCATAGTCCTATTTTTGGAAAGTTTATAATTTTTACCACCTAATTTGATTTTGAATTATTGTAAATTATTATAATTCAGATCCAGATATGAGTGTTTGAATTATAATAATATTTTTTAGACTGTGTTATATTGTAAAGGTGGTAGAAATTTATAAACACACAAATAGACCCACTGTTCGAGTCTGAAGCCTATATGCCAAAGTCCACTAGTATTCCGGGCCACATAAAAATCCAAGTATCGGATTCAAGTTCAAAAGACCAAGTGGGACCAGTGAATTTAGTTTGAAGGAGTGATAAGGAAGAAAATGAGAAAATAGAGGGATAATGATAAAAAGTTTGAATCAAATAAGAGATAAGAAAGAGTTTGAACCGAATGAGAGATAAGGAAGGAAATGAAAAAAAAAAAGGATAAGATAGAAGGCTTACACGGCACTCATCGGTTGAATTTGAATTTGAATTTGAATGGGTCCCTTATCTCGGCTGAATTTGAAGGGTCCCTTATCTCATCTCTTCTCACTCCTATAAATTGATGGATTTGGGTCCATTGAAAGTTGAACCGGCAATACATTAAAGGGACTGAATTTGGACGGCTAAGGACAGAGAAAAATAATTAATTTCTTGTAAGTTATTTTATTTTATTTTTATGTAATGTCCAAAGGATTGTATTTCATTATATTTCAATTTTTAAAAATCCTCAAAATGATTTAAAGGCTTATTTTATTCTTTCATAAAAATCCTCAAAATGGTTTAACTAAGTTATAAATATTTTATTTGTTTCTTAAATTTATATTTTAAATTAGATTTAAGTCATTTAAATTTACTCCACTATTTTAATCAAAATTTATGTTAACTACTAAAACTAGATAATCAATTAATTATTGTGCTAAATTAAGATTATAACTATATGTTTTAGAAAATTATTTTATTAAATCACATTATTTTAATAGTGCCATTTTTTATTTCGTATATATATTTTGTTGATTTCCCTTGGGTATGACCTCTCACTCATACACTAAACTATTAACTGGTTCGTACGCTTACGAATTAATTTAAAATTACAACACCCATCACTGAGAACTTTCTGCCAGTGATTCTAAAAAATTTCATCCATTGATTAAAAATTCCTCACCCTTTATAGATTCGACCATTGTGCGGTTCGATATGGTTAAACCATTATAAAAGAATTGCACGAGTTTTCCCGTTTCAAAGCCGTGGTGGGGGCATTTACTCAACGTATCTTTGAATCCTTCCCATAACTCACAGAATTGTTCACCCTCCTTTTGATTAAAGTTTGAAATTTCTTTCTTGAGAGCGTTAGTTTTAGATACAGGGAAAAATTTATTCAAAAACTTGTTGGCTAACTGATCCCAAGTTGTGATGGAATTTGCAGGTAGAGAATTTAGCTAAGATTTCGCTTTTTCTTTAAGAGAAAAAGGAAATAACCAAAGTTTAATGGATTCATCAGTGATGCCTTGAAATTTGATGGTGGCGCAGATTTCTAAGAATTATTTGACATGTAGGTAAGGGTCCTCATGATTAAGTCCATGGAATGCGGGTAGAAGATGTAATAGGCCTGGTTTGAGTTCAAAGGCTATATTAATTGTTGGAACAACTATGCCTGATGGTGCATTGGGTGTGACTGTTGAAAAGTAGTCTTGGAGGGTTTTCTATTCGACTCTTTCTCCAGCCATTTTAGGTGATGGTGGTGGACTGTTTATGACTGAGCTAGACTGAGCTCCGGACGCAATGATCGGTAAATCAACAGAAAATGTAACTTGAATTAAACGATTGTGAGAGTCACGACACCAATAATTCATACACATACACGATCATTCACGCTCAACCAAACTCACACAAGAAAATGCCTAAATCTAAATTTGAATTGCACTAATGTAATCAAATTTTTATTTAGCTAATAAGACCCTAAATATTATTTCTAGACTTGCTCATACTTTTCTCTTCAAATAATTTAAGTCTCCGATGAGAGTTTAACCACAATCATGGCCACGTAAGTTCCATGTAAGTGGAGGAGCACTTGGCAATCTGCTTATATTCCACTTATCCTTAGGTTGTTTACACCTTGGTGACAGAACTAATCCTAGACACCATGATTAAAGAAAAACTATTCACCGATTACAAAAATTAATTTAGATCGACAAGGTTCCTAATGAGCATGAAACCCCAAAATCTAGCCTAATGGTTCCTTAATTACTTTTATTAAGGAGATGCATAAACCAATTTTCGTAATCTTATTTTTCTATATATTGTAAAAATACAGTCCTAAATTACCACACAACATTCAAACAAATATACAAATAATAATAAAACAATCTAAACTAATGCATGAATACTAACAACCTAGATGCATGGACCGATTAAATGCAAACAATAAGTAAAATAAATAAATAAAAAATACCCTAAATAAATCTATATGAATGCATGAGAAAAATAAAATCAAAAGAAAAGATTAGGCACTCGCCTTAGCTTTTTATGCTTATTTATAGTAATTTTTAAGCGCGCAATTAGAACTCCTTAGCTTATTATGCATATTTCCAATAATTTTTAAGCGTGTAATTAAAACTTCTGTAAAATAGACGATACAAGCCTTGGTGAAGATTCTAATTCAAAAAAAAATGTATGATCTCAATCTAAGTGCAATTACCCTAAAGTTACAACTGGCAGAAGAAGTATAATATTTGTAACCTAAAAAAATTTTAAATCAAGTCAAGGCTATGAAAATTGGACTCCACCCCATTAAATCAAAACTTTGTTCCATGAGTTTTTTTTTTTTAAATCATAATTAGAAACTTTTCAAAGTTAGATGAAATTCTAATTTTAGAAAAAAATTTAAGTTTGGAAATTATCTCAAATTAAATGTCTCCAAAATTAGATAGTTTTCCAAAAATAAATTATTTTCTAAAAATAAATTATTTCTAAATTAAGACATATCTCCAGTATTAGAGAAGTTATAAAAAAGGGAAACTATTAAATTAAAAAATTTCTAAGAAATAGAAAATCCTAATTATACAGTTTCTAGATTTAGCAAATTTCTAAATTTGAATTAATTCCATAATCATTAATATTTTTAAAAACTTCTAATTTAAGGTAACTTTCTAAAATTAGAACTTCTAAAAATAGAAATTTCTAATTTTAAAGAATTATCTAATTTAGAAACTTCTAAAAATAACAATATCTAATTTTAAAGAGTTACCTAATTTAGAAACTTCTAAAAATAACAATCTTTCCAAAATCACATAAATCTAATGGAACACAATTTATTTCGAGATTTCCCCGGCAACGGCGCCAAAAAATTTTGTATTTTAAATTTAACTCGCGAACGCACGAACCAATTAATAGTGTAGTGAATGAGTGTGAGGTCGTAGTTAAGGAAAATCAACAAAATATATGCATCGAAATAAAAATGGTACCATTAAAATAATGTGATCTAAGAAAATAATTTTCTAAAATATGGAGTTATAATCTTAATTTAGCAAAATTATAGATTTAGATAACTAATATTTAATTAATTATCTACTTTTGAAAGTTAACAAAATATAAGATCTACTTTTATCATTGATTTATAAATTTGATTAAAGTGGTGGAGTGAATTTAAATAACATCAATCTAATTTAAAATGCAAAGTTAAGAAACAAATAAAATATTTCTAACGTAGTTAAATCATTTCAAGGATTTTTATGAATAAATAAAAGAATATAATAAAAACAATAATAATGAATTATTTAGTTTACAATGGAATCGAGACATGCATCTAATGTGATATGTTATCCCATTTAAAAATAAAATTATGGCTTAGACTATGAAATATTCTAGAATTATAAAATATAAATTCAAGTTCATCATTTATTAAAATTCTAATTAGAAAAATTACAACGTCCATTAAATTAGAAATTTTCAATTTAAGCCTTAGACTTGAGCGGGATTTGCACTTGCATTTTCCAAATAAAAAATAAACTGTTCTTAAAAAGAACCTTAGACTGAAAAAGTCAAGTCCCACCGATCCTAACAGGGATTCTAATTTTCCTTGAAAAATTCTAAAAATAATTTGTTCCATAACATTCATAAAAAAAATTAAAATAAAATTAAAAACTATCACCATAGAATATTTAATAATTGGGAACTTCATAAATCTAAAGAATCTACCATGAATTTCATTTAAAAATTGGAATATAAGAAAATGCAATTCTTTGGAACTAATTACATAAAAATAAAATAAATGACTTAAAAGAAATCAAATATTTTTCTCTATCCTTAGCGGTCCAAATTCAGCCCCTTCAATGCCTTGATCGGTTCATTTTTTCCAATGGAGTCCATAGTCTATTTATAAGAAAAAAAATGAGCAAGTAAAGAGTCATATTTTAAATTCCAGCCGATGGTACACATCAAATGCCGTGAGACCTTCTCCTTATCCGTTTTTTTTTCTCTGTTGCAATCGGCTAACACAACCCACTACACGGTAGCTTCTCTTTACTCGCCAACTTCCTGATTTCTTGGTTTTTTTCCATCGGCTCTTCATCCTCTCTATTCTTTCTTCTTTCATTTCTTCTAACCCAAATCAGCCAGTACCTTTATACGAATGGAATAGGCAGATTTTTGCCGGATTTTTAAACCAAATTTTTGTCTCTGCTGCCAGTCTGCTCATCTTCTTTCGATGTTGCTTTGTATGCTTCCCATCGCCTCTTGTGGCTGCCTATGGGTTGCTACTACACTTTAATTGCTACTGTATTTACCCAACAAATTGCTCTAACTTCAGATCAGTGACGTCCGAATTCTTATTCTGCTTCAACTTTAGAATGTACTGCTGTATGAGACAGGTGTTGCAGCTTGGTGTCCACCTTCTCTTGGAAATCAGCCAGCCGTTTCTCTACTTTGTAGCTTCTAAACTGATCTGCTTGTTAAGTTCTTTCTTCTTTGCTTTTTCATATTTTGTTGGTTGCTTCTTTACAATGGTGGCTGCAATTTCTTTCTGTTGGTTAACACGATGCTTGCAAATTGCTCTTTAATTTGTTTTCCATTGGAAAACACGTTCTATGAACTTCCTATTCTTCTTCTTTTGCGGAATGATATTACAACTTGTGGTAACTATTTATTTAGCATATATGCGTCCTTTGAATGCCACATCCAAGTCTTTGCCTCAACTCCTCATATGTTACTTTCATTGGTAAAGTTGTACCAATTATTTTGACAGTCCTAGAGTTGAGCCTACGCTCTGATACCAAGCTGTCAAGCCCCGACCCGAAGGGTGGGTTTGGAATGCGACTGATTTTTTATTTTTATTTTTAAAGATAAACTAAACCAACTCACAAGCATTCTAACTAGGCCAAATCAACAGTTAGGCCCAGAGGTCACACATGATCCTAATATGTGGACTCAAACATATACCATAAATCTACCCCATAAGAATAAATATAACATTAACATCGACACATAACATGGTCAAATAAAATCTGCCCATTGATTCATCATTCAAAATCACTACAAAATGACTACCGCGACGTAGTAGTCTCAATATATAATGTTTACAAAGACCAAGTACCACATCCGGTACTTAACAAAAGCAATTGGTTCCAAGAACCAACAACAAAAGATTAGGGCATTCCCCTCCAGGGGAATCCCGAATCATTGCATTAGCTTATCCACCCTAAGCTTGATAAACAGGTTCCTCCTCCTCGGGTTCATCGCCTGAAAGGTGAGTGGGGTGAGCTAATTAACCCAGTGAAGGAAATATAACAATGCAGTTTAAGTAAAATAACAGGTTAACAATAGTTCAATAATATCACATGCTTGATAACAATTAAGCATAATATCATGTAAAACATCAACATCATCAATTAGTGCTATCATCCAACGTAACGCCTGCCGACTACGCTGAGACCAGTATTAAGTCCCGACATGATCAAAATACATCTTTGCAAGTACATCTCCGGCTCTGACTTAGCCAATATTGACACCCTCAAGTCAGCGACTGACGACATCATGGTCCGCCTATGGTCCAGTAGACATAAACCATCTCCCATATGGCCGATATTGGTTCAATAGCCCAGGTACATGGAAGCAGTCTTACATACTCATACGATCAACATCATAACATCACAATCATCATCAGCACTCTTATCATAGTGCATCATGTCTAGGCACATGAGTGGGTTCATCAAAACTGAAACCACTCATTGCTCAATACTCATCTCATCATAAAACCTGTTTACAAAATCTGTAGAGTTAAGTTCCCTCACCGTGATGTGTGGTTTACGCGGTCTCTGTTCAAACAAAACACAAGTGCACAATCAATATACATGACAAATACATACACATACGTAGTATTTGGAAATCATACGTTTTCCCACAAAATATCCAGGGTTCATGGAATTGAGTCTCGTACTTGGTTTCTATCCTTTTTAAATTATCATAATCCACAATATAATAATAAATGAAAAGGGGCTCAGTCCAAAACTCATATTGTCTTCTGGGCATTGACTAGATTGACTTATTGAGTTAGGTCTAGATCATCGGGTCACTCCTCAGTTGTCTTCTGGATAGGACCAGATCTGACATTTTGAGTTAGGCCTCGAGGTCACCCAGTGCCCAACTATATAGCGTCGGCCTAAAAGTGAATCACTCAGTGCCCGACCAATAGGGTTGGCCTGGAAGCGGATACAATAGTATTTACACTATAAGTAATAAGAGAAAAGGGGTTAGTACATTTTTAATTAACAAAATGGGGTACTAACATCACATGACATAATCTAGCAAAATTTTGAATTTTTTTAATAAAATAATAATATTTATCTATTTATTTATTTATTTATTTATTTATTTATTTTTTTCGGATTCGATTTTTATATCTGACCGGTCCGATGGATTCCTCCGGGAGTCCTCTTTCCATAGGGAGAGGTTTGGAGCTTTGAAACTCAGTAAGCCATACGATCTTAGCACCAGAAGCTCACTGATACAAAGAAAATCGGGTTTTCCTTAAAACTTCAAACTGGTTTTTCTCACTGAAAACATAGCCAAAACCGGGTTTTCTGGATTCAAAATTGACTGAAATTGAAAGGGGAATTCAATGGATACCTTCAATGGAGTTCCTGGGTTGAGAAATCCGAACTTTGGAAAATTTTCCTTCTAAGGTAACGGTGGAAAATTGGGAAACAGAGAGGGAAAAGGGGCTGGAAAAATCAGAGAGCAAAGACTGAGAGGGAGATATAAATTTTTTGTGGGAGTTGATCTGAAGGGAAGGGGCTCAATCTATAGAAAATTGGCCGGGAAATGGGGTCGGACGGCCACTGCATGCAGCCGTATGCAGTGGCTGCAGTAATCGGCTATTTGCAGATCATCCCTTCCCATTCTCAGTTTTTGCAATTTAGTCCCTCTTTATTATAAAACGAGATTTTTAACTTAAAACATAATTTCAAAGGCTCAAAAATTTAATCCAACTTTACAGATAGGTTGGGTTCAAAAAACTTTGATCACTATAAAAATTTTGGAATTTAACTCTTACTAAAAACCATTTATTTAAATAAAAATCATATTTTAACCTTATTTACTTAAATAAACAAATGTTAAAATAAATAATTTAGAAATCTCATTTTGAGGTGAAATGGAATAACTAGACCATTCTTAAAATGGTCTACTACAAAATACTAGTTTCAAAATTTATTTCATTTTAAAAACCCTTTAAAATAATTAATATTCCTTTTCGGGGTTTTGAAGGGCGGGATTTAAATACCATTTTCT
Source organism: Chimonanthus salicifolius (assembly GCA_013350335.1). Lineage (NCBI taxonomy): Eukaryota > Viridiplantae > Streptophyta > Magnoliopsida > Laurales > Calycanthaceae > Chimonanthus > Chimonanthus salicifolius. Next base: position 47,074,849 of record CM023540.1, on the reverse strand, counting down.
GAAAATAAATTTATTTTAATATCAGAAATGCAAATCATTTATTAAAGAGAATATTATCCACCAATATTATACACATATCAACAATAATTTATAAAAATAATAACACAAAGCGGTAAATTACCAAAATGCCCCTCCAGCTGGGCGAGCTGGATCACTGAGCTTTCGAGCTCGGATTGGGCCAAACCTAGGCTTTCCTTAAAGCCCTAACCAAAATCTTCGAGATTAACCGGTTAAATAAAAATTATTAAGCTAAAACACGCCTAATCTGGGGCAGGGTATTACATCCTACCCCCGTAAAAGAAAATTTCGTCCCGAAATTTAAAACGACTCTTACCGATTTTACCAGAGAACAGACCAGGGTACAGCTTTTGCATCGTCGGGGTCGCTTCAGTTTTTTTTTTTTTTGAAATGGTTCATATATTAATTGATTTGCTTCAGTTGGTATGGAGTTGAAGATTTCTCTTAAACATTGCAATTTTATTTTTTTTATTTTTTTGGGGGTTTCAGTGTTTGATTGGTTGGGAGTTATTTGCGATTGAAAGGTTGAATCTTTCAGGGGTTTTGTTGAATCTCTTTCAAGGTCTGATTGAGTTGGTTTGAGTGAAAAATACACATTTGACTTATCATCTGCTTTCTGTTTTGAGGTTTTGAGGGGATTTTGGGGAATGGGCCTTGTTGATTGGTATTTTAGAGTAATGGCGTTCCTTTAGATGGTAGAGAATGATTACTTCTCATGAGGATTGCAATTTAAAAGTTTTTTTGGGAGCAATGATGGTTGAATGTTGACAGGCTATTTTTTAAGGGTTTTTGGTTTTATCTTTTTGGTTTCTGATTGAGCTTTTCTATTTTTTATTTTTATTCTTGAATTGCAGGGATGATTGGGTGATGATTATTTAAGGTTGAAACCTTGACTAGTAAGAGGTTTATGAGGCTTTCTTTATTATTTGGTTGTTGGTTTGATGGGTCTGCCCCCTTTATGCTCTAAGCGAATGCGTAGGAGTTTTTAGGTGTTAATCTCCTCTCCTTTCAAGAAAAAAAAAAAGAATAGAAAGAGAGAGGCCCCTTTGCAAGCGCGGAGGACGAAAGGTCAAAGAATCTCGCCAACAAGAAGTTTTCTTTTCCCCTTATCTTAGAGAAGAACATACAAGGAGAAAAGTTGAAGAGGAGCTGAATGGAGGGGCATTCAGCTTCATGGTTTTTATAGCCTTAAAAGGTCTCTGCAAATAAACTTTTCTAGAAGTTGCTTTCCAAGTAACTTTTTTGTTCTTCTCATAATTCAATTGAAAACAAACTTCAGGAAAAAGCTTACTCTCCTGGATTTTGCTAAACGAGGGAACGTGGTTTGCAGAATCAAGGACATACACACTCCTAGTGTGTCATTCATACTCATTCAAATGCAACCAACCTAGAATGACTTCCGAAAATTCACTTTCTTGTCTTAAAATTGCTGGTATTCGAATGAGCACTTTCTGAATGCATTTTCCCTGTACCCATATTAGGACTTAGCATGGGGTCATTGGAATTTCTTCTTGTCTTTGGGCTTTTATTTAACTATTACTAATTTGATATATACTCTTGTGGCTATTGTTTGTTTCTTTCTTTCCTTTTCTCCCCAATTGTTTTATCTGTGGAGATTTTGATTTTTACCTTTGATTAATGTTGGGTGCAGTCTTGATTTGGATCTAACTTCGATTAAAGTATCTCTGGTAGGAGATAAAGAGGAGGTGAGAAATGCATAACTGGTTTGTCTCTGCGGCTGTAGGTGCCAGATGCTTAGCTAAGTATTGGCAAAATGTGTTGAAAGAGAGGGAAGGTTTATCTGAACCACTTCCTCAAAACTTGGGTAATGAGAAGTCTGGATGTGTGCCTTTAGAGAGTAACGAGTCAGTTCAAAAGCAGGGAGTGGAGTTGGGAAGGTTAGGTAGCCCATATCAGAGCCATGTTTTCCGCAAAAGGGTGCAAAAACAATCAGATGAAGAGGCTTTTTCAAATAGTGAAGGCATTTCCTCCAATGCAGATGAAAGATTTTCAGAGATATCACATTTGGATGTTCTAGGATCCTCAGCAAATGAGATGACTTCTACAAGGAAGGCTGGCGATGAAGCATTCCTCAATTCAGGAAATTACGGGGAGAGCAATGTATCTTCATTCTCAAGCTTATGGCCTCCGTTCGTAAGAGATGACAACCATCTGAATGATGGTGATGCTAGCCATGTTTCTGGTTCTGAACCAAATGGCCAACCACATTTATTACAACCTGAGCTTTACAATAACAAAAATGGTGTGGTGTATGAATTTGGCAGAGGTAGAAGCTCTAGTAACTGTAAATGGCCTCGTGGTTATTCTGTTAAACCTCGAAATTCTTTAGAAAGTTGCCTCATTGCTCAGTTGTACAAGGAACAAGAGAAGGTGGAAGAATATGTTTTTAGTTCACTTCCGTTGCTGTCTGCACCAGTCATGAGGCCGTTGGTTGTAACTGATGGCAACCAAATTATCAGCAAGGCAATTTATGATCCTCCGAGCAGACAAGTTGAGAGCAGGCATGTTAGCTTGCAAGCAGAAAACACAGTTGGTTTGGGAGGAAAGGAATCTGAGTATGGTGTTTGTCGTCTTCCTGACACAGGTTTGATTAAGTTGCCGAAGCGGGAAAAAAGAAGATCGAATACTCTGAATGCACGGCAATCTCGCAAACACTCCCGCTCCCAAGGTATTTATTCTGTAGCTTGGTGGGTTTTTTCTTTTCTTTTTTAAATGTTTGTAACGGTTCCTGAGCAACTTTAATGAATATAAATAGAGAGTCATGGTGTCTATATGCTACTGGATATCATGAGTGTTCCACTCTAAGAATATTAACCAAATGACAGGAGAGCCACCATTACAAGTCATACAGGAATCTATATCAACAGGCCACAAATAAAACTCCAGTAGATGACCAAATACAACTCCAGTACATAGAGTTGAGAGGCTACGGATCGAAGGCACTAGAGTTAGGAGTTGAGAGGGCGACCTTTGAAAACATGGGGGAAGGGATAATAAAGACATGTTAGATTATAGAGTTACTGATGGTATGGTTTATTATAGGGCCAATTGGAGGAGAAGAACTCGTAAATCCGATCCAAATAGATGAGATACTGGCTGATGATGAATACTCTAGGCTCTTTGAAAAGATGTCTTGGATTAGACTATCCCAATAATAATGTAGACGTTTTGTGAGTCAACTTGAAACTTGACCAAGTTGAGTTGACCTACTAGATCATATTTTTAGTTGATTGCATGTGATGCTGCATTTTAATTATTTTTATTAGTACTTGAAAACTGGCTGCAACAGAGAGATGAAAAAATGGAGTTGAGGTATTTTCCCCTTATTTTTTCTCTTGCTGCTTTTGTTACTCAAAAGGGCTAGTTTTTCAATGTGCTTCGCATCTTGTCAAAGTTCAAATTTATATTATCTCAGTTGGACCTGTTACATATTACATGATAAGGAAAAAGGATGACAGATATTTAAAACATATTAACGTACACAACATCCATGTTTCTGCAAAATTTCTTGACAAAGAAGAGTAATAGATCACATGTTCTTAAAGTTGGTTTCTGATATTGGTTCATTCCAAAATGTCAGCCTTAAAAGAACAATTATTGGCCGATATTTTGGTGCACATATTGATTTTTTTTTTTTTTTTCATATTGGTTTATGAAAAATCCAATAAATATCAGTTAATTTTGAATCCATGGTGTCATCAGATCATAGATTTTGATTTACCAGAGCTTGACTGCTATGGTTAGTTAAATGCACACACGCAAATATTTGAGTTTAGGAAGATATAATTCCTCAAAAAGAAAAGTTCTCTTTTAGTTTTCTGCATGATATGGTTAGGTTAGTTTCTCATTTGTTTTTCTGCCACATGATGTTGTCAACTCATGGTTAGCTAATTACATCATCATATCTATTCTACCAGGATCATCTGAGGGATATTTCTTTTCTGTCTTGGGATTAGCATCGGCATGATGTCTACCATCCTATCAAACAAAAAAGAAGTAGATGAATTGAATGAGTTATTGGAGCAGACACAGAACTTGGTACAAGATTTACACGAGGAGCTGGAAATGAAAGAATCGCTAACTGTGAAAGAGTTGGTGGATGAGTCTTTTAGAGTCCGGGAGATTAATTGTTCTTCCTTTGATGTCAATGAATCAATCAATTTTCTCCATCATGAGGCTCCAACAGGATGTTCTCCAAACCTAGTAGCAGATGGATCTAACCAATTTGATGTTGAGAATGTCGGCAATATAGAGGGTGACAATTTAGAGTCTATGACTAAAATTGAAGAAGAACTTGTAGCTGAATTGGAGAGGTTGGAAATGAACATAAAGGCTTCTAGTCTACACAGAAGATTGTCTGATCTTGGCGAGGTAAGTGGTATACTTTCAACCTAATTGGAATCATTTTAGAGCTATAGATTCTGAACAAAATTCAAATTTGCTGGTTGGCAAGTGATCACCATTGCAACCAGAAAGGTTGCAGGTTTATGTAACATTATAATTTCCAAAAGGAGAAAAAATTTAAAATCCCCCAAATATGGTTTACATATGGTCCCATGAGATAACCATGGGAGCAAAATGGAGCATCAGAATGAATCATCTAAAAATAAAATAGTGCTGATTAAGGTTGTTTTAGATATTCAATTTCTTAACATTTTTTTCAACATCTACATTGTTGAGAATTCCAATGGCTTCAATTAGTTATTATTTTTTAAGTCCATCATATTTTTTCTGTTATTCTGTGTTACTTTCCTGATGTTTTGATGGGCCATGGTCATCTCATGATCTCATACATTAACCTGTTAACAATAGCCCTTTATGTCTTTGTTGGTGAATTTGGTTTTTGTTATTATTGCTAGTTTTTAAGTGATTTTCTCTTTGTAAGTTCTCATTTAGCAAAACACTCTTAGGTCTTTGCTGTTGGATTGGACTTTTGTCAAGAATGATGTATTAGAAATTTTTTCAATTGATATGTTTTACCCAGCAAAAGGCACTTCAATTATCATCAAGAAAGTGATGATATTCCAATAATACAGCCAATTTAAATTACTGGGTAGCTACTGACAGCATTTCCTGTGAAATTTTTAAGGTTGAAGTATTTCTTGCTGCCCTTCATTTTAGAGTCTGCTCCTTGTCATGATCTGGACACTCCCAGTACTCTATTTTCTTGAAATTCCATGCTAAAAAGAGGAAAAAAAATTCTTGAGGTTGTAAAATAGCGAAATTGGTGGTGCATTCTGAATCACGATTAATACAACACCACATTTTCACACAATCAGAAGCTTCAGTACCAAAAGAATGTTAAATGTAGACAAACAATGACTATTTGATGTAGGACAACTAATAGGTTAAGTCTAAATGCCTAAATTAGTCCTCTAAAAGTAAAAAAGTATAAAAATAATGTACTCTAAGTATAATATGGGCTGCAATTAAATTTCAATTAATAAATAAAATAACATGATAAGGTACAAATAATAAAGAAATTCAGAAATCCAACGTAACCAATTAAATAATAATCCAAATACTTAACATGGTTAATGGACATAAGAAACTGGGTGTCAGCACGTGGGTACTAGGATAGGAATTGTGCAGCCGTGCGAAGGATGTAATAAGCATGCTGTCAACCATACGATAGAAAGGAAGAGAGAAAAAAAGGACTGAACGGCAGCAAAGCAGGGCCTACTGAGGAGACGGCAGCACTGGGATAAGAAGATTTGGGGAAGGCGAACACGAAGGCGGGTAGTAGAGAGGGTGGCGACACAAAGATGGGCTCGGATTGGGATGCAACAGCAAAAAAAGAGGGGAGGATTTAGGTGTGACAGGTGTCGGCGACAATGGCAGGAGGGGTTCAGAAGAATCGTTGGGGTTGAAGAGGGGTAAATGGGTTCACGGAAAGGGGAATTTGCGGTGACAGCAGGATGGATCTTGGGTTCCAAAAGGCCAAAGAAGACGAGATAGAAGAGGATAAGTACTTGAAGAGAAGAAGAATGGCCTCACACCAAGCCTCTTGCTTAAGGAATCCCTCCCGCAATCTGAAAATCGCACCTCGCAAAGGTATTTTGCGAAAATCTCAATCTTTATTCATCAATCGTGTATAATAATGCTTACAAGAAAGGGCTTTTACAAGAGATGCCTTCCTTAAATAAAGAAACTCCTAAAAATAGTCTAAAATGAAAATAAACTCTCTTAAAATAGGAAATCCTAATTTCTAATTACAACCAAATCAAAAATAGAAATAAACAATAAAAAAAACTTCACATGGATTTGTTGCTCTGCATCACTAATTGTTCAGTTGATCCACAATCTATGGTAGGATATTAAGTAACAATGAGTCTAATAGCACAAACAAGCAGCCGCAATATCAGAAAAACTCAGTTCTTGAAGTGTTTATAGAAATCCCATTGCACATTTATTGATCACTGAAATGGATCTCACCCGAATCCCATTCCTCCACCCTTAATCACTCTGTACCCTACTAAATCAATCCCACATAAATCCACCATCCTAGTTCTGCTTTTATCCGCCTTTTTGCTTCTGGAAGAAAAAAAGAAAGATTAAAAGGCTTACCAAAAGTTACCAAAAGTTACAGGTGGTCCCTCATTTTTCCCTATATGTTCATTTGAAATGAGCCCCATTTCTCCAACCGACTCAATATTCTGCTTATCCTCATCGATAAATTGGACTCCATAATCTTGCCTATTCTCAGCAGCGTAGTCACCTCTTTGTAGAAATACCCCTCTTTTTCAAAGCTTGTAGTCCCACCTTCCCTTCAGAGTCCTTGTGCACCATGCCATGCTACGATTCATCAACACCTACATGTATTTGCCAACTAACCAGGTGTCGGCCCAGCAACGGCTGCATTACCTCTCTTGGGCCAAAAGAATTTAAGTACTTCTCTTGGGCTAAACTCAGGCCCAATTGATTGGGACCCCAAAATCTGAGATGTACTCGACTCACTTGCTGTTACCTTACACACTCTCAAGGCAAACCCTATGCACCATCATGCTCAGTTTCTCGTGGTAAACTATGATAATCTTTCTCAGCCTTATCTGTTATCATACCAAATTTTTTTTGGGAAGTGGTAGCAAATATAAAAGAATTATATTAATAAAAATATATAGTGCATAGAAAGTAATTGACATAAGAGAGTGTATGCTGCAAAATACAAGAAAAAACCAAACAAAAACAAAACAAAGATTATAGAAAGCCAAAAAAGATGAGGTCTATTCACTCCCACCCTTGTCAAGAGATCTGCCACCCCATCCACAATCCATATTACAAAAAGTGATATCCTTTTCTTTACATAACCATATAATCTCCTTTAAGATAGGCAACAACTCTCAAGGTGGTTTCTTCCTATCTTCCGCTTTTGTTATCGTACCACTCTCTACTCAGGACATGTTTCTTCCAGAATAGTCTCATGTTGCTCCTTTATGTCTCCATTTTCCTTTCCCCGCATTTTGAAACCATCTACAGCTAGATACACTTCCAATTCACCTACCCCAAGTTGCTCTGTGTCCATTCCTACATTAGCACCTTCATCTACCCCTTTTTTGTAGCTCACTCTTCCACCATTTTGTCATCAATAGTTCAGATCTCATCTTGTTGTTGTCCATCAACATTCCCACCAAGCTCACACGTCTCCAACACTCCCCGAACCCTTAGAACCATTTTGTTCTTTTTTTTTTTCTTTTTCCTTTTTCTTTCTCGCCAACATAGTGCTTGAAGGCCTCCCTGCCCTCGACCCAATGCAATGCAAACCTTTACACTAGATTTGACAAATCAAAGTTGTAGCAATTGATGGTGCACTGATCTCCATTACAAAAATCCTGGAGGGGAAATTGTTGATTCTCAGGCAAAGCTCCTACTACTCAGAAACATATGTGTTCACCTCCACCAATAATTAGATCAGTAAGATTTCCTGCTCATAGATTTTCAAGATAGACAAATATTAACTTCCCAATCCCCAACAAATAATTTTGGAAATCTCTTTTTTAAGCTTGCGAAGGAAATCCTTAACAATGAATTTAGGTATGCCATTTCTGATTGAAAGCAAATGGTTTTAGTTACTCAAGTGAGATGAAAGCCTCCTTCCATGCAACCTCTTTATCCTTGGCCACCCTCTTCACCAACTCCTTTGATTGAAAGGAAATTAACAACTTATTCCCTCCTAGCATTCTCACATCCCCATATTCCACTCCGCGAACCTGAAAACAAATAGCCAATAGTTGTTTTTGCCATCATCCTTCCAAGGGAAGAGCTCAGCCATTTCAAGTTCTCACTTCGGTTAAAGCTATTAATGAACTCCCCTCCCCCCCAACAAAAATAAAAATAAAATTTCTCTACAACTATTTCGACGTACCTTTTTTAGTTCTTTCTTAAAAAAACTCCTCAAAGTTTGTTGTGGTCTCCCTTCTCACCTTTGAGTCGTGCCCTACCTCTCCCCTACTAAACTTAGCACATTCCACCCCTAAGACTTTGTCCCCATATACAATCTCATTCAAAGCTTCCATTGCCTTCTCTTCCTGCTAATCCACCCATTGTCTCATGAGGAAAAAGAGATCACCTTTAACATCCTTCCTCTGTGGAGCATAAACATCCAAGTCCCTACCTACCAAATGTAGACTATAGCCATCTTTTCAAAGTGTCCTTGGTGAGATTATCAACAAACATATTGGGGTATCATTATCTACTAGAAATCTACCTTTCCTACTCCTAACATTCTACCAATGACCATTGCCTACCAATATGTCACCCTTAGCTATAATGTTGGGATTGCAAACACAATTTTATTGTTTGTGGCGCTTCATATATTACAAATACCGATAGAGAGACTATCTTTTTCGATCGGTAATAGAGAAATCTTTTATTAAAAAGGAACAAATACAAAAGAGGGACACCAGGTCTAAGAGACTTAGACCAAAGCAAAAAGAAAAAACAAAGGCAACAACATATAAAGCATAAACACTAGAAAGAAAGCTACAAAAAGAAAAGAGTCATCCTCCTTGTAATCTAAAAGTGCCACAATTCAGACCATCCACACTGTTCTTTGCAAAGAAGTCTTCCACACCATTCGCAGTTCGGCTAATGTAGATGAAAGACACCTCAAGGCCCAGATCAAATTCTTAATCTCCGTTACCAAGGTATTAGCCTCTAAGGGGGACGCTTCGAACCCCCATCCCATTTAGTGGCATTGGAAGTGAATTTTCGGAAGTCATTCTAGGTTGGTTGCATTTGAATGAGTATGAATGACACACTAGGAATGTGTATGTCCTTGATTCTGCAAACCACGTTCCCTCATTTAGCAAAATCCAGGAGAGTAAGCTTTTTCCTGAAGTTTGCTTTCAATTGAATTATGCGAAGAACAAAAAAGTTACTTGGAAAGCAACTTCTAGAAAAGTTTATTTGCAGAGACCTTTTAAGGCTATAAAAACCATGAAGCTGAATGCCCCTCCATTCAGCTCCTCTTCAACTTTTCTCCTTGTATGTTCTTCTCTAAGATAAGGGGAAAAGAAAACTTCTTGTTGGCATGATTCTTTGACCTTTCGTCCTCCGCGCTTGCAAAGGGGCCTCTCTCTTTCTATTCTTTTTTTATTTTGAAAGGAGAGGAGACTAACACCTAAAAACTCCCACGCATTCGCTTAGAGCATAAAGGGGGCAGACCCATGAAACCAACAACCAAATAATAAATAAAGCCTCATAAACCTCTTACCAGTCAAGGTTTCAACCTTAAATAATCATCTACCCAATCATCCCTTCAATCAAGAATAAAAATAAAATAAAAATAGAAAAGCTCAATCAGAAACCAAAAACCTTCAAAAATAACCTGTCAACATTCAACAATCATTGCTCCAAAAAAAAACTTTTAAATTGCAATCCTCATGAGAAGTAATCATTCTCTACCATCTAAAGCAACGCCATTACTCTAAAATACCAATCAATAAGGCCCATTCCCTAAAATCCCCTCAAAACCTTAAAACAGAGAGCAGATGATAAGTCCAATGTGTATTTTTCACTCAAACCAACTCAATCAGACCTTGAAAGAGATTCAACAAAACCCCTGAAAGATTCAACCTTTCAATCGCAAATAACTCCCAACCAATCAAACACTGAAACCCCCAAAAAAATAAAAATAATAAAATTACAATGTTTAAGAGAAATCTTCAACTCCATACCAACTGAAGCAAATCTATTAATATATGAACCATTTCAAAAAAAAACTAAAGCAACCCCTTTACTACAAAAATACCATCAATAAGAATAACACATTTCCCAAAATCCTCTGAAAATTCAAATCAGAAAGCAAGTGATAGTCTCTTTTTTTTCACAGAAACAACCTTTTTACTCCAAAATACCCATCTACAACCAAATAAAATGCCAAAATTCCGTTAAAACCTCGAATCAGAAAGCAGCCGATTGAACCAACGGATATATTTTGTGTCAAAAAGCACTCACCAAGGTATTAAAAACCGAAATTCTTCTGCCTATAAATGGGAACAGACATTCCAACATTCCAAAGCTGCGACATATTTGGGCGTGACACTGGCCTATTTCCAAAAAAATAACGCCCATTGCTATGTTATCTTCTAAAAGAGAGATTAGAAATCGAGGCAAGGATAAAAACGAAGAGAAGAGTCTCTTTTTCCTTGTTTTTTCTATTTTGGGATTTTCTTCTCCTCCTTCTATCGTCTGTGGTCGGCGTCTGCTGGTTGAACTGTAGAGACTTGAGAGACCGGGGGGCCATGTTTAGAAAATTAATTGGGAAGTGGGGCCACTTAAAAAGTGGTAACCTTAAAAACAAGCAGTTTCGACTTTAGAGGAAATTCGAAAGGTTGCTAAAATTTATTTTAATGAGATTTAATCGTTAAATTCATGGGTTCTACATTTTTAATTATTTTAAACATTTCTTTAATTTTAAAAAGAGAATTGATGAACACACCATTATTTTTGGGAGCACTTACACACACTCGGAAATCCTGCCTCTACACACCCGAAATCGGATTTTCGGGTGAAATTACGATTTTACCCCCGCGTTTCCATTCATTCGAATGAATGTCCAGTTCATTTTGGAATTCATTCGAATGAATCCATTCATTCGAATGAATGCCCAATTCATTTTCGCATTCATTCGAATGAATGGGCTGAACAGTAACACGGAATACTGTTCAGCCCATTCATTCGAATGAACATTCATTCGTATACGCTGATAGATTAATTCGAATGAATGCCCAGTTCATTTTGGCATTCATTCGAATGATTGGACTGAACAGTAACACGGAATACTGTTCAGCCCGTTCATTCGATTCATTCGTATACACAGCATTCATTCGAATGAATCAACTGATTCATTCGAATGAATGCCTTCAAACGTGCATTCATTCGAATGAATCAGCTGATTCATTCGAAATGAATGTATCAAAGGCTGCCTCAGAATGACAGTCCCTCTGGTTCAGCTGATTCATTCCAATGAATCAGCCCATTCATTCGAATGAATGCACGTTTGAAGGCATTCATTCGAATGAATGGGCTGATTCATTCGAATGAATGCATCAGAGACTGCCTCAGAATGACAGTCCAGGTATTCATTCGAATGAATCAGCCTATTCATTCGAATGAATGCCTTGAAAACGTGCATTCATTCGAATGAATGGGCTGATTCATTCGAATAAATGTATCAAAGGCTGCCTCAGAATGACAGTCCCTCTGGTTCAGCTGATTCATTCGAATGAATCAGCCTATTCATTCGAATGAATGCACGTTTGAAGGCATTCATTTGAATGAATGGGCTGATTCATTCGAATGAATGTATCAGAGACTGCCTCAGAATGACAGTCCAGGTATTCATTCGAATGAATTAGCCCATTCATTCGAATGAATGCACGTTTTCAAGGCATTCATTCGAATGAATGGGCTGATTCATTCGAATGAATGTATCAGAGACTGCCTGAGAACGGCAGTCCAGGCATTCATTCGAATGAATGTACGTTTTCAAGGCATTCATTCGAATGAATGGGCTGATTCATTCAAATGAATACCTGGACTGTCATTCTGAGGCAGTCTCTGATACATTCATTCGAATGAATCAACTGAACCAGAGGGACTGTCATTCTGAGGCAGCCTTTGATACATTCATTCGAATGAATCAGCTGATTCATTCGAATGAATGCACGTTTGAAGGCATTCATTCGAATGAATGTTGTGTATACGAATATGAACGGGCTGAACAGTATTCCGTGTTACTGTTCAGTCCAATCATTCGAATGAATGCCAAAATGAACTGAGCATTCATTCGAATTAATCCATTCAGCGTATACGAATGAATGTTCATTCGAATGAATGGGTTGAACAGTATTCCGTGTTACTGTTCAGCCCATTCATTCGAATGAATGCGAAAATGAATTGGGCATTCATTCGAATGAATGGATTCATTCGAATGAATTCCAAAATGAACTGGGCATTCATTCGAATGAATGGAAACGCGGGGGTAAAATCGTAATTTCACCCGAAAATCCGATTTCGGGTGTGTAGAGGCAGGATTTCCGAGTGTGTGTAAGTGCTCCCAAAAATAGTGGTGTGTTCATCAATTCTCTTTTTAAAATTAAAGAAATGTTTAAAATAATTAAAAATGTAGAACCCATGAATTTAACGATTAAATTTCATTAAAATAAATTTTAGCAACCTTTCGAATTTCCTCACGCTAAAGGTGAAACTGCTTGTTTTTAAGGTTACCACTTTTTAGGTGGCCCCACTTCACAATTAATTTTCTAAACATGGCCCCCCGGTCTCTCAAGTCTCTACAGTTCAACCAGCAGACGCCAACCACAGACGATCGAAGGAGGAGAAGAAAATCCCAAAACAGAAAAAACAAGGAAAAAGAGACCCTTCTCTTCGTTTTTATCCTTGCCTCGATTTCTAATCTCTCTTTTAGAAGATAACATAGCAATGGGCGTTATTTTTTTGGAAATAGGCCAGTGTCACGCCCAAATATGTCGCAGTTTTGGAATGTTGGAATGTCTGTTCCCATTTATAGGCAGAAGAATTTCGGTTTTTAATACCTTGGTGAGTGCTTTTTGACACAAAATATATCCGTTGGTTCAATCGGCTGCTTTCTGATTCGAGGTTTTAACGGAATTTTGGCATTTTATTTGGTTGTAGATGGGTATTTTGGAGTAAAAAGGTTGTTTCTGTGAAAAAAAAGAGACTATCACTTGCTTTTTGATTTGAATTTTCAGAGGATTTTGGGAAATGTGTTATTCTTATTGATGGTATTTTTGTAGTAAAGGGGTTGCTTTAGTTTTTTTTTGAAATGGTTCATATATTAATAGATTTGCTTCAGTTGGTATGGAGTTGAAGATTTCTCTTAAACATTGCAATTTTATTATTTTTATTTTTTTGGGGGTTTCAGTGTTTGATTGGTTGGGAGTTATTTGCGATTGAAAGGTTGAATCTTTCAGGGGTTTTGTTGAATCTCTTTCAAGGTCTGATTGAGTTGGTTTGAGTGAAAAATACACATTGGACTTATCATCTGCTTTCTGTTTTGAGGTTTTGAGGGGATTTTGGGGAATGGGCCTTGTTGATTGGTATTTTAGAGTAATGGTGTTGTTTTAGATGGTAGAGAATGATTACTTCTCATGAGGATTGCAATTTAAAAGTTTTTTTTTGGAGCAATGATTGTTGAATGTTGACAGGTTATTTTTGAAAGGTTTTTGGTTTCTGATTGAGCTTTTCTATTTTTAATTTATTTTTATTCTTGATTGAAGGGATGATTGGGTGATGATTATTTAAGGTTGAAACCTTGACTGGTAAGAGGTTTATGAGGCTTTCTTTATTATTTGGTTGTTGGTTTCATGGGTCTGCCCCCTTTATGCTCTAAGCGAATGCGTGGGAGTTTTTAGGTGTTAATCTCCTCTCCTTTCAAAATAAAAAAAGAATAGAAAGAGAGAGGCCCCTTTGCAAGCGCGGAGGATGAAAGGTCAAAGAATCTCGCCAACAAGAAGTTTTCTTTTCCCCATATCTTAGAGAAGAACATACAAGGAGAAAAGTTGAAGAGGAGCTGAATGGAGGGGCATTCAGCTTCATGGTTTTTATAGCCTTAAAAGGTCTCTGCAAATAAACTTTTCTAGAAGTTGCTTTCCAAGTAACTTTTTTGTTCTTCTCATAATTCAATTGAAAGCAAACTTCAGGAAAAAGCTTACTCTCCTGGATTTTGCTAAATGAGGGAACGTGGTTTGCAGAATCAAGGACATACACACTCCTAGTGTGTCATTCATACTCATTCAAATGCAACCAACCTAGAATGACTTCCGAAAATTCACTTTCTTGTCTTAAAATTGCTGGTATTCGAATGAGCACTTTCTGAATGCATTTTCCCTGTACCCATATTAGGACTTGGCATGGGGGCATTGGATTTTCTTCTTGTCTTTGGGCTTTTATTTCACTATTACTTATTTGATTTATACTCTTGTGGCTATTGTTTCTTTCTTTCTTTCCTTTTCTCCCCAATTGTTTTATCTGTTGAGCTTTTGAACTTTACCTTTGATTAATGTTGGGTGCAGTCTTGATTTGGATCTAACTTCGATTAAAGTATCTCCAGTAGGAGATAAAGAGGAGGTGAGAAATGCATAACTGGTTTGTCTCCGCGGCTGTAGGTGCCAGATGCTTAGCTAAGTATTGGCAAAATGTGTTGAAAGAGAGGGAAGGTTTATCTGAACCACTTCCTCAAAACTTGGCTAATGAGAAGTCTGGATGTGTGCCTTTAGTGAGTAACGAGTCAGTTCAAAAGCAGGGAGTGGAGTTGGGAAGGTTAGGTAGCCCATATCAGAGCCATCTTTTCCGCAAAAGGGTGCAAAAACAATCAGATGAAGAGGCTTCTTCAAATAGTGAAGGCATTTCCTCCAATGTAGATGAAAGATTTTCAGAGATATCACATTTGGATGTTCTAGGATCCTCAGCAAATGAGATGACTTCTACAAGTAAGGCTGGCGATGAAGCATTCCTCAATTCAGGAAATTACGGGGAGAGCAATGTATCTTCATTCTCAAGCTTATGGCCTCCGTTCGTAAGAGATGACAACCATCTGAATGATGGTGATGCTAGGCCATGTTTCTGGTTCTGAACCAAATAGCCAACCACATTTATTACAACCTGAGCTTTACAATAACAAAAATGGTGTGGTGTATGAATTTGGAAGAGGTAGAAGCTCTAGTAACTGTAAATGGCCTCGTGGTTATTCTGTTAAACCTCGAAATTCTTTAGAAAGTTGCCTCATTGCTCAGTTGTACAAGGAACAAGAGAAGGTGGAAGAATATGTTTTTAGTTCACTTCCGTTGCTGTCTGCACCAGTCATGAGGCCGTTGGTTGTAACTGATGGCAACCAAATTATCAGCAAGGCAACTTATGATCCTCCGATCAGACAAGTTGAGAGCAGGCATGTTAGCTTGCAAGCAGAAAACACAAGTTGGTTTGAGAGGAAAGGAATCTGAATATGGTGTTTGTCGTCTTCCTGACACAGGTTTGATTAAGTTGCCGAAGCGGGAAAAAAGAAGATCGAATACTCTGAATGCACGGCAATCTCGCAAACACTCCCGCTCCCAAGGTATTTATTCTGTAGCTTGGTGGGTTTTTTCTTTTCTTTTTTAAATGTTTGTAACGGTTCCTGAGCAACTTTAATGAATATAAATAGAGAGTCATGGTGTCTATATGCTACTGGATATTATGAGTGTTCCACTCTAAGAATATTAACCAAATGACAGGAGAGCCACCATTACAAGTCATACAGGAATCTATATCAACAGACCACAAATAAAACTAATGACAGTAATGTTAGAATTGTTTGTGGTGAGTGGAGTTCCTTGTTGGAGTAGGACTTCATCAAGGATTGCTTTAAGCCCATACCTGTTTGCGTTAATCATGGACGACTTAATATTAGGAGTCCGAGATGAAGTGCTATGGTGTATGCTTTTTGTAGATGATTAGTGGGACAAAACAACAACTCAATGCAAGGCTAGATTTGTGGAGGAAAACATTGGAGTCAAATAGTTTGAAAATTTGTAGAACTAAAACATAATACATGAAATGTGACTTTAGCGGGTTAGATGATAGTGAGAGTAATCCGGTAAAAATAGGATATGACTTAGTTGCACATTGTGATATGTTTAGATATTTAGACTCTATGATATAATCCCAAGGAGGTTTCGACTTGAAAATAATGAATAGAATAGGAGCGAGGTAGGGCAAAATGTAGACATGCTAGCATGGTCTTGTATGATAAAAGAGTCTTCATTTGCCTAAATGATGATTTTATAAAAAAGTTATTAAATCTGCAATGTTTTTTTTTTTTGAAAAGTATTAGATCCACGATATTATATGGAGTAGAGTGTTGGACGATAAAAAAAAGATAAATAAATAAATAAAGTTAGGACAGTGAAAATGTGTATGCTAAATGAAGAATAGAGTTAAAAACAAACGCATTAGGGATAATTTAAAGATTGCTCCGATAGATGGCATATTGAGAGAAACTTCGTTTGAGGTGGCTTGGTCATGTTAGTAGAAGATCAAATACAACTCCAGTACATAGAGTTGAGAGGCTACGGATCGAAGGCACTAGAGTTAGGAGTTGAGAAGGCGACCTTTGAAAACATGGGGGAAGAGATAATAAAGACATGTTAGATTATAGAGTGACTGATGGTATGGTTTATGATAGGGCCAATTGGAGGAGAAGAACTCGTAAATCCGATCCAAATAGATGAGATACTGGCTAATGATGAATACTCTAGGCTCTTTGAAAAGATGTCTTGGATTAGACTATCCCAATAGTAATGTAGAAGTTTTGTGAGTCAACTTGAAACTTGACCAAGTTGAGTTGACCTACTAGATCATATTTTTAGTTGATTGCATGTGATGCTCCATTTTAATTATTTTTATTAGTACTTGAAAACTGGCTGCAACAGAGAGATGAAAAAATGGAGTTGAGGTGTTTTTCCCTTATTTTTTCTCTTGCTGCTTTTGTTACTCAAAAGGGCTAGTTTTTCAATGTGCTTCACATCTTGTCAAAGTTCAAATGTATATTATCTCAGTTGGACCTATTACATATTACATGATAAGGAAAAAGGATGACAGATATTTAAAACATATTAACGTACACAACATCCATGTTTCTGCAAAATTTCTTGACAAAGAAGAGTAATAGATCACATGTTCTTAAAGTTGGTTTCTGATATTGGTTCATTCCAAAATGTCAGCCTTAAAAGAGCAATTATTGGCCGATATTTTGGTGCACATATTGATTTTTTTTTTTTATTCATATTGGTTTATGAAAAATCCAATAAATATCAGTTAATTTTGAATCCATGGTGCCATCAGATCATAGATTTTGATTTACCAGAGCTTGACTGCTATGGTTAGTTAAATGCACACACGCAAATATTTGAGTTTAGGAAGATATAATTCCTCAAAAAGAAAAGTTCTCTTTTAGTTTTCTGCATGATATGGTTAGGTTAGTTTCTCATTTGTTTTTCTGCCACATGATGTTGTCAACTCATGGTTAGCTAATTACATCATCATATCTATTCTACCAGGATCATCTGAGGGGATATTTCTTTTCTGTCTTGGGATTAGCATCGGCATGATGTCTACCATCCTATCAAACAAAAAAGAAGTAGATGAATTGAATGAGTTATTGGAGCAGACACAGAACTTGGTACAAGATTTACACGAGGAGCTGGAAATGAAAGAATCGCTAACTGTGAAAGAGTTGGTGGATGAGTCTTTTAGAGTCCGGGAGATTAATTGTTCTTCCTTTGATGTCAATGAATCAATCAATTTTCTTCATCATGAGGCTCCAACAGGATGTTCTCCAAACCTAGTAGCAGATGGATCTAACCAATTTGATGTTGAGAATGTCGGCAATATAGAGGGTGACAATTTAGAGTCTATGACTAAAATTGAAGAAGAACTTGTAGCTGAATTGGAGAGGTTGGAGATGAACATAAGGGCTTCTAGTCTACAGAGAAGATTGTCTGATCTTGGCGAGGTAAGTGGTATACTTTCAACCTAATTGGAATCATTTTAGAGCTACAGATTCTGAACAAAATTCAAATTTGCTGGTTGGCAAGTGATCACCATTGCAACCAGAAAGGTTGCAGGTTTATGTAACATTATAATTTCCAAAAGGAGAAAAAATTTAAAATCCCCCAAATATGGTTTATATATGGTCCCATGAGATAACCATGGGAGCAAAATGGAGCATCAGAATGAATTATCTAAAAATAAAATAGTGCTGATTAAGGTTGTTTTAGATATTCAATTTCTTAATATTTTTTTCAACATCTACATTGTTGAGAATTCCAATGGCTTCAATTAGTTATTATTTTTTAAGTCCATCATATTTTTTCTGTTATTCTGTGTTACTTTCCTGATGTTTTGATGGGCCATGGTCATCTCATGATCTCATACATTAACCTGTTAACAATAGCCCTTTATGTCTTTGTTGGTGAATTTGGTTTTTGTTATTATCGCTAGTTTTTAAGTGATTTTCTCTTTGTAATTCTCATTTAGCAAAACACTCGTAGGTCTTTGCTGTTGGATTGGACTTTTGTCAAGAATGATGTATTAGAAATTTTTTCAATTGATATGTTTTACCCAGCAAAAGGCACTTCAATTATCATCAAGAAAGTGATGATATTCCAATAATACAGCCAATTTAAATTTCTGGGTAGCTACTGACAGCATTTCCTGTGAAATTTTTAAGGTTGAAGTATTTCTTGCTGCCCTTCATTTTAGAGTCTGCTCCTTGTCATGATCTGGACACTCCCAGTACTCTATTTTCTTGAAATTCCATGCTAAAAAGAGGAAAAAAAAATTCTTGAGGTTGTAAAATAGCGAAATTGGTGGTGCATTCTGAATCACGATTAATACAACACCACATTTTCACACAATCAGAAGCTTCAGTACCAAAAGAATGTTAAATGTGGACAAACAATGACTATTTGATGCAGGACAACTAATAGGGTAACCCTCAATGCCTAAATTGGTCCCTAAAAGTAAAAAGGATAAAAATAATGCACTCTAGGTCTTATATGGGCTGAAATTAAATTTCATTAATAAATGAAATAACATGATAAGCTACAAATAATCCAGAAATCCAGAAATCCAACGTAACTAATTAAATAATAATCCAAATACTTAACATGGTTAATGGACATAAGAAACTGGGTGTCAGCACGTGGGTACTAGGATAGGAATTGTGCAGCCGTGCGAAGGATGTAATAAGAATGCTGTCAACCATACGATAGAAGGGAAGAGAGGAAAAAAGGACTGAACGGCAGCAAAGCAGGGCCTACTAAGGAGACGGCAGCACTGGGATAAGAAGATTTGGGGAAGGCGAACACGAAGGAGGGTAGTAGAGAGGGTGGCGACACAAAGATGGGCTCGGATTGGGATGCAACAGCAAAAAAAGAGGGGAGGATTTAGGTGTGACAGGTGTCGGCGACAATGGCAGGAGGGGTTCAGAAGAATCGTTGGGGTTGAAGAGGGGTAAATGGGTTCACGGAAAGGGAATTTGCGGTGACAGCAGGATGGATCTTGGGTTCCAAAAGGCCAAAGAAGACGAGATAGAAGAGGTTAAGTACTTGAAGAGAAGAAGAATGGCCTCACACCAAGCCTCACGCCAAGCCTCTCGCTTAAGGAATCCCTCCCGCAATCTGAAAATCGCACCTCGCAAAGGTATTTTGCGAAAATCTCAATATTTATTCATCAATCGTATATAGTAATGCTTACAATAAAGGGCTTTTACAAGAGATGCCTTCCTTAAATAAAGAAACTCCTAAAAATAGCCCTTAAATAAAGAAACTCCTAAAAATAGCCTAAAACGAAAATAAAATCTCTTAAAATAGGAAATCCTAATTTCTAATTACAACCAAATCAAAAATAGAAATAAACAATAAAAAAAACTTCACATGGATTTGTTGCTCTGCATCACTAATTGTTCAGTTGATCCACAATCTATGGTAGGATATTAAGTAACAATGAGTCTAATAGCACAAACAAGCAGCCGCAATATCAGAAAAACTCAGTTCTTGAAGTGTTTATAGAAATCCCATTGCACATTTATTGATCACTGAAATGGATCTCACCCGAATCCCATTCCTCCACCCTTAATCACTCTGTACCCTACTAAATCAATCCCACATAAATCCACCATCCTAGTTCTGCTTTTATCCGCCTTTTTGCTTCTGGAAGAAAAAAAGAAAGATTAAAAGGCTTACCAAATTTTACCAAAAGTTACAGGTGGTCCCTCATTTTTCCCTATATGTTCATTTGAAATGAGCCCCATTTCTCCAACCGACTCAATATTCTGCTTATCCTCATCGATAAATTGGACTCCATAATCTTGCCTATTCTCAGCAGCGTAGTCACCTCTTTGTAGAAATACCCCTCTTTTTCAAAGCTTGTAGTCCCACCTTCCCTTCAGAGTCCTTGTGCACCATGCCATGCTACAATTCATCAACACCTACATGTATTTGCCAACTAACCAGGTGTCGGCCCAGCAACGGCTGCATTACCTCTCTTGGGCCAAAAGAATTTAAGTACTTCTCTTGGGCTAAACTCAGGCCCAATTGATTGGGACCCCAAAATCTGAGATGTACTCGACTCACTTGCTGTTACCTTACACACTCTCAAGGCAAACCCTATGCACCATCATGCTCAGTTTCTCGTGGTAAACTATGATGATCTTTCTCAGCCTTATCTGTTATCATACCAAATTTTTTTTTGGAAGTGGTAGCAAATATAAAAGAATTATATTAATAAAAATATATAGTGCATAGAAAGTAATTGACATAAGAGAGTGTATGCTGCAAAATACAAGAAAAAACCAAACAAAAACAAAACAAAGATTATAGAAAGCCAAAAAAGATGAGGTCTATTCACTCCCAACCTTGACAAGAGATCTGCCACCCCATCCACAATCCATATTACAAAAAGTGATATCCTTTTCTTTACATAACCATATAATCTCCTTTAAGATAGGCAACAACTCTCAAGGTGGTTTCTTCCTATCTTCCGCTTTTGTTATCGTACCACTCTCTACTCAGGACATGTTTCTTCCAGAATAGTCTCATGTTGCTCCTTTATGTCTCCATTTTCCTTTCCCCGCATTTTGAAACCATCTACAGCTAGATACACTTCCAATTCACCTACCCCAAGTTGCTCTGTGTCCATTCCTACATTAGCACCTTCATCTACCCCTTTTTTGTAGCTCACTCTTCCACCATTTTGTCATCAATAGTTCAGATCTCATCTTGTTGTTGTCCATCAACATACCCACCAAGCTCACACGTCTCCCACACTCCCCGAACCCTTAGAACCATTTTGTTCTTTTTTTTTTCTTTTTCCTTTTTCTTTCTCGCCAACATAGTGCTTGAAGGCCTCCCTGCCCTCGACCCAATGCAATGCAAACCTTTACATTAGATTTGACAAATCAAAGTTGTAGCAATTGATGGTGCACTGATCTCCATTACAAAAATCCTGGAGGGGAATTGTTGATTCTCAGGCAAAGCTCCTACTACTCGGAAACATATGTGTTCACCTCCACCAATAATTAGATCAGTAAGATTTCCTGCTCATAGATTTTCAAGATTGACAAATATTAACTTCCCAATCCCCAACAAATAATTTTGGAAATCTCTTTTTTAAGCTTGCGAAGGAAATCCTTAACAATGAATTTAGGTATGCCATTTCTGATTGAAAGTAAATGGTTTTAGTTACTCAAGTGAGATGAAAGCCTCCTTCCATGCAACCTCTTTATCCTTGGCCACCCACTTCACCAACTCCTTTGATTGAAAGGAAATTAACAACTTATTCCCTCCTAGCATTCTCACATCCCCATATTCCACTCCGCGAACCTGAAAACAAATAGCCAATAGTTGTTTTTGCCATCATCCTTCCAAGGGAAGAGCTCAGCCATTTCAAGTTCTCACTTCGGTTAAAGCTATTAATGAACTCCCCTCCCCCCCAACAAAAATAAAAATAAAATTTCTCTACAACTATTTCGACGTACCTTTTTTAGTTCTTTCTTAAAAAAACTCCTCAAAGTTTGTTGTGGTCTCCCTTCTCACCTTTGAGTCGTGCCCTACCTCTCCCCTACTAAACTTAGCACATTCCACCCCTAAGACTTTGTCCCCATATACAATCTCATTCAAAGCTTCCATTGCCTTCTCTTCCTGCTAATCCACCCATTGTCTCATGAGGAAAAAGAGATCACCTTTAACATCCTTCCTCTGTGGAGCATAAACATCCAAGTCCCTACCTACCAAATGTAGACTATACCCATCTTTTCAAAGTGTCCTTGGTGAGATTATCAACAAACATATTGGGGTATCATTATCT
Organism: Chimonanthus salicifolius; assembly: GCA_013350335.1. Taxonomy (NCBI): domain Eukaryota; kingdom Viridiplantae; phylum Streptophyta; class Magnoliopsida; order Laurales; family Calycanthaceae; genus Chimonanthus; species Chimonanthus salicifolius. The sequence continues at coordinate 47,052,424 of CM023540.1, read as the reverse complement.
ACTAGAAATCTACCTGTCCTACTCCTAACATTCTACCAATGACCATTGCCTACCAATATGTCACCCTTAGCTATAATGTTGGGATTGCAAACACAATTTTATTGTTTGTGGCGCTTAATATATTACAAATACCGATAGAGAGACTATCTTTTTCGATCGGTAATAGAGAAAGCTTTTATTAAAAAGGAACAAATACAAAAGAGGGACACCAGGTCTAAGAGACTTAGACCAAAGCAAAAAGAAAAAACAAAGGCAACAACATATAAAGCATAAACACTAGAAAGAAAGCTACAAAAAGAAGAGTCATCCTCCTTGTAATCTAAAAGTGCCACAATTCAGACCATCCACACTGTTCTTTGCAAAGAAGTCTGCCACACCATTCGCAGTTCGGCTAATGTAGATGAAAGACACCTCAAGGCCCAGATCAAATTCTTAATCTCCGTTACCAAGGTAATTAGCCTCTAAGGGGGACGCTTCGAACCCCCATCCCATTTAATGGCATTGGAAGAGTCACTTTCAATCACTAATTTTCTACCCCCTTGATCATTACATAAAGGTAAGGCTCTTCTAATGCTAAGAAGTTTAGCCTCATTAGATTCCAAAATTTCCACAGATTCAGAGAAAACCACATGAGCGGAACCCGAATGATCTCTAAGAACACCCCCGATCCCAGTAGGACCCGGCTTACCCCTAGCGATAGAGAGACTATCTATAATGACATAAATGAATATTTCATCAATCTATTTTCTTCAAATGGCCGGTTAAACCAATATTTCATTTGGTTTCACATTTATCTTGCTCTCTACCCCATGGAAGATGCCTACCTTGTACCCCCTTGCAACAAATCTGAAAAGCTAGAATAGTCAATTGCATTGTGTAATTAGACTATTGAGATGGGAATTTTTTCTTTATATGATATTAACTAGGAAGAGGTAAATATACTTGAGGCTTAAAGGAATAAAAGAGAGAGAGAGATGGAGAGATCTTTTATCTCTAAGAAACTGAAAGACTACAAATCTTTGAGAAAAAATTCCATTTCTTTCTTCATTCCCAATCTCCCTCCTGCATTTCCTAGTTAGACATTTTCACCCTCTTTAGCAAATCTTGTTCTATATAGCTTCAACTGCCCCTCCCCTCCCCAAAGAAAACTTTTGATAATAACAAAGGTTTTGCTTTTGTTAGATTTGCTATGGAAATTGAAGCTTTGAGGGTTATAGAAGATGTCAACAGGAAGTCCTTTTAGTGTACCAAACTAAATGTCCAAATATTTGAGTTCTCAGGGAACTTACTTGAAAAGTAGAGATTTCATCCCACGATGAGACTCAAGGTCCTCCTTTCTTTGCTTGGCAGAATGGCCCTCTTCCTTCTAGTTTTCTTTGGATCGTTAATACAGATAGAGTAAGAGAAATTATTGTTAGCAAGAAACTTATTGAAGATACAATTTTTTGAATAAACCTGTCATTATTAATTCTAAGAGGCCATATGTTTTGATTCCAGTGATAGTAGATTGGCTCAAAAGAACCTGGGCAATTCTCGATTCAAGAAAGTTTTGTAAAATTAGCAAGACCAAAGCCCTAATCTCCTTTGTGGTTCCCAAAGAAGCCCATGGATTATTGCATGAAGCCCCAATATTTCATGAGTCTTGGGTGGTTTCTTGTATTCACGGGATTGGTTTCATCTCCAGTGTGAGGTGGGGATACCCATGTTATCCAAAAGAAAAAAATTCACGAGTCTCCTTTCTCCAATTTGGGGTTTTGGAACCCTGTTTTTGATCATCCATCTTTTTGGGTTGGGTCTATGGCCTACTTATCAAGCGTGGTCCCCTAAATCATATTTGAGAAATGTTTGGAACTCTGAAGGGGTCATCTTAAACTTTTCAACATCTAATCTTGTGGGCCAAGTTGAAGCTTCAGTAGTTTGGTTCATTGTCTTCCTTTTTGGGCTAAGTTGCCTTTAATGAGTTGCTGGATTCCTATCTTCATGACTCCCAAGGCCATTTGCCTATTCTAGACCAGCAGACTTCTCGTTCACAGGATAAAGCATCCAATCCAAACTTGCAAGCTTCTCTCCTTGGTGAAGCAATTGGATCCATCCCTCGTTATCCTCAAACACCCACAACCCCACCCACGCTTGCAACCTTCAAGTGAATCTGAAACAGTGTTTCCTTGTGCCCTTTGTCCCAACTTGTCATCTCCATTCGTAAACCAACTCTAATTCAATCCTCTAAAGTTGGCTACAGTGCCTCATCAGAAAATTACACTATTATTTGACATGTAGGAAACCAACAAGCAACTATCAGAAAATGCCTATAATAATCAACTCTCTCCAAGCTTGACTATAGTGGAATTTGTGCCACCATCTACATTTCATGTTTCCCGCAATTCATCCTTTTTTCCTCACTGTTCCCATAAATTGGGTAGATAAAAGTGGAAGCTAACATTGAATTGTGTTGTCGTCAACCATTCTTGGTGGTCCCAGCCAAACTTGTTACAGGCTATCTAACTCTCCCTAAACAACCTATCCTAAATTCCTCCAAGTGGGTTGATAAAAAATGATGGAAATGATCCTTATTTCAGTTTCAAAGCTTATTTGTTTGTAAGCAACTGATGTAGATCGTGAAAGTCCAGAAATCTGAATGAGGGGCTCTCCAGAGCCTGTTCCCTGCAGCTATTCTGAAGATTTTTATCATGCTCTTTGTATAAGTTTCTGTTTTGGTTTTTGATTTTGTAATTTTTTGTTTGTTTTTCCTGCTCTTTTGGGGTTCTACTATGTTTTGGGAGGTTTCCCCTATTCTTTGAATGAATAAACTTGCCCATCATTCAAAAAAAAAAAAAAAATGATCGAAATCGGCAAAATTATGGGGTCTTGTCAACCGTAAGCAGGAGCAGGAGGATACTCTTCGAGCCTTCTTACTTGAGATTACGACTTGATTCCAGTTAGAGTGAAGTAGGGAGAGAACAACGAGGGAATTGCTGAGTTTGAGTTCTTCCGTCATTTACGTGGCCAAGAAAAAAGATCTATCATGAAGGACTTCATCAATTCATAGGGTCCCGACATTGTGTAAATCCAAGAAACTAAAGCTGATGATCTGTCAAACTCCACTATACAGTTAGTTTGGGCCTCGGGGTGGTAGAAAACAGAGTCTTGCCAAACCTTCTATCATTGCATCTAGAGCCATCGTTCTGATATGAATAACTAGTGATGCAGGACAAGACAAAAAGTGACCCTAAATGCCTAAATGCTACTATGCCGTAACAAGAAACTAAATGAGGCTGAAATTAAAATTAAAATTAATAATAACAATTGGAATAATAAAATCTACCACAAATAATCAATAAAATTCAGAGGATTCAATGTAAGTAATAAAATCACAATCCAAACCATGTCATAGCTCAAAGTAGAAGGCTCTCAAAACCAAAAGGATTATCAAATCACACAAACACATAAAACCAACATCAAATAAAGATTAAATCTGATTTAACAGCAGTGTGGGAGGTTAATGAGGTTAAGGCCCAGTTTTGTGGGACAGCAGTAAGAGAGGGGAAAACAGGTTGAAAAGGCTAAGATGGGGACTGGAAGAACAGGACAGGTGTAAAGGAGGTTAAGAAAGGCTATGGAAAAACATGACAGCTGTAGTTTAGGGCTGTATGGAGGTTGGGACAGGTGGTAAAGGCTGTATGAGGCTTGAAAAGGATCCAAAGGTTTGAGGGCAGCTGTATGGTGGACTGTTATGGTTGGATGAAGAGGTTTAAAACAGTGAAAGGGTTAAAGGAGGCTAAGATAAGGGGTTCAGCAGATCTGGATGGAGTTAAAGGGTATACGATGAGTAGGAAAAGAGAAGAAGAGAGAGAAGAAGAAGAGAAGAGGAAGAGGAAGAGGATCAAGTACCTGGAAGGGAAACAGCTTCACGCCAAACTCTCGGATTCGCTCCAAGATAATCACGGCAGAGGATTTGCAGAGAAATTGTCAATCTTGATTTTATTTCATTATAAAAACTGTCTTTGCCAAAAGGACTACAAAGCCTTATATAAAGAATCACTTACTTAAAATAAAATAAAGCAAAATTACAACACTACCCTTGCTTAAAATAAAACTAACTAAAACAAAAAATAGCAAGTAAAGAAAAAGGCAACTCTTGCTTAAAATAAAACTAACTAAATATAACAATAAACAAAATAGAAACTAACTAAAACCAACCTCAAAGAAAATTAAGTACAACAACTACTAATTATAGAAAACAACTACTAATTATGGAATCTGCAATGAATGCTCCGCATCAAACTCCTCATCTGAAAAGGAACTCGACCTCGAGTTCAAGCAGATGAAAAGAGAAAAATCTACCCACGCACGCATTTTCCCAATGTGAGGTCTTCAATATACAATCATGCGCACGTGAGGTCTTCAACGTCAATCAAGCGGATCAGCATCGGGCCACAATAAGAATGCTGGATCAGCTCTCATCCGCCATCGATGGTACACTCTGAATCTTGTACTGAGATCACGAGCAACTTTGGGTGATGTCAACAAAAAGATGTGACCGGAATGCACTTCTGATGATACAAAACGGATGTCACAATCAACTCTGGTGGGCAATAGCATCCAGATGTGAGTAGAATGCCCACAATCGACTCTAGTTAGCGGCAAATGCAAGATGTGAGTACAACGCTCCTCTGCTGAGACGAGACTACGAAGTCTCTCCAGTAAATTCAGGGCAAGGCACTGTAGCTCTCTCGTGCTCACCCAAGTGGCAACAGTCGTGGACATGGGCTTCCACGTCATCGGATATAGCTGATGTTCTCCTACAACTGTAGAAACAATTTCTTCGACCAAGATAAATTCTATATTTTCTTTCTTGGGTGGCAAAGAAAGTAAAGGAGGTAGGATCGGTGAAAGGTGTAAAGGTGCAGGCCATGTGTTATGAATTGGGTCCGGAAAGCCAATAGGAGGGTCAAGGTGATGATCAGAATTGAAGGCAACTCTAAACTGTGAGGATGGGCGAAATGGTGCAGCTGTTGGGCTTTGAAAAGGTGAGGGAGGTACAGGTTGAATGGACTGGACTGGTACATAGCACAGGTAATGGAATGGATCAGGAAGGCCAAGAGGGACACAAGGGAGATGCTGAGTTAGTACAGGTAAAGGCTGAGGGGATTGTACTAGTAGGTGACATGGGTCATGGAGCGGGTCATGCTGTGGATCAGGCTGTGGGTCAAGCTTTGGGTCAAGAAGGCCAATATGATGGTCAAGAAGGCCAATATGTGGGACAGGATCATGCTGATATGGGGTGGGGTCTGGAAGTGAAGGTATTGGATCTAGACAGGGTGTGAGGTCCTCCACATGATCATCCATATTAAATTCAATGGACTTGCAATGAGTATCTGCAGCAAACTTATATTGTTCATCGCTTATATTAATTTGATTTTTAATTTCAGCGTGTGAATTATGAATGTGCTGTGCAGAAGTGCATGTACAGACTCGAAAAGACTAGGTGACACTGACACTGACAATGGGATGAGATCTAGAGGTTTTCTATTTGACGCAATGGCTTTGGATAACCTGTGGGATTGTACCACCTCTGATTTATCATTGCTTTCACCATATGTGTCAAGTTTCCGAAGCGTAGGGTGATTAATGAGCATGCGATGGTAGAAGGGAGTGACATATTTCTCAATTAATTGTTTCTTCATTTCGTACCATGTCAAATCTAAAGGGTCTTTTCTTAACCTCCTACTTTTCTGTTCCACCATCATCCAGAAAGTCCGGGCTTGTTTCACCAATTTCAATTTGGCATAATGGACTCGTCGACTTTCTGACATGTCATGCAACTCAAAGTAGCGTTCCATGTTCGATAGCCAATCGAGAAAAACTTTGGGTTCTAGACGTCCATCAAAATCCCGGGGCACGATACGAACAGTTTTCAAGGCATATTCGTCATTTTTGGTAAATTCCTGAGGCTTATGAGGCTGATGGTACTCACCACGATCAACTCCTCGGAGGTCAATCAACTGGGTGCTCTTTGGTTGTACGGGAATGAATTTAGCATTTATGTCTACCTCTCGTTTCAGAAATTCATTCGTCTGGGCAGTCAACTGAATGAGGAAGTTATCGAACCAAGCTGGCGGTTGTTCTCCTGACATGTCTAGATGATTCTAAATTCTGTGTCCTAAACTCTATATGCCATGATGATTTTTTTTTTAATATATTTTTTTAATTTTTTTTAATTAATTAATTAAAATTAATTAATTAATTATTTTTTTCACTAAATACAAATATAGGACCGTGGATGTTTAAGGAAACAATCCAACCTTGCTACTGATACCAAATTTGACGCAGGACAAGACAAAAGGTGACCCTAAATGCCTAAATGCAATTTATGCAATAATAAGAAACTAAATGAGGCTGAAATTAAAATTAAAATTAATAGTAACAATTAGAATAATAAAATCTACCACAAATAATCAATAAAATTCAGAGGATTCAATGTAAATAATAAAATCACAATCAAAACCATGTCATAGCTCAAAGTAGAAGGCTCTCAAAACCAAAAGGATTATCAAATCACACAAACACATAAAACCAACATCAAATAAAGATTAAATCTGATTTTAACAGCAGTGTGGGAGGTTAATGAGGTTAAGAAAAGGCCCAGTTTTGTGGGACAGCAGTAAGAGAGAGGGGAAAACAGGTTGAAAAGGCTAAGATGGGGACTGGAAGAACAGGACAGGTGTAAAGGAGGTTAAGAAAGGCTATGGGAAAACATGACAGCTGTAGTTTAGGGCTGTATGGAGGTTGGGACAGGTGGTAAAGGCTGTATGAGGCTTGAAAAGGGTCCAAAGGTTTGAGGGAAGCTGTATGGTGGACTGTTATGGTTTGGATGAAGAGGTTTAAAACAGTGAAAGGGTTAAAGGAGGCTAAGATAAGGGGTTCAGCAGATCTGGATGGAGTTAAAGGGTATACGATGAGTAGGAGAAGAGAAGAAGAGAGAGAAGAAGAAGAGAAGAGGAAGAGGAAGAGGATCAAGTACCTGGAAGGGAAACAGCTTCACGCCAAACTCTCGGATTCGCTCCAAGATACACGGCAGAGGATTTGCAAAGAAATTCTCAATCTTGATTTTATTTCATTGTAAAACTGTCTTTGCCCAAAGGAGGCTACAACGTATAGAACTCTTCCTTTCTTAAAATAAAACATTAACTAAATAAAGCAATAAACAAAATAGAAACTAACTAAAACCAACCTAAAAGAAAATTAAATACAACAACTACTAATTATGGAAAGCAACTACTAATTATGGAATCTGCAATGAATGCTCCGCATCAAACTCCCCATCTGAAAAGGAACTCGACCTCGAGTTCAAGCAGATGAGAAGACAAAAATCTATTCACGCATGCGTCTTCCCTATGTGAGGTCTTCAATATGCAATCATGCGCACGTGAGGTCTTCAATGTCAATCAAGCGGATTAGCATCGGGCGACAATAAGAATGCTGGATCGGCTTTCTCTCTTTCCATCGATGGTATACATGGAATCTGACACTGACGGGATGAACAACTTTAGATGGTGGCGGCAGCAAAATATGAGAAGAATGCGCACGATCGACTCTAGTTGACGACAACAATAAGATGTGACCAAAATACACTTCTGATGATACAAGACGGATGTCACAATCAACTCTGACTGGTGGGAGCAGCAAGACTCTAGTAGAATGTATCACTGATGAGACAAGACTCCGAAGTCTCTCCAGTAAATTTGGGGCAAGGCACTGTAGCTCTCTTGTGGTCATCCAAGTGGCAGCAGTCGTGGACATGGGCTTCCACGTTGTCGGATATAGCTGATGTTCTCCTATAACTGTAGAAACAACTTCTTCGACCAAAAATTCTATCTTTTCTCTCTCGGGTGGCAAAGAAGGTAAGGGAAGTAGAATCAGTGAAGGCTGTAAAGGTGCATGCCACGTGCTCTGAATTGGGTCCGAAAAACCAATAGGAGGGTCAAGGTGAAGATCAGGATTGAAGATAACTTTAAACTGTGAGAGTGGGCTAGATGGTGCAATTGTTAGACTTTGAAAAGGTGCGGGAGGTACAGGCTGAATGGGCTGGACACGTACATAACACGAGTGATGTAGTGGGCTGGACATCTGAGTGGGATGGACGGGTGCATGCCATGGATCAAGAAGGCCAAGAAGTATAAAAGGTAGAGGCTGAGATAATGGTACAGGTAAAGGCTGAGGGGATTGTACTAGTAGGTGACATGGGTCATGGAGCGGGTCATGCTGTGGATCAGGCTGTGGGTCAAGCTTTGGGTCAAGAAGGCCAATATGTGGGACAGGATCATGTTGATATGGGGTGGGGTCTGGAGGTGAAGGTATTGGATCTAAACAGGGTGTGAGGTCCTCCACATGATTATCCATATCAAATTCAATGGACTTGCAATGAGTATCTGCAGCAAACTTATATTGTTCATCGCTTCTATTAATTTGATTTTTAATTTCAGCGTGTGAATTATGAATGTGCTGTGCAGATGCATGTACAGACTCGGAAAGACTAGGTGACACTGACAATGGGATGAGATCTAGAGGTTTTCTATTTGACGCAATGGCTTTGGATAACCTGTGGGATTGTACCACCTCTGATTTATCATTGCTTTCACCATATGTGTCAAGTTTCCGAAGCATAGGGTGATTAATGAGCATGCGATGGTAGAAGGGAGTGACATATTTCTCAATTAATTGTTTCTTCATTTCGTACCATGTCAAATCTAAAGGGTCTTTTCTTAACCTCCTACTTTTCTGTTCCACCGTCATCCAGAAAGTCCGGGCTTGTTTCACCAATTTCAATTTGGCATAATGGACTCGTCGACTTTCTGACATGTCATGCAACTCAAAGTAGCGTTCCATGTTCGATAGCCAATCGAGAAAAACTTTGGGTTCTAGACGTCCATCAAAATCCCGGGGCACGATACGAACAGTTTTCAAGGCATATTCGTCATTTTTGGTAAATTCCTGAGGCTTATGAGGCTGATGGTACTCACCACGATCAACTCCTCGGAGGTCAATCAACTGGGTGCTCTTGGGTTGTACGGGAATGAATTTAGCATTTATGTCTACCTCTCGTTTCAGAAATTCATTCGTCTGGGCAGTCAACTGAATGAGGAACTTATCGAACCAAGCTGGCGGTTGTTCTCCTGACATGTCTAGATGATTCTAAATTTTGTGTCCTAAACTCTAATATGCCATGATGATTTTTTTTTTAATATATTTTTTTAATTTTTTTTAATTAATTAATTAAAATTAATTAATTAATTATTTTTTTCACTAAATACAAATATAGGACCGTGGATGTTTAAGGAAACAATCCAACCTTGCTACTGATACCAAATTTGACGCAGGACAAGACAAAAGGTGACCCTAAATGCCTAAATGCAATTTATGCAATAATAAGAAACTAAATGAGGCTGAAATTAAAATTAAAATTAATAGTAACAATTAGAATAATAAAATCTACCACAAATAATCAATAAAATTCAGAGGATTCAATGTAAGTAATAAAATCACAATCAAAACCATGTCATAGCTCAAAGTAGAAGGCTCTCAAAACCAAAAGGATTATCAAATCACACAAACACATAAAACCAACATCAAATAAAGATTAAATCTGATTTTAACAGCAGTGTGGGAGGTTAATGAGGTTAAGAAAAGGCCCAGTTTTGTGGGACAGCAGTAAGAGAGAGGGGAAAACAGGTTGAAAAGGCTAAGATGGGGACTGGAAGAACAGGACAGGTGTAAAGGAGGTTAAGAAAGGCTATGGGAAAACATGACAGCTGTAGTTTAGGGCTGTATGGAGGTTGGGACAGGTGGTAAAGGCTGTATGAGGCTTGAAAAGGGTCCAAAGGTTTGAGGGAAGCTGTATGGTGGACTGTTATGGTTTGGATGAAGAGGTTTAAAACAGTGAAAGGGTTAAAGGAGGCTAAGATAAGGGGTTCAGCAGATCTGGATGGAGTTAAAGGGTATACGATGAGTAGGAGAAGAGAAGAAGAGAGAGAAGAAGAAGAGAAGAGGAAGAGGAAGAGGATCAAGTACCTGGAAGGGAAACAGCTTCACGCCAAACTCTCGGATTCGCTCCAAGATAATCACGGCAGAGGATTTGCAAAGAAATTCTCAATCTTGATTTTATTTCATTGTAAAAACTGTCTTTGCCCAAAGGAGGCTACAACGTATATAGAACTCTTCCTTTCTTAAAATAAAACATTAACTAAATAAAGCAATAAACAAAATAGAAACTAACTAAAACCAACCTAAAAGAAAATTAAATACAACAACTACTAATTATGGAAAGCAACTACTAATTATGGAATCTGCAATGAATGTTCCGCATCAAAATACACTTCTGTTGATACAAGACGGATGTCACAATCAACTCTGACTGGTGGGAGCAGCAAGACTCTAGTAGAATGTATCACTGATGAGACAAGACTCCGAAGTCTCTCCAGTAAATTTGGGGCAAGGCACTGTAGCTCTCTTGTGGTCATCCAAGTGGCAGCAGTCGTGGACATGGGCTTCCACGTTGTCGGATATAGCTGATGTTCTCCTATAACTGTAGAAACAACTTCTTCGACCAAAAATTCTATCTTTTCTCTCTCGGGTGGCAAAGAAGGTAAGGGAAGTAGAATCAGTGAAGGCTGTAAAGGTGCATGCCACGTGCTCTGAATTGGGTCCGAAAAACCAATAGGAGGGTCAAGGTGAAGATCAGGATTGAAGATAACTTTAAACTGTGAGAGTGGGCTAGATGGTGCAATTGTTGGACTTTGAAAAGGTGCGGGAGGTACAGGCTGAATGGGCTGGACACGTACATAACACGAGTGATGTAGTGGGCTGGACATCTGAGTGGGATGGACGGGTGCATGCCATGGATCAAGAAGGCCAAGAGGTATAAAAGGTAGAGGCTGAGATAATGGTACAGGTAAAGGCTGAGGGGATTGTACTAGTAGGTGACATGGGTCATGGAGCGGGTCTCGGATTCGCTCCAAGATAATCACGGCAGAGGATTTGCAGAGAAATTCTCAATCTTGATTTTATTTCATTATAAAAACTGTCTTTGCCCAAAGGGCTAGAAAGCCTTATATAAAGAATCACTTACTTAAAATAAAATAAAGCAAAATTACAACACTACCCTTGTTTAAAATAAAACTAACTAAAACAAAAAATAGCAAGTAAAGAAAAAGGCAACTCTTGCTTAAAATAAAACTAACTAAATATAACAATAAACAAAATAGAAACTAACTAAAACCAACCTCAAAGAAAATTAAGTACAACAACTACTAATTATAGAAAGCAACTACTAATTATGGAATCTGCAATGAATGCTCCGCATCAAACTCCTCATCTGAAAAGGAACTCGACCTCGAGTTCAAGCAGATGAAAAGAGAAAAATCTACCCACGCACGCATCTTCCCAATGTGAGGTCTTCAATATACAATCATGCGCACGTGAGGTCTTCAACGTCAATCAAGCGGATCAGCATCGGGCCACAATAAGAATGCTGGATCAGCTCTCATCCGCCATCGATGGTACACTCTGAATCTTGTACTGAGATCACGAGCAACTTTGGGTGATGTCAACAAAAAGATGTGACCAGAATGCACTTCTGATGATACAAAACGGATGTCACAATCAACTCTGGTGGGCAATAGCATCCAGATGTGAGTAGAATGCCCACAATCGACTCTAGTTAGCGGCAAATGCAAGATGTGAGTACAACGCTCCTCTGCTGAGACAAGACTCCGAAGTCTCTCCAGTAAATTCAGGGCAAGGCACTGTAGCTCTCTCGTGCTCACCCAAGTGGCAACAGTCGTGGACATGGGCTTCCACGTCATCGGATATAGCTGATGTTCTCCTACAACTGTAGAAACAACTTCTTCGACCAAGATAAATTCTATATTTTCTTTCTTGGGTGGCAAAGAAGGTAAAGGAGGTAGGATCGGTGAAAGGTGTAAAGGTGCAGGCCATGTGTTATGAATTGGGTCCGGAAAGCCAATAGGAGGGTCAAGGTGATGATCAGAATTGAAGGCAACTCTAAACTGTGAGGATGGGCGAAATGGTGCAGCTGTTGGGCTTTGAAAAGGTGAGGGAGGTACAGGTTGAATGGACTGGACTGGTACATAGCACAGGTAATGGAATGGATCAGGAAGGCCAAGAGGGACACAAGGGAGATGCTGAGTTAGTACAGGCAAAGGCTGAGGGGATTGTACTAGTAGGTGACATGGGTCATGGAGCGGGTCATGCTGTGGATCAGGCTGTGGGTCAAGCTTTGGGTCAAGAAGGCCAATATGATGGTCAAGAAGGCCAATATGTGGGACAGGATCATGCTGATATGGGGTGGGGTCTGGAAGTGAAGGTATTGGATCTAGACAGGGTGTGAGGTCCTCCACATGATCATCCATATTAAATTCAATGGACTTGCAATGAGTATCTGCAGCAAACTTATATTGTTCATCGCTTATATTAATTTGATTTTTAATTTCAGCGTGTGAATTATGAATGTGCTGTGCAGATGCATGTACAGACTCGAAAAGACTAGGTGACACTGACACTGACAATGGGATGAGATCTAGAGGTTTTCTATTTGACGCAATGGCTTTGGATAACCTGTGGGATTGTACCACCTCTGATTTATCATTGCTTTCACCATATGTGTCAAGTTTCCGTAGCATAGGGTGATTAATGAGCATGCGATGGTAGAAGGGAGTGACATATTTCTCAATTAATTGTTTCTTCATTTCGTACCATGTCAAATCTAAAGGGTCTTTTCTTAACCTCCTACTTTTCTGTTCCACCGTCATCCAGAAAGTCCGGGCTTGTTTCACCAATTTCAATTTGGCATAATGGACTCGTCGACTTTCTGACATGTCATGCAACTCAAAGTAGCGTTCCATGTTCGATAGCCAATCGAGAAAAACTTTGGGTTCTAGACGTCCATCAAAATCCCGGGGCACGATACGAACAGTTTTCAAGGCATATTCGTCATTTTTGGTAAATTCCTGAGGCTTATGAGGCTGATGGTACTCACCATGATCAACTCCTCGGAAGTCAATCAACTGGGTGCTCTTGGGTTGTACGGGAATGAATTTAGCATTTATGTCTTCCTCTCGTTTCAGAAATTCATTCGTCTAGGCAGTCAACTGAGTGAGGAACTTATTGAACCAAGCTGGCGGTTGTTCTCCTGACATGTCTAGATGATTCTAAATTATATGTCTTAAACTCTATATGCCATGGATGAATGAATGTTTTTTTTTTTTTAAATAATAAATGCATTTTTTTAAAAAAATAATAAATGCAAATTTAAAAAAAAAATAAAATAAAATAAGATGCAATCTAAGACCGTGGGTGTTTAAGAAAACAACCCAACCTTGCTCTGATACCAAATTTGATGCAGGACAAGACAAAAAGTGACTCTAAATGCCTAAATGCTAATATGCCGTAACAAGAAACTAAATGAGGCTGAAATTAAAATTAAAATTAATAATAACAATTAGAATAATAAAATCTACCACAAATAATCAATAAAATTCAGAGGATTCAATGTAAGTAATAAAATCACAATCCAAACCATGTCATAGCTCAAAGTAGAAGGCTCTCAAAACAAAAAGGATTATCAAATCACACAAACACATAAAACCAACATCAAATAAAGATTAAATCTGATTTAACAGCAGTGTGGGAGGTTAATGAGGTTAAGGCCCAGTTTTGTGGGACAGCAGTAAGAGAGAGGGGAAAACAGGTTGAAAAGGCTAAGATGGGGACTGGAAGAACAGGACAGGTGTAAAGGAGGTTAAGAAAGGCTATGGGAAAACATGACAGCTGTAGTTTAGGGCTGTATGGAGGTTGGGACAGGTGGTAAAGGCTGTATGAGGCTTGAAAAGGATCCAAAGGTTTGAGGGAAGCTGTATGGTGGACTGTTATGGTTGGATGAAGAGGTTTAAAACAGTGAAAGGGTTAAAGGAGGCTAAGATAAGGGGTTCAGCAGATCTGGATGGAGTTAAAGGGTATACGATGAGTAGGAGAAGAGAAGAAGAGAGAGAAGAAGAAGAGAAGAGGAAGAGGAAGAGGATCAAGTACCTGGAAGGGAAACAACTTCACGCCAAACTCTCGGATTCGCTCCAAGATAATCACGGCAGAGGATTTGCAGAGAAATTGTCAATCTTGATTTTATTTCATTATAAAAACTGTCTTTGCCCAAAGGGCTACAAAGCCTTATATAAAGAATCACTTACTTAAAATAAAATAAAGCAAAATTACAACACTACCCTTGCTTAAAATAAAACTAACTAAAACAAAAAATAGCAAGTAAAGAAAAAGGCAACTCTTGCTTAAAATAAAACTAGCTAAATATAACAATAAACAAAATAGAAACTAACTAAAACCAACCTCAAAGAAAATTAAGTACAACAACTACTAATTATAGAAAGCAACTACTAATTATGGAATCTGCAATGAATGCTCCGCATCAACTAGGGTGGTTTTGCAACTTTCATGTGTTCATTGGTGAGTTCTCTATTGACTTGTTTTTTGGGGCAACATCATCAACAAGAAATGGATTCTCTCATGTTTATGGTCCTTGCATTGATTTTACGAAATTGGAATTTGGGGCTGAACTAATTACCATTCGAAGTAAATGGAATTGTAGCTGTTGTATTATGGGAATTTTGACCGTATCCAATAACCAAACTGCCTCACTTGTATCCATTCAATGGCTAGATATCTATCAAAGTTCTAACCATGTAGTTTTCTGTAGGCCCACTTTTGATCACTTTTGAACTTACATGGCTTAAAGAACCTAGCTTTAAGTACTTGGTTAGAGATTGGTGGTTTAACTTTCTACCCCATGGTTGAAAATGTTTCCTTCTATTGTGGAAATTGAAGAATCTCAAAATTAAAATCAAGGAATGGAAACACTGTACCTTTGGTTCCCTTTTAAAGTCTATGACAACTGTATTAGATGCCATTTGCCAGATTGATCTTAGTGAGCAAGTCACCTATTGATGATGACTAAAAACTTAAAGAGGATCTCATTGATTAGTACAAGCTTAAGTGGGCAGGATGAAATTGAATGGAGATGACAATTGGAAGAAAGGTGGGTCAAGGAAAGAGATGATTGAACGGTTTTGACAAAGATGAGATTTTTTATGCTATAGTGCATTTTTCTTGAGATCTTTATTCTAATGATTTGTGGGGAAGATTTTTTCTTTTAGGATTAACCTTTTGATTCATTTCTTCTAAGGAAGCTAATGACATTGAACAAGTTTTTTTTTTTTCATTGAAGTAGTCAAAATGGTTGTTTGGGATCTAAGTGAAGACCTTTCTCTTGGGTCAAATGCATTCCCCATCGAAGAAGGCAAATCATGGATGTAGTTCTCACTACTCATGAATGTATTTACTCCAAGCATCTTTTTAGGTGCAAAGGCGTTGTGTAAAGCTCAGTCTCGAGTAGGCTTATGACATAGTTGATTGGGATTTTCTAAAGTTTATTTTAACTTGCATGGGTTTTGGTAAACAATGGTGCTCTTGGATTTCAAAATGTCTCTTCGGTTCGCTTCTTCGTTTTGATGAATGGCTCCCCTAAAGGCTTTTAGTGAGTTCAAAAGGTCTTAGTCGCGTTATCCACGTTCTCTTGGACTATGATTGCTTCTTCACACTTCATTTTAGGCTTTCGTATTGAATGCACTTCTGTTGAGTTTCGTCATCTATACTTTGTGGGCATCACCATGATCCTATGTTAGGCGAAAGTTTTTTTTTCCTCCCAAAAAATCTTAGGGTCATTCTTAGGTGATTTGGACATGCTTTGGATCTTTGCATCAAATATCATAGGGTTTACTTTTGGCATTAACATAGCAAGTGATTATTTGCAGTACATGGTAGAGCTGTTTGGTTTGGGCTGTTTCTCTTCCCTATACTTATTTAATCTTCCTCTATGCATTGGCACCCTTTGGAGTCTCTGGGAGCTTATCATTGAGAAATTTCATAAGAGACTACCTTCTTGGAGGGGCAAATACATTTCTTTTGGTGGCCGTATAACCTTATTGAACTCAATTCTCATCTCCTATGGTCTATTTCCTTTCAGCCTTCAAATGCCCCTGATTCTTAGCCATCATCATTGAGAAAATTAAGAATTTCTTTGGGGGGACTCAGAAGATGATAGATGGGATATCCGCATCAGTTGGGAGCAACTTTGCTTGCTGATATCCTGTGGCAATTGTGTTATAATGGTATTAGACCCCTGGCTCAAGCGAATGTTTCTTTGCTCTCTATGTGGTTGTGGTGTTTAGGCACTCTCCAGTGAGGACCCTAGAAATCCTTATTGAAAAATATCAAATTCCTAATCTTAGTTGGGAGGTTGATCCCCACCCACGTAAGACTTTTGGCATGTTGAGAGCCATTTGCTCTTGTTGGAGAAATTTAAGGCAGGCATCAAGTTGAAGCTTGGATATGGATATCGTATTTGGTTTTGGAAGGACATTTGGTGTGGCAACTCTCTTGCTACTTAATTTCCATCCTTGTTTTGGTTTGTCTTTACTCTCAAGGTTCTCGTTGTGCATTGTTTTGACCTCCTTGGTAGTCAAGTTGTGTGGAGTATCTCATTTCGCAGAAGTTTTAGGGATCATGAAGCAGTTGAATTCACACGTCTTTTCCAAGTTCTGGAAGGCACTCATATCGCAGCCTATGAAAATGATTCTAGAATTTGGGTACCAGATGCTTTTTGTAATCTCTTTTCTCTATTAATTTATTTTATTTTATTGTGATTCAAAAAAAAAAAAAAATTGAGTGCCAGATAAGTCTGGTAATTTCTCCATCAAGTCTTTTTTCTTGTTTGTCGCTCCAACTAGTCCTTGCTTTCAATTATTGACCTCGCCATCTAGACTTATTATGCACCTACTCGAGTAATTGAATTTAGTTAGGTTGGGTTGTTGCCCTTGGGAACATTCTAGAGATAATATTTTGAAGAGGCAACGAGTGATGGTCAGTTGTTGCCCCTTTGCATCTAGGCTTGGGAGTATGCTGTTAACCTTTTTATTCATTGCAAGTTTTCCTCCAAAGTTTGGTATTCTTCCTACACCTTCTTGATATTTGGTGGGTTATGCTTGCTTCTTAAGCCCATTTATGCTACTCACGGATGTTATTTAGAGGATCTACTAGATTTGACATTATGTGGCCGCTCTCGTTCTTCAAATGAAAATATCTATTTGGTGGGAATAAAACAACCACGTCTTCAAGGATAAAGTTGAAACTCATGAGGAAGTTGCACTCCGAGCCAAAGCTGAATGCATTTTTTGGGCTCCTATTCTCAGGGAATTGCTTGGCATCTCTAATTGTGACCTGTTCTGTGCTTGGGAGGAATACATAGACATTGGTTAAGTTAGTTCAATTTTTAGTTTCTATTCTTCAGTTGATACAGTCCCTTGGCATCTTATTCCATTTGTTGTTTTTGTTAGTTGCCCTAAATTATTGGGTTCCTTTTACCTTTTGGCATTTGTTTTACATCTGATGCACGTATTGTGCTCCTCTGCAATAAAATCATTGTTACCTCTTGGAGAATAATGCACCATTTATCCTTCAAACAATTGCACGTAGACCAATCTTTTGAGTTGGAGGCTCCTTTTCAAAGGAGATCAAGAAGGTTTTGTGACAACGATGCTTTCCCAATTATGTTTTTCAGTGTTGTTAAAATCGTTCGAGTTGCGAATCAACTCGTACAAGTTGACTCGACTCAGATGGTCAACCTAGTCAACTCGTTGGTCAACTTGAAAAATGCCGTCAATCGTACGAGTTTTGCTAAAATTGCAGATCGTGCGATTCCGAACTCGTGAATCGCACCATCGTGCGATGTTGAAGGAAAAGGGAAAATGAGCAGAAGAGGGGAAAAAAGAAGAGGGAAAATGAGTAAAAGAGGGAAGACGTGCGGTGCATTCCTATTAAAGTATAGAGATAGTTTTATCGATAAAACTTGGCCCTTGCATTTGTGCTTCACTCCTCTGCAAGCAAAGAAAGAGACCCTTCCTGAGGTCCTTCATCCGCCTCTGGAGATCTCTTCTATGCAATCCGTCACTTTTGGAAATTGTCTTCTCTGCCTCTAGAAGTCCTTCATCTTCCCTCTTTTCTTCTTTTTCTTCTCTTCTCCTCTCCCCTATGTGATTTTCCTCCTCTTTCCGCTTTTGCCTTTGGATTTCTTTCGCCTCTTGTTTCTTTCTCAAATCGCAAGTGGGTTTCTTTCGAAATGTGGGTTTCGATGGCACGTGGGTTTCGGTTTTTTTTTTATGCAAACTTAGATACAACAACACTTTTATTTAAGTAGTGGTAGGTTTAAGGGTCTTCGTGCGAGGAAATGGAGCTGGTTTCTGCAGTTTACTGTAAACAGTACTGTTTTCATTACTGTTTCAATTTTTTTAAAAAAAGTTAGACTTGTAATCTGTATAATATTATGTATATCTAGACTTAGATATGTCATCTATATATATATATATATATATATATATAGATAGAGAGAGAGAGACTTAGACTTAGGGAAAAGAATTAATAAATTAATTTCAGGGATTTCGTATGGAATGAAGTTTAAATAATAATAATAATGGTGCACTAACTATAATAATAATGCATAATGAGAAATAAGTTCAACGACTCAGTTTAGTTTTATTAATTTATTGAATATAATATCTTATCAAATTAAATTAGAAATTTTTACTATATTGAGTATAGAAATAAGTTTTAATTAAAAAATATTTATATATTTTATTTAAATAAATAGAACTGATAGTTAACTAGAACTCCACTGCAACATTTAATATTACTAAACTAAATCAGTTATTTTAAATCATTAAATCAACAACTAAATCAATAATCACTATTTCATATTACATGTAATTGTAGGATAAATAATAATGATAGCAAAAACGTCAAAAATATTAAAACTCTTACGATTCTACGATTTATGAGTCACACCTCTAGATCGAGTCATAATACGATTCGAGTTTGACAACATTGATGTTTTTGAAACGTTCTTGGGAAATACTTAAGAATGACTAGGTTGTCTTCATGGAAGACTTCCATGATAGAGGTATGATTTCCAATGAGTTGAGTGCTTTTGTTTTCTACCTTTAGCTTTCACATAAAACCCTATTCTTTGCAATTTTTTCAATTTTTTTAATGAAAATGGTTGTGAAATAACGGGGCAGTCCTTACAGGTTTGAATGGTTTGCCGGATGGACCATAGGAGCTACCTGAATCGCTGTGATGCCCGGTTTTGGTTCAGTTGGACGGTTTGGTCTGGTTTTAAAACATTGGTGGTAATCAACCTATTGTAGATATAATCAAGATTCTAAAGATGATGAAGAAAATTAAAGAAGAAACCAAAAAAAAAAAGAACTAAAGAAAAAGATAAAAGAGTGAAGGGCAAGGAAAAAGGAAGGAAAATCAAACCATATCGCTCGCCATGCTGCTTCTCTCATCTTCTTTGTTCCCAAATGAACGTATGCTAGGGATGCAAGTTGGGTTGGGCCCTACCTACGCTGGCCCAGCTTGACTGGGAAAATGTCACTTGGTCTACTTGAGGCTGGACCCATTTTTGGGCTCAAATTTCAGGGCCCAAACTTAAATTGGGTTGGGCCTGGGCCTAGTGTCCTTACAAACTGACCCAACCCTAAAGATCGACTTGAAAACCAGAACCTGAACCCGAAAAAACTCGGCCCACTATAGCACGAGTTGCATTTGGTCTATTCCCCCCCTCCTTCCTTTTTAACATTTGATAAATAATGTGATAAATCTATCTTTACGAATTGAAATTAGACTTAATAATCTACACATGGACCATGTTTTATCCTAAAACTCGATACATAGCCACTTAATCTTAACGGATAAAGTCAACAAACGTCTGTGAATTCAAGAATGCTTACTGATTTTGGCCATTAAGATTAAGTGGTTATATATTGAGTTTTGAGATGAAATTTGGTCCATTTGTAGATCTTTAAGTTTAACTTCAATATCTACAGTTGTTTTATTCATTTGACAAATAAAAATTAAATAAGAAAGGGAGAAATCCCCAGTGTGACTTTTGTGACCTTATATTGTGTGATGTTCCATTTTTATTACATTATATTAAATAAAATAATATGAATATATAACAAGTAATTAAAAACCTTAACTTAGTTCCCTTTTTTAGTGATACCTTAACATGGTTACATTATTAAATCAGCTACTCTTTCCTGGGAAGAAGGATTATTTTGTTTGACTTTTATATGAATAGGATAAGGACTTTGGAACTTTATTTACATGATAAGTATGATGGGATTTGTAGCTATGATAATGATGATCATTTTTATCATAAAAATAGAAATGCAATTAGTGAATTTTGACTTGATTATGACTAGTAGTAATTGATTCTCAACTAAATTAAAGGCGCCAATGCCCAGAGGTCCGTATGGGGCCATATTTTTTTTGGGTTGACCCAAGCCCGTAGTTCAAATAAATAGGGCTCGCATGAATAATAGTAATTGATTCTCACCTAAATTAAGGACTAGACGGCCCGCATGGCCCTTTGTTTTTTTTTTTTTTTTCATTTGGACCAGACTTAAGTTCAAAAAATTAGGACCCGTATGGGTCGAGTCTAACTTTGGGCCCTATATCTGGGGTAGGACGAAAGGGAGTTGATCATGGATTATCAATAAGCCTAGAATTGATTCTTCCTGGGCCGCTCAACTTACATCCCTACATCATATTGTATTCTAGGGTCCTTTCCTAACATGTATATGCTTGAACTTTGTTTCCCATTTTACCCTTTACCTTTATACTTGCTTCCAAAATTTTGTTATCCTCGTGAAAGTTGATTTCACCGTTGAGTCGACTCTGCTGAGTCAACTCTGTTAACATTGAGTTTTAGAACCATGTTCTATAGCCACAGTGATTGCTGCTCTCAGGTTCATCCAGTGGCTGTCGGTGGAAAATTTCATACGGTCTTATGTGGAGGATTTAAGGGTTTCCTGGGCAACCCAGTACTAAGCATGCATTGACATAAATACTTGGGGTGGACCTTTTGTATTTCTGTGATCATTCTATTTTATATAATGGGTGGTCTAACTTGCTGTCCATCGTCTCCGTTGACAGTTTCTTAGAGATATACATTCATCTCGGAATTCAATAAAATTCTTGTCATCATTCATTTTTCTTTTTCTTTGGAGTCTTTGGAAATTGGAATACGGTCATATTCAAACTATGATTTTTTTTTTTTTCTCTTTTTAAAAGCATTTGTATAAAGTAGGACCAATGACTTTACAAGCATATTTTCTACTCCCTATGAATGGCATGTTGGACCACTTTTGTAATTCTAGCCATTATGAAAAGCCTTTCCATGCTTGAATCAATTCTACATCGTCCTTTTTAGTAGTATGGGGCTTCAACCAAACACCAAAGCAGAGACCCCACCGGTCCTTCACCCTCTGCAAGTCCTCGCAGAAAACTTCCCTCTTTGACCAGTCATTTGGCATATACATAATTTGATTTTGTCCTGGAAATTGGAAGTATGTCATTGTTTCTGGAATTCCTATCAGTCTCACTTTTTCCCATTTTAGACCACCTTGATGCTGCCCGATGTGCCTTGTTATGTATCCGAAAACTGCCCACAACCACTGCAGCCCAATATTAATGCAGCATATTTTTTCAAAACTTTTGTTATTCAATTTTAATTTTATTTTTCCCCCTTGCATTTTTCCACTTTCTCATCAAATTTAGACATTGGGTACATTATTCTGATTTGCAATTGAGCACCTTGTGAGTCTATTTCTATGATTATCATCATTAATATTGCTACTTAATCTGTCTCTTCTCCATTTGTCCTGGATTCTGCCACTGGACTAGTAGATGTACCTTTACTGGACTCTCGAGTTGGTTACCCTGTCTTGCTATTAAATGATACTGCCAGTCTCTTTTTATCCTTCTCTTTCATTTTTATGTTTTTTGATGGTTTCTTCACTGACCCCTCCAGCAACGACTGCATGTGCCTCACCTTCGAGCATGCATAGATATTTTGCTTTTGGACCGATGCTCATTTCTATGTTTCATTATGTGGCATAATTCCCTTGATGTTGGTCCACCTCAAATACATTGTCACCTCGTTGCATGTCTATGTCATAGATGCTTCCATTTCCTTTCAGTTCAAAGCATTTTTTTTTTTTATTTAAAAAAAATTACTGTCCACAGCATAAGTTAATGGTAAACTGGTTGATCACCCTTTGATTTTAAAGTTCCTGCCTTTTATCTATGTGAGATAAATACCAATAGAAATGTGAAATGATCACCCGTACACTGGTATGCGTGGTATTGCTTCGTGCACCTAAACATGGGCCCACCAAATAGGGTGGTGATGGATCCATTGGAAATGCCTTTCCTTAAGATTTGGCTCTGTACACCTAAGCACGGGCCACCAAATAAGGTGGTGATGGATCCATTAGAAAGGTCTTCTCTTAAGATTTTGCCCACCCAAAAGTACCTTGATCGAATCACTCAAACTATGTTGTTTCGGCTCTCCAAAAGTTGATCAATTTGAATTATTTTAATCTTTAACCTTGCGGCCTTCAAAAAGATGCCTTGATTGATCTGATCAAATGATTTTTGGTGGGTATCATACTTGATTAAAGACCTTTCCCTGTCACCACCTCATTTTGTGGACCCTATTGATCATCCTATCAATATATTTTAGCCTTTTTCTTTTTTTCTCATTTTCATTCATATAAGGCTAATACCCATGTATCATACCCATTCTTCATGCATTTAGGAATCTGTTCTTTTTCAAACCTTGATGCAGAAACTCTTTTCACTTCTGGCAGAGTTTGTTATTCAATCACTTTATTAAGCATTCTGTGTATTTGATTATCCTTATCATTTTGTTACTGGTCAAGCAAAGACCCCATAAAGTTTTCTATATAGGGTCTTCCAACGATCAACTAAGGTAGTTATCCATTTGGTGTAAATGTATTGAATTAATGTATCTTTTCAAAATCCTGATTGCAGCTTGATCCAGAACTTCTGGCAGAGGTGGCTCATGGAGATTTGAGAGTAGACACTGTCAATGGGGGGCCTGCTTATTCTGACCATGAAACTGGAGGCAGCTCCACGACTCAAACACAGCCTGCCAACTATGGTGTTTCTCCGAAAGAACTGAGCTTGCGCCTTCATGAGCTCATCGAATCAAGACTAGAGGAACGGATTTGTGAACTAGAATCAGCGCTTCATGACACCCAGAAGCAGCTGCGCTTCATGGAAGCTCAGAGAGACTTCTCAAACAGTGATTTTGGATCATCATCCACTTCTGGAAGCCCAAACAGGGCAGAACACAGTGATGTCATGACTAGCCCCCTTTATCTCAATTTAGCAGGTGAGGCTCTAAGTGCATATAATGAAGCTTACATGGAGTTCTCAAGGATTGACGAGACAAAGGAAGAGAGCCCTCCTTCAACAGCCAGTGAAAGTAAACAGAACAGCGATGGGCTCCATATGTTCAGACAGACCGCATCTAATGATTGGATTGGAGCTGAAAATGGGCATTCACACAATTTTGAGATCATCAAGAAAGAGTTGAGTTATATTGGTAAGAACGAAGATGATGGTTTTGAGGATGAAATGGGGATGCTGTTGATCAAACAAATTGTAGAGAAAACAAGGCAAGGTTCCCCGTTAGTTCTAAATGCTCAAAGGGTGCTATTCTCGATGGATGATGAACAATGTTCCTTTGAATGAATTTTTTTGACTTGTACATTAATACGCAGCCAGGAAATCTTTTCCTCAGTTCTTCACAATTTGGCTCGATCCTTTTTATGAAAGCTGTTTCTTTTTTCTCGGCCTTGAGTGTTGCAACTGCTTGGCCTAGGCTCGACACAAGACTTAAAAGACCCAGTCTCGAACTGCTCTGGATGTCAACCAAGGACTAAACTGGCCCGCTAGCTTGGTGTTAGTCCTGAAGGCATCTGGTCTTTGTTGATGAAAGCACAATAAAGAACAAGAACGGTGACATAATTTCTTCTGTTCTGGGATATGAAGAGAGTATGAGATGGAGGTTTTCTCTGGTTTTGGCATTCAGAGAAAAATATCGTGACGATTCATTCATGCCGGCATCTCAAAACGTCAAACTCAGATGGATGGGAAAATTGCTGTAATCATGATGATGAACAAATTTACAGGAGATGCACACCAAATTTGTGAGTTCAATTGTCGGTATAGCTACTATCACCGACGAAATGCTGCCATTGTAGGTGGGGAGAGCATCTTAAATGTTGAGCGGCTCAGGCTTGAAGGTGACATGCATATCTGCACCTGATGGAATGTGAACTCATGCAACAAGTTTTGTATTCTTAGTTGTTTGAAATATACTAAACTGCTCAAGGTATCATAATTCATTAATATCATTAGAAATAGGTGACAACTTCATATAGGGCCACATATTTGTATATTATCTATCAATTTATTGAAAAATTGTTTAGTTTGAAACTCATTTTTCTGCTTATGGCTTGGAAACACCTTTATTTGATTGCATTTTTCTGATGTGGGTCAACAATGATTTAATTAATTCTGTCAAAATCGGTAATCCATTCGTGCACTAGTCTCTTTTCCATGATTGTACCTGTGTACTTGGATCTACGGGGACAAGTCGGTTGGGTTTTATTTGGTTTGAGTTTATTTTCGGTCTTATTAAATGGGTTAAGTCGATTCAAGTCCATTTCAATTTCGGATTAAATTAATCATTTACTTGGCTAATGGCTCGTTAGTATATCTCATTAGAGAAAGTCTAAATGAAATCTTTATTTAGAAAAAATGAACTCAAATTAAAAGTCGATAATTTTGTTTTGGCAAATATTTAAAAACTCAGTTACGACTAAATAAAATTTTAAATTCATAAGACTTTAAAAATTTTCCACACCCGCAATGGATAAAAAATATTAAATCAAATTCAGTATTCTATTTCAGCTATTTGTCTCGTACAAATAGTTAATTGTACTGAGAACACTTTTATCACTTATATTCATGTGCATAAAGTATTATTTTAATGGAAAATGCTCATTAGTTTTTTCAACTTTCTAAATTTACACTGTAACTTTCATTGAAACAAGGTCGAAAAATGGCAATTATGTGCTAATTTTCATGGAAAATGCTTATATAAGTAAGTTGTTGAATTCTAAAATTTCATTTTCCTTACAGACAGGACTTTTATTGAATTTTAGAATACATGCTAATTAATATGCTAGTTTATTTTTAAAAAATTGAAAATGTATTTCGTCTTTTGAATAATAATAGTGGAATCTATTTATTTAAACCCACGATTCTAAAAATTCAAACTTTAAATCTCAGTTTTACAATAAAACTTAATCGCATTGCACCCATGATGGGTTCTCTCAATTGAAACAAGTCTGATTGAGTAGGTTTTTTTTTTTTTAATTCCTCTTCTGTTTTTATGAAAACCAATTTCTCTAATAAATTAATAAATTAAATGAATATGATCTAATGAATTAAAGAATTTAAAAATATTAATACATGACTCAATGAAACAGATATATCTCACTCTGTTCAACTCGGTTGATAATGCATGGACAACACTTCAACGTCTTTTCCCGCCCAAGAAAATTTGACGATCTTTTTTTTTTTAAAAAAAAAATGGAATCCATTATTGCTTGAAAAATGCCCTATCAAATCTTACAATTACAAGGCAAGCAGCAAATAAAAAAGAAAATATGATTTTAAAAATTAAAAAAATAAAAGAAAGTTGACATGAAATATTTATTAAAATGAGAAAAAATAATGATGTATATTTCTTCTACATATAATTGCACATAAATTTCACAAATTGCATTTTCGAATTTGGAAAAAAAATTAAAAAGAAAAATGAATAGAAAACAGAAAACCCTCTAAGGAGATGCCATCTGCCGCAACTTTCAAGATCAAGACAAGAAACTCAAGAAGATATCCAACTGCTTGCAACTTCCAAGATCAACATAAGGTAGATCTGAGAACACATCCAAGGGCTCAGGCTCAGATAAGGCTCTTCCACCATCCACAGACATGAATTATTGCCGACGAATGTCGCAACTTAAATCATAAGGTAGATCCCGAAATTCATCCAATGGCTCGGATTCAGTTCATCAACATTTCCCCACCATGGACTGATTTGGATTACCGTCCAACGGCTCTGGGGGTTGCTAAATTCAGATGCCTCATTTGCATCAAAGGGTAGATAGCAAAACTTATGCAAGGGAGCCGGCTCAGATATCGGCATCAAATCCAATCACTCAGGGTCATATATCGCCATTTCCACCATTGATAGGCAGGGGTTGTCGACTGCAACTTTCGCTCCCCCATCACAAGGCTGATGGCAAAACTCATACAACTGTTCTAGTAATCCCTGATACCCTTTTCCTAGTTTATTAGGATTATGTAATCTGATCTGCAGAGATGAGAAGAGGGTATAGAAAGAACCCGAAGCCAATCATCACTTGTAGATAAAGAGTCTGGTAAGGAAAAATCTCCTCTGTTTGTATACAAATGCTTCCATCTCAGTTATGCAGATTTAACAAATCCCAATGTAAGCCTTATAATTTTTCGTAATGAAATTCTCACTTTTCAAATGTGTAAACTTTCTATCTTTTTCCTTCAGAATTCTAACTAGAAGTATGAAGGCAGGCAGTAAACTATCTCGTGGGGAAAACTTTCAATGCATGAGAAATATTATTCTTATTGAGTGGCACATAACAGATTTATATTTGCAGGGATTTTGTTTTCAGTTCATTGAATGGTGTAGTTGAATCAGTTCTGCGTATACTATGTAAGTGTGGATGGTGTCTAAACCATTCTATTATCTTTTTAAGAAGTTATTGGCCTAGCATCAAGATGGAAAGTCAAAGCCGAGATGATGTTCAGAATTTGAGTTGTGTTATCATTAATCATTTAAGATTTTGATATCTTTAAAGATCATTGTTTAGAGGATCTTGCTACTTGCAGTTTATGACTTTATGCCATAACCAAAGAATTTCAAGCCTTAATGGTACCATCCAGCCTTTCAGTGCAACAAACACAGCAGATAATCTCTTCTGGCTCTTTTTCCTCAGCCAGTTTTATCCATTCGTCACATTTTCCTGGTAGAACATTTTCTTTCTTTTAAACTCAATTGTGAGAAGGATTTTTTTTTTCTTCTATTTTATGTTTTAAATTGTGCAAAGATTGAAATAAGATCTGAGTTAGTCAGTATTGACATATTAAGTGGGATTTGTCCCCAGTTTTGTAATGTGATATGTTCTTCCTCTAAACCAAGTTACAGCAAGTGGTAAAGACTGAGGGGTGAAAAGCTATCTGAATTCTGAAATTAACTACAAACAGAGCCCAACATATTAAAATGTCGGAACCAAGTGGCAGTGACCCAATTTGAGTCTTGGCAAGCTCTGATTCCCGACGGCATCAGATTTATGATGAAATGGATCAAAAAGGGTCTATAGGTGAGAGGTAATTGCAGTTTGTATAAAACCTGTGTTTTTGGAAACAATTATGGCAAGTACAAGGGGCGATTATTTGTCCCACGACAACATCGTCTGCCTCAGTATTCCTTATCCATTCTCAGGTTTTGAAGCAGCACCGTGGAAGATACTCATCTATGCGATTTTTCCCATCTATGTAGTGTTGGCTAGGTACTGGGTGATGTGAACATGTTCTTTGAACCTTGATGCGGTTGGCAATCTATAGTCATTACAATGGGATTGCACTGATAAGCAATGGAATATCTAGACAGTAATTGCTTATCAGTGCAATGGTATGCTTTGAGCAAGAATGGAAATGAAATCCTGTGATGATGAGTATCATTTCTTAGATCAATTAGTCTCAATTGTGAGAAGAGTGTGGAAGGAAAAATAATAGGAGGCCTTCTAGCCATGCTCAAAATACCTAAATCTTCTAGCTCAGTTTTGTTCTGTAGGACTCTTCTAAGCTGTTGCTTTAGATCTTAATTAAAAGCCATAAATAGATCTTACCCAAATCCCATTGACTTTGCCCCTCCACCCTGCATCACCTCTGTACACTACTAAATCAATCCCACATAAATCCACCATCCTAATCTGTCCTCTTTTCGCTTCTGGAAGAAAAAATATTAAAATGCTTACCAAAAGTCACAGGTGGTCCCTCAATTTTCCCTATATGTTTGTTTGAAAATGAGTCCTGTTCCTCATCGAAAAATTGGACTCCCATAATCTTGCCTATTCTCAGCATCCTAGTCACCTCTTTGTAGAAAGACCCCTCTTGTGCACCATGCCATGCTACAATTCATCAACACCTACACGTATTGTTTCCCTGTCACCACCTACATGGATCTTTTAAAAAGGTCTTTTCTTATGATTTCACCAGCCAAAATTATCTTGATCGAATCAATCAAGCTATGTAGTTTCAGCTCTCCAAAAGTTGATCAATTTGGGATCTAGCTATCCTTCTACTTCTTCTCCTCTTTATCTCTCTCTTCTTCCTCTCCCTCTTTTCTTCCTCTGCTACACTTCTGCGTCCTGCACAACCAGCGCCCCTGTTCATCGCCATTGTGCCACCAAATCTACAGCCTTCCTCCATACACGACGCCCATTCAAGACCAGCCTGTCACCAGCGCCCCTGCCTTGCAACAGGTCAGTCACCCATCTGCCCAACTCATTAACCCATTCCCTTCTCCTTTTCTTTCCCATCTTTTACCCAACGTCACATCATTCTCCACTTTGCTTGGCTAGTGTGCCTTTACATGCCTTTCACCCTTTTGTCCTCTGACCAAGCCTAGACCAACCATTGAATATTATTTCCCAATTCCCATTATATCCATTGAATTCCACCATCGGCAGTACATTATTTTGATCGGGTCATGACCATCGCCACAGTTCGGGCCGTTCAAGTTTCAGATCCTACAGCCGCTGCATCAGGATCTATATAGGGCCTTCCAATGAAAGTAAACAGAACAGTGATGGGATCCATCTGTTAAGACAGACCCCATCAGTTCTTCACAATTTGACATTTTTTATTAAAAAAATGGAATTCATCATTGATTGAAAAATGACCAATATCAAATCTTACGACTTACAGCAAGCACCAAATAATAAAGAAAAAAGAAAATGAAAGAAAGTAGAACACAGAAAATGAAATATTTATTAAAATGAGAACAATAATGATGTACATTTCTTCCACAGTTCTACATATAATTGCCTTTCAGAAAATTAAAACCCTCAAAAGATATCCATCTGAACTTCCATGATCAAGATAAGATAATAAAAAGAAGAGGAAGTATGAATAGAAAAAGGAAAACCCTCAAGAAGATATCCACCTGCTGCAATTTCCAAGATCGAGATAAGAGAACACATCGAACGGCTCAGGCTCAGGCTCAGATAATAGCTCTTCCACCATCGACAGACATGAATTATTGCCGACGAATGCAGCACCTGAATCATAAGATAGATCCCAAAAGTCATCTAAATGCTCGGATTCATTCATCAGCAGATCCGCCACCATGGACTGAATTGGACTACTGTCCGACGGCTCTGGCTCCACAGATATGGGGTTTCTGAAGTCAGATGCCTCGCTTGCATCATAAAACTCATGCAAGGGCGCCGGCTCAGATATCTGCATTAAATCCAATTGCTCAGGTTCATACATCGCCATCTCCATTATTGATAGACAGGGGCTGTCCATGACTGACTTCTGCACGCCCATAAGAAGGTTGATCACAAAACTCATAAATCACGGGTTCAGGTTCAGACATTGGCAGTTCCATCATTGACAGAGATGGGTTGCTGCCGATGGATGCCTCAGACATTGGCAGTTCCACCATTGACAGAGATGGGTTGCTGCCGATGGATGCCTCAGACATTGGCAGTTCCACCATTGATGGGGATAGGGTTGCTGCCGATGGATGCCTCAAACATTGGCAGTTCCACCATTGACAGAGATGGGTTGCTACCGCTGGATGCCCCATCTCTGGCCAGCTCCTCCACACTTTTATGTACCCTCTCTGTCAACCCTTTCAAACCCTGCAGAAAATCCTCCAACTCTTCCATAGAATTCATGCCTTCCACGTCTACCCCGTCCCACCAATACTGCCCACCAGTTTTGTTGTTCTTGTTCCCGTGTCCGGAAATCAGGCCGGGAAGCTGGGGTGGTGCTTCAACATTTGAACCACCGGAAACATACCGGTCAATGACGGCAATTGCAGATGGCTGCCCAAAATCGTAGGGGTTTCCAGCGGAAGAGAAGACAATAATGGCAATCTCTGCGCCGCAGAGAGTGGCGAGCTCTGATGCCTTCTTGAAAAGGCCTGCTCTCCTCTTGCTGAAGCAGACATGTCGCTTGTTGGTTTCTTCAATCCTCTTCCGCCCCATCTCTCTGTTTCTCTCTCTGTGAATCTTTCTTTCTCAGTTTCTTGATGCCTAAGTTTCTTCTGCCGATAACCCATATGTATACAGCGAGAGAGGATAAGGACATCAAAGTCGGTCTTGGTTGCAGGGCGACGAGGCGGTCGGTATTTTTAACGGAAACTTCATCTCAGAGAGTTGGGAAGAGCGAAGAGCATTGGGTCTTTTTGAAATTTATATCGATCGGGTCTAACTGGCCATGCACCAATTGGGTTTTGACCCAATTACAGTAATTTTATTAATATCATACCCAACCGTTAAAAGACCCAACACAACTATTACATATAACAACTCCCCTTTACTCTAATTTTATTACAATCTTTGTCGGGCCTCACTAATTCTATTTCATGGGCATCCATTTATAAGCTTCAATACACTCAATACATCTATTTCTGTTCATTTGTTTTCTAATTTTTGTTTTCAGAAAATATATTTTAAATACTTTTTGACTATATTTGTCTATTTAATTTAGGGCTATGCCTCAGTCCAAACTTAATTTGGAAGTCGGCAAAGTCCGTTATAAACAAAAGGATTTGAACACATACGCCAGCCCGTCGAGCCAAGCTTGGACTAAATACTAGAGCTTATTAATATAAATGGTCGAGCTTCAGGCTTTTGCAAGAAGCCTATGAAAACTTGTCGGGCTTTTTAGCCCGTTTATCCATTACGTGTGTATCTGTGAACATGGGTCGTTTTTTATTTTTTTAAGTTATTTTGAAATTAATTAGAAAATAGAATCAGAACCGTTGGATATTTAATGTTATTAAATAAGCGGGGCTCAAGGTTAGTGCTTTTTCAAATGGGCGGGCTTTTGCACTTTAACTGCAAAGCTTGATGGGCATCTGGCTTGGGCTTATGTATCTAAATGGGCTTGAATTCTAGATAAAGGATATCAAGTATCTTTGTATTGGATTTAATGTTTCTATTACTTATCGTTGGAATTTTTGTTTTTAAAATCATGAATTAAGATATTTAAATAGATACCAAAATTAATAGGTAAAATAAATAATTAATTTAATTTATATCATCCATGACAAGATTCTTAAAAAATGGGCCTTATCCTATCACAGTCACTCATTTGTATCTTCTGTATCTTAATTGTCCAAACATGTGCCATTCATTCTAGGGGTTATCATCATATATTTAGTTGTATCCAAATTTGTATAAATGTTATTGAATTTTAAATGTTGGGCAGATTGATATCCAAAGAATTTAATTGGTTCTTATTTTTTATTTCCAAATCTTTTTATTTTGAAATGGACTTTTTTTTTTTGAACTGTGACCTTTCAATTGTTCACTTTCATTCCTAATTTGATTGGTCCATTGAGCCCACAACATACCACATATCTTGTTCTAATCTCTAAAGAGTTAAAAAAAAAAAATTAATAAATTGAAATATCAAATTTCACAACACTAAAATTTTATTTGTAGAGAAAGCAAGTAGTGTCATTAAATTACCATTCATGCAACCAATATATATTTGACATTTTTTTAAGGACTTAGTACCATTGCCTGCTAATTTATCAATATAACAATTTGTGCCACTGCAATTATCTAAGATGCTACAGGTGTATGTAACAAATATTTCTGACATTTTTAAAGTTACCACACTTTTATTGAAAAAAAAACAATTGTAGTTAATATCTAAGATTTATTGGCACTTCAGTAAATTCTCGATAAGTTCATGATAAATAGTAATATCACAATAATATCACGATAAATTTTTGATAAATTCCATATTGATATTTTATTTTATTAATATTTTTATTATTTTTTAAATATGATTTTTTTGTGAACCATTAATTTTCCAGTAAAAATCCAAGAATTTGAAAATATTTAATATTATCATTTGCCGTTAATATCCCAAGAATGGTCACAATTGACATTCTAAAAGCTAATTTAAGTAAATTATAACATTGCAGGATCGAAGGTGGTTGTGGCTGTTTACAAGCTGAGCTTATTTGGATATAAAATCGGGCTTTCTGAGGTTGAAGTCTAAGTCCATTTACTTGAAAAGGTATAAAGCTCGAATTCGCTCATTTGAACTCATGAATAATTTTCCTATTCACATTGATCATATCAAAATTTAATTTATAATCACTCGATCTTTACACTCAAAATCATAAAGTGTCATTGAAAATCACAAAGAGTAGGATAACTTTTTGCATTTGACTACTAAAATCAAATGATTAATTATTGGTTTTTGTGTTGATATTTAGTATATTTGCATTTTATCAAGTCTAAGATGGTTATCTAAGATGGTTAGAGTGTATGTAACAAATATTTCTGATATTTTCAAATTTACAACATTTTTATCAAAAAAAATACCAATTGTAGTTAATATCTAAGAAGAATGGGCCAAGTGTACACACATATCTCTAAGTTACTGAAAGCCCAATAGGCTTCATGGGCTTATTCAATTAGCTTGAGCGCATCTATTAAGTTGAAGAAGCTAATGAAATTGCTTATTCAATTAGCTTGTCTTCATATATATATATATATATATATATATAAAGGAGGCAAAAAATAAATTTGTTGAAATAAGAAAGTAAGTTGTTTACAATGAAAGAGCTTTGTATAGGAGGATTATACCAGACCAAGAATGGTAAATTACAATAAAATACACTGGATGCAAGATACACCACTTCCAAATACTCCAATCCAAACTCTAAGTCTCTAACAATAATAACTCAACCATCAACCATCGGTTTTACACTCTGATTTTCGCCAAGTTACATAAGATAGATTAAATAATTAAAAAAATAAAAAATCAAAGATAAGATGAGTAGATTGCTCGGTGCATTAAATTGATTGGAATTACTTCACAATTTTCTTCAAAATTTTAGAATTTTAGCTACAATTCAAAAAATTAGAAGAGAGTAAGGCTAGTGAGAGACTCTTTAGACGTGCAATTAAAAGGATTATGGCCCCATATATTTAGATTCATTTGTTAGGTGATTGTATGGATGGATATGAAGTATTTAAAGTTTTATTATGAATTGATAATTGAAGTCATAATCTTGGCCTTTAAATATCGATTAATATACGGTATTGATTTTTAAAAGTTTAAAATCAATGGATAAAATGATCAGATTGAGCTAACATTTCATATACAAACTATTCATACAGTCCTTTTTGTTAGGTTTTATGGAGCTTAATTATCAACTATGCACTGTCCGTCTGGTCATGGGCCGAGCTTCATGCTGAGCTCGTAAGGGGTCAAAGTGGGGCAGGGGTAGACAATTTTGTAATTTTACATTGCACCTGTATAAACCCTAATTAAGACATTATATAATGTCTCTTTTTCGTATGAGAGAGAGAGCGAAAATTGCAACAGAGTCACGATTGTCTCTTTTTCATCTTTTGCCTTTGAGTATAGTGGATCTGGTTTTGAACCCGTGAATGTACAGACTGAAAACCACGTAAATATTTGTATCTTTGTGTGTGACTGATCTGCAGTTTGTTCTTCCGTTTATTGCTTGTGCGCGCTTCTATTCTCTAGCACTTTTTAACTATATGACACTAAAATTCATTTAATAGTATATCTCATTAGTGTATTTCAATAGAAAAAGTCTAAATAAATCTTTAATTAGAAAAATTGAACTCAAATTGAACCAATATGTCCTCACTCGTATCATAATCAAATCTCGCAGATTTTTTCAAATTTTACTCAAAATTCAATTTTGATTGGCATAATACTTGACAATGGCTGCACATTGATTTCACAACTGGCAATTATGTGCTCAATGATTAACGGTCAACATATATCACAAATGCAGTTGTGGTACATACATAATCATCATCCTGTTTGATTATTACAATTTTTTTCCATTTATCTGTGTAACTTGTTGAATTCTAAATTTTCATTCTCCTTAAAGACATGACTTTTATACTAAGACCCAGTTATGTTACTGTACTTTACATATTTATTTTAATATGTAAATAAATATTATTTTAATAATTTTCATGAGTCATAAATCTTTTGACTCGATCAGAATTCATTCGATTCTTTGAGTTGAATCTTAACTCATTTGGTTAGAACACCTTCGAGTCTTCAAGTTGAACTATGATGGGGATGTTAGTGGATGTTGTCCATGCTGGAATTTGACTCCAACAGATATTTTCTTTGGATTGAGATTTTTACATGCCCTGATCGACAAAACTATGAAGAGGACTGAATTGAGCTTCCATGGTATTGAGGTTGGCTGCAAACGAGTCCCATATTAGAAGTGTAGAGGAAGATTTAGAGATTTATAAAGGACTTGGGTTACTCCACTTAACATGCTGGTCTTTTAAGATGGATATGCAGTTCTAATAAGTGGTATTAAAACTAGGTCTTATGTTACCTCATGTGGACTCGGGAGATTCCCTATGCGAACAAGTTGATTGGCCTCGTTTGAGGAGGGGGATTGCGAACAAGTCCCACATTGGAATTGTCTTTTTGGGATGGATACACAGTCTCCCAAGCTCAAAAACCATGGTTGGACCAACATATGAGATGGGTAGAAAACCCATCTTATGGTTACAAATGAGGATTGTAAGGTACTTCAAATCCAAATAAATCCTTGGAATGCTATGATCAAGCTCACAATCTAATAGATAGACACAAAAAGCATAAGTTTCAGCAGTTCATTAGCAATGTTTCATCAACATAAGATTTGCCAATTAATTCTAAAAAGAAATAAATAACATTTTTGGCATGTCATCCACTTGCTCAAAGAATCAAAGCTTCCCAAAGTCGCGGGTTCTCAATTCTGTCACCATGGAATATTTAAAGACCAGTGTTATGATATTGCCGAATGCAATGCAGCGACCTTTTTCTCACCAACATGATGGTGATGGAATGTAGATTCAACACTCAGCCAATCTTCTAGAACATGGAGTTGCAATGTTGTATGAAGAGATCTATGAATCAAATCTTGTAGAAAGGTCACCTCAACATTGATGAACGAAGAAAACAGGTCTAAGTTCTGGTATGGAAACACATAAATTCCAACTCAATATTGAGTATTGGAGCAATGGATCCTCTTCAGGCAGCCAGTGCAGGACCATTCTTCAGCAAGTATAAAGAAAGAAACAGAGCACACTTTTTAATCTTACTACTATACTATTATAATTCAAAAGTAACAATTTTTAAGGTTTAATACATCAATTATTCATGTCCTTGCTCATGTTTCGGGAATCAAGGTCTTTTTAAGACTTGTTATGCCTGTTGTTGAGTTAATGAATTAGTTAGATCTCCAATGGTTTGCATCATTTTTTGAGGATAGAATTGTTTATGATGGTGTCTAGTTCGCAAGAGATTCACGTTGATGAGTTGTTAACTAATGAACTTTTAATGTATGAAATAGACCTTTTGATTTGGTAGATGTAAACTAAGAAATTAAATGTCAAACTTTTTTACAGAAAGTATGCACAAATGATGAAAAGAACAACTACAAGGGCCCTCTGAATGGAACTATCCATGTAGTTGCAGGAGGTGGAGGCGCCAGTCTTGCAGATTTCACCACCCTCCAAACCAAATGGAGCATTTACAAAGACCATGATTTTGGATTTGAAAAACTCACAGCATTCAACCATTCAACATTGCTAATTGAGTATAAGAAAAGCAGCAATGGCAAGGTTTATGATTCCTCGACTCCATTTGCAAAAATAATGAGATGGTTTTCTGTATTCAAATTCTTATCTTATCGAGTGGTGTATGATTTTATGGTCTGCCTCTACTATTGAGTGATTAGTTTGAATGCCATTTATGCTTGCTGCTAGATTATATTTTTAGTTGATTGCATGAGATGCTCCATTTTAATTATTTTTATCAGTACTTGAAAAATGGCTGCAACAGAGAGGAAAAAATGGAGTTGAGGTTTTTTTTTTTTGCTGCTGTTACTCGAAAGGATTAGTTTTTCAATGTGCTTTGCATCTTGTCAAACTTCAAATTTATATTATCTCAGTTGGACCATATTTCACAACATATTTAAAACATATGAACATACACAACATCCATGTTTCTACAAATTTTCAGGACAGAGTAATAGATCACATGTTCTTAAAGTTGGTTTCAGATATTGGTTCATTCCAAAATGTCAGTCTTAATTTTTTTTTTTCTATATAGGGCCTTCCAATGAAAGTAAACAGAACAGTGATGGGATCCATCTGTTAAGACAGACCCCATCAGTTCTTCACAATATGACATTTTTTATTAATAAAAATGGAATTCATCATTGATTGAAAAATGACCAACATCAAATCTTACAACTTACAGCAAGCACCAAATAATAAAGAAAAAAAAATGAAAGAAAGTTGAACACAGAAAATGAAATGTTTATCAAAATGAGAACAATAGTGATGTAAATTTCTTCCACAGTTCTACATATAATTGCACATAAATTTCACAAATTGCCTTTCCGAAAATTAAAACCCTCAAGAAGATATCCATCTGAACTTCCACGATCAACATAAGAAAATAAAAAGAAAAGGAAGTATGAATAGAAAAGGGAAAACCCTCAAGAAGATATCCAACTGCTGCAATTTCCAAGATCGAGATAAGAGAACACATCGAACGGCTCAGGCTCAGGCTCATATAATGGCTCTTCCACCGTCGACAGACATGAATTATTGCCGATGAATGCCGCACCTGAATCATAAGATAGATCCCAAAGTCACCTAATGGCTCGGATTCATTCATCAGCAGGGGACCGAATTGGATTACTGTCCAACGGCTCTGGTTCCACAGATATGGGGTTTCTGAAACTAGATGCCTCACTTGCATCATAAAACTCTTGCAAGGGCGCTGGCTCAGATATCTTCGTTAAATCCAATCGCTGAGGTTCATACATCGCCATTTCCACTATTGATAGACAGGGGTTGTCCATGGTGACTTCCGCACGCCCATAAGAAGGTTGATCACATAACTCATAAATCACCAGTTCAGGCTCAGACATTGGCAGTTCCACCATTGACGGAGATGGGTTGCTGCCAATTGATGCCTCAGACATTGGCAGTTCCACCATTGATGGAGATGGGTTGGAGATGGGTTGCTGCCGATGGATGCCTCAAACATTGGCAGTTCCATCATCGAGAGAGATGGGTTGCTGCCGCTGGATGCCACAACTCTGGCCAGCTCCTCCACACGTTTATGCACCCTCTCTGTCAAACCTTTCAAACCCTGCAGAAAACCCTGCAACTCTTCCGTAGAATTCATGCCTTCCACGTCTACCCCGTCCCACCAATACTGCCCACTAGTTTTGTTGTTGTTGTTCCCGTGTCCAGAAATCAGGCCGGCAAGCTGGGGTGGTGCTTCAACATCTGAACCACCGGAGACATACCGGTCAATGACGGCATTTGCAGATGGCTGCCCAAAAACGTAGGGGTTTCCAGCAGGAGAGAAGACAATAATGGCAATCTCCGCGCCGCAGAGAGTGGCGAGCTCTGATGCCTTCTTGAAAAGGCCTGCTCTCCTCTTGCTGAAGCAGACATGTGGCTTGTTGGTTTCTTCAATCCTTTTAATTTCGATCCTCTTCCGCCCCATCTCTCTGTTTCTCTCTCTGTGAATCTTTCTTTCTCAGTTTCATGATGCCTAAGTTTCTTCTGCTGATAACCCATATGTATACAGAAAGGGAGAGGATAAGGATATCGAAGTCGGTCTTGGCTGCAGGGCGATGAGGCGGTCGGTATTTTGAACGGAAACTTCATTCACAAGCTCCGAAGAGCGGGTCTTTTTGAAATTTAAATCGATCGCGTCTAAATGGCCATCGTCGATTGGGTTTTGACCCGATGGATGCGCCGCACAGAGTGGAGGAGCTGGCCAGAGATGGGCAGTATTGGTGGGACGGGAACAACAACAAATTGGTGGGACGGGATAGACGTGGAAGGCATGAATTCTATGGAAGAGTTGGAGGATTTTCTGCAGGGTTTGGAAGGGTTGATAGAGAGGGTACATAAACGTGTGGAGGAGCTGGCTAGAGATGGGGCATCCAGGGCAGCAACTCATCTCTGTCAATGGTGTAACTGCCAATGTTTGAGGCATCCATCGGCTGCTATCCATCTCCATCAATGGTGGAACTGTCAATGTCTGAGGCATCCATCGGCAGCAGCCCATCTCCGTAATGGTGGAACTGCCAATCTCTGTGCTGAACGTGCGGAAGTCGCCATCGACAACCCCTGTCTATCAATAGTGACAATGGCTGAGCGATTGGATTTAATGACGATATTTGAGCCGCCGCCTTGCAAGAGTTTTACGATGCAAGTGAGGCATTGGGTCCATGGTGGCGGGACCTGCTGATGAATGAATCCGAGCCATGACTTTTGGGATCTAATTCATGGCTGTCGATCGTGGAAGAGTCATTATTTGAGCATGAGCCGTTCGATGTGTTCTCTTATCTCGATCTTGAAAATTGCAGCAGGTGGACTGAGGGTTTTCCTTTTTCTATTCATACTTCGTTTCTTTTTATTTTCTTATCTTGATCGTGGAAGTTCAGATCGATACCTTCTTCAGGGTTTTAATTTTTGGAAAGGCAATTTGTGAAATTTATGTGCAATTATATGTAGAACTGTGGAAGAAATGTACATTATTATTGTTCTCATTTTAATAAATGTTTCATTTTCTGTGTTCAACTTTCTTTCATTTTTGCTTTCTTCATTATTTGGTGCTTGCTGTAAGTTGTAAAATTTGATATTGCAAAAATTAAAATAAAATCCAATACATGGAAATAGACTACAAAACTTTCAAAAGTAGTAGATCTAGCAATGAAGAAAAGTTTGAATGGTCTAGATGATTCAGTTTTACTAGTTCTCTTAATTAGATCACGTAATGAAGAGTGAATAAATTTTTGGAAGAAAAATTGTAAATTCTAGTTTTTTGAAGAAAATCCGTGTGTGAAAATGGAAGTGTAAGTGGTTGGGTTTTATAGATTTTTTTTGGACCAAATAGATTTTGCTGATTTCAAAAAATTAATAAAAAATTAAAGCATGGGCGACCACATGAATATTGATTGACTGCGAGAATTTGTATGATAGGTGAGATCTTGCTCGATATCAAAATTTTTTTTAAAAAAAAGAATTCTACCATTTTTTGACAGATTCGGCTGAGATTCCGACCGATATATTGGTCATCTCGACCGATATTTGTTTTTTTTTTTTTTTTGAAAAAAGTTAAACGGACTTGTATCTAGAAAAATCGGTTGATATCAACCCGATATATCTCAATTGATATGTTTAGTATTGGCCGAGATTTCAAAACATGGTTTAAACCAGGGGTTTAAAAATCGGTATCGGCCGATATATCGGCCGATACGATATGTCGACCGATATATCGTTATCGGCCGATATATCGGCCGATATTTTTCTCTTTCTTCCTTGTTTTTTTAAATATCGTCCGATATCGGCCGATATTTTGATATCGGACCGATATAATACTGCCGATATCAAGGCCGATATTGTGAATATCGGCCGATACGATACATATCGGCCGATATTCACATATCCAAAACCGATATATATCGGCCGATACGATACGTATCGGCCGATATTTCAACCCCTGGTTTAAACAGATGTATGAGTGAAAATCTCACAATGGAAAGCCTTTTTCTTTTTCTTTTTCTTATTTTAAGTGGTTTAAGAATGTTTTTTTAATCAATATCAAATAGGTAGTAGAACCACTTCTCGTGTTAACTTATGGCTAATTTCACAAATCAAAATATTAAAAATGTTTATTTTTAGAGTGTTAGGAGCATAGGATAGTGGGTCACTAACATCTCTCCACAAAAGTTTTCTCATAAAATTATACTCCCTCCGTCCCATTTTAGTTGTCTCATTTTAAACATTTGTATTTTTTAAGGAACTTGAATTTGACTTTAAACCATCATGCAATTCTCATCCATTTTAAGACACTTTATGTTACTCCAATATAAATGAAACAACTATTTTAGGACAATTCCAAAATCCATATGAGAACTAAATTGGGACAGAAGAAGTATTTAAATTTTAAAAGAATAGTTTAAGAAATTTTTTATATGATGTGAAAAATTGTTAAAAATATTAAGGTGCATTTTTCACATTTTCTTATTTTGGGAGCTTTTTAAGTATTGAGATCAACCACAATCTTTTCTGATAAAATATGTAAAAAATGCTAAAGATATTTTTTTTATAAAAGTTGTGCCTCATCTAATCATATTAGCCTTGTAATTTTATCATTAATAAAGTCTCATGTCCATCACATCTAATCAAATAGAGTCTGTATTATGATAAATACATAATCTCTCTATTGAAAATGAATACTCTAATTTCTCTAAAATTACGTAATTTATCTTTTATTCAAAAAAAAAAAAATTATCATCATAATCACAAAAGAAATTAGATTACTTTGTAGTAGAGAATGTTATTTGCTTAAGACACACCTACTAAAGTAACTAATATTTTTTAAATTTTAGGAGAAAAATTTCTTCAAGTGATCTTTTTAAAATAATCCTCACTTCCCTCGCATTTTTCCTACTCCAATGTTCCAAAGGCCAACAAGTGCTTACTATATTTAAAATTTTCAAATTAATTTTAAATTATATACTAAAAAATCACTACTATTTATTATGGTTCTTTAGATTGATATGTTTAACCCATGTTTAGAACATGGGCAAACTCGGCTACTATGACGATTATGGGGAGTAACTAGGGTTATGTAAATTCATTGTTAGACTTATTGTTGAATGGGTATACGTATCATTGTTTATTGTAAGTATTCATATATATATATATATATATATATATAGATAGATATATATATTCATTTCATTTTGTTTCTAATTTTTTTTCAATCAAATGACACTATTTTCTTCAAAACAGTCATTTTAGATTAGTATATAAAATCAAATTAATGACATAAAATTACTAAGATTGGTTTTCCATTTTTGTGAATTTTATGGACATTTTTTTTTCCATTTTTTTCCATTTTTTTAGAATTTCAACTTTATAACTTTGATGCCCTATTACACTATGAAAGTGGCCATTTTTTATGGATATAAATTCATAAAATGAATCTCATATTTTCTCTATTTTTGTAATTTTTCTAAATTTTTTTGAACATTTTTAAAAAATTGTTAGGAAAGAGAGAGCATATCCTTATTTATTTATTATTTAATAGTTAGTTTATAAAAATAAAAGTAAAAATTACGACACAGGACATATATATACTCGCCAAGAATGTTTTAGAGCTTGGAACTCTCAAAGTTTCTGGAGACTTCTGATGTTGGTGTATCCTCTTCATAATGATTTTATTTTGTCACAAAATTTAATGGCAAGACTCAACAACATATAGTCCTCAGCTAAATATCAAGTAATACATCATTCCTGAATCAGATTTTCTAACTTAACCATCACATCCAAGCTCATGTTCAATAGTGACTCAACCATCACAGGGATGGATGTCAGCCCATATACATTATTATGCTTCCTCCTAAAATCAAGGGCACCTGCTGGAGCACAAGCCTCAATTGAAATTTGCATAGATGTCAAGGTTTGATAGCCTAAATCTTCAAAGCTGCTGCAAAATTTGAAATAGAAGCTTAATGTCTTCCTCCTGGTTTGTGCAATTTGAGATTAATGACCACAGCCAAACATTTGGAGGTATAGTTTTAGCTTCAACAGATTTAAACATTTTAAAGTAAAGCTCATTCACAATATCTTTAGGACCTTCAATTCCTTTACTGGCTTCTTAAGTTAAATAGGCCCTTGACATCATAGGGCACAAATGTTGACTCTTTGGATGTAAAATACTGATAAGAGTGCCATAAGAAATCCAAGAGGAATAATAGACCTTTTAAAATCCATAGAAGAGCAATCACACACCGTGCTCTAAGGTGTTTTCAAAAAAAGAGAAAGGAGTAAAAATTTGAATCTTTACCCTCATCCCTCCATTACCAAATAAAGATGAAAGGGGGTAATGGTTTTACCCCCATCCAAACGCGACCTTAGAGCATGGTGGTTTTCATGAAACCCTTGTCCCTCTTTACCTTTCTTTACCCCTTTTTGCACCTAGGGAGCCAAAATATTTTAAATTTTTTTTAATTGATTAATATTATTTAATAATTATATTTTATAAAATTTTATTTTATATGAATTTAATAAAAAGTATTAATTCTAATAATTTTTTTAATATATTACCCCTCTTTATCCCTATTTGCACCTATAGAGCAAAAATATTTTAAAATATTTTTTAATTGATAATATTATTTAATAATTATATTTTATTATTTTTTTTATTATATGAATTTAATAAAATTATTTATTCTAATAAGTTAGTAATATATAATCCCTCTTTACCCTCCTCTTTGCACCTATGGAGCAAAAATATTTTAAATATTTTTTAATTGATGAATATTATTTAATAATTGTTTTATTATTTTTATATTATATGAATTTAATAAAATTATTAATATATTACCCCTCTTTGCACCTACGGAGCAAAAATACTTAAAATATTTTTTAATTGATTAATATTATTTAATAATTATGTTTTATAATTTTTTTTATTTTTTTATTATATTGAATTTAATAAAAAATAGTAATTCTAATAAAATTGTTAATATATCATATTACCCCTGTTTATAGTTACTAAATAAGATTTTTTACTATTAGAGTAAGTTCTTACTTTACCACTATAATTACTAAATAAGATAAGAGAAACTCCTACTTGACCCCAAGTCAACGGTAACTCCTGAAAAGTTTACCGCAGCCTAAGTATCCTCGTGTCTGCAACCTACCGCCACTCACCAACCACCATCATTAGGGTTGCAATTCGGGTCAGGTTCTTTAAAACCCAACTCGACCCAAGTTATATTCCTTTGAATTGTGGCTCATTTGGTCCTAACTGAAGTAAAATATAATCTTTCAGGCATTGAACCAATTGCCCAGAGAGAAGATCCAATTGGCAACAAAATTTGGAATTGTAAAGCTGGACAGGACCACTTTTCATGTTAATGGTACACCTGAATATGTGGATGCATGTTGTGAAGCTAGGCCTGAAGCGTCTTGGTGTTCAATACATTGATCTCTACTATCAGCATCGGGTTGATAAGACAATGCCTATTGAGGAAACTGTAGAGCTTCTTTTTTTTGTTCTTCCATTCATCACTCTCTTTCTCTCTCTCTGAGAAAAATTCTTAGTCTTTGTTTACAATGAAATCACAAGAATATAGTCATTAGTGTTGCAACTGTTCAGTCATTAGTGTTGCAACTGTTCTGGACCTGGGCTGGATCTTGTCCAATTCCAGACCATTTGTAGGGACTAATCTTATTTGGTATGTTCTTCTATTTGGACAAAATTCAGAGTCAACCAGCCTGGCTGCAACCTAGTTTTAGTGGCAACATGGTGGTTGGATTCCCCTTGGTCAGATATGTAGAGGTAATCCAGAGCCAGCACAAAGAGTGCCCTTACATATCCAACTATGCTTGCT
This sequence comes from Chimonanthus salicifolius, assembly GCA_013350335.1. Taxonomy (NCBI): domain Eukaryota; kingdom Viridiplantae; phylum Streptophyta; class Magnoliopsida; order Laurales; family Calycanthaceae; genus Chimonanthus; species Chimonanthus salicifolius. The sequence goes on along the minus strand of CM023540.1, from coordinate 47,008,548 downwards.
TCTCTTTTACTGAGATATATATATTGATCAATCGGCACCAACTAGATTTCCAGCATCAGTACAGGGGGTGGACCACCTTTTGGAAATATATAACCATGGATCTAATGGTGATCCATAATGGACAGGATCATAACCAAATTCTCCATGCAGCCAATGCTCCACATTTGATATGTTTCCATTCAGATTAATATGATCATCCACCAGCATGGAATGCAGGCATCTCCAGCTATCTAGGAACGAACCACATGACTTTTGAGTATCCAAAAGGTTGTACCATGTTCATACTTTTTGATCTGAGAAATTTCAGATCGAACATTCTGTCTACTTTATTAATTAGTATCAAATATGGGAAGTGATAGGACCACATATTTTTATAACAAGGAACATTGGGTTTGTCCTTTTTTCCACTTGTCACCATCTAAGTGGTGAAAAGGTACACCAATGCCCTTGTTATAAAAGACGCCATATTATAATTGTTCCTTTTCCTGTCCTTGTTCATAATTGTGATGTTGATGGAAGAGCTGTAACTGATTATTAGTGATTGGAATCAAAATGCAAGGCGGATAGGAGAACTTAAGAAGTTAGTGAAGGAAGGAAAAGTAAAGTATATTGGGTTATCTGAAGTAAGTCCTGATACAATTAGAAGGGCCCATGCAGTGCACCCAGTAACTGCTGTTCAAATGGAGTGGTCACTTTGGACACATAATATCGAGGAAGAGGTAGTCCCACTTTGAAGGTATATTATTCAAAGATTGAATTGAATTTCTTTGCAGTGATGACAACATGAAAACTATATTATCCTAGGTAACAGTGTTATAGCATCTGCGATTACTGCGATAAAACGTTCTACAAGCCTTTTGTTATTCCCTTCTCCGAATCCCGGACGAGCCCCTCCCCGACGTACTCTACGGCTTTGGCTCCCTCCTCTGCGAATCTCCTCCGGCTTTCTGACCCGGTGATTCTATGCAGGTTATCCGGGGGACAGAAAGCCATTCCGATAGCTGAACCAGTCACTTTCAGAAAAAGATTTCCAAAATCACTAAATGATTTTAGATGTTGGAGTATGCTCTCCCAGGAAAAGGAGCTTCCTTACATGGATCGAGTTCCAAGGGATCGGGGAGGAATCGAACCTCCCGGCCGGCTAGCCCGCGTTCCAACCGATCCCTCCATCGGGTTATTGCAGTATGGGTCGGCTAAGGTGACTCCTACGGCAGGCTTGTCCCCAACTGGCCATTCCCTCCTGGGCATTCGCGCTGACAGAAGCCAATCCTCCCAGAACCTGTCATTTTCTTTTTTCTTTTGCCTAAACCTGGGTTAATCCATACCCTAGGCACCTGTGCCACATCTGCTCTCCCACTTAGTAGCTGGTTCCCATTCAGAAAAATCAGCTGAACCATTACCAACTTGAAGAATCTGTTAGGGAATAGACCCAATAACCACATACAGAGAATACAGACTCAATCACACATAAACACAGAGAACATAGGATATACGTGGTTCGGCCCAACCTTGGCTTACGTCCACGGGAGAGTGTAGATTTCATTTTAGATAAAAAGAATACAGATACAATATTTGGATCTCAAGATCTCTTTTGGTATCTTCCCTCTCTGTATCTCCCTCACTACACCTTTGCTGCAAGAGGCCCCTTCTGGCCTCGGAAGGCACTAGGCAGAACGACAATTCTCTATGGAGAATACCCACCGTATATAAAGTGGAAAACCTACTTAATATAAAAATCCCAGAGGATTTTTAGCCTCTTTAATTGGTACCTAGTTAATTGGTAGTTGCCTCATTGAAGAGGTCTTCCCAATCTAGGACTCCTTCCTTATTTAGTGGAATTGAGCCACAAGTTCCAACAATCTCCACCTTGGCGAAAATCCACTGATCCTCCTCTAGAGATAACTGTGACATCGTCCTCCACTACAACTATGCACCTTTGTGCACACTACCCACTCCCGGCCATGCTCCACCTGCAGTTGTAATCCTCTACATCTCTGCATAAGATGCGCATCCCATACCTTAGGATGATCCACCAGTCTTGAGTAAGACTGTATAGCCCAATCGGGCTCCACCTCGATCTTGGCCGTCCAAGACCCTATGTTGCATCTGCAACTCCGTTTCCTACGTTCTACGAGCACATCCCGACGTGCTTCACGAACGGGAGGTTGCATTTCCTTCATAGTGTGTTCCTACACACACTAATGTGTTAGCTGCAATCACCTCGGCCTCTCTATGCATATGGCGAATGTGCCATCTCCACGCGTACCGTCAAAAGGTCCAAGGTCCTTCACCGTGCAGCAACCCTCTCACGACTACATCTTGCCGTGTTTCCTTGATGTGATCCCATGCACCGCCGTCGACTACTCTCCGACTCTTCCAAAATTCAATTTTACTCCTTTTCAAAATCCACACCAGTCACCGCGTAGATCTCTTCACTACGATCACACAAGCAAAGACGGATCTCAATTCCGAATCCCGATGACTCCAGAAATTGCAAAACAATTCTGACCGTTGATTTTTTCCTACTGAAGGAGTAACTGAATCCGTGATCCTGCAGGATCACCCAAAACTGTAAACCTGCTGATCACCCACCACGCAGTACAATAGTCCAGCGGAACTGCTCCTGTAGTCCATCGGGTGCACAGAAAAACTGGTGGTTCTTCACAACCTAGTGGACTCGCGGGTGCACTAGAAACGGTGGTTTCGCGGATGCATCTGAAGTGGTGGTCCTCTAGACCACCAATTTCCTTTTTTTTTCTTCTTTCTCCACTCGGTTACCCCAACCGACTGGACCCGATGCATGCTGCCTCAGCCTTTTTCCAATCGCCAGCCTGTTCTGGCGTTCACCGCCTCCGGCATCGTTGCAGTCCTGTCGCTTCTTCTCAGATCTGGTCTCTACTCAGATCTGCTGCTGCACTGGTGTTGCTACCTCCCATAGCACCCTCAGATCTTAGTTTCAAGATCTGCAGTGATCTGATCTTGTCGCTGCTGTCCGCTTATTGCCCGGCTTGTTGCAGCGTTTTTCCTTCTCCCGGTGCTGGCAGATCTGATTCCTCTTTGAACTCCAAACCTCCTCATGCTTGCTGCTCTCCTTGCAGGAATGGAGATCCCCTGTACTGGTTGTACAAGGCCTCTCAGCCCGGCGTGCAACCCTTCTCAGCCGCGCCTCTGCTCTGCAACGCAGTCCCTCAGCCTTATTTGTCTCTGCGATCTCAACCCAGATCTGGCCGATCTGGCTGACAATGGGTTTCGGCCCCACTACTGGTCTGCGCTTCCTACCCTCAATGGTTTTCACGCTGCATGCTACCCCAGATCTACTCCCAGATCTGGCCCCTTCCGGTGTCTGCAGCTCCCTGCGCACAGTTGGGCCAATCTGCCCCTTTCTGCAAACCGATTTGCCTAAGACTGAGAATCCCTTCCTCGATCTGCAGATATGCCCTTGTTCCGTCACTCGCCACAACCCTGGTCTTCAGTTCCAGAATAGAGATCTGGTTGCTCTCGGATCTGAGAATAGTTGTCCTCTGCTCGGCTGACCTCTCCTTTTGCCACGCCGTCCGTCCGTCCCCTCCTGAGAGAAAAACGTGCAGCTGCCGTTTGTACCGGTAATTCTTGATCTGGTCTGAACCCAGATCTACAACTCCTTCTTCGCCGTTGCTTGCGGCTGAAATCGGAAATCCCCTTCTGTTCCGTTGCTGCTTGCTGCCTCCGGCGTCCCTGCTGCTGTTCCTACGACTGGCTACTGCCTAGAAAACCAGATCTATGAAGCGACATTTTACAACCTGCCGCCAATGCTCGCCGCTCTGCCCTGGATTGAAGGGCAGCTCTGTTGCAGCCGATCTCTCCGCTGCCTGCCATCCTACTCTTCTTCTGGCTGACGATCGGCTTCCTCTGCAGCCACCTTCACCTTGCTCCTCCTCAGATCTGTACCCAGATCTCAGTGCTACTGCTGCCTCTGCTCGCCTCTTCTGCAGTCTCCACCCTTTGCAGATTCTCACCGATCTGCTTTTTTTTTTTTTTCGAATTACAGATCTGATCTCTCAAATCTGATTTCCGATCCGAGGAACCTGTCTCTGGTTTCTTAGAATCGATGTGAAACGGATCTGCCTGCACACTACCGATGGGGCTTTGTCTTTCCAGCCTCACCTCTGCTGGCTGCCACTCACTGATCTGAAAAAATCAGATCTACAACGGTATTGCATTGTTGCTTCTACCCCTCTCCTTTTGCAGACGATTCCGACGTGTGATTTATCTGGCCCCGAATTGAACCTTCGCTCATGATACCACTGTTAGGGAATAGACCCAATACCCACATACAGAAAATACAGACTCAATCACACATAAACACAGAGAACACAGGATATACGTGGTTCGGCCCAACCTTGGGTTACGTCCATGGGAGAGTGTAGATTTCATTATAGATAAAAAGAATACAGATACAATATTTGGATCCCAAGATCTCTTTTGATATCTTCCCTCTCTTTGTATCTCCCTCACTACACCTTTGCTGCAAGAGGCCCCTTCTGGCCTCGGAAGGCACTCGGCCGAACGGCAATTCTCTATGGAGAATATCCACCGTATATAAAGTGGAAAACCTGCTGAGTATAAAAATCCCAGAGGATTTTTAGTCTCTTTAATTGATACCTAGTTAATTGGTAGTTGCCTCATTGAAGAGGTCTTCCCAATCTAGGACTCCTTCCTTATTTAGTGGAATTGAGCCACAAGTTCCAACAGAATCAAAATGTCTTTTAGCTGTAACATTGGACAAACATAAAGCATCTTTAAACAAAAGCAAAAGATCATTCATTTTAAAAATATTGGGCAGCCAACTCATTTTCATGCAATTTGAAAGTGCTAATGCTTCCAACAATACTAAAATTTCTAAATGGCTTTTGCCACCTGAAACATATCTAAATGGTTCAAACCAAAACATCTACCTGTTGGGATTGACCTTGGGGATAGTTTGGTTTTTGCACACTATGCATCCCCTTGCACTTCCTACTTGTGTGGGAGATGAATGAAATGAGATATTACACTATTCTTGGAAATAAGATTGTAAAGACTAGGAGTATAAGTGCATCCTAAACCTCCACTAGTGAGGGACCCTATTTTTCGTTATAGCAGTAGTATGTGCCACTGAAATTATGTAATATCATCGTAATATTTGTAGAATTTGGCATTCTGTGTCAATTCAAAGACCATTCTTCATTTGAATTCAAGAAAAAGAGTTACATGTTATAGCTTCGACTAAACTTACCCCTCTTGAAATAGTTGTCACTTGAACCATTAAGCAGGGTATCTTTGTCCACCATGAATTATGTATGCCTCCTTATTAATTAAGGGAGGTGGAATTATGAGTAGAGTTTATTCTAATTATTGCATCCTAACTCTTTCAAATTTTCCGTTTTTCTTTTCTCAAAGTGAAGGGTCATTAGTGACTTAAAATTGTGATTTAGGATATTCAAGTACTAGCAAGCATAGGTTACTGGTAATGATACTGAATTGGGTCGTGCATGGATGCCTGTAAGATAAAATTTTCCCAATATTCGGTTGTATGATGTTCATTGCTTCATGATTTTAGTCTTGGTAGTATATGATGGAAGTACATATCTGTATTATTTATCATTGTCACGCCCCGACCTGAAGGGTGGACCCAGAACGCGACTGATTTTTTTTTTTTTTTGAAAGATAAGTAAACTAAACCACAAGCATTCTTACTGGGCCGGATCAACAGTTAGGCCCAGCGGTTACACATTAGCCCATCATGTGGACTCAAACATGTACCATATGCTTCCCCCATAAAAATAGACATTAAAGACAACAACATAATATCATCAACAAAATCCATCCATTGATTCATCATTCAAGGTCACAACATAATGACTATAGCAACGTCGTAGTCTCAATAAATAAAGTTTTCAAAGAACTAAGTACCACATCCGGTACTTTACAAAAGCCCAGGTTCCAAAAACCAACAGGAAAAGATCGGGGCATTCCCTTCCGGGGGAATTCTAAAACACTGCTTTAGCTTAATCGCCCTAAGCCTGAAAGAGAGGGTCCTCCTCCTCGGGTTCATCGCCTGAAATGTGAGTGGTGTGAGCTAACTAGCCCAGTGAAGGAAATATAACAATGAACATTAAGTAAATAATAAAACAGGTTAGCAACAGTTCAATATCACATGCTTGATAACAATAAGCATAATCTCAAGTAATATATCAACATCATTAAACCACTGCCATTATCCACCGTAACGCCTGCCGACTACACTGAGACCAGTATTAAGTCCCAACACGGTCAAAATACATCCTTACAAGTACATCTTCGGCTCTAACTTAGCCGATACTGACACCCTCAAGTCAGCAACTGACGACAGCATGGTCCGCCCATGGTCCAGTAGACATAAACCATCTCTCATATGGCCGATATTGGTTCAATAGCCCAGGTACGTAGAAGCAGTCTTACATACACATACGATCAACATCGTAATATCACAATCATCATCAGCACTCTTACCATAGTGCATCATCTATAAGCACATGAGTGGGTTCATCAAAACCGAAACCACTCATTGCTCAATACTCATCTCATCATAAAACCTGTTTACAAAATCTGCAGAGTTAAGTTCCCTCACCGTTCTGTGTGGTTTACGCGGTCTCTATTCAAACAACACACAAGTGCACAATCAATATACATAACAAATACGTACTTATATGTATTATTTGGAAATCATACATTTTCCCACAAAATATCCAGGGTTCATGGAAATGAGTCTCCTACTCGGTTTCTAGCCTTTTTAAATCATCCATAAGATAATAATATAATAAAAAGGGCTCAGTCCAAACTCATATTGTCTTCTGGGCATGGACCAGATTGACTTATTGAGTTAGGTCTAGATCCTCGGGTCACTTCTCGGTTGTCTTCTGGATAGGGCTAGATCTGACATTTTGAGTAGGCCTCGAGGTCACTCAGTACCCGACTATAGTGTCGTCCTGAAAGTGAATCACTCAGTTCCCGATCAAATAGGGTCGGCCTGAAAGCGGATAGCAATAATATTTACACTATAAATAATAAGAGAAAGGGGTTAGTACACTTTTAATTAACAAGGAGGGGTATAAATCATCACAAATAATCAAACACATTAAATAATAATAAAAAATAGTAATCAAACAATATTTTATCATTTAAAAACGGGTCCCTCGGAACATCACCTCGGAACTGGGTACAGTGGCTTCGGATCATCCAAACCACACTAGACTAAGTCACTGGCCTCGGAACATGGGCCTGACTTCGGATCATCCGAAGACTGGGTCTCGGACCTTCCGAAGTCCATCCGAACTGAAAAAACAGAAAACAATAAGTCTCGGTGGGTCTGCAAAACTCGGAATGTCCGAAGACAGGTCTTGGACCTTCCGAGAGGGGTTCGGTCCTTCCGAGCTCGGCTCGGTGCATCCGAAAGAGGTCTGGCTCGCCTCGGGTGTACTGGGCTTCGGGTGAAGCTCAGAACGTCCGAGGATCACAGTTCGAACCGTCCGAAGATCAGCTCTCGGACCTTCCGAGATTCGTCTTCTCCAACTGTCTGCTGGTGCAGACAGTGATGGAGGTAAAACAGTGAAATGCGATTCCAGAAAGGGAGGGCTTTCCGGATACGGTTTTCACATCCGTCTGGTTTGATGGACTCCTCTCGGAGTCCTCTTTCCATAGGGAAAGGTTGGGAGCTTAGAAGCTCACTGGGTCATCCGATCTTAAAGGTAAATCCTCACGGGTACATGAAACCCATGGTTTTCCTTAGATTTTAAAACGAGTTTTGCTCCATCAAAACAGGGTCAAGTTTGGTTTTGTTTGATTCTAAACAAGTTAGAATTTAAAGAGGAAAGCAATGGATACCTTCACTTCGGTTCCTGGGCTGAAATTTGGATTTTTGAAAATCTCCCTAAGCTTCGGTTTGTAAACAAGCAACGGCAAGGGGTCTCAGCCGGGTTTAACATAGAGTAGAGAGAAGAGAAGAAATGCAGAATTTTGTTGGGAGTGAAGACTGAAGCTCAGGCCTGAATTTATAGGAATTCAGCCGAGGAGAGATGCTGGAATTCAGCTGCGGCGATGGGACGAGACACGGGAGATCTCATCATTATCAGAAATCCGGCCGAACAGCAGTGCATGTGTCTGCATGGCGTGTGCACATTTTCTGCTGTTTGCAGATCAGCCCTCCAACAAAATTTAAACTGCAAATAAGTCCCAGTTTTATAAAAAATTGATTTTAAAACTAAAAGTAATAATTTAAAAACTCAAAAACTTGATCCAACCTTACAGATGGGTTGGGTTTTGAAAACCTTGGTCACCATAAAAATTTCAGAATTTATTTCTTACTAAAACCCTTGATTTAAATAAAAATCATATTTTACCGATAATTACTTAATTAAACAAATGTAAAAATAACCAATTTGTAAATCTTATTTTGAAGTGAAATGAAATAACTAAACCATTCTTAAAATGGTCTAACATCAAATACCATTTTCAAAATTTATCTCGTTCCCGAAATTATTTAAAATAATTAAAACTCCTTTTCGGAGTTTCGACGGGTGATATTTAAATACCATTTTCTGAAAATAAATTCATTTTTTTATTATTTAGAAATGCAAATCCTTCATTAAGGAGAATATTATCCATCAATAATAATCACATAACAATATAATTTATAAAAACATAACTAAAAGCGGTAAATTACCAAAATACCCCTCCAGCTGAACGGGCTGGATCACTGAGCACTCGAGCTCTACCCAACAAGGAGGTGACCTGCAAGGTCTACCATATAGAGCCTCGTAGGGTGCCATCTGCACACTGGAGTGATAACTGTTGTTGTAGACGAACTCGATCAAAGGCAAGTGATCTTCCCAACTTCCTTGCATATCCATCACACAAGCTCTTAGCAGATCCTCTAAGGTTTGAATGGTTCTCTCTCACTGACCATCCGTTTGAGGGTGAAAAGCAGTGCTGAAGCACAACTTAGTCCCCAACTCTTCTTGTAATCCTTGCCAAAACCTTGACACGAACCTTGGGTCTCTATCAGATACAATGGATAGAGGCACTCCATGCAATCTGACTATCTCCTTCAAATACAATCTACTTAGAGTAGCCAAAGAATCCGTCTTCTTAATCGGCAGAAAGTGAGCTGACTTCGTCAATCGATCGACTATTACCCAAATAGCGTCGTTCTTCTTAGGAGACTTAGGAAAACCAGTTATAAAATCCATCGTGATATGCTCCCACTTCCATTTAGCCACTTCCAAAGGTTGCATCTTTCCGCCAGGTCGTTGATGTTCGGCCTTCACTTGTTGACAAGTTAGGCACTTGAACACAAAATCTACTACCTCGCGCTTCATACCTTTCCACCAGAAAAGTCGCCGTAAGTCACGATACATCTTCGTACCACCAGGATGCACCGCAAAGCGAGATCGATGAAAGTGATCAAGCACCTTTCTCCTGCACTCGTCCGACTTTGGCACAAACAGTCTATCTTTGAAAGTCAGACTTCCATCCGCTTTGATCTTCCAATCCTCCAGAGTCATTCCTCCTGAAAGCTGAGTTGCCAACTCCTTCTCTTCTGGGTCGCTTTGTTGTCCTTCCAACACCAATCTAACTACCTCAGGTTGCAGAACCAAACTATGGATTCTTGTTGACCCGCTTCCTTCGATCAGCTCCAGATCGTACTCGGACAGAGCTTCGAGCATCTTCCACTGCAAGGATGCCATCCTCACCACGTCGCTGTGAGACTTCCGGCTCAACCCGTCGGTCACTACGTTGGCTTTCCCTGGGTGATAAGAGAGACTGAAGTCATAATCTCCCAGGTACTCCATCCACCTACGCTGCCTCATATTATAGTCTTTCTGAGTGAAGATATACTTGAGACTATGGTGATCAGAAAACACATTGAACTTCTCACCATGTAAGTAATGTCTCCAGAATTTCAACGAGAATACAACAGCTGCCAACTCCAAATCATGAGTCGGGCAGTTCTGTTCATGTCCCTTCAATTGCCTGGAACCATAAACTACTACCTTCCCCTCTTGCATCAGCACACAACCCAAACCAAACTTCGATGCGTCCCAATAAACATTGTAACCTCGTCCTTGCTCTGGTATCACCAACACTGGAGACGTCGTCAACTTCTCCTTCAGCTCCTGGAATGCTTTCTCACAAGCTTCGCTCCACTCGAACTTGATATTCTTCCTCGTCAGTCGAGTCATCGGTACCGCGATCTGAGAGAAGTGCGGGATAAACTTTCAGTAATATCCTGATAATCCCAGAAAGCTCCGAATCTCGAACACGCTCTTGGGACTCTCCCAAGTCTTTACGGTCTCTACCTTCGCTTGATCTACCGAGATTCCTCCTGCAGACACCACATGTCCCATAAACTGCACTTGAGTCAACCAAAACTCACACTTGCTCAGCTTCGCAAACAGCTGATGCTCCTGAAGAGTCTGAAGAACAATCCGCAGATGACGCTCATGCTCCTCTTCTGACGATGAAAAGATCAAGATATTGTTGATGAAGACTATCACGAACTCTCGCAGATACGGTCGAAACACACGATTCATCAAGTCCATGAACATGGCTAGCGCGTTCGTCAAACCGAAAGGCATTACAACAAACTCGTACAAGCCATACTGCGTCCGAAAAACAGTCTTTGGAATGTTCTCCTCTCAAATCCGCAACTGATGGTAACCCGACCTCAAATCGATTTTCGAAAAACACTTCGATCCCCTCAAAAGATCAAAGAGGTCGTCTATTCTAGGCAACGGATACTTATTCTTAATAGTTACCTGGTTGAGCCGTCTGTAATCTATACACATCCTCATCGATCCATCCTTCTTTTTCACAAAGAGAGCAGGTGCGCCCCACGTCGAGTTGCTCTGACGGATAAAGCCAAGACTAAGAAGCTCTTCTACCTGCGTAGCTAGCTCTCTCTGCTCTGCCGGCGCCATCCGATAAGGTGCCATGGAAATTGGAGATGTTCCTGCCTGTAGGTCTATAACAAACTCTATCTCTCAGAGTGGAGGTAGCCGAGCCAACTGGTTAAGAAAAACATCCATAAACTCACACATCACCCGAGGAGCAACAGACTCTACACCACCTACATCTTCCCAACCCATGCTTGCCACCACACTACTGGGATACGCCCTAAGGCCAGAGAAAGTGACTCTCATCCTTTCATAGGGTTCCAACTTCTCCATAAACCTCTCACCTGTTGAGGAGACCCCACGAATTCTCCTTTGAGAGTAGTCTATCAAGACCTCAAAAACAGACAACCAATCCATACCAAGGATGATGTCAAAGTCCGTCATTTCTAGAACCAGAAAATCATAGGACAACTCTACTCCCCTAATCTTTAAAACACAAGATCTACACTCTTGGTTTGCCAAAGCCTTCTTACCCAAAGGTGAAACTACCATTAGTGGGTTAACTACTTCTACCGGTTTCAAGCCTAATCTAACACAACAAGTTTTAGAGATAAATGAATGCGAAGCACCGGTATCAAACAACACTCGAGCCAAAAGACTGAAAAGATTGAGGGTACCTTCCATCACCGTGTTCTCCACCGGTTCTTCATTCTGAGTCCCTATAGACTAGACTCTCCCTTTAGGACGCCCTTGTCCTCTCCCCTGACCGTTCCGAGGTGGTTCGTTCCTCGGTGTCACTGATCCTTTGGAAGCCTGCTGAAAACCTCTGCCGACAGACGGCTGTGCCACAAAGAAGGAAACTCCGGCGCCTTGCGAAGGTGCCGTCTTACCAGAAAAAGGACAATCCTTGAACAAGTGCCCGGTCTGCTGGCAGTGAAAGCACGCCTTCTCTCCTCTGGATTGGCAGAACTTAGAAGTATGCCCAGGTTGATTGCAGGTGCAGCACACGATTGGCCGAGAGTCAGACCGACTTGACTGACCCACACTAGGTTGGTTCTTCCTGAAGAAAGGCTTCTTCTGCTGGTTGAATCTTGCCTTCTTGTTAGAAGAAGGTTTTTGAGAGCTGTCAGTGCTCTGGTTGATGGAGTCCACCGCTTCCACCTTCGAAGCGCGCTCGATAATCTCTTCCAGAGTGTTGAACACTAAGCCGGACACTTGCCGCTGCATAAAGGGTCTAAGTCCGTTCTCGAAGTGCTGGATCTTCTCCTCCTCATTGGCGGCAATTCACGGCACAAACTGCATCAAGTCGATGTAGCGCATGGCATACTGTGCCACGGTGTCTGAACCTTGCTGCAGAGAACTCCTCCCAAGTCATCGGTTCGTGATTACGAACCAAGTTCTTCGTCTCCCACCATTCGTAGGCGTTCCCTTCAAGATGGTAAGTCGCCAAGGTTACTCGCAAATCGTCAGCGATTGCTAGGGTGTTGAGGATTCGGCTAATCTGAGTTAGCCAGTTCCTCGCAGCGCTGGGGTCTTCTGTTCTCGAGAAGCTAGTCGGGTTCAGACGCTTGAACTCTTTAAGAGCCGAGGTGGCTCTCTCCTCTGGCGTTAGAATTGGCGGACGTTGCATGTTTTCAGCTATCTGCTGAAATGCTTCAACCGCCGCTCGTATCGCCTCGTTAGGTAGGTTATGGGGTGGAAGACCAGTCCTCCTCCCACGAAAATTGGCTCGGTTTGCGTTGGATCCTGACATCTGTTATTTACACTTGTAAATATCATTAACCAATTTTTAGATCCTTAAAGCAAAACACATAGGTTGCAATAATTTCATTAGAATTCATTTCAAATTTTCAGATACAAGTACAAGGGTTAGTAGGGTATGAAATCCCTTCAAAACAGTAAAACTCAACCCTTACAAAAACAAACTCCCCTAAGCTCCAGCAACACTAATCTAATTCCCTGAAAAAGATCCTGCCTCACCACCAAAGTAATAAAAGTTGTCCGGACAGGTCTCAGACTTGTGTCTGAACACCCCATAAGTTAAACAGGTATAATCCCTGGTCCTCCTACATAAGGACAATTTGTCCTTGCACACCCATGTCCGCGGAGTCCGCAAACTGGGCAAATGACACTGGGTGGATAGGGGCAAAAAGGTAAAGTTGTGCCCTGCCTGATTGCAGAGTACACACATATACTCTGGATACTCGTCCAAGGGTGGAGTAGCCGGAACATACTCAGGTGAACCGTTCTCCCCCACTGACTCCTTAGGAATCGGGATGTCTCCCTCTTCCTCCACAGGCTCAGCACCCACATGGTACTCTGGGGATGCTACTTCCATCTCTTCTCCAGGTGCAACCTCATCGAAACTTGGCGCACTGGAGTCATCTGAAGAATCTATGACGATAGGGTCGCTAGGGGTCCCCTGGAAATACTCTGTATTACCCGACATATCTGTATTACCAAACAAGAAGATGTCAAAAATAATAGCAACACTAAGGCAAAAGCAAGTCTAACTAGGTAGTAACCCATCACAATCTTAGAGTTTGAGCCTACGCTCTGATACCAAGCTGTCATGCCCCGACCCGAAGGGTGGGCCCATAACGCGACTGATTTTTTTTTTTTTTTTGAAAGATAAGTAAACTAAACCACAAGCATTCTTACTGGGCCGGATCAACAGTTAGGCCCAGCGGTTACACATTAACCCATCATGTGGACTCAAACATGTACCATATGCTTCCCCCATAAAAATAGACATTAAAGACAACAACATAATATCATCAACAAAATCCATCCATTGATTCATCATTCAAGGTCACAATATAATGACTATAGCAACGCGTAGTCTCAATAAATAAAGTTTTCAAAGAACTAAGTACCCCATCCGATACTTTACAAAAGCCTAGGTTCCAAGAATCAACAAGAAAATATCGGGGCATTCCCTTCCGGGGGAATCCCAAAACACTATTTTAGCTTAATCGCCCTAAGCCTGAAAGAGAGGGTCCTCCTCCTCGGGTTCATCGCTTGAAAGGTGAGTTGTGTGAGCTAACTAGCCCAGTGAAGGAAATATAACAATGCACATTAAATAGATAATAAAATAAGTTAGCAACAGTTCAATATCACATGCTTGATAACAATAAGCATAATCTCAAGTAATATATCAACATCATTAAACCACTGCCATTATCCACCGTAACGCCTGCCGACTACACTGAGACCAGTATTAAGTCCCTAACACGGTCAAAATACATCCTTGCAAGTACATCTTCGGCTCTAACTTAGCCGATACTAACACCCTCAAGTCAGCAACTGACGACAGCATGGTCCGCCCATGGTCCAGTAGACATAAACCATCTCTCATATGGCCGATATTGGTTCAATAGCCCAGGTACGTAGAAGCAGTCTTACATACACATACGATCAACATCGTAATATCACAATCATCATCAGCACTCTTACCATAGTGCATCATGTATAAGCACATGAGTGGGTTCATTAAAACCGAAACCACTCATTGCTCAATACTCATCTCATCATAAAACCTGTTTACAAAATCTGCAGAGTTAAGTTCCCTCACCGTTCTGTGTGGTTTACGCGGTCTCTATTCAAACAACACACAAGTGCACAATCAATATACATAACAAATACGTACTTATATGTATTATTTGGAAATCATACATTTTCCCACAAAATATCCAGGGTTCATGGAAATGAGTCTCCTACTCGGTTTCTAGCCTTTTTAAATCATCCACAAAATAATAATATAATAAAAAGGGCTCAGTCCAAACTCATATTGTCTTCTGGGCATGGACCAGATTGACTTATTGAATTAGGTCTAGATCCTCGGGTCACTTCTCGGTTGTCTTCTGGATAGGGCTAGATCTGACATTTTGAGTAGGCCTCGAGGTCACTCAGTACCCGACTATAGTGTCGTCCTGAAAGTGAATCACTCAGTTCCCGACCAAATAGGGTCGGCCTAAAAGCGGATACAATAATATTTACACTATAAATAATAAGAGAAAAGGGTTAGTACACTTTTAATTAATAATGGGGGTATAAATCATCACAAATAATCAAACACATTAAATAATAATCAAAAACAGTAATCAAACAATATTTTATCATTTAAAAACGGGTCCCTCGGAACATCACCTCGAAACTAGGTACAGTGGCTTCGGATCATCCAAACCACACTAGACTAAGTCACTGGCCTCGGAACATGGGCTTGACTTCGAATCGTCCGAAGACTGGATCTCGGACCTTCCGAAGTCCATCCGTACTGAAAAAACAGAAAACAGTAAGTCTCGGTGGGTCTGCAAAACTGGGAATGTCCGAAGACAGGTCTCGGACCTTCCGAGAGGGGTTCGGTCCTTCCGAGCTGGGCTCGGTCCTTCCGAGCTCGGCTCGGTGCATCCGAAAGAGGTCTGGCTCCCCTCAGGCGTACTGGGCTTCGGGTGAAGCTCGGAACGTCCGAGGGTCACGGCTCGGACCGTCCGAAGGTTCGGACCTTCCGAGAGTCTTCTTCTCCAACTGTCTGCTGGTGCAGACAGTGACGGCGGTAAAACAGTGAAATGTGATTCCAGAAAGGGAGGGCTTCCCGGATTCGGTTTTCACATCTGTCTAGTCTGATGGACTCCTCTGGGAGTCCTCTTTCCATAGGGAAAGGTTGGAGCTCAGAAGCTCACTAGGTCATCCGATCTTAAAGGTAAATCCTCACGGGTACATGAAACCCATGGTTTTCCTTAGATTTTAAAACGGATTTTTCTCCATCAAAATAGGGTCAAATTTGGTTTTGTTTGATTCTAAACCGGTTAGAATTTAAAGAGGAAAGCAATGGATACCTTCACTTCGGTTCCTGGGCTGAAATTTGGATTTTTGAAAATCTCCCTAAGCTTCGGTTTGTAAATAGGCAACGGCAAGGGGTCTCAGCCGGGTTTAACAGAGAGTAGAGAGAAGAGAAGAAATGCAGAATTTTGCTGGGAGTGAAGACTGAAGCTCAGGCCTGAATTTATAGGAATTCAGCCGAGGAGAGATGCTGGAATTCAGGCTGCGGCGATGGGACGAGACACGGGAGATCTCATCATTATCAGAAATCCGGCCGAACAGCAGTGCATGTGTCTGCATGGCGTGTGCACATTTTCTGCTGTTTGCAGATCAGCCCTCCAACAAAATTTAAACTGCAAATAAGTCCCAGTTTTATAAAAAATTGATTTTAAAACTAAAAGTAATAATTTAAAAACTCAAAAACTTGATCCAACCTTACAGATGGGTTGGGTTTTGAAAACTTTGGTCACCATAAAAATTTCAGAATTTATTTCTTACTAAAACCCTTGATTTAAATAAAAATCATATTTTACGCATAATTACTTAATTAAACAAATGGAAAAATAACCAATTTGTAAATCTTATTTTGAAGTGAGATGAAATAACTAGACCATTCTTAAAATGGTCTAATATCAAATACCATTTTCAAACTTTATCTCCTTTCCGAAATTATTTAAAATAATTAAAACTTAATTTCGGAGTTTCGACGGGTGATATTTAAATATCATTTTCTGAAAATAAATTCATTTTTTTTATTTAGAAATGCAAATCCTTCATTAAGGAGAATATTATCCATCAATAATAATCACATAACAATATAATTTATAAAAGCATAACTAAAAGCGGTAAATTACCAAAATACCCCTCCAGCTGAACGGGCTGGATCATTGAGCTCTCGAGCTCGGATCGGGCCACACTTGGACTTTCCTCAAAGCCCTAACCGTAATCTCCGAGATTAACCGGTTAAACAGGAAAAATTAAGCTAAGCCACGCCTAATCTGGGGCAGGGTATTGCAATCATATTCTAAATTAAAATTTAAATGGAAGGTAGTATATCATTATCTACGTCATATATAATAAAAATACATGGCAGTATCCCAACTCTATGTTTCCATGTCAGTATATGCACCTGTTCATCATTAATCATGATGACCTTTACACTGTTGACTTGATTCCTTTCTCCTCCCATAGTATTTTCCATTTTGTTTCATTTTCCTTTGCGGTGTTAACTATGTACTTGATGTATTTTGATATCTAAATGCACATGATGACGTTTGAAATGCAGGGAACTTGGTATTGGGATAGTTGCATATAGTCCTCTCGGTCGTGGCTTTTTTGTTGGAAAGGCAGTTGTGGAAAGTATTCCAGCAAATTCTTTCAGGGTATGGATCTTGGTTTTATCATGTCCTGTCTATTTGATCTTGTCCTTAGATTAATAGATGTTTAATTCCTATCATGAACCAGGACGTTATATTGCTTATACCAATTACTTTATTGGCTGTCGATGATGGTTTCAAATGTCTTAAATGTTTTTAAGGGATAGGACTATTAAAAAAAAACTGAAATGTGGGTAACTAAGGCTGGTATACTGCTATCCCTTGAATTAGCACATTGCTGCTCCATGGTACCATAGTAGACATATGATGATTGATGAGTTTGTTGCAGTTAAATACATCTTCTGATTTGATAGATTCAAGTGCTTGATGTTATTGGAATGGAACATTTGCTTGCCACTATGCCTCTGAGAAAGTCTTTGAATGTAAAGGAGAATCTCACTATTTGCAATGGGTGAATCTTAGATATTGATGCTTAGGAAGATCCATCAAAAAAACTATACATTGTGTCTTACAAAAATTGTGACTTTAGATGTCTCACAGTTGATTGACTTCCATTGATATTGATTGTTAATAATGATGGTTTACCCTAATTCACAGCCTTTTTTTTAATCTAATGTTGGTGTTTTGTAAAGGAAAGCTAGGTTTCCCTGTTTTTTGGGAGGAAAGTTAACTTACTTCGGGAATAGGAATCATAAGAATATTGTGATTTTTTTTAAAGGAGAAATCAACTTAGTCAAGGCCTGTGGGGCAGAGACATTAGAGGGTGTACTTAAACCTTCTCAAGGGTGTAAATATTTATCATTTTTACTAAATGAAACAAGATTTTGTTGAAAAAAAAAAAAACCATGAAGCCACAAACACACAAGAAATTACATAAAAATGCACTAGATTTGCATAGTTTATCAGTGTGTCTACATGCACAATGTAATGAGCGATTTCACTATCTTTGAGAATAGGGTTACAATACTTTCTTTCTCTCGCCTCTATAGATGAATACCCATAACCCCAGAAATCGCTCAAAAATGAATTATATAGACAATACTTGGTACAAAATTTCAAAAATACCCTTATGCTGAAAAAACGTTTTGAGTCAAGGATCTGCCCCCCAACCTCTTGAAGGGACACACTAACCCCTTAAATCCCCCAACTCAGGGGACAAACCACAAAATACAAGACCAAGTTTGTCAAAATCGTTGGGTATCATGATTTGACTCGTATCAATGTCGAAATCCTTTAAAAAACGCACGATTTTTTAATGAATCGTGAATTGTACGATTCGACTCATATTGTAATGACCCGATCCGGAGTAGCGGGTCAGTAGAAGTGGGTAGAGTTAGTCAGAAATTGTTATTGTGTATGCTAGTGTATAATTGTTTTTCATTAAAAGTATTTGAAAAATAAACTTCAAAATTAGAAACTAAAAATATCAAATTAAATTAAATTGAGAACAATTGAAATTATTTTTGCGGCAAATAAACTATTAATTCAACAATTTTGTAGGATTTAGTATACAAATCCTTATTCTTAGCAAATTAAGTTAGATAAAAAGAGTATTTAAATTAAATAAGTGAAGGAATAAATGGAAAAATTTAGATATCAAATAAAGTTTTAAAATTAATTTAGTGGGGTGTATTTTTAGAATACACAATATTTTAATAAGACAATACCTAAGCCGTGTGGACCATAGGGACCCACACTTCCTTTCACCCTTTTATTCTCCAATTTACCTAAGTCACGATGGAAAGGGAAGATACACCCTTTCTTTCCTTATATTTCCTTAACCCTCGATGGAAACTCAACCCAACCACCACATGGAGCAAATTTCCCCAAATGGGATTCCTTCCCTACCCCAAATCCCTAAATCTCGATCCCTTTCCCTTCTCTACCTCTCCAAAACGGAAGGGAATCCTCTCTCTCCACGGTGTACTTCCCATTTTTCACTCCTCAAATCCGAATCCTACTCAGAAGAAACCAACCGACTTGATTCACTACAAACCCATGCGATGGCTGCCGGATTCTCCTCCTACCTTCGATCTCCATCGGCATCTCTCTCCTTTGGCTTGGGGTGAAATCTACATGAGCATCCGAAGCAACCAATATGGGTTTTGTTCCCTCTCGTTCTTCTTCCGGGTATGTGGATTGTCTTTAAAATCTTCTTGTCTTTCCCTCTTCCCACTTGATTTGTGTATGGTAGCGAATTTGGAAGCCTTCATTGCTTTATTTCAATTGTTTGATTTCAAACAAGTAATCTCTCCGTGTACTTGCTCTTTTGATCCATACTTCTTTCACCGTCTCCCTATTTCAAGATCATCTATGCAGTCTTCCACTCAGGTTTGAGGACCAGTAACGATCTCAACTTCTCATCCTCTACTCTCAAGACTTTAAGATGGCAACTGTCAATTGAGCTAGTGCTCAACTTTACAAGTCTATAGTCCCCAACTGGAATATGATTTGTAACTAAGAAGATAAAGTTCTCTTCCATCCAAACATCGACCAGCTCAGATGTAACACTCAGTGGCCAAGTGGATCCTGTACATTTATCATCAAACTCGATATCGATTTTATCAACATTGAGGTAGGGAGTGTTTTGCTGTTATTTCCATCGCTTGTGTATTGGGTGTTATCGGTATTTTTATCTTGATCTTATTTATGCTTTGCTTTTATTTTAAAGTCATATTGTTATGTGTTATTATTGCTAGTGATGATTTATTTGATATATCTGGTATGATTATGTGATTGAGATATTATGGTAATGACGCAAGCATGACCAACGAATAATACCGGTTCTAGATTTTAATATAGATTTTATATGCCCCGAAGAACCTGGCTGGACCCGTCAATGTAATTGAGATCCCATCAAATGTGAATAATTTACATGTTATGGATGAGAGTGTTGTGTGGGGTTTGATTATGATAGGTATCTATGGGTGAGACTTGTGGATGTCATTGAGACTCATAGATTGATATGAGGGATTGTGATATGATCGAGTGGTGTAGACCACATGGAATTGTATGATGTGTTAGCCATCTGTGGAAGATATTTCTGATTACTAAGATGTCGATTGATGTGTTCGTTGGATTTGGATTCCACGTGTTGGATTGTAGTGCATGAGCCTTATGTGTGAGTGTGATGGGCCGCACGGTGTATTCACGGTGACGTATGTTTATGAGCGGCATTATGTATCGGATTATTGATTGTGATAAGTGGCTTGTCAGGAAAGATCACATGTGTGAGATTTGATTAAGACCGTGATACTAATTTGTCTTCTTGATGGGGAGGTGTGAGGCCAAAAGACCCAACAATCCTTGTGAGCGGGTGATGTGTGGGTGGGTGATGGATGAGCATAAGCTACCACACTGGTAGGCTACCTCACTGACAGGTTACAGGTGAGGGTGAGGTTTTTACTAATCCCATATCGGGAGTAGATGAGTGAATGCATTGTTTAATAAATGGATTTGAGAGTATCACTATACTAGGTGAAATGAGTCCTTATGGAGTTGAAAGTATGATAAGTTACACTGTTTAGTTGGTTATGTTAATGATCGAGTGCTTAGAACTATGAGGTATTGATGGATATGAGTGTTATGAGTATGATATCAAGATAGATACGTTTATGTGGGTTATGTTGTGGTGTTCATGTGTGTGTTGTTTATGTGATGTTGAATGGTATTGGATATTCAGCCTTTTTATATTGATATTATTGTATATGGGTTTTCTATTGTTTATTTATACTCCTACTGAGCTGATGATCCATGGGCAAGTGAGGCTCACTCCCTAAAAGTTTTTCAGGTGATAGTTGAGGAGTGACAATTCCACTCTCGGAGGTGGTGACGTGATACTAAGTCAAGGATGAATGTGTATTTTCTTAGCATAGTTGTGGTTTCATGCGATTGAATTTATTTATTTGGTAATATTCATTTTTGAGACTTGATTAGTTTATTTAAATAAATTGAGAGCTTTGAGGATATCGTTTTTGTTTTATTTTATGAAATGGGATGTGAGCAGTGAGATTAGATTTGGTGTTGATAATAGATGTTATTTGTTTTATATTGTGGATGACGTCGGAATTCGTACGATGCATTAAGATGGGGCAGGAAGAATTTGATGGCTTTAATGATTTCATTTATAATCTTTTAAAAAAAAATATATTCATTTTCCCTCAGCCACAAATCTGTGATGTAAGACCCATTAGATGTGTTGTTGTGTTGGGTGACGCCCGTTCAGCTTGCAGTTAAGCGGGTCATGACCCGTTTAAGCTGTAGAAAGGGGCGGGGCGTTACACATGAATCGTAGACTCGTACGATTCATGCGAGAGAAAGAGAGGAAAAACAAAAGAGAATTTTTTTTTTTGGAAAAATTAAAGAATTTTTGAAAAAATAAAGCCTAACTTTTTGCATGATACCTATTTAAGTATAACTCTTCTATCGAGTTTGCATAGAAAGAAAGAAAGACTATTCACCTTCCATCGCCTCTTCACCTTCCATCCCATACTGTTTCCATCTCTTGACAGTTCTTCTATTTTCTCTTTTCGCTCTCACACCCCTCTTTCACGGAAAAAGACATTATATATTGCTCTAATTAGAGCTACAACATATGTAATGCGAAAATTACAGAATTGCCCTCCATTAGAACGAAGCCAGTGAGGATGGGATCACCAATAAATATTTGACAATCAGGCTCCACAAACCTAATATCGCAGGACCTATGTATATGAAATAAAGGTGACGTAATTAAGTTGCAGGTCTTCCGATGAGGACCTGTAACTTCTTTTCTTCCACTGTTCTATTTGATTGTTTTCATTTTTTCTATTTCTTTTCTTCCATTATTTTGTTCTTTTTGTTTTTTCTATGTTATCATTCGCGTTATGTAATGCTATGTATGTAATAAATATCATGAAATAATAATAGAATTAAGTTTGCAGGTCAAAAATTTCCCTTCCATAGTCATACAATATAATGTTATGCACCATATAATATATTGTTATATTATATAATGTATGGTGTACAATATACTGTATTTTGGAATATAAAAAACTTGAGTTCTAATGCATATTGGTTTAATTTTGAATTGGTACATTTTGTCATATATTCATGTGTTTGCATATTTACTTATATATTATGAGGAATTGAACAAAACATTATGAATTTTAAGATTCTACGATTTACAATTTACGGTTCACACTCTAAACCGATTTACGATACGATTCAATTTTGACTACCTTTTACAAGACAGTAACACAACATATTTTCAAATTTACTCATAAACTTGAAAGTTGGCATTTACCGGTTGGAGCTAAAAAGATAATTGGAAGGGTATGACCTCCATATACCCACCAAATATAGGTTAGCAACATTTAGTTGTTTTCAATTTAAATAGCTATAGGGTCCTAGTGAGAGATATTTTGATGTGTGGAGAGGGTGGGTGTGGGGGTTGAAAATATATAGCCATTCTATAGTTAGTACTCCACTAGATTTTAGATGTCTCTGTATCTTCTCTGACTAAGGTCCATTATAAGTCCCTATTTCCCTTGTGCACAATCTGTTGCTTCTTTAGGGTTCAATAACAAATGTCAACTGAAAATTTTCAGTGTGGGCACAACCCAAATATATATATTTTTTGGAAATATTGTCTGATATTTTCAAATATCAGCCGAAATTTGTAACTCAAGTACTTTGGGATCAAGTTTTATAGTTCAATGGTATACCTTTATTACATTGGTAGATTTATTACCTGAACTTACAACAATTTTGTTTTGTGTCCATTTTAGAGTAAACATCCAAGGTCCATGGGAGAGAACTTGGAGAAGAACAAGAAACTCTACCATCTTTTTGAAAATTTGGCCCTAAAGCAGGGGTGCACCACAGCCCAATTAGCTCTAGCATGGCTTCTCCATCAAGGTGATGATGTAGTTCCTATCCCAGGTGAGCATTTAACTCTATTTCATTAAAATTCTACACCCATTCTTTAATCCATTTTTTTCACGTGCACCGAGTGGCACAAAAGTTGGATGAACTTAACTGGCCTAAAATAATGGGTGCTTGATGCTTAGATGCTAGTTTTCAAACAGTGTGATTGATGATCTTATCAAATATCTACAGGGACAACCAAGATCAAGAATCTAGATGATAATATTGCCTCCTTGAATGTGAACCTCACACAATCAGATTTGCTAGAAATTAAAGACATAGTGCCTATCCATGAGGTAGCAGGTTGTTGCAATAATGAAATAATAATTCAGTTTCATGGAAATTTGCAAATGCACCAAACAAGGAGAGATGGAGGCATTGCAAAGTAAGAACCTACAAATACAGTCCAATACAATCCAAATGATGCAGACTACTGCGAGCGAATGAATGCCGCGTTTCAAGACTAATATATGTTACAAAATGGGAGAGAACACAGGTCTTGTGAACAGTTTTTTTTTTTTTTCCTTAAATGGAGCATTCATGTAATGATGTAGGAATTAGTCTTTCAGGCCATAAGATTTCTAGTCATTTGATATAAAGCTATGATATGTATGAGATTTAGTCATCTAAATACTTGTATATCAACTGCTCATTTCCAGCATTATTGAATGACTAGATTGGGTTGGGGTTGTGAGGGGGGTCTTGGTTGTGGGAAGTGTTTCAGATTTTCAGAGAACCGATACACAGAGAGAATTGGGGTGTTTGGGATTAAAGACCAAATCGCCATTATCATATCAGTATTTTTACTGAGGCACTTCAAATGAAACAGGGCCTTCAGTGGTTCGCTTTAACAGGATGCCCATGATGTTAGTCATAGGCACAATTTTCAAAATTATAACTTGAAAGGGTTGGCCTGACAGTCAAGACACTCGTCTTGTGAAGTGAGGTTCTGAATTTGATTCACTCTCAACTTCTTCAGGCCATTTTCTATGAGATTATTCTCCATCGGCTAAATCAATATATCGATTGGAAGGTTTACACATGCTCATGATTAGTCTCACCTCCAATATGGAGTGATGATACCTATGTCACTGAAAAGAAAAATTCAAAATTAGGGATATATGTCTCTATATATCTTCTTGGTTTCTAATATTGTGAAAGACTTACGAGAAGGCGGGATTGTTTGTGAAAAATCTTAGTATCACTTTTATGCGTTATGCCCACTTTCATTTGATGGTCCATAACATAAATATAGAATCTTATAAAATATATAATAATTTTCATGTTAAATTATGTTCCAAATATCTAATACAGGGGAGAGGCTTGTACTTTTCTTTTAGTAATTACGGTATAATCAATATTTACACTTTAAATGAGGTTCATTTTCATCTAATGTTAACTTATAGATATGTACATATGTATAAATTATAATTTAAATATATGTATAAATTTAAAGAAAAAGTATGTTTTAGTATTATGTTTTTTATAGTTTATATTTTTATCTATAAATTATTGAGTAAATGAAGTTACTTTTACCATTCAATTCTTTGTAACAGGTGCAATATTTTTTTATGCTATTTTTATAGTCACATGAGTGTCTACACTAGTAAAATAGTATGATATTTCAAATAATCAAAATTTGAATCTCAAATATAAATTCAAAATTTTCAAAGTAATAATTTTTAGTGTGATAAAAAAATAAAGAAAAGAATGAAAGTGACCACAACAAATAATTTGGACTTGGGAATAAAATTTTATAAAAAAATTAGAAATAAATAAAGGAATGAGGGGGACGTAGACAGGTACACAAGAAAGACTTGGGTCCCTTCTACTGGGCTGGAAGTCCAATAACGTGTTTGAATTTCGATGATGCAATGGATTTAGAGAAGAGTGCTGAAGAAGTTTCTCAGAAAGGTGGTGATGAATGAATGGTAGATGTTCCCAAAGAAGAGTGGTGAAGAAGTTTCTCAGAAAGGTGATGATGAATGAATGGTAGATGTTCCCGAAGAAGAGTGGTGAAGAAGTTTCTCAGAAAGGTGGTGATGAATGAATGGTAGATGTTCCCAAATGCGAATAATTGTTTTAAAGAATCATCCCTTAAAAATAGGACATTTTGACAAATATGTTTTATAAAATTTTATTTTTAATTTTTTATATTATTTAGATTTAATAAAAATTATTAATTCTCATAAAATTGTAAATAAGTCAGGTTATCCCTGCTTACAGTTATCCATACTCAAGGTAACCCTTTTAAAATTTACCCCTCATCTAAATGTATCATGTTGAAAATGTTAGCACATTTTTAAAACAAACTTCCAAAAGAATAAATTGCTAATTACCCCGAAAGAGATTACCATGAACCTCAAACTCTTTCAGAGTTTCGAGACCCTATCGAAATTTCGATAGAATCACCCCTTAGAAAAAAGATATTTTGACAATTATGTTTCATATTTTATTTCTATTTTTTTATATTATATATATTTAATAAAAAATATTAATTCTTATAAAATTATTAATATATCAGATTACCCCTCCTTATGCTGCATTTAAAGTTTTATCTAATACCCTTATACTCTAAAAGAGATAGGGTCTTAGAGTTTTCAGGCATTAAAAAAAATTAGTCTTAAACTGTATAGTTGTGGGCCTGGAATCAAAGAATTATTTTTCATTTCATCAAGTCAAAGAAACTTGTCAAAGAATTTTCATTTCCTCGAGTCAAGAGAAACTTGTCAAAGAAGCAGGTGTTGATTTCTTAGTTGTTTCCTTCTTTCTTTTCTTCCCAAGTTATCCAAGTGCAATAAACGTGATCACTGCTGCCATGAATGGGTTATATATAGTATTGAAAACAGACACACACCCCTTCATCAGACAAAATTCACTCTCTTATTCTCATCTCCTCCTAGCAAACAAAATGACCAGATATTAATTAGAACCCAACCTCTCTTGCATTCTTCTCTGTTAAAGTCCAACAGCTGCTGCAAATGGCTTTCTTCTCTTCTGTTTTCAATTGCTTCAAGTCTGTCTTTTCACCTGGCGTCGTCTCTTCTGACGCTGAGAAGCCACAACAGAAGAAACCCAAGTCGGAATTCAAATCCGAATGCAAATCTGAACCAAAACCCAAATCCAAACCACCCCCAATTCCAGTTTCCCACTTCCCAGTCAATTCTCGCTTGTCTCCCTTATAGAGCTAGGCAGCAAACTGCATCACCATCCAACCATAGTTTCAAACTTTGGAGATGAAGGGAAAAAACACCTTGTCCGACTCACTGAGTTGGCTTGACTCAACAAGGTTGTCAAGCTTTTCGAGTTTTCAACAACTCCCACCAATCTGGACCTCGGTTGCTTCATTTGGGAGCAGAGAAACCAATGTTTGGATTTGGTTGTTCTTCTTAGGAACTCTAATTCCTTCCATTGCAGGAGTGGTTCCTTTTCTTCCCAACACAGCAGGAGGGTAGAAATTATCACTAAAAAATAAAAATGATTTGTGATTGTGATATAATATTTCCCGTCGATTTTAGTGTCTTCTTTTGTTGTTGTTGTATGATGTATGTAATGTAATGTAATGAAGTAGAAATTTTTCTAGTTCCTGATTTTACATGGCGTGACTGATTTCATCTCATGGGTGTACAAGAGCATATACAATCTTTCCTTACATCTTACTTAGATACAAAATTATTATTCTACTTTTCAACTTTTGATTTTTATTTTGAGTCTAATTTAACTTCATGTGACCAATCTATATAAATGACATATTTGTTAAAATGAGTTATGAAGAAATTGTGTCCATTTGATCAGTGAAATCATTTGATTTTGTGGAATAAAAGAGATGGTTTTCATGGGAAGATGATTTTATTTTGTTAATGTAGATGATGCTTTGAAAAGTAGTCTTTAAGATCTAATTTTGACTTCATTTTATGGGTGTACAGATGAGTTATATTTAGAAATAAAACTTTTATGAAAATTTGTCACTTGGATCTTGTGCAGTCATTCGGATGATCACAATTTCAATTAGGCATAGATTCAAAATAATACTCCATACACTTTGGAGGAGAACCTCAACAATTGGGTAGATAGACAAGGCTTCAATTTTGGATTGGCTTGATGATAAACCCTAATTTAATCCGACTCCATGTCAAGTTGAGACTGGTTGGTGGCCCCAAATCCTTTTCATTTAGTTGCATCCGCAGCTAGAGAAACAAAGCATTATAACCAACAGCTAGAGTGTGGGAGTATGGGCAACCATCCTAAATCTAATGGAAAACTAACTAGGCAAATGGAGACTAATTTACAATTGCTAAACCCAGTATAGATAATAAAAGAAACATTGTACAATATACGTACACTAAACCGTATATGAGGGAAGGGGCCCTATATGAGGGAAGCCCCCACTCCCTTGTGTGAGGCCAAATGGAGACTAATTTAATTTTATGTTCAAATTTTGATTTAAAAATAAATTTCATTTTTCTCAAAAATATCCTGAACCATGTATCAGTAAAGAGATAAGGATAAATTTGGAATTTCACTAAAATCTAAAACTTAAAACCCTATACACTCTCCCTTTCTCTATTTTGTTTTCTCTGCCGCCAGCCTAATCCCATCTCTCTTTCTCTCATTGCAGTCGGCCCTAATCTCCTCTCCCTTTTTCTCAGTGCAGCCGGCCCTATCATTTCTCCTTCTTTTTCTCTTGGCTTTGTTACTGCATCGATATTAGATTAGATTTTCTGATGAGATTAGAGACGATTGCTACACCGCTAAAGAGTCCAAAGTGCCTGGGAAGATCATTTTTCTGAGAGGAGGAGAGAAGGTGATGAATCGCGGTGATGGACAACATGATGGTAGATGAAGGCAAAGGGAAACTGGAAGTGGAGGAAGAAGAGATGAAGGGAAACTAGAAATGGAGGATGAAAAGATGAAGAAATCCAAGAAACGATTTTTTCTTTTTTTTTTTATTCCATATACGGGTTTTACATGAAAATGTGTCTCGGGTTCATGCGAAAACCCGGGTTGAACCATGGGTCGAGGAGGGTATTTACAGATTTAAAACCCATACGGGTTCTAAATCAACCCGACCCTTTAAGTAGCCAGTTATGGTTGAACCGCGGGTCAACCCGCGGGCCAACCCAGGTTTGATAACATTGGTTGAAACCATCACTAACTTCTATATCTCTCTCATAGAATAGGAACCCCTAGATCCTATCCCAAAAAAACTGAATTATTGAATGCATGTCTGTGTGTAATTATTTTTTATGAAAATTGATCTCCTCTGTAATTTCTATATCCATGGAAAATGAAATTCATAGTTTATTTTCCATGGACATCAATTTCTTTAGTTTGGTGAAAAAAAAGTTTTCATAATATTTCACAAATAAATTTCTTCTATTGTTACGTGTGGGAGATATAGTTTATAATCAAATATAGCTAATTCTAGATGATGATGGTGATGATGATAATCGTCGTAGTTATCATAATAATCAACTAATAACAACACTAACAATTATATACACTAAATATTTGGTTCAACTTATATTTTACTTAAAATAATAATATACGTAAGGGGTACAATTGATTTAGATCTTAGCTTGACCAACATCAATTTAATCTAGAACTTCACAAGTTAGATCAGATTAGGTTAGTTCATTGATTGAACAGTGGGTGAGCAGGTGATTTGGATTGGTTTTGATTATGAGTCGAGTAATAGATTTTAAATACTATATCTAATTAGGTTGGCTCATCAACTATGTCTCAAATTGTAGAATAGTTCATAAGCTTGGTTAAATTGACCACGATGCAACGGTTAGATTCGTTGAGTCATGGATTAGATGATTGGTCGAGTCAATTGGATTATAGAATGATTCATGGTTCATGGATCGAGTCATGGAATCAGGTCATGAGTCATCTTTGGGCTGAATCTTGGATC
The DNA here is from genome assembly GCA_013350335.1 of Chimonanthus salicifolius. NCBI lineage: Eukaryota > Viridiplantae > Streptophyta > Magnoliopsida > Laurales > Calycanthaceae > Chimonanthus > Chimonanthus salicifolius. The sequence goes on along the minus strand of CM023540.1, from coordinate 46,979,674 downwards.
ATGGATTGAGTCACGGGTCCTGAATCGGATCATGATTCATGTTTGGGCTGAATCTTAGTCATGGATCGGATTGGGGCACAATTAGTTGATTGGTTAGATCATATATCATGAAATTTATGAGCCGTGGAAATTACTAGTTGACCTCTTTGCCTGAAAATTTATTTTCTACACTCTTATAGAAAATGGTCAAGTCGCAAAAACCAGTTCCCATAAGAAAAATTCAGATTAAACAATGGAAAAACTTTTCAATATAAAATTATTCTTTTATTCCACAAAAAATGTTATGCATAATCATGTCCAAAAATTTGAAGTAGATACACATTTATGCACAAGATATATAAAATGAAGTAGAACATAGGTAATTAAAATTTTAACTTAATTTGATAATTTTAAATATTAAAATATGATTTATATATTGTTAAGTTTTTATTCATTTCTAAAAGTTATGATAATTGAAATGAAAATTTTCCACTTAGTTATATTATTTATAAAATATTTTATTTATATATTTAGATGTAAACCTTTTATTTTATATTTTCGATGCAATTATTGAAAATCAAGAACTAGGCTCACTGCACGTGTTGCAACTTGCAAAACGATACTCCTTGTGTGTTGTACGACATCACATGCTTGTGGAAGCTTCCATTTATCTCTATGAGGTGAGTAATAAATTTTAGATATTATGTTTGGTTAGGTTGGACCATAAGCTTAGTTAAATTGACCATGAGACAAGGATTATATTTGTTGAGCCATGGTTTGGATGATTGATCGAGTCAATTGGATTATGAAATGATTCATGGGTCATGGATTGAGTCACGGGTCTTGAATTAAGTCAAGAGTCATATTTGGACTGGATTTTAGGTCATCGATCGAGTTGGGTCACAATTAGTCGATTAGTTAGATCATATATCATGAAATTTATGAGTCAAACATAAGTGTAGCTCAACTGGCATTCTCCGGTCTTAGGAAGTTTCTTATCAATTTTTTTTCAAATTAAAAAATTAGAAAAAATACAAAACATAGAGAATATATGAGTCATTTTTATGAATTTATATCTATTAAAAAACGGACACTTTCATAGAGTAATAGGGCATCAAAGTTATGAAGTCAAAATTCTAAAAAAATTATCAAAAATGTAGAAAAATGTCCATAAAATCTCTATCATTAATTTGATGTTGTATACTGATCTAAAATGACTATTTTGAAGAAAATTGTGTCATTTAATTGAATAAAAATGAAAAATTAGAAAAAAAATGAAATGAATATATGTATGGTATCATTTAATTGAAAAAAAATTGAAAATTAGAAGGTATGACAATTGGAGTGAAGAATTTTCTTTTAATTATAATATATATATATATATATATATATATTGTGTCATTTAATTGAATAAAAATGAAAAATTAGAAAAAAAATGAAATGAATATATGTATGGTATCATTTAATTGAAAAAAAATTGAAAATTAGAAGGTATGACAATTGGAATGAAGAATTTTCTTTTAATTATAATATATATATATATATATATATATATTTGTATGTAAATTTTTTACTTATATATTTCAATCCAACTGTTGAAAAACAAGGAGGCTGACTACACGTGTTGCAAAAACGATAGCTGTATGACAGCTCATCAATGGAGCCTATAAATACTTGAAGCCGAAGCTTCCATTTATCTCATTCTTGTCTGTGTCTGCCTCCATCCATTGCTTTCTTTGCGATGCTCTTGCGACTGGGATTTTCTGCCCACATCGATCGCTCTCACTGACATTGTTCTATTGCGCGCTCTCTGCGATTGTTCTACTGTCGTTGCATTTTCGATTGTTTTCTGCCTATTACAAATACTGCATTTGTTGGTATAGCTGGTAAAACTAAATGCTTCTTTGAAAGAATAAGAAGAACAACTCAGAAGCTTGAGACAAGTTTTTCTTTTCTTAATTCATTCAATTAACAAGTACAATTTAATTAGCAAATTAATAAGTCTGCAACCACTAACAACTGTGCAGATTTTGTAGAAACAAAGAGCTGAAAATTCTGCACTAAGGAACGTGTGTAGAACAGTCTCATTCACACGTATAACAACTTAATAATAACTCCTAAAACCTAGGACACAGACTCGGTCCAACACTTGACCTTATTTTGAGTAACAACTAATCTTAACACCCTCTCTTAAACTGATTTCTATAGAAACCAGTTAAGATTTCCTCTACGATCACAACTCCTCTTCATCAAGCTTCTCTTGATCAATACATTGGACTGAACACATTCCCATGATGCTCCTCAGCTTCCCAAATAGTGGCTGCTTTAAAGGAATCTGGCATCTATATGCTTGCTTCTTCCATGCATAACAGGATTTTTAGACAACTTAATGGTAGACATATTATCACAATGAATAATAGTTGAACCTGTTTGTTTGTGATCAAGAACTTCAAGCATTTTCCTCAACCACGCTGCTTGACATGAACATGTTGCAGCTGCCACGAACTCAGCTTCTGTGGTTGAGAGAGTAACAATTGGTTGTTTCTTTGAAGACCAAGAAATAGCTCCTAAACCCATCAAAAATACACTTCCTGATGTACTCTTTCGATCATCAATGTCACCTGCATAATCACTATCAGTGAAGCCAATAAGATCTGAATTGCTTCCCCTTTTATAAAACACACCAAAATCCAATGTCCCCTTCACATATCTGAGAATCCTTCTAGCTGAGTTAAGATGTTTCTCTGTTGGATGCTCCATGTAGCGGCTGATTAAGCTTACTGCATACATCAAATCCGGCCTTGTGGAGGTTAGATACATGAGACTACCAACCATTTGTTTGTAAAAGGTGTTATCAACTTCTCTGCCGTCAACATCTTCTCTCTAACACTTCTTGAGCATACTTCTTCTGGTAGATGAAGTTACCAGATGCCGATTGAATTACTTCCACTCCAAGAAAGTAGCGCATTAATCCAAGATCAGTCATTCAAACTCTTTCATCATGGATTTCTTAAACTCAGCAAACATCTCATCATTACTACCAGTAAAGTTCAAATCATCAACATACAAGCAAACAATGAGAAGTTTACCTCCTTCTTCAGCCTTCACATAAAGAGTGTGCTCATATGGACATTTTGTGAATCCCAACTTCTCAAAATGAGCATCAATCCTGCTATACCATGCCCTTGCGGCTTGCTTCAATCCATATAGGGCCTTCTTCAACTTGTAAACCTTTTCTTCTTCACCTTGCCGTACATAGCCTTGTGGTTGTTCCACATATACCTCTTCTTGCAAGTCACCATGTAGGAAGGCAGATTTGACATCCAATTGATAAATTGGCCATGAGTTTTGAGCAGCAAGTGAAATCACCAACCTTATTGTGTCTTGGCGTACAACTGGAGCAAAAACTTCCTTGTAGTCAATGCCATACTTCTGCTTGTAACCCTTGGCAACCAAACGAGCCTTGTATTTGTCTACCTCTCCTTTTTCATTCAATTTTGTTCTGAACACCCATTTCACACCAATTGATTTTTGCCCTTTTGGAAGCTCAGTTAACTCCCATGTCTGATTCTTCTCAATGGACCTTATTTCACTGTCCATTGCTTCCCTCCATTTAGCTTCTTTGACAGCCTCCTCAAACTTCATAGGATCTCTATCCACAAACAAAGCAAAGTGAGCACTATCATCACTAGAACCATCATAACTCACCTCATAATCCATCATCCATACTGGCCTCTTCCTTGAACCTGGATTTCTTAGATAGTAATCATGCTCTTCAGGTTGAACTAGAGGTTGAGCTTCTGATTGAACTTGAGAGGGACTGATTCTCTGATCATCATGAGATTGAATTGGTGATTCAATCCCATCATCTGCTTCTTCAAGATCAACATTTATCTGCTGCTTCCCATTGCTTCTTTCTTCCCAATTCCACATGTTATCTTCATAAAACACCACATCACGGCTGATCACTACTTTCTTTGTCACTGGATCATAGAGTTTGTAAGCTTTTGATGACTCACTAACTCCCAAGAAAACACACTGCACACTTTTATCATCCAGTTTCTTTCTCTTCTCATCTGGGACATGTGTATATGCTATGCACCCAAAAACTCTAAAGTGATCTACGGCTGGTATCTTTTTGCTCCATGCTTCTTGTGGAGTCATGTTCTTCACAGAAAATGTCGGACTTCTGTTAAGAACATGGACTGACCACACGACTGCTACCGGCCAAAAATGTTTTGGAACACCCCCTTTGAGCAACATGCTTCGAACCATGTTAAGGATAGTTCGATTCTTTCTCTTGGCCACTCCATTTTGTTGTGGTGTGTATGCTATTGTTAACTGCTTCTTTATCCCTTTATCTTCACAGAATTCCACAAATTCATTAGAGCAAAATTCACCACCACGATCAGTTCTCAAGGTCTTTACCTTCTTTTCTATCTCAGTCTCAATCATAGCAACAAAGCTCTTAAAGACTACAAAAGCTTCTGACTTGTTATGCAAGAAATAAACCCATGTCTTTCTACCATTGGAAGCTGGTGAGATAGGCCCACAGAGATCGGAGTGAATCAATTAAAGAATCTCTTGAGCTCTCACTGATTTCCCAGTTGGGAATGACTCTCTTTCATGCTTTCCCTTAACACAACACTCACAAATGCTTGAGGGAGGAGTGATCTCAAGCATACCAGTCACCATATCCTTCTTGAAGAGTGTTTTGAGTCCATTGAAATGCAAGTGACCATATCTGAGATGCCATAGCCATGTTGGATCCTCTTTCTTGACTAGCAAACAACTTTGCACAGTTTTGATCTTCATGGGAAAAAGTCTGTTTTGAGTCATCTTTACTACTGCAACTGATCCCCTTTTTGGATCATAAATCTCACATGCTCCATTCTTGATTGTGATGGTGTAGCCCTTGTCTTGCAGTTGTCCAACACTCAACAAATTTGTCTTCAAATCAGGTATGTAGAAAACATTTGCAATGGTTTCTACAAAGTCATTCCTTGTTCTGATCTTCACATCACCTATTCCCATCACCGCTACACTTGACTCATTCCCAAACTTCACTACTGTTTTGAAACTTTCATCCAAATTCACAAAAGATGACTTGTGGCCACTCATGTGATTACTACATCCAGTATCAACATACCAAACTTCAGAATCCAAATCCTCCATGGCATGAAATGCCATCAGCAACGTTTCTTTTTCTTTCTTCTCAGCAAAGTTTGACTTCTCTCCCTTCTCTTTTGTTCAACTTGGTGTAGCATTCATTCTTGTAGTGCCCAAAATTTCCACACCTATAGCATTTCGCCTTGGACTCGTCAAACTGCCCCTTTCCTTTGCCTTGATTCTCATCTTCTTTCTTTGAGTAATGGAATGGTTTGCTACCATCCCTGCTGCCATCTCTATAGTTTCCACGACCACCTCTACCACGGCGTCTTCCTCGACCCCTTCCTCTAAAGCTTGAGGATTCACCAAATGTAGAGACTTTCAAAGCAGTCAGCTCCTCCATGACACTTGTACGATTGAGCTTTTGTTCATGCACTATCAAAGAGCTCTGAAGTTCATCAATAGATAGTTCCTCCACATTGTTGGACTCTTCAATTGAACACACAATGTAATCATACTTTGGTGTCAATGACCTCAATATCTTCTCCACCACGGTAACATCAGTAATTCTGTCACCATGAGTTCTCATCTTGCCTGCAAGCCCCATCACCTTGCCAATGTAGTCATTGATTGTTTCTCCCTTCTGCATTTGAAGAACTTCAAAATCCCTCCAGATTGCTTGAAGTTGTGCTCGCTTCACCATAGCTGATCCTTGGTACTTTTTCTTCATCGAGTCCCAAATATCCTTGGCTGTCTTCTTCTAAAGTATTGTCTCCAAGATGGCTCGATCAATTGATTGAAACAGATCATTCTTGACCTTCAGATCCTTCAGCTTCATTGCATCCAATCTTTGTTGTTGAGTTGGCGTCAAAACTACTCCTGCTTCGGGCTCTTCATAACCTATTTCCACAAGATCAAAGTACTCTTTTGATCTCAGGAAATTCTCCATTAGCAAACTCCAATGGTCATAGTGACCATCAAACCTTGGAATAGCTGGTTGAATGAAATTCTCGTTAGTTTTTTCAGCGGCCATTCTTGCTGCTGCAAGATATCTCAAATTTTTTTTTTTTTAAACCAGGCCCAGTGGAAGCTCCAGTACCAATTGTTTGGTATAGCTGAAAAAACTAACTGCTTGTTTGAAAGAATAAGAAGAAGAACTCAGAAGCTTGAGGTAGGTTTTTCTTTTCTTAATTCATTCAATTAACAAGTACAACTTAATTAGCAAATTAATAAGTCTGCAACCACTAACAACAGTGCAGATTTTGTGGAAACAAACAGCTGCAAATTCTGCACTAAGGAACATATGTAGAATAGTCTCATTCACACATATAACAACTTAACAATAACTCCTAAAACCTAGGAAACAGATTCGGTCCAACACTTGGCCTTATTTTGAGTAACAACTAATCTTAACAGCATTAACATCTGACTCTGTTTTTTCAGTGCTTCTTGCAATTGTTTTATTACAATTTCTTTTATTAGGGTTTCTTTATTTCTGTGCTAACGTTTTTGTTTTTGCAGGTTTCTCTTTTTTATTTGAATTTCTTTGGTAACATTTTTGTTTTGTAGGGTTTCTTGGCTAATATTATGGATGCAAGATCTTTCTCTTCTCTCGTTCCAGCGAGAACAAATCTAGCCAGACCCCTTCTCGTCTTCCACGCCAATATGTAAGTAAATGGTTTATCCAAATTCATGATTGCCCCTGCCTTCGATTTTATTTTATTTTTCTTTTAGGATTCTCTTATTTGGGGTTTCATTTCTTCAATTTCCAAAAACATCATTTTTCTTGGGTTTTGTTTATTTCTTTTATAAATAATTTACTGGGTGATAGATTCATTCCGGCAATATCTTCAACGGATTTCGATAGGGCTCGTTGCTGGTTGGTGGATTCCAAGAAAGAAAAGGAAAACAAAGAGGGCAATCCTTCGTGCTAAAAGGCTTACCAGAAGCTCCTTGTCTTTCAGTACAAATCACACACACCCGTTAAGGGGGTTTTTGAAGAAACCCTATCTGACGTTGTTGCTGCCCATCCCTGCAGATACATTCCGAAGGGGGGTTTTCTTTCACCTATTGATTCTTGGATGTATTTGATATTGGTCCATTATTGTTTTAGCCAATATTTAGAAATTTGATCACAAATGTTGCTTCTTAAATTTCCTTTACTTTGATGGTGTGATCACAAACATTGCTTATATATATGTATATGATATATAGAAACAACTAATAAAAGAAGCTTTCGACTAGAAATAACTTAAACCTAAATGTTTTGTTGGCGAAATTTGCATTTAAAGCATGCTAATAATGGTGAATCAATACTCCAGAAACAATACTTTTCTAAACATCTCCTTGCAATCACAGTTGCCACTGTTAAGCTTCTCAACCTAAATTTAGATTGTCTATGGTGCCTCAAATCACTGGTCATCACATGTATCAATACATATGTAAATTGATCATGAAAAGGTTTCAAAAAATGACCAATGTACTTTTAAATTAGTATACGTGGCATGTTAGGTTTTATGGTTCAAAGCCTTTTTGGACTTAGATAGTATGTTGGGCCCAAGCCCACTGGGCCTAATCTGTGTATGCCTATTTATATTGTTCTAGGGTGTGTTTATTCTCTACGAGAGAAACAGAGAAGAGAAAGAGAGACTGAGAGGAATAATGGGTAGGATTATAATCCTTGTAACCTGCGGATAGCGTAAAATTCATTTTCTTGTTAGTTGTGTGTGCTTGTTTGTTTTGTAGTTGAATGCACAACAAGTAGTATCAGAGACAGATTCGGGTTTGGACGAAATCACAGATTGGGAAGGGCTTCCTTCGATCCAAGTCTCACTCTCGATTTTGAGGGCAGAGTTGCACCTGAAGAAGCCACGCAAGAAAAACAAGAGCAAAAGAAAAAAAAAAAAAAGGGGTAAAAGCCAGATCGGCAATCAGATATGAAGAAAAGAACTCCACTGAACCAAGAACAGAGCAGAGGCCAGATCGACATCCAAAACCCTTCAACGTGCGCACATCTGCGCATTGACCTGCTCATCCACTGGCAGCCAAAGGTGTAAAGGAATTTTCTCCCGGAGTTTTAGATCAGCATTCCATAATAAGAGAAAAGGGATTTCTTGGTCAGGACCTTACCGCCATTCAAACCAGATCTCGGCAAAGCCATCCTCAAAGCAGTGAAACCAAAGGGATTTCAGAGACAAGAGATCTGCAGAGCCAGATCAGCAGTGTACAACACTAAGGCGGAAATCTCAAGACCCATTGCTGTGCGCAAAAAGAGAGGCTCGGATCTGTGGCAGATTTGAGTAAGGTGGATCGAGAGATGAGACGGCCAAGCAGACTGGAGCACGCACGGTCAGGGGCCTGAGCAGCAACTAGGGACCAGCCAGTTTCATTGAGAATTAGGTCATTTATAGACCCCTCTCTCACAGCCAAACAGAACAAGAAACAGGGGCAGACATCGCCAAAAACCTAGATCTGAACGGAGAAAAAGGGTTTAAGAAACTCATCGCACAGTAACAGGCGGAAGAAGAAAATTGTGTCTCTGGGTTTTTTTTAGAAGAACACAGATCAAGGCTTTTTCGGTTCCCTTCAATCTAGAGGACGATAGCGGCGGAGATCTCAGATCCCATCGTAGGCGCAATCAGTCGATCGAGTGCAGAGGCTCAGACAAAATCGCATAAGAGAGTTCCCTTCAATCCACGACTAGAAAAAGCCGAGGTCTGCAGAGAGGCGGAGAGAGTAGAGAGATTTGCGGCAAGCCAGAGGCAGGGCGTCGCTGGAGTGGAAGTGCTAGGCGCTAGAAAGGGGCAGATTTGTCTAGCCGTGCTCAGATGAGTCCACTGGTTGAGCTGCGAGAGGCGCTGAGCAGAAGAATCGCCAGATCTGAGATCGACAGCAGTAGAATCACAGAACATAACAGATCGGCGACCGCTAGAGAGGACAGGCCCTTCTCCCAGCCATGTGCAGATCTGGGTTACATTAGATTTGAGGCGCAGCACCACAGTGAGAGCAGAGTGAGGTGGAACAAGGCCAAACAGGTGGCCAAATATTTCAAGATCTGATTCAAATCTGAGGAGAGGGTTTTCCGGCAGTAGAAAACATTGCAAGCCGAGATTGGGAGTAGATTCACATCTCTCAAATTGGACCCAGTTTAGCCAGATCTGAAATCGTCTCTCTTGGTTTTGAGAAAGGGTTTGCTAGGACGAGTGGAACAGAGGTCGATGCAAGCAAACGGGAGAACCGATTTCGTGAGCGCAGATCTGGGCTATAATGAGAACGACGGAGAATACAGGAACAGCAGCAGCGGCAGAAGCTGCAGTTGGGAGAACGTGGTTGCAGTTGGTTAGAGGAAAGAAGAAGCATCGAAAAAAGAAAAAAGAAACTCTCAGTTTGGTGGTCTGGAGGACCACCAATTCGGTAGTTGCGCAGGACTACAGTTTCGGTAGTCCCGCAGGAGTAAAAGTACTGTTGTATGGTGATCCGTATGACTACATTTTAGGGGTGATCCCGCAGGACCACAGATTCAACTACTCCTTCAGTTAAAATAAATCAACGATCAGGATTAAGTTGCAGTTTCTGGAGTTATCCAGATTCGGAATTGAGATCCGTCTTCGCCTGTGCGTTTGTAGCGAAGAGATCTACATAGTGACTGGTGTGGATTTGGAAGAAGATAGAGGAAGAAAATTGGAGAACAGAAAGACCTGGAAACAAATGGTTCATTGTGCTTGGCTTTATTCTCGGGCCAGAGAATAATGAAGATAAGGTGGAGCAACCAAACTTGCGCTGCGGATTTGTTTTCGGCTCCCTGAATTATCTCTCTTTGAAGGAACAGGAGTGGGTCAACGGCAGTGACAGAAACCTCGGTGCTCATGGTCAAGGTGGAGCTCGGTTTGAGCTAATCAATCTTATTGAAGATTGATCAATCGTTCCAGGGCGTGGGGATAGAGCGTCTTGCAAAAGATGTGGAACTGGTGGTGCTACACAGCAGGTTGATGTGTCATAAATACCGAGTAATAATCTTCATGGTGTCAGGCTTTTTCGCCAAGGTGGAGTTTGTTGGGTTTTATGGCTCAAAGCCCTTTTGGGCTTAGATTGTATGTTGGGCCCAATCTGTGTATGCCTATTTATATTGTTCTCTTTCATCTAGGGGTTTCTAGGCTGTGCAGTTTCTCTAGGAGAGAAACAGAGAGGAGAAAGAGAGATTGAGAGGAATGGTGGATATGATTATAATCCTTGTAACCTGCGGGTAGGATCAGTGAAATCCTTATAACCTGACTTCCTTCTTAGTGGAATCTTAGCACTCTCTGTGGACGTAGGTGTAACGCCCCGACCCTTTTTACAGTCTAAAGGGGTTGTGACCCCCTTAACTGCAAACTGAACGGGCGTCACTCAACGCAACAATGCACCTAACGGGCCTTACATCACAGATTTGTGGCTGGGAGAAAATAAGTATGTATATACATATATACATATATATACATATATACATATATATATACATATATATATATATATATTTTAAGATTGTGAATGAAATAAGGAAGCCATCAAATCTTTGAAGCCCAATTTGCACATTGCATAAATCATAATGTCATTGACAATATAAAATAAATAATATCTATTATCAATATCAAATCTAATCTTACTGCTCACATCCCATTCCATAAAATAAAACATAAATCAATATTCTCAAAGTTCTCAATTATTTCAAGCTAACCAATCAAATCTCTCAAAATACGTAATATCAAATAAAATAAATTCAATCATACGAAACCACGACTATACTAAGAAGTTAAATATTCATCTTGAGTCTCTAAACATCAGTTGTCTCTTCCAATCCTAAGTCCAGAGGATTACCTGCAATGTAAGGGGTGTGAGCTCCAAGCCCAGTGAAAGAATACAATAATTCATACCCAACATAATATCACAATTATTTTCTATAAATATGAACTTAAAACATAATTAAATAATATGTTTTTAATATCCGTGCATTATGCCATGCAATGCACAATGCTCAATGCAATGTTCAATATCTCATTCCTCCACAACATACCCACTGTATTTTGTGGTCATCCCGCCGAAGCGAGGCCTATAACTTACCACAGAGTGGTACTTCCCATATCAAATGGGGCCTACATAACACAACTACCACCAAACATCAGTCTTCGTGATCTTTTATAGCCTAAAAACCAAACCTACTACAGAGTGGTACTTCTCACTAAAAGCGAGGCCTGAAAATAACACCGTTGTGGTCATCACAAAAGATCACGGCCAACACCTCCATACCCATCCCATGAATATGAAGATGCCATGCTCAATGCCATGTCTACTATGCATCATCTCTATCATCATGCCACATGTTATGAATCATTGCCATCATCCCAAACATGATTAAAATCTCAATTTAATATAACCATCATGTACATATTTTAAGTCTCAAACTAACTCTAATAATATCACAAGCGCAAAGGAATAAACTATATTACAGCCTTATCATTATGATAACAATATTATAAATAAATCTCAAGAGCATCACTTATCACATCATAATAATTAACATAACATTCAACCAATTCGAACATAATTATTGGATCTTTTAATAAGGCTAGTAGTTGATTTCCATTTATCCGGGCAAACTGAGTCCCCTCACGGCCATTAGAACACTTAGCCAACTCGCTTACATTACTGTGAGTGAGCACCAGACTACAACCACTATTTTAAAATATAACGCAGTCTATTTCCTAGATCCAATATTACCTTCCAAATACATATCATAAAATATTCTTTTCTATTGCTTAACGATACAAATAACATAGAGAATTTTCATGCTTAGTAAAGGTACAAAGTATTATTTTCCCTCACCTAAAAAGCTTGCGAAGTGTGGGTGATGAATCCTCATGCATTCCAATTTTTGAAATCAGTCAATAGGACGTCCGGGAAGTGCTGCACATTTATTTAAAGGTTCCAAGTACCATTAACACATAAATTATTAAGTCCTTCTTAATAGTTCATAATAAATAAGTGAATCTACATTCATCCTAAAGTTCAAGGTTAAAGGTTTAATTAAACTAGTAGCGGTTAAGCTAGAAAATCTTAACTGAGTGATGTTGTCAACTGCAAGAAAGGAGTCAAGGGTCATTCTTTACTTTGCTTAACAATCAAATTAATATAAGGGCTATCTTAATGAATTGAAGGTTTAAGATGAAATCAAAATTTATAAAAATCTCACTTTATTCAACTGGTTGATGAAATTTTAAATCATTAATGAATAAATCTAAAGTCTTAACCTTTGAACATTTTAAATCAAGAATTAAAATAAATAACAAGGAATAAATAGTCTAAAAATTTGGAAAGGATAGTAGTTGGAAGGAAATATAATGAAGAGTGGGTAATTCAATACCTTAGATAATTAAGGAGTATAAGGTAATGAAAACCTTAAGATAATAAAATCCAAGGATAGTTTGAACAATTTTCAAAATAAATTAATTGAATAGGAATGGAGTATTTCATAGGGACAAGGGAATCATTATGAAAATTTAAACCATTAAATTAAAAATATAACCCATATTTATTTTGAAAACTCAGATATATAAGTAAAAGGTCTAAACATATATATATATATATATATATTATTGTTATTATTATTTTATATCCATTAAAATTGGTGTTCAAGTAATAAATAAATAGATAACCATATTTAAATCTTAAAACATCAAGTTATTTTAAACAAATAAACATCAAGGACCAAAACCCAATTTAATAAGGTGGACTAACTAAAATCGATCGGAATAATATAAGCAAGGAACCCACCTTTCTCAAATGATTTTATTATAATAACAGAAAGGGATGTTGGTGCCTTCTTAATTCAGATAACATCTTTAATTTACTTTTATTATCTATTTATTTAGTTTTTGAATCTTAATACCCAAAACCAAATACATTTAGGGTTAAAACTAATGAATTAGATAAATAGGAAAAACCTTGGCAAATCATTAAATACTTTCGATAAAAATGGGGAAAACGAGTAAACACATTCAATATATATATTTAATAAATAACATATTGAAAATCCAAAATACTTTGAAGCTTGTTTTGTTTCTTTAAAAAAAACTAAGAATTGGTTATAACTACATGAGATTAGATAAAAATATTTTCATGTAGATAAAATAAAGGTTAAATAAATCTGTGGGAGTTTTCAAGTTTGTAAATAGGCTTTGGCTATAAAGACATGCACCCTAAGGCAATAATGGAAAATGACAATAGGATAACACACATGCAGTATGTTCATCGGTGAAACATGGTGAGGATTGCATGAATAAAATAAAAATAAAACCATAGATAACCTTGTACAAATAGTCAGTACTTGTAGCTTTAAAACCATGAACTAAATTAATCAATTAAATGGATGTAATATAAGTTAGTAAATAAAGAAACATACATGCACCAACCTGGGAAAAGTCAAGTAGAAAACCGATCGAAAAATCTGGTCACAGAGGAAGGCGATCAGAAGAGATGCTGCTTCAAGGCCTCCAACGTTGTTGCCGACAGAGAAGGTTTGAAATCATAGAGGAGAGATGAAGAGGGGAATCCGACTGATACCACATGGATTTATAGAAGGAATTGAGGTCGGCTGGGTTGTCCCGAAAATCTTGGGATAGAAAGATGGAGACGGAAGAGGATTCAATAGAGAGGGATTTCCGTTTTGAAGAAAGAAAGGAGGGATTTGAGTCCCGATCGAAAAAGGAAAGGGATCGGTAGCTAGGTTTGGGGAAGGTTTCCATTGGGGATTTTGGAGTTGCAGTTAGAGGGGAAGAAAGAAAGGGAAAGGGAAGAGAAGGAAAGCACCGTGTAATGTCTAACGTATCAAGGGAAGGAGTAGTTTAAGGTGTGGGTCTCATGGGCCCACACAGGTTCGGGTTTATTATTATTATTTTTTTTAATTAATTCATTGATTAATGATTACATTCAAGTTTATTAAAATTTAAACTTAATTATTAATTCAGTAGTTTAATCATTTATTTACAAAAATCAAATTTTAATTTAATTAAATCTCAGCTAAATAAATCTTATTAATTTATAAATTTTGGACTTTTAATAATACAATTCTAATTGGAACCCTTAACTTTGCAAATTTAAAATCTAATTTGATAATTTATTTTCCGGTCACTTAATTTCAACTTGAAGAGGACAATTTGAAAATTCTAATTGAGGGACAATGTGTGTGCATTGGGGAACCTAAATTAATAAAATTCTAGATTTTTGTGTGTTTATTTATTTTATTTTAAACAATAAGAATAAAAGAAAAATAACACATAAATTCACACGACACAATCAAGAGACCCATTTGTTATTTTAATTTTACCCGACTCGACTGACCCGCTATTCCGGGTCGGGTCATCACAGTAGGCAATCTTGCCGAACCACGTAAAATTTGTGTTCTTGCTGTTTGTGTGTGCTTGCTTGTTTTGTGGTTGAATGTGTGCTGGTTTATCGTACAACATGGCAGTCACTGATTGATAACATCATAAATTGTTAAGTGTAATAACACTAAAAAATTCAAAGTGCCTAAATTTACATTATATTAGAAGAGAGTTGCAACTTGTAATTACTAACCATACTTAACACAAAGCTTAATCTCCACTAATATTAATACCTCAATATTAAAGCCTAGAAGGCATCTCTTTAGTACTCAAGAACTCTAAAAGGCCAAATACCAATACTCCGAAAGACCTGAGTGGCCAAATCCATTAATCATGGTAGATAAGACTTGCATATCAAGTGTACATGCGAATTAGTCCAAAGGAAAACAGCCCACTGAAAGATAGAGGTAATAAAATATACGCATTGCAGCAGAATATTTACATTACATAAAGAGGGGAGAGGGAATCCAACTCTCAAATCTCTCCTCCCATAATAGGAATTACTGTCGGAGAGAGTGATAAGTTCCATTTCTCGGAGAAGGTTGTGGAACAAATTTGAGAACAAGAGAAAAAGTTGTAATCAGATAAATGCAGGTGAGCAAATTGAAAATAAGTTTGGTGCAGTCTTAGACGATCATTGCGCGTCCTTTTGGTTTAAAGAAAATTTTAAAGATGATAGTTAGACGATAAATGTTGGTCAATAAAGAAAAAAAACAACAAAATCACGTATAAAGGGAAATAAATATAAAAGAAAATAAAGAACACCAAATGGCAGGTCATGTGGGTAGAATAGTGTAAAGAGTGCGATCTTACATCCACAAACACACATACACTTGTTCACTATTTCACAATACTAGGAAGTGCAAATATTGGAAACTTGAAATGCACTAGCAACATATTAGGGTTTGAAAATTTATGTTTATATAACTTGAGCACTTTAAAATTTAAAGGCCAACTCTATATTGATAAGAAAAGGTATCTCTATGTTTGATTTTGATGTGTGAATGCATACACAGCACCACAAGGGTAGGGGACACCCCGCGATTCAATATTCTTTGAAAGTGAAGTTACTCACCTTGCCTAAAAAAAGAACAAGATACGACAGCTAAGACAATGTGTAAGATATGGATGATCCACATTTGTATTGAAATGTTTTTTAAAAGAGAGAGAAAAGAAAGATAAAAGTGGTGGGAGATCTGGAAAGTACCTATTATTTTTCGTTTGTTAGAAACAGCTAAAGCACAATACATTTGTACACATGCAAATTGCAACATGCTGATATTGCAGAAAGGAGTTTTCCCTTTGTCAAAGAAACTAATAAGAAGTGAAACAATTCTAAGTTTTCAAGAAGGAAATGGAACTACTGACAAAAAGAGAGTAGTATATTGAAGCATTGAGCACCATAGTGAACCATTTCTAAATATTTTGGCTAAAAATATTTCAAATAAGAACGTAAGGCATATAATTCGGAAGCGGAAAATATCCCTAAAAAAGAACGGCAGACAACCCCAACTGATATGTAGGCCAAACAAAATTAGGCCTGATGGATGCACAAAAAAACAAGGTCCGATGTATACACAAAAAAACATTTATGTTATGGGATAAATGACATTGGTATGATGATTTATTTATAGATTCATTGATCTATTTCACTTTTGTGATTTATTTTATTGTTTTTGTCTGATCATTTCTTTTTCTTTCCCTTTTTTTACAGTGCGCCGACAGAACACTAGATCTTCCAGATATTTTGAATGATTACTATTGAATTGCTTGATTGAAGCAGCAAAAATATTCTTGCAGTAGCTCTTGGAAACACACTGAACATGTGGAATGTGTCAGTAGGGGCTGCTTCAGATTTTTTGACAATCGATGAAGAGAGGGGCCCTGTTACCAACATCAGTTGGGCTCCGGGCAGGCAGCATATTGTTGTAGGAATGGACAGTTCCATTGTTGAGATCTGGGATGTGGCTGCCGATCGAAAGGTATCTGCATTGTCAAGTTACCCAATACTTATTCTGGGGAGCATATTATGTTCCGGAAGGATAGATAGGTGGGAGGTGGGCCTTTGGCTTCCACTTTTCCTATTCTCTTTTCTCTAGCTTCGGATAAAGATGGTAAGGTAAAGGGATATTTTTGTTGTTTGCTTTTTGGGGTGGTTCTTTGCGTTCTGTGCTTGCTCCCTTTTCTTTTTCTTTCTTTATTAATGAAGTTACTTTTCAAATAAATAAATTACCCAATCTTTTCTTCGACACTATCTCCCTAATTTCTGAACTTGTTTATCTTTTGACCAAAAGAATTGAAACTTGTTCAATTGAACACGGCCCAAAGTGTCGTTTTTTCTTTTTCTTTTTCTAACAGTTACAGAAGAAAATATCATTAATAAGCAAAAAAAAAAAAAATACACCTCAAAGCACATCTGGCATGGGAGAATGTTGTTTTTTCTTCTATTTGCATGTATAACATTATTCGAATTCACTTTTTTTTTTGTTCTTATTAACCTTAGATTGCATTGTTCCTATAGTTGAGGAGATTAAGAGGTGGGCATCAATTGTGTGTTGGATCTCTGTCTTGGAACAACATGTCAAATCTTACACAATGTGTATTTCCTTTCTTAATAATTCATCTATTACATTGAGAGAGTACAAATAAATAGGCAAGACTATCAACCCTATTTTGGTATATGCTACAATCATGGCATAGATCATTTCCTACCTTGCAGGAAATGATTCTATAAATCTGTTTACAGCTATAATTCCTATTTCTTTGGATTCTAACAGCTCACGCCAACACTCCTCCTCAAGTTGATGCATACAAGTCTTTGATGCACAACTTGTTAAGTGACTTGTGAAACTCTTTGCTTGATACCGCCTTTGTGAGTACATCTGCTAGTTGGTCTTCAGACTTCACAAATGGAAATCAAATTATTTTCCCTTCCAAGTTCTCCTGGATAAAATGTCGATCCACTTCCACATGTTTTGTGCGGTCATGTTGGACAGGGTCGTGGGATATTGCGATAGCAGCTTTGTTGTCACAAAAGAGATCCATTTCTGAAGTCGGGGCGAAACCAAGTTCAGTAAGTCGTCTCTTGATCCAGAGTGGTTCACAAAGTCCTTTTGCCATTCCACGGAATTCTGCTTCGGCACTGGAAAGTGCGACCACTTTTTGCTTCTTACTTCTCCATGTAACAAGATTCCCACCGACAAACATAAAGTAACCTGAAGTAGATTTTCTGTCTGAGATGTTTCCAACCCAGTCTGCATCTGTGTAGCCATTAATATTTAAATGGCTATTCTTTGAAAACATATGACCCTTTCCAGGTGATGACGTCAAGTATCTTAGTATCCGGATTACAGCATCCATGTGATCTTCACTCGGATTATGCATGAATTGGCTAACCACGCTTACAGCGTATGCAATGTCTGGACGAGTGTGCGAGAGGTATATAAGTTTGCCAACTAACCTTTGGTACCTCCCTTTGTTCGTTGGTGCTTGATCTGAATATTCTCCAAGTTTGTGATTTTGAACAATTGGGTATCCACTGGCTTGCACTCCAGCATTCCTGCCTCAATTAATAAGTCCAACACATACTTCCTTTGGGAAAGAAATATTCCTTGTCTGGACCTGGCAACTTCAATTCCCAGAAAGTACTTAGAGTCCTCCCAAGTTCTTCATCTCAAATTCGGTGGCCAATTCCTTTTGTAGTCTCGATATTTCTTCTTCATCATCTCCTATGATAATCATGTCATCCACATAAACTATCAACACAGTTACGTTGCCCAATTTATGTTTTATGAATAATGTATGATCAGAGTTACTTTGCTTGAATTCGTATTTCCTCATTGCCATACTGAACCGACCAAACCATGCTCGAGGTGATTGTTTCAGTCCATATAGTGCTCGTTGTAGTTTGCACACAACCTTGGTCTCAGTGGATGCCGTGTATCCTGGAGGCTGGTCTATGTACACTTCTTCTTCAAGATCGCCGTGTAGAAAAGCAATCTTTACATCAAATTGATGTAGTGGCCAGTCAAGGTTGGCTGCAAGAGATAATAGTATCCTAACCGCGCTTAGTTTCGCAACTGGTGAAAACGTCTCTTGGTAGTCGACCCCATATGTTTGTGTATAGCCTTTTGCCACCGGTCTTGCTTTGTTCCTTTCGATCGATCCATCTGCCTTGTGTTTGATGGAGAATACCCATTTGCATCCTACTGCTTTCTTCCCTTCCGGTAATGGAACTAAGGTCCATGTGTCATTCTTTAGAAGTGCCTCCATTTCTTCCTTTATTGCCTGAGTCCATTTCGAATCAGACAAGGCTTCCTGAATCCCAGCTGGAACTTGACTTGAGGAAAGTACGTGGACAAATGCTCTGAGAGGTTCGGTTAATCTCCTGGTAGACACATAGCTGGCAATTGGATACTTTGATCTTCGCTCTTCAGCATCAGGAGAGTATATTTTTGGTGGCTTGCCACGATTTTTCCTGAAAAGTAATGTGTATCCAGTAGGAGTATTCAAGTTACTGATATCTGAATGTGTGTTAAGAGTGCTTACCTCAGGGATATTCTCAGGAGATGGGTCTGCAGGTACTGAGGAAGAGGGGGGGCTTGAAGGCGTGTCATGTTCTGACGATGCATCCTGCTTTGTAGGCTCATCCAGCCGTGAGGGCTCAACTGTAGGTCTTGTGGGCTCAACGAGCTCTGATTGTGGTACTGCATCTGCCACTGCTCCACTGTTTGGCCAGTCAAAGTACAACCAATTCTGCTCTTCATCTCGTGTCTCCTCTTGAAGAGAAGAGTTGGGGGCGGAGAAAAAAGTGTCGGACTCTAGGAAGGTGACATCCATTGTTACATAGAGGCGGCGGGTAGAGGGATTATAGCTTTTATAACCCTTCTGGTGCACGCCGTTGTAATACCCTGCCCCAGATTAAGCGTGTTTTAGTTTAATTTTCGTGTTTAACCTGTTGATCTCAAGGTTTTCAGTCAGGGCTTTGAGGAAAGCCCAAGCGAGGCCCAATCAGAGCTCGTGAGCTCAGAGATCCAACCCGTTCAGCTGGAGGGTTATTTTGGTAATTTACCGCTTTTAGATGTGATTTTATGAATTATATTGATGTGTGTATATTATTGGTGGATAATATTCTCCTTAATGAAGGATTTGCATTTATTATTTTAAAATGATTTAATTTTCAAAAAAAATGATATTTAAATATCGCCCGTCGGAACCCCGAAAGAGAGTTTTAATTATTTTAAATAATTTCGGGAAAGAGATAAATTTTGAAAATGGTATGTGATGATAGACCATTTTAAGAATGAACTAGATATTTCTTTTCACTTCAAAATAAGATTTACAAATGAGTTACTTTTACATTTGTTTAATTAAGTAATTATGGGTAAAATGTGATTTTTGTTTAAATCAAGGGTTTTTAGTGAGAGATAATTTCTGAAATTTTTATGGTGACCAAGGTTTTCAAAACCCAATCCATCTGTAAGGTTGGATCAAGTTTTTAAGTTTTTAAATCAGTACTCTTAGTTCAAAAATCAATTTTTCTTAAAGCAAGGGCTTATCTGCAAATTATAGACTGTTCGGGGACTGATCTGCAACCGCAAGAAAAACCTGCCAACGCCATGCAGTCGTGCACTGGCTGACCGGCCGGATTTCTGGCCATCATTGAGCTCCCGTCGTCCAGTCCCATCGACCAGCAAGTTTTCCGGCCTTCCTTACCGGCGAATGATGATCGCCATTGTTCCATCCCATCACTGCTGCTTGTGCAGCGTTTTTCCGGCGTCTCTCCTGCCATGAAATTCCTATAAATTCAAGCCTCTTTGGTCGGTTTGAAACTCACAGCAAACCCTTGCATTTCTTTTCTCTTCTCTCTGTCTTTTGTTATCAGTGAAAATCCAGACCGGCCGACCCCTGTTTAAGCTCTGTTTTTCGGTAACAGTAAGCTTAAGGAAAGAATTTCAAAGATCCAAATCTCAGCCCAAGAACCAAAGTGGAGGTATCCATTGCATTCCTTTTTAAATTCTAACCGATTTAGAATCAAACAAAACCGATTTTGACTCCGTTTTGATTGAGAAAAACAAGTTTTAAGTTTTAAGAAAAACCATAGGTTTCATGTACCCGTGAGGAATTTACCTTAAAATCGGATGACCCTTCAAGCTTCTGAGCTCCAAACCTCTCCCTATAGAAAGAGGACTCCCAGAGGAGTCCATCAGATCAGACGGATGTGAAAACCGAATCTGGGAAGCCCTCCCTTTCTGGAATCGCATTTGACTCTGTTTCCGCCGTGACTGTCTGCTGTTGCAGACAGTTGGAGAAGACGACTCTCAGAAGGTCCGAGAGCCGATCTTCGGATGGTCCGAACCTTCGGACGGTCCGAGCAGTGACCCTCGGACGTTCCAAGCTTCAACCCGAAGCCCAGTCCGCCCGAGGCGAGCCAGACCCTTCGGACGCACCGAGCCGAGCTCGGAAGGACCGAACCCCTTCCGAAGGTCCGAGGCCTGTCTTCGAACGTTCCGAGCTTTGCAGACCCACCGAGACTGACTGTTTTTAGATTTTCCTGTTCGGATGGACTTCAGACGGTCCGAGACCCAGTCTTCGGACGATTCGAAGTCAGGCCCCAAGTTCCGAGGCCAGTAACTCATTTTAGAGTGGTTCGGATGATCCGAAACCACTGCACCCTGTTCCGAAGTGATGTTCCGAGGAACACAGTTTTTTGAATAAAATATTGTTTGATTACTGTTTTAATCTTGATTATTATTTATTTAATGTGTTTGATTCTTTGTTTTATACCCCCCCCCCCCCCCCCCCCTTGTTAATTAAAAATGTATTAACCCCTTTTTCTCTCATTATTTATAGTGTAAATACTATTGTATCCGCTTTCAGTCCGACACTAGTCGAGAACTGAGTGATTCACTTTCAGGACGACACTATAGTCGGGTACTGAGTGACCTCGAGGCCTACTCAAAATGTCAGCTCTGGTCCTATCCAGAAGACAACCGAGAAGTAACCCGAGGATCTAGACCTTACTCAATAAGTCAATCTGGTCAATGCCTAGAAGACAATATGAGTTTGGACTGAGCCCCTTATGTTTATTATATTATTATCTTGTGGATGATTTAAAAAGAATAGAAACCAAGTAGGAGACTCATTTCCATATACCTCGGATATTTTATGGGAAAACGTATGATTTCAAAATACTATGTATGTGTATGTATTTGTTATGAATTTTGATTGAGCACTTGTGTGTTGTTTGAACAGAGACCGCGTAAACCACACATAACGGTGAGGGAACTTAACTCTACAGATTTTGTAAACAGGTGTTATGATGAATATTGAGCAATGAGTAGTTTCGGCTTTTGATGAACCCACTCATGTTCCTATACATGATGCACTATGGTAAGAGTGCTGTGATGATTTGATGTTACGATGTTGATCGTATGTGTATGTAAGATTGCTTCCACGTACCTGGGCTATTGAACCAATATCGGCCATATGAGAGATGGTTTATGTCTACTGGACCATGGGCGGATCATGCTGTCGTCAGTTGCTGACTTGAGGGTATCAGTATCGGCTACATTAAAGAGCCGGAGATGTACTTGCAAGGATGTATTTTGACCGTGTCGGGACTTAATACTGGTCTCAGTGTAGTCGGCAGGCGTTACGGTGGATAATGGCAGTGATTGATGGTTTAATGATGTTGATATATTACTTGAGATTATGCTTACTGTTATCAAGCATGTGACATTGAACTATTCCTAACCTGTGTTATTATTTACTTAATGTGCATTGTTAATTATCCTTCACTGGGCTAGTTAGCTCACACCACTCACCTTTCAGGCGATGAACCCGAGAAGAAGGACCCTCTCTTTCAGGCTTAGGGCGTTTGAGCTAAAGCAGTGTTTTGGGATTTCACCCGGATGGGAATGCCCTGATCCTTTCTGTTGGTTCTTGGAACCGTTGTCCGTTATTAAGTACCGGATGTGGTACTTAATTTATGTTAAAATGTTGTAATAGGCTATGTTGCCTTTTGAGACAATGTTATGAATGATTAATCAATGTTTTGAATGATGAATCAATGATTAAGTTTCTTATGCTTTGTATTAATCAATGTTAGATTTGAATTGAGCATGTTATGTATTGATGTTGTTGTATATTGGTTTTTGGGAAGCATATGGTACATGTTTGAGTCCACTTGACGGGCTAATGTGTAACCGCTGGGCCTAACTGTTGATCCGGCCCAGTAAGAATGCTTGTGGTTCTGTTTATCTTCAAAAAAAAAATCAGTCGCGTTCTGGGTCCACCGGTTGGGTCGGGGCGTGACAGCCGTAGCCTAAGAAGAGGCATCGTAGAGCATAAGGATCCAGTTTGGTGCGCTGATTCTGATGAAGGTGCACATAAGCCACACATCCAAATACTCTGGGAGGGAGCATTAGGGTTGTGGGAAGGGAGGCATGGGATGCCAGGACCTGGAGCGGAGTCTTAAAATGTAAGACTTTGGAGGGAATTCGGTTAAGGAGATGGACAACGGTGGATACCGCATCAGGCCAGTATCGGGTCGGCACATGAGATCCATGGAGAAGAGCTCGTGCAGTTTCCAGAATATGACGGTTCTTCCGCTCATCTACACCATTTTGCTGAGGAGTTTGAGGACATGATGTCTCATGAATGAGTCCATGGTGGTTGAAGTAGGTGTGGAAACGCTGATTGACATATTCGCCACCATTGTCAGAACGGATAACTTGGAGTTTGGCGGAAAACTGAGTTTGGATCATCGCATGGAAGAATTCAAAGACTGAGAACACGTCATCTTTATGTTTCAGCAAGTACAGCCATGTCATACGAGTACAATTGTCAATAAAAGTAACAAACCAACGGACCCCCGAACCCGTAGAGATAGGGGAGGGTCCCCACACATCAGAGTGAACGAGAGCAAATGGAATAGTACTTTTATTCATACTTGGCAAATATGAAGTACGGTGACTTTTAGCTAAAATGCATGTATTACATTTAAGATCAGACAACACCTTATTAGAAAACAGATAAGGTAATAAATGTTTTAGATAACCAAAATTAGGATGCCCCAAACGTCGATGCCATAACCAGATTTGTCGTTCCCTCCCATCACTCTAGAGGTGAAAAGCATGACCCACGCGGACGTCGTCCATGTAGTAGAGCGCCCCCCCCCCCCCCCCCCCCATAATTAGTAACACGCCCAATTATCTCTTTGGTGAGAATATCTTGAAGAAGACAAAAGGTATGATAAATAAGTACAACACAATTTAATTCTGCAGTAACTTGACTAACAGACAGTAATTTATACGAGAGCGATGGTACAAGTAATGTATGTGATAATTGTAGAGAAGATGAAAGAGACACAGATCCGGCCCCTGTGATCGGGGAGACAACACCATTCGCATTTGCAACACTAGTACGTCGCGGGGAAGATGTCGTAGTAAAATCTGTAGTGACAAAAGTCATGTGGTCTGTGGCTCCGGAGTCAAGGAGCCAGGTACCACGATCACCAGCACAAGATGAGGTAGCTAAACATGAACCAATGTTACCTATCTCCGAGGCGGGTCCTGCAACTGGAGAAGTGGCTTGGGGAAGCAGGGAAAGGTGGGATTCGGCTGACACCACAACCATTTTGCCCGTGCTTGCAGTCAGAACCCACCAAGGCCTATTTTTTCTTTGTCCTGCAGTTCATACCACCAGTCAGGTAGCCAACCTTTTTAAAGGAAGTGTCACTTATGTGCCGTTGATTTCCACAATGGGAACATTTTGTTCCAAGAGAGGGTATGTCTGCCAGTTCATGACCGAGGGGTCACAGTGGGCCGTCTCAGTGTGCTGGCTGGAGGCCACGCCAGAGGATGAGGGGGCACGGCTTAGTTTCAGCCCCTTGATGTTCAGAACAGCGCCTAGAGGCCATGTCAGGATCGCCGGCGCTCATAATGGCCTGCCGGAGAGCCTCCCAGCGAACATGGGCATAGGCTTGGCTCGATGCAAGGGAAGGGCTGCATCTGGAGGACATCGCTTGCGGATGTTGTCAAGCCTGTCATCGAGCCCGTCGAGGAAGATGTAGACGCGATCCTCCTGGAGCAAAGTATTGTAGTGATGAATGTCAGTGGGGCATTCCATCGGGTTCGGACGTCGGAAATCAATTTCTCGCCAGAACACTTGCAGATCAGTGTAGAATTTCTCAAGGGAGCCGTCGGCTTGTCTCAGGCTAGCCACTCGTCGTCGGAGTTCGTAGACCTAGGACGTATCACTGCCATCAAAATAGGTCGTAGCAATGGCATCCCAGACCGATTTTGTAGTGGGAAAGCAGATGAAATTGCCGATGAGGGTCGGGTCCAGAGAGTTTATCAACCATCCTTTGACAATGGCATTATCAGTACGCCACTTTCGAAAAGGTGGGTTTGTTGGCGGCGGTGGTGGACAATCACCGTTGATAAATCCCAATTTGTCTTTGCCTGAGATGTACATCTCGACAACCTGGGACCAAATGGCGTAGTTGGACCCATCCAACTTGATGCCGATCGCAGTCGTGGAGTTGTCGGAGGTTGGGGTCGGGGTATGCACTTTGGATAGTGCTTCAGTCATTTGATCGGTAAGGGTGGTGAGGATGGAGGTTGAAGGGCCACTGTCTGTACCGGTCACAACTTCTTCCTTTTTTTTTTTTTTTTACGTCAGATCTGGAAGCAGATCTGATGTCTGATCCGGTCGGAGGCCTGCGTCAAAAAAAAAATTTCCGGCACTTGGGTTTCTATCGCTTTGCAGATGGTCAGAGAGGGATGGCTGCCGGCGCGGAATCACGGATCCGGACGATGGTTGACGGTGCGGAATCACAGATCCGGATGAGGGCTTTAGTGGCTCGATCAGGGTAAGAATTGGCAATCTGGGCACAGCGGGAATCGTGCTTGGGGTTTGAACTCTCCGGCAGAGGCTCTGCTCTACTCTGCTGCTTAATCTGCTCTGCTTCTTTTCCTTCGTCGTTGATGGGAAACAATACGGAGACCGGTGGCGGCTCGGGTGTAATAGAGAGAGGAAAAGAGAAGTCTGGGTATGTCAACCACAACCATCGGCCTTGCCAAAGACTGAAGATCGGGAGCAGCGGAAATGGGCAGGCGAGACACCGACGCCGGAAGGACAGGTCGGCAAGTGAATCGAGCAGAATGAGAGAGAACGGTGCTTGGTATTTTTATTTTTTTTTTTCCTTCGTTGGGCCTGACGTGCAGGAAGATAAGAAAAAATAATAATAATAATAATCAGATAAAAAATCAAGGATGATTCAGAGCCAAGGATCGAAGGCCTAATGCTCTGATAGCATGTCAAATCTTACACAATGTGTATTTCCTTTCTTAATAATTCATCTATTACATTGAGAGAGAACAAATAAATAGGCAAGACTATCAACCCTATTTTGGTATATGTTACAATCATGGCATAAATCACTTCCTACCTTGCAAGAAATGATTCTATAAATCTGTCTACAGCTATACTTCCTATTTTTTTGGAATCTAACAGCTCACGCCAACACAACAATCAAGTTCTAACCACTGGAGGAAAGGATTCTTTCATAATCAACAACAATGTGAGGAATAGGATCACCGATTGTCCGAACAATATAGAGGCCACCATGGAGAGGTGTGTGGACTAAAATGGTCCAATACTGAGCAACAATTGGCAAGTAAGGTCAGTGATAATCTTCTCTACATATGGGATATATCAATAGCATATTCCGATTCCCCCACCCAGTGTCTTCATAAACTCGAAAATCACACTGCTGCTGTGAAGGCTCTTGCATGGAGCTCGTACTAGAGAAATCTTCTTGCTTCCTGTGGTGGTACTGGAGATGGTTGTATAAAATTTTGGAACACCCATATAGGGGCTTGTTTGAATTCAGTAGATACGAATTCTCAAGTTTTTTCCTTGCTGTGGAACAAAATGAGAGGAAATTGCTGAGCTCTCATGGGCTTACACGAAATCAATTCACTCTGTGGAAATATTCATCGATGGCAAAGGTTACAGAATTCACTGAACATACTGACAGAGTTCTGTTTATGGCTCAGGTATGTGACTTTCTTTCTAGTGAAATCTTTAAAGCTTTTGGAAAAGTTTGGCATTGGCCTGATTTTTGCTGGTTTTGTATGCTTTTTTTTTCAAGTGTCCAGAGCCCAGATGGATACACTGTAGCATCTGCAGCAGCAGATGAAAATTTGAAATTTTTGAGTATCTTTGGAGCTCCAGGAACTGCTAAGCCTGCACCAAAGACTAAAAGTATAGGGCCTTTCACTGATTTGATCCACATTAGATGAAGAGATGATCTATTTCTATCTAGGTTTTTTGAAAATTTGAAACGAATCAAATGTAAAGTTTGAGAAGATATGCTATGTTTGTAAAGTATTTTGTTTTTTACTTCCAGCCAGAATGCTGGCTAAGAATATTTTGGAGAAGATGATTGTAATCTTTTTTTCATATAATAATTTTTTTTTTTCCACTTGAATACAGATTGAATGGTTCTTTCTCATTAAATCAGTGTCTCTTATATGTGGTGTGTGATTGTTCTTCTCTCTCACTTTTTATTAAGATGGTGATGATTAGTTTCTATGAATTAAATTCAGTTTTCTTTAGTTCATTTCATTTTGATTGTCTATGGATTATAATAGGTCTATTATTCCTTTGGGATTTCTCATGGCACTCTTGTCAGTATTTTACACCCAAAGAATCAACATTTGTGCTATATGATGTCAAAGGCCTATTAACTTGAGAAGCCAGTAAAGGAATTGAAGGTCCTACAGCTACTGTGAAGGAGCTTTTACTTTAAAATGTTTAAATCTGTTGAAGCTGAAACTATGCCTCCAAATGTTTGGTTGTGGTCATTAATCTCAAACTGCACAAACCAGGAGGAGGACATTAAGCTTCTATTTCAAATTTTGCAGCAGCTTCGAAGATTTAGGCTATCAAACCTTGGCATCTATGCAAATTTCAATTGAGGCATGTGCTCCAGCAGGTGCCCTTCATTTTGGGAAGAAGCATAATGTATATAGGTTGACATCCCTGTGATGGTTGACTCACTATTGAACATGGGCTTGGATGTGATGGTTAATTTAGAAAATCTGATTCAGGAATGATGTATTAGTTGCTGATATTTAGCTAAGGACTGTATTCTGTTGAGTCTTGTCCGTTAAATTTTGTGCACAAAATAAAATCATTATGAAGAGGATACACCAACATTTTTGGTGAGTATAACTATCATGTATTGTAATTTTTATTTTTATAAACTAACTCTTAAATCAAAAGGAAAAAAAAAAAAAAAAATTGGGGATACGCTCTCTCTTTCCTATAAATTTTAAAAAATGTTCAGAAAAATTTAGAAAATTTACAAAAATAGAGAAAATATGAGATTCATTTTATGAATTTTATATCCATAAAAAATGGGCACTTTCATAGAGTAATAGCACACGAAAGTTAATAAGTTGAAATTCTAAAAAAATGGAAAAATGTCCATAAAATCCAAAAAAATAGAAAATCTGGTGTATCCTAAGGGCAGTGGGTATCACCCGTGGGGGTTTTATGCTGGATTTTCCGTAGTTTCCCACACGTAAGTTAAAATAAAATGAATATATATATATATATATATATAATATATATATATATATATATATATATATATAATATATATGAATACTTACAATAAATAATGATACATATACCCATTCAACAATAAGTCTAACAATGAGTCTACATAACCCTAGTTACTCCCCATAATCATCATAGTAGCCGAGTTTGCCCATGTTCTAAACATGGGTTAAACATATCAATCTAAAGCAAAATAATAAATAGTAATTATTTTTTAGTATATAATTTAAAATTAATTTGAAAATTTTAAATATAGTAAGTCTTTTTGGTCTACTACATTTTCGATGTGAAAAATATAAATTTTGCTACTCATTCATAAGCTACCTTACAAAACGGCTGGTGTTTTGTGTGCCTAGGCATAAGAGTCCAGTGTCGGCCCACTCTATGACAAATCAATATCAATAAATAAATCTTGGCCTTGGAACATTGTAGTAGGAAAAATGCGAGGGAAGTGCAGATTATTTTAAAAAGATCACTTGAAGAATTTTTTCTCCTAAAATTTGAAAAATATTAGTTACTTTAGTAGGTGTGTCTTAAGCAAGAAAACTTTGACTTTATTGATAACATTCTCTGCTACAAAGTAATCTAAGTTCTTTTGTGATTAAGATGATATTTTTTTTTTTTTGTGATTAAAAGATAAATTACGTAATTTTAGAGAAATGAAAGTATTCATTTTCAATAGAGAGATTACGTATTTATCATAATAGACTCTATTTGATTAATTGTGATGGACATGAGACTTCATCAATGATAAAATTACGAGGCTAATATGATTAGATGAGGCACAACTTTTATTAAAAAAAATTATCTTTAGCATTTTTACATATTTTATTAGAAACTATTGTGGTTGATCTCAATATTTAAAAAGCTCCTAAAATAAGAAAATGTGAAAAAGGCACCTTAATACTTTTAACATTTATTTCATCATATAAACAATTTCTTAGAAAATTCTTTTAAAATTTAAATATAATTTTATTATAAAGCTTGTGTGGGGAGATGCTAGTAGCCCACTATCCTATACTCCTAACACTATAAAAACAAACCTTTTTAATATTTTGATTTGTGAAATTAGCCATAAGTTAACACAAGAAGTGTAGTTACTAACTATTTGATATTGATTAAAAAACATTTTTAGACCAATTAAAAAAGAAAAAGAAAAAGAAAAAGGTTTTCCATTGCGAAATTTTCACTCATACATATGTTTAAACCATGGTTTGAAATCTCGACCGATACTATACGTATCGACCGAGATATATCGGGTTGATATCGGGCGATTTTTCCTAATGCCGGTTGGTGTAATTTTTTTTAAAAAAAAAAAACAAATATCGGCTGAGGTGACTAATATATTAGTCGAAATCTTGGCTGAATCTGTCAAAAAATGGTAGAATTTTTTTTAAAAAAAAAAAATTTGGATGTGGGCCCCACCTTGTCTGAGTGAGATTTTGCCGATATATCAGACGATATCTCATGTACGATATATCAGGCGAGATCTCACCTGTCACACAAATTCTTGCAGTCCCATCCCTGTGTACGGCGCACTGTAGTATTTGGATGGTTAGCCATGCATTAATTTTTTATTATTGTTTTGAAATCAACAAAATCTACCTGGGCCAAAAAAATTCTATAAAACACAATCACTTACAATTCCATTTTCACACACGGATTTTCTTCAAAAAAATAGATTTTACAATTTTTCTTCCAAAAGTTTGTTCATTATTCATTACATGATCTAATTAAGTTTTAAAGAATCAGGACTTGACTGAAACTGAACGATCCAGACCGTTCAAACTTTACTTCATTGCTACATCTACTACTCTTTTCAGTATGGTAGTCTATTTCCATATATCTAGATTTTATTTTAATATTTTATCCGAAAATAACATAAAAGTGTTATAATTTGTTAAAAAATGTTTGAACTTAAATAACATATGTAGTAAATAAAAGTATTATAAAAGTTTTATAAGTTTTTTCATAAGAATGTATCTGTAGTTATTTTCTACTTATTTACTATTTTTTCAATTATTTATTTCTTTTTCTTAATTATTTCAACATAAAATAGCATAAATGAAAAAAAAAAGTTAGAAAATGCTAAAACATATAAATAGTACATGATTTTTTTTTTTAATTTGCTCTATGTTACTGTGTACTAATTTTTCATGCTTTCTAGCAACATATTTTCTGTTATTTCCTTTTTATTAATTATTGCATCATAAATTGTGGATAATGAGTTATAAATGTTAGAACATGATAAAACCTATAAAATAAAAGATGAATTTTTTTTATTTGCTGTAAGTTACTGTGTACTAACTTTTCATACTTTCAATCAACATTTTTTCTGTTATTTAATACTTTTTATTATTATTTCATCATAAATTGTAGATTATGAGTTATAAATGTTAGAAAATGCTAAAACCTATAAAATAATACAATTTTTTTTATTTCATATATTATTGTGTACTATCTTTTTATACTTTCCAGAAACATTTTTTCTGTTATTTACTATTTTTTTAATTATTTCATCATAAATTGTGGATTATTAGTTATAAAAGTTAGAAAATAGTAAAACCTATAAAATAATAGATGAATTTTTTTATTTTCTGTAAGTTATAAGGTACTGACATTTAATACTTCCGATAAATTATTTTTCTGTAATGTACTATTTGTTTTAATTATTTCATCATAAATTGTGGATTATTAGTTATAAATGTTAGAAAATGGTAAAACCTATAAAATAATACATGAATTTTTTAATTTACTATGAGTTACAGTTACTAACATTTGATCCTTTCCAGAAATTATTTTTCTGTTATTTACTATTTTTATTTAAAATTGTGGATTATAAATTATAAATGTTAGAAAATGCTAAAACCTATAAAATGATACATGACTTTTTTTTTATTTACTGTAATTTACTATGTACTAACTTTTCATACTTTCCATCAACATTTTTTCTGTCATTTAATATTTTTATAATTATTTCATCATAAATTGTGGATTATGAGTTATAAATGTTAGAAAATGCTAAAACCTATAAAATAATAAAAAAAAAATTCTTCATCTATGTTACTTGTCATATCCCTTCATACTTTTCAGAAACATTTTTCTCTTATTTACTATTTGTTTTAATTATTTTATCATAAATTGTGGATTATGAGGTATAAATGTTAGAAAATAGTAAAAGCTATAAAGTAATACATGAATTTTTTTATTTGTAGTAAGTTACAAGGTACTAACATTTAATACTTTCCATAAATTATTTTTCTGCAATTTACTATTTGTTTTAATTATTTTATCATAAATTGTGGATTCTAAGTTATAAATGTTAGAAAATGCTAAAACCAATAAAATAATACATGATATTTTTAATTTGTTGTAAGTTACTATGTACTAACTTTTCATACTTTCCAGCAACATATTTTCTGTTATTTACAAAAAAAAAAAATTATTTCATCATAAATATTGAATTATGAGCTATAAATGTTAGAAAATGGTAAAACCTATAAAATGGTACATGGATTTTTTTATTCACTATAAGTTACAGTTCATTAACATTTAATACTTTCCAGAATTTTTTTTTCCTCTTACTTACAATTTTTTTATTATTTGATCATAAATTGTGGATTATAAGTTATAAATGTTAGAAAATGATAAAACCTATAAAATAATACATGAATTGTTTTATTTGCTATAAGTTACAAGGTACTTACATTTAATAACTTTCAGAAATTATTTTTCTGTAATTTACTATTTGTTTTAATTATTTTATCATAAATTATGGATTATAAGTTATAAATGTTAGAAAATGCTAAAACCAATAAATAATACATGATTTTTTTATTTGTTGTAAGTTATTGTGTACTAAATTTTCATACTTTCCAGCAACATATTTTCTGTTATTTACTATTTTTTTAGATATTTCATCATAAATTGTGGATTATTAGTTATAAATGTTAGAAAATGGGAAAACCTAAAAAATAATATATGGATTTTTTTATTTACTGTAAGTTATAGTTACTAAAAATTATTATTTAATGCATCTTCCAAAAATGAAACACCTTCAACATCTGTTTTCCCTTTCTCTAAGAAAGCTGTAGCATCTCCCTTTTCTTCTTCCCCTTCTCATAACATCTCAAAAGAATCATTGTTCATTGTTGTTGATCTCCTTAAACTAAAAGATGATTGGAAAAAAGAAGTCCTTACTCAGTTTTGTAGGACCCCTGAAATGTCTGGCGAATCATTCTCAACCAAGGCTCAAACTCTTCTGACTGAGAATTAGTTCGCTGCACTACAACAACTGCTTGAAACAGAAGAACAAGTCCAGATTGATGACCTCGAAGATAACGTCACACCCGCCAAAAAGAATCTGTTCATCACTGTGAAGAACAACAAAAAGAAGAAATAAATATTGTATTAAATACGCCCTGCCGTATTTATATCGTATTTTACAAATGACAACTCTTCCTACCCGAGCTGGTTTATCTACAAAGTTACCATCTTGAAGCTTCGCTAAAGTTTCCTTCCGACTAACTTCAACATCCGCTTTCAACGAAGTCAAAAGTAACTTTTACCTTTGTACCCCACTTATCTACACTATACAAGTGTCAGCAACATCTGAGCCCTTGGCTGAAAGCTGCCACTATAATCGTTTGCCACCTGTACTCTACTGCTCCAACGAATGCTCTGCTGCACCAAAAGTCGACAGTGACAAGAATGTTCTTTCTACTGTTTGAATAATATAGTCAGATTTGTTTTCAGATGTTTCGAAATAAATCTGTTCAGAAGGGACCTTTGGAATAGCCCATCTTTCGATGGATTGTTCCACATCTTTAAAATTAATTTCTTTAGAATTTTTTAAATTCATTATTATGCATCTTTTGAATAAAAAATTCTTATTAAAAATAGACTGCAAATTTGCCAGATGGCAAGCTATACTTAGCATTTTTTATTTTGAAATTGAATTTGTTAATGGAACCAATAATTCTCTAGCTGACTTTTTATCAAGAGAATTTTTGCATAAATCAAGTATAACATTGAAGAAGCCCTAGAGGTAGAACAAGAGATCTTCGACACCTTTACCAATTTTCTGGTAATTGTGTTAGTTGCAATTCTGGTATTTTGATTTCTTAATCATGCAACCTCCTCGTAGGCCTATGAGGCATTCCTCTCCTTCTCAAAAATCCCAACATTTGCAAACAATAATGAATCAAGGACCATTTGACATCTGTCCTAGTGCTCCTCTTTCTCCGAGGCCAAGAACTCTTAGACCCAACATTTATGCAAAACATGAACTTTGGGGATCTCCCACTACATCTTAATTTTCATCTCCAACATCTGATCCTATCGCTAGAGCAGGCCCCAACATCTGAGTTACAGACCATTAGGGCTGTAACTCAGGTCGGGCAGGCCGGGTTTTAAACCCAACCCTAACCTGACTCACTCCATATTCAACCCGACCTGAAAAAAAAACCCAAGATAGTGAACCCGACCCAACCCGAGATTGTAAAACCCTTAACCCGACCCGACCCAACCCTTAACCCGACCTGACCCGGACCGACCCGACCCATTAAACATTTACCAATATATTCTCTAAATTTAGGGGCTCACTGTTCCCCAGTAGGGAAAATTTGCAAAGAGAGTGTCTTTAATTTATTTATTTTTCTCAAAATAAATTATAAAATAGGTGAAAAGGAGTGGAAAACATTTATATAATGATTAAATCCATCTGTCTTACGACTCTCCAATGCATGGTTAAATATGAGAGACTGGGCTGATTTTTGACAAAATAATTAAATCTGTAATCCTTCCTTTGTAATAGCCCGGATTTTCGAATCAATATATATTTGGCATTTATTGATTTTAATTTGAATTTTGACATGATGGAATACCAAATGGATCAAAAGTTGGGACAAGGGTCCAAGAATGGTCCAATGGGCCATGGATTGGATGAAATCCATTTAATGGGTCAATGAGGACTAATCGGGTCAAGGATGGTCAAATTGGGCCCAATACCCATATGGGACCCAATGGGCCAAAGTAGGTAAGCCCTAAAATAAATGGGAAAGACAAAATATAATTGGGCCATGGACCCAATGGTGATCCAATTAAGATAAATTAAATAGATTAGATAATTATAAAACTACCTAAGTTAAGATGTATCAAGATTAAGTAATATGGCCAAATAGGGCCGACCTCCACCTCACCCATTGAGGTGGCGTGTGGACCAAGGAAAAGTGGGGCCAACCATCATGGTTGACTTGGTCAACCATGGATAAATTTAAGAAGACTAAGGTGGATTAAGGTAAACTAAATTGATTAAAATTATTGTAAAATTATCTAAGTTAAAATCAATGGAATTAAAATAACATGGCCAAGTAGGGCCCACCTCCACCTCATCAAGTGAGGTGGCGGGTGGGGTAGGTATAGGTGGGGGCCGTCCACTATGGTTGACTTGGGTGGATTTATTAGATAGATAATCTAATGGAATTAAATTGGATGGAAATTAATTAACCTAAGTGAGGACTTAACTTAACTAATTAGGTTGATTAATTAGGGTCAACATAGTCAAGTCAAAGAGGACAAGGGAGCCATGCTTGGTGGTTGGGTCTCAACCACCACCACCAAAGTCAAGCTAGCCCATGCTTGGTTGGTGAGGAAGTTAATGTTTGAGTGAAGGCTACTCCAACCATCTCCATCTCCTTCCAAACTAACCCATTTCACTCTAGCTCTCCTCACACACAAAAACCGTCCCCTACCTTGCAAGAGAGAAGAAAGAACTTAGAAGAAAAACTTAGAAAGAAAGAAGAAGAAAAGAGAAGGGGAAGGTAAGCTTTGGGCCACCAAGACCCTTGAAGATTTCTCCCTCATCTCCATACTCTTTCCCTCTCAACCTAACCCTATCTTAGTCGATCCAAACCTTGAGGGCCCCACCATTGATCAAGCTCATCTTGATCGTCCATCAAGGAGAAGAAGAGAAGAGAAGGCTAAGGAAAGCCCAAAAGCAAAAAAGGGCCGGAGGAGTCGTCGGGTGGTAAGATTTTCTTAAAACAAGAGTTTATTTATTTAGGATATGGAATCCATTTCTTAGACTAAATGTGGCCAAAAACGTTGTGGGCCATGGATCTAAGATCCATCAAAAGGTAGGATAAGAAATGGATAAAAATGGAGGAATGGATTAAGAAATGGATGAAATGGAAGAATGAAATTTTAAGTTTTTATTAAGCATAGGAAAATTAGATTTTAATGGATTAATGGGCCATAGGGTTCGGCCATGTAGCATGGCCGAACCCCATGGTAAATGTTGGATGATTTTAATTAGGGTTTGAAGGTTTAAAATTATGGAGAATGATTAATGGTTTTATGAGGATTTCAAGATTTTAAAATGATTAAAAAGTTGGTAAGTTTTAAAGGGGTTAAATAAGAAAAATTATGAGGTATGTAGATGACTTCAAGTAGGCCTCAAAATAATGGAAATATGATATTTTAAAGAAATCATGAACTATAGGGTTCGGCCATACAAGGTGGCCGAACCCCATGGTTAGTGATTTATGAGGGTTAGGGTTCTTAAATGCTCATGGATTAATGGTTTTTAAGGTTTGAAAAATGATGGAGAATGGTTAGGGTTTCAAGGGTTAAATGTAATCAAATTTTTGGAAAAAGTTTTATGATGGAATCCATGGATTATATTTTAGATTTTTTTTTAAGAATGGAACTATGGTGATGGTTAATTGTTTTTATAAAAATGAAAAGATGGAAGATGATGGAGGAAGTGATAATTTCAATGGATTTGAAATTGTATGATATAAAGTATTAAAGGGACCAAATGAATGAAAATTAGTGATTTTTAAATGGAATTTTAGCAAAGAAAACCATGGACTAACATTGAGGAAATAATGGCCTCATGTGGCTCCAATAAAGGGAACCATCAACCATGGGTTCGGCCATGGTGTATGGCCGAACCCTATGGTGATATTTTAGGACTTTTATGAATAGAAAATGATGGAGAAGAATGATTAAATTGAAATGGATATATGGGACTGTGTAATGTTTAAAATGGGATGAAAAATAAGGTTTTAAATGAATGATTTAAATTCCATTAGAGATAGGATTGAAGGGAGTCAAATGGACCCAAGAAAATGGAGATAGGGTACCATGGGTTCGGCCATGGTGTATGGCCGAACCCATGATCCCTTTGTGGGCCACCTTTAGGGCCAAATGTGAAAGGACATATGGGGATTAAATGTTTTTCAAAATTAAACAATAGGTGGCTGATTTTGGATATGTTATGGAATTATAAATGGGTCTAAGTTATGGATGAAATTTAGACTTAAAATAGACATAAGTGGGTGAATGATTAATCATAGAGGAGAGAGTGGCAAAATGATAATTATTAGCTACTTTGAAGAACCATCCATGGCCGAACCCTATGTGGATTGAACATGGAATTGGATATATTAAGAGGACATTATGAATGATTAAAGGAAATGTATAGATGCTGCGTTTTAGGTTCGCTCATTGGAATATTTGAAATGGCCAAAAATCGGATTTATGTATGTGTTTTAACCAATGGATAATGGGCTAAGTTAAGGACCGATTTTTAATAAACTTGTAATATATTTAAGGATCATTGAATGGATCTAGGGTTATGATCGGTTAGGAACTTAATCATGGATAACGTATCGACTAATTCGGTAAATGTAATAAGGTATCGGGAAGTCGCAAATGGTACGTGATCGGCGACCGGATTATCGAACGGAAAACGTAATGGAACGCTACGCGGTATTAGGTAGGATTCCTACCTTTTTGTAAGCCTTGGATTATGTGTTATGTATGGGTTTTTCCTGGATTTATTTTAGTAAGCATATGATTGTTTTAATATGGGTTTTAAGATTATGATGTGAATATTAATGTTTTACTTGACCTATTTGTGGTAATCAAATCATATGTTTTATTAATGAGAATTTTAAAGCCATGGTTTGTACTATCATATTTATTACATGGCATATGGCATCTACATCTCATGCATGACATGTGAGGGATATGACAAGGGAAGGATGAAATGGAACCGGAGTCCATGCTCCGTCGGGGCGACCGAGAAGCAGCCATGGGGATAGCCTGATAGGCTATAACTGGAGACCATGCTCCGTCGGGGCGACCGAGAACCAAACATGGGGATATCTTGATGTGATTCACCCGTCAAGGGGGTACCATAAGGAACAACCGGAATTCATGCTCTGTCGGGGCGACCGAGAAATAAGCATGGGAACACCTTGACGAGGCCTTACCGTCAACGGGGATGATTTGTGATGGCTTGTATCTTGACGAGGTTTTGCCGTCAAGGGGGATATGACAGCATGATGGCTTGTATCTTGACGAGGTTTTGCCGTCAAGGAGGATATGACAGCATGATGGTAGGGATGATGGGTGGGATTCATAACACAGACACCCATGGTATAGCATTCATTTGATGGTTTTTCATTATAATATTTATTTATATGCTTTGTTATCACTAATCCATGTGTTAGCCCTACTCGGAGTCCTACTGGGCGCGTTGACTAACGCCCTACTTCTCCCCTAGCTGATGATGCAGGAGACGGAGGAAGCGGTGGACATGACAGGAGCCAAGCTTAGGAGCTTGGGAAGCGCAATCTTAGTTTATTTACGTTTACATTTTGGAGATGTAATTTTAAAGTAACTTAGCTTGTCGAGTTGTATAAATTTACATTTCTTGCGATGGTTTGGACGTTACTTATGGACAATTACATTTGGTAATTTAATGTTGTATCTTCCCTTCTATCTAAAAAAAATCGGTAGGATAGACTCTATTATCATGTTCCGCAATGATTATAATCCGCGAGCTTATTTCCTACGCGTGAACCATTTTCGTGGACTTAGTTCTGTGCACGCGTGGAGTTGGCCAATTAAGGGTCGGGCTTTAGAAGCTCGGACTTAACTCACGTCGTGGCGTCCGCGCCCTCTCTCACTCTTCTATTTAAAAAAAAAAAATAGACTCTGATTTTCGGAAAACGGGTGAAAAAGGGCGGGGCGTTACATCCTTACCTTTGAACTTTTGATAGAGTTGGTGGCCCCATCAATGGAATTCTTCAAAAGTCCAAAGACTAATTTCCAGAGCTAGGAGTCTCTGGACCATTTTGCAAATGTAACCGGGGAAACCCTTTTTTGAAATCCCTGCAAAATTTGTCACTCATCCAAACGCAACGTTCATTGATTCAAATATTTCTTTATTTATTTTCTCAATTACCTTTTTTAGTTAGAGAGAGACTCACCAAGGTCCGGCCGGGAAGAGATATCGGTAAAGAAGAGGAAAAACGACAACGACCCGAAGAGCAATCTCAATTCGCAGGCGACGAGGGAAGGGAGGAAAAACTCTGCTGGCTGGAAATGGGAAAAGAGAGAGTTCTGCTAGGGTTAGGGTTTGAGAGGGTAAGGTAGTCTTTTATATTAAGTTATCAAAAACGGGTCGGGTAGGGTCGGGTTGAAATTTAAAGGCCTCAGCCCAACCCGACCCGAATTTCGGTCGGGTTTTTCTTTTCTCAACCCGACCCGACCCTATAACCCAACCAGCATGATTTCTCGGGTCGGGTCATGCTGGTCGGGCTAAAACCCGAACCGAGTTGCAGCCCTACAGACCATATTCAATCGATACAACCAGTTGATATATACTTTACCTGACACTTGTCATCTTGACTCAATTTCTATTCGAGACATAATTTTATATTGTTTTCCTCCTAGCAATTATGTCAAAACATCAAGAACCTACAATTTCTATCTTACTATTTTAATTGAAACACAAAGTTGTGTTTTTTATCATTTCAGTAAAGACCAAAACAAAAATCACTTTGAAGGTTATTTTCCGAAAAACTATGAAATTGGTTATTCAAAAATAAAAGTTTTGAAAGTTATTTATGAAGAAAAATGGGATGCTCCCTTATTTCAACATATGACAATTTCAAAACCAGATATGCATAATTTAACATTTAACTAGTTGGGATTACATGGCCACCTGAGAAAATATTTTGTTTTATCAAAATTCTGTCTTTTTACATTCTTGGTTTGTTTGAATAAAAATTGAAAAAATTGATGATATCCCTTTATGGTGGTTTAACAAATTCTGGACACCTTATGGTGCTCATAAAGAAGCTCTTCCTAAATCTGTTTTACCAACATTCCAAAAATACTCTTCAATTATGAAAACTAAAAATTAAAAAACTTTTTGATACAATAACATTTGCTTTTGACGAATGGGTTACCATGATGTTTTATTCTTTTTTCAACATCCCCTGGATTTCTAAATGGGTTTTCAAAAAACGAATGGATTTGACTCCTCGTGTTTTATCTCGAAAAATTGAAATTCGAAATTGAGAAAAAATCAATTTTGATGAGATAATTTCTTATGGAGTTGAAATCTGTCTAACATGACACCTGCAAATCCTGTTATGAGATCGAATGTTTGTTTTATTGATGCACTTAATACATATACAAAAGAAACATTTGCAACACCTGTCTCCCCTTTTTCTAAAAAAACTAGAACATCTCCTTCATTTTCTTCCCATTCTCCCAATATTTCAAAAGAAGCTTTTGTAACTGCTGCTTACCTCCTCAAGTTGAAAATGACTGGATGAAAGAGGAGGTACTTGCTCAATTTAGAAGATCACCTGAAACTTTTAGCGAATCATTCACAACAAAAGCCAAATGACTGATAGATGAAAATCAGTTTGGTGCTCTTCAACAATTGCCTGAAACAGAAGATCAGATTGATGATGTTGAGGATGAAGTCACGCCTGCCAAGAAAAATCCGTTCATCGCGGTGAAGAACAAAAAGAAGAAGTAGATATGTATAAATATTATTCTGTATTTATACCGTATCTCTACAAATGACAATTCTGCTTACCCAAATCTTGAAGCTTCGTTGAAGCTTCCTTCCTATCAACTGTAACGCCCGCCCCTATTTTCATTAAAATCAGAGTCTATTTTTTTTTTTTAAATAAAAGTGACAAAGGCACGGGACGTCACGACGCGAGTTAAGTTCGAAGCTTCTAAAGCCGGCCCTTAACTGGCCAACCCTACGTGTGCGTGGAAACTAAGTTCTACGAAGAACGGTTCACACGTAGAAGTAAGCTCGAGGAATATTAACTAAGTGCAGAATTATAATAGAGTCTATCCTACAAATTTTAGATAGCAAGGAAGTGACATTCATTAAATTACTAAAATACTTTAAAAACATAATGTCCAAAATAAAATCCAAACCATAGCAAGTAATTTAAAATATTACAATCCGACGAGCTAAGCTACTCAAATTACATTTCCAAAATAAATTTAAATAAAACTAAGTAGCTCGCTTTTCCAAGCTACTACGCTTGGCTCCCGTCGCGTCCTTCGTTTTCGCCATCTCCTGCGTCATCAGCTAGGATAGAAGTAGGGCGTTAGACAACCCGCTCAGTAGGACTCCCAGTAGGGCTAACACATGGATTAGTGATAATAATACATATAGGGAATAATATCAAATAAAACATGAAATCAATGTCATGTCCATGGGTGTATATGTCATGAGTCCCACCCATCATCCTTACCATTGTACAATGTCCTTTTTCCAATCATATATAAAATCACCCTTGATGGCAAAACCTCATCAAGATATCCTCATGTTTGCTTCTCGGTCGCCCCGACGGAGCATGGACTCCGGTTATAACACATCAAACTATACTCATGTTTGCTTCTCGGTCGCCTCGACGGAGTATAGACTTCGGTTTCATTATTTTCCCGCCCATGCCATGCATGAGATGTAGATGCATTATGCTATGTAATATATATAAATCATAGCCTTAATATAGAATTCATAACCTTAACATATAATTCATTGCCTTGCAATATGCTATATATTATATATAAATCATAGTCTAAAAATCCATCATAAACGTCTCACATGATTACTAAAATAAATTAATAAAACATCCATACACACATAATCCACGGCTTACAAAAAGGTTGGAATCCTACCAAATACCGACTAGGTTCACGAATCCGGTCGCCGATCGCGCACCGCTTGCGATGTCCGATACCTTATTATACATCATCAATTAGACTCATGTTTTAATCATGTCCAAGTCCATTCCAAGCCTTAGTGGGGTTCGGCCATACACCATGGCCGAACCCTACTAATTAGGTTTGTGGGTCCCATCTTAATCCATTGATTATCTTAATTTTGTGAGTCTAAAAACTAGCATCCTAGGCTTTATTAATCACACATAAGGTTGTTACTTAGAGCCCCTAAGTCCATGATCATCTCCCATGGGGTTCGGCCATGTATCATAGCCGAACCTATGGTTCTTGAATTTGGCCATTATTTACGATTCTGCCACTCCTCTTCCATGGTTAAATTACCTCTTCTATCCATGCACACTTAAGTCCATAATTGATCATTAAACTTAGATCTCTTAGTACTTCATTTAACCATGCCATAAAATCATTAAAAATAGCACTTTTTCTTAACTTAATCCTTATTAATTAAAACACATACATAACCCCATACTTAGCCCATCAAATGGCTCATAAATTGAGTCATGGGTTCGGCCATACACCATGGCCGAACCCATGATGTCTTTCTTCCCCATTTTTCTTGGATCCTTTGTCACTCTTTGGATCTACTATAAATCTTCCCATGAGGGGTTTACATCATGCATTTAAACCACATTGAGTCCATTAACTTAACCACATTCTCTATTCATTTTCATGGTTCCAAAATACCCAAGTCCACCAAAATTTCTCCATGGGATTCGGCCATATACCATGGCCGAATCAGGGTCCATGGCTCACCTTTATTTGCAACATTTGAGGCCATGCATAATCACTAATTTTCCTCAATGGTTTATCATTATTTCCACCCCTTTAAAATATTATAAACTATGCTTAAAAATCCATTTAAACTATCAACATTCTTAATCATTTTTCCCTCTTTTTACACCCTTTAAATTTACAAGTACATCACCCTATGGGTTCGGCCGTACACCATGGCCGAACCCATGATTCATGGTTCATTCCCATCTATGCCTTTCAAGGCCATAAAAACCATTTACATCTTCATGAATTTCCTTATTTAAAATCCTTTCAAAAATCACTTCACTTAATCATTTTGAGCCTCAACATCCTTAACCATTCTTCCATGGTTTTAAACATTTAAACCCCATTAAAATCCCATAATTACCTACCATGGGGTTCGGCCATGTTATGGTCGAACCCTATGGTTTATGTTTCCTTCAAAATCACTTCTCCATGTTTCAATAATTTTAATATTTAGGGTCCTTAATACATCCATTTATTTTTCTTAACCTCTCCTTCCCATTTTGTCCATTTCTCACTTCATCTTTTGGATGGATTTTAAATCCAAGATCCATGACATTCTTGGCCACCATCTAAGAAATGGATTCCATTTTTAAACCATAAAAACCTAATATCTTGTT
This sequence comes from Chimonanthus salicifolius, assembly GCA_013350335.1. Lineage (NCBI taxonomy): Eukaryota > Viridiplantae > Streptophyta > Magnoliopsida > Laurales > Calycanthaceae > Chimonanthus > Chimonanthus salicifolius. Next base: position 46,937,061 of record CM023540.1, on the reverse strand, counting down.
TAGATATACTTACAATCCGATGGCACCTCCGACTTCCTTTGCTCCCTTTGGATTCCTTGGCCTCCTTTCTTCTTCTTCTCCTTTGTTGGTAGGCCAAGATGTGCTTGATCAAATGATATTCCCAATGCTTGGGTTCGGCTAAGATGGAGGTAGATTGAGAGAGGGAGAGGAGGAGAGGATAAGAGAAATGCTTAAGTCTCCTTGGTCTTGAGGTGGAGTACTAAGGCTTGAGTTTCTTTCTTCTTTCTTCTCTTCTTAGTTTTCTTCTTTTCTTATCCTTGGTGTGAGGGACGGCAATGAGAGGGAGGGGGAGAAGAAGATAGTGAGATAAGAGTGGGATTTGAGAGATAAGAAGAAAACCATCTCCTTTTGGTTTCTTAGACTACACTCCACCATTAATTCCTCCCACCAACCAAGCATGGGATTTTCATGCTTTAGTGGTGGTGGTTAGAATAAACCACCACTTAAGTCAACGGTTTTGAGCTTTGGAATGAGGTGGTTTGGTCTTCCATCTTTTGACCCTTTGACCACCTTTTGATTAACTTAATTAATTAATTAATTGGATCATTAGGTTAAGTTAATTAATTTCCACTTAACTTCCTTTAATCTCCTTGATTCTTCTCCATTATTCCACCCATAGTTGATTAAGTCAACCATGGTGGTCGGCCCCACCAATCCTTGGTCCACACGCCACCTCACTTGGTGAGGTAGAGGTAGGCCCCACTTGGTTATACCATCTTGATCTATTCACCACTAACTTAGGTGATTTAATTTTTAATTAGATCCACTTCAACTACTTGGATCACCATTGGGCCCATGGCCCAATTACATTCACCTCCTACCCATTTACCTTAGACCTTACATCATCTTAATCCATTGGGTCCCAAAGTGGGTATTGGGCCCAATTTGACCATCCTAGGCCCAATTGACCATTTAAATGAATTTAATCCAATCCATGGTCCATAGGGCCATATTTGGGCATTTGTCCAAATTTTGAATCCATTTACCATCTATTCCATCAATTTTTCCAATTTCCATCATTAAAAGAAATAATAGCCACATATTCATTGATTTAAAAATTCCGGGCTATTAGAATAAAATTGAAAACGACGTCTTTGCAAGGATGACAAGCAACCAAGCAAAAGTCAAAAGTTACTTTAATCTTGTCTCCCACTTGTCTCACTGTCGGCAACATCTACACCGCTGGCTAAAATCTGAAATTATATTCTTGTGACATCTATCCACTACGTCTTTATCAAATGCTCCGCTGCACCGAAAGTTGATAAAGGAAGATGGACTACTTTTCAACTTCATTTGAATGAGAACACATGGCCACTCTTTTTCTTCTTTGCTAAGATTGAAACACCTGTATGTTCTTGAGAATTCTCAATAACATTATAAATTTTATATATTATTGTGTACTATCTTTTCATACTTTCCAGAAACATTTTTTCTGTTATTTATTATTTTTTTAATTATTTCATCATAAATTGTGGATTATTAGTTATAAATGTTAAAAAATAATAAAACCTATAAAATAGTACATGAATTTTTTTATTTGCTGTAAGTTAAAAGGTACTAACATTTAATTAGTTCCCAGAAATTATTTTTCTGCAATTTACTATTTGTTTTAATTATTTAATCATAAATTGTGGATTAATAGTTATAAATATTAGAAAATAGTAAAACCTATAAAATAACACATGGATTTTTTATTTACTGTAAGTTACAGTTTACTAACATTTAATACTTTCCAGAATTTTTTTTCTGTTATTTACTCTTTTTTTTAATTATTTTATCATAAATTGTGGATTATAAGTTATAAATGTTAGAAAATTAAAACCTATATAATAATACATGAATTTTTTTATTTGCTGTAAGTTACAAGGTACTAACATTTAATACTTTCCAGAAATTATTTTTCTGTAATTTACTATTTTTTAAATTATTTTATCATAAATTGTGGATTATAAGTTATAAATGTTAGAAAATGCTAAAGCCAATAAAATAATACATGATTTTTTTTATTTGTTGTAAGTTAATGTGTACTAACTTTGCATACTTTCCAGCAACATATTTTCTGTTATTTACTATTTTTTAATTATTTCATCATATATTATGGATTATTAGTTATAAAAGTTAGAAAATGGTAATACCTATAAAATAATACATGGCTTTTTTTATTTACTATAAGTTACAGTTACTAACAATTAATAATTTTCAGTAATTACTTTTCTGTAATTTACTTTTTTTTAAAATTATTTATTCATAAATTGTGGATTTAAGTTATAAATGTTAGAAAATGCTAAAACCTATAAAATAAAACATAAATTTTTCTATTTGTTGTGAGTTACTGTGTACTAACTTTTCATAATTTCCATCAACATTTTTTCTGTTATTTAATAGTTTCTATAATTATTTCATCATAAATTGTGGATTATAAGTTATAAATGTTAGAAAATATAAAATAATACAAATTTCTTTTTTTCTCATATATTATTGTGTACTATCTTTTGATACTTTCCAGAAACATTTTTTCTGTTATTTACTTTTTTTTTTAATTATATCATCATAAATTGTGGATTATTAGTTATAAAAGTTAGAAAATAATAAAACCTATAAAATAAAACATGGATTTTTATTTACTATAAGTTACTGTGTATTAACTTTTCATACTTTTCAGAAACACTTTTTCTGTTATTTACTATTTTTTTAATTATTTAACATAAATTCTGAATTATGATTTATAAATGTTAGAAAATAGTAAAAGCTATAAAATAATACTTGAATTTTTGTATTTTCTGTAAGTTACAAGGTACTAACATTTAATACTTTACAGAAATTATTTTTATATAATTTACTAATTGTTTTAATTATTTTATCATAAATTGTGGATTATAAGTTATAAATGTTAGAAAATGCTAAAAACAATAAAATAATACATGATTTTTTTTTATTTGTTGTAATTTACTGTGTACTAAATTTTCATACTTTCCAACAATATATTTTCTGTTATTTACAAATTTTTTTATTATTTCATCATATATATTGAATTAAGAGTTATAAATGTTAGAAAATGGTAAAACCTATAAAATAATACATGGATTTTTTTTATTTACTGTAAGTTACTGTGTATTAACTTTTTATAGTTTTCATCAACATTTTTCTGTTATTTAATATTTTTATAATTAGTTCATCATAAATTATGGATTATGAGTTATAAGTGTCAGAAAATGCTAAAACCTCTAAAATAATAAAAAAATTATTTAATGTATATTACTGTGTAATATCCTTTCATACTTTTCAGAAACACTTTTTCTGTTATTTACTATTTTTCTTAATTATTTAACATAAATTGTGGATTATGATTTATAAATGTTAGAAAATAGTAAAAGCTATAAATAATACATGAATTTTTATATTTTCTGTAAGTTATAAGGTACTAACATTAATACTTTTCAGAATTATTTTTATATAATTTACTATTTGTTTTAATTATTTTATTATAAATTGTGGATTATAAGTTATAAATGTTAGAAAATGCTAAAACCAATAAAATAATACATGATTTTTTTATTTGTTGTAAGTTACTGTGTACTAACTTTTCATACTTTCCAATGACATATTTTCAGTTATTTACAAATTTTTTTATTATTTCATCATAAATATTGAATTATGAGTTATAAATGTTAGAAAATGGTAAAACCTATAAAATAATACATGGATTTTTTTTATTTACTGTAAGTTACAGTTTACTAACATTTAATACTTTCAAGAATTTTTTTTCTGTTATTTACTATATTTTTTAATTATTTTATCAGAAATTGTGGATTAGAAGTTATAAATGTTAGAAAATGATAAAATGTATAAAATAATACATGAATTTTTTTTATTTGCTATAAGTTACTATTATAAATTCTATAAAATTTCTTAAATGAGTATTATTTTGGGAAGGATGTGAATGGACATCCTGGACGCATCTATTTTGTGTACATGTAATATTGTTTCATATACTTTTTTCTTTTAAATTTAAATTCAACAGTTCATAAATTTATTTATTGAACTTCTGAATCATAAAGTATACTGTAGATAAATGGCACGAAAAGCGGAAGATCCTGCATGGGAGTTTGGTGAGAAATTCGATAATAGGTTCTGTTTCTCTTTGTGCGGGAAAACTATGGCTGGTGGCATTAGCCGTTTAAAAGAACACGTTTTGGGGAAGACATGTAATGTTGCTGCATGCCAAAAGGCAACTCCGACACAAAAACAAATATGTCGTGAGTTACTCAAACTAAATGTGGAGAAGAAAAAATTAAAAATAGATGCAGAAAAAACAGCAATGGAAGTTGCAATGGAGAACATTTACAGTATGGAAAAAGATGTGTGTGTGCAGGTGGGTAGTTTAGAGTCCTCCGGTGGGGACCCAAATGAGATGTAGGAGGCACGGGACTTGCAGCGGGTTATGAGAGATAGCTGTCATGATATCATATGGGTAGTCATGGTGGTGCAGGTATTATATTTGTTATATTTTTAGCAAATCATAAATACATTTTATTAAGACTAAAATTAGATCGAAAATGCTAATCCACCTATTTTTATTTATTTGTGCCGGTGGGTCCTGCCATGGTGGTGCATGTGGGTCCGATTCAAAGAAAAAGAAAACCAGATTGCGGTTACATGGAAATCAATGAAGACTATATTCTGCATGGGTAATCAGAATGCACCCATTGATTTGAACTATAACGTCAATCCAGAAACCGTTGGCCCCACGGATCCAATATGGGATAAGCCCACTTATTTGATGCAAAAAATATTAGACCAGGCCACAAGAGACGAGGCAAAAAAAGGCATTGGAAAGGCTGCAACAAAATACTTTGTAGCTGTTCACAGGTCATTAAAGGATATAGAGAATCCTTACCTACGGGCCCTTTGTTATGCATCTGTAGTTGTTGGGGCATCAATAAATTTCTATTCACCATATGAAATATCTATGTCATTCATCCCTGGTGAAGTTCAGAGAATTAGGCAATGGGTGGATATATTTAAAGAGTCGTTGGTGGAAACTGGGGTAACAATAATGTACGATGGGTGGACTAGTAACGATAACAAGACTATGGTGAACTTCCTCCTGTACAATTGTCGGAGTACAGTTTACTGTAAATCGTTTGACACAACAAAATTCAGGAACGATGGAGACCTTATTTGTAGCCTGATGTTGGAAGATTGTCAATTTGTGGGGCCTCAGAACGTTATCCAAATTAAAACGGATAATTGACCGGCTTATAAATCTACCAGAAATATGGTTAGCACACATCACCCCCGGATCTTTTGGACGCCATGCGCGGAGCATTGTATAGACCTTATACTTAAGGATTTTAGTTGAAAGCCGAGGAAGAACCGTGGAAGTACACAGGAAATCGTGAACTGTTGTGTCTTGCAGTAACTCATATCGCAACAATCTTCCTCACCCTAACAAGCTTCTTAAGAAGTAAGGAAAAATTGATTAAGATGTGTCGAAGGAGAAGATTTTCAAAGGCGGTCCCCGCCCATAATGCTAAGGCTAAAGATCATGCATAGAAAGCGAGAGGGATTTTGAGAACTCCTTCATTATAGGAGTCTGTCACATTTGGCATAAACCTCTTTTCTTCGGTAATAAGATCACTCCAAATAGTCGACAGAGATGAGAAGTCAACACTGCCATATATATTTAAAAGCATTATCCGTGCGAAAATCGAATTTCAAGTCTTTGCCGGGGAATTATTCGTGTGGTTTGCAATCATCTCTGATCGTATTAAAAAGTTCTTCATGAATAACCCACAATTCATGGAAGGTTAGTGATATATGTGTTTCTTCATTCGTTATGTGAGTTTATATTTTATAATACTAATTGTAATTTATTACACTTGGTAGCTTATTTTTTGAATCCCTTCTCGAAAAGACTTTCGGAGTTGGACCCGACTATATCAAGATTAACAGTCTTCGACGCATTTAGAAGAATGTTGGACAAAATGGTTCTTATGGATCCCAATGAGCGAGTTGGTTGTACGAATGAGGTATTATTTTAATTTATCATTTTTTATTCTATAATGTGGGTCGTACTAAAAGATATTGTACGTATCATTGTTACAGTTGCATATATTTGAAGGGTGCAAGTGTACCTCTAGGCCTAATTCACTATATGAGTAGTGGCCTGAGCACCCTATATTTGTATCTCTTGGCCTAACTTGTTATACAAGTAGTGGCTTGAGTACCCTATACTTGTATCTCTAAGCCTAATTCGTTATACGAGTAGTGGCCTGAACACTCTATTATAATGCTGATTATTGTAATCTAAAATGGATAGTAACCCATTTAGGAGACTCATATCCCCTTGAAGTTTTCCGGAAAATAAGATAAAAGGATTTGCAACACTATGATTATGTGTATTATTTTTTATTGATGATTGTATAATTCATTATATTCTTGTTTTCATGTTTTGGTAAATATCTCTATACCCCACACATATGGTGAGGAGACTTAACATTGCAGTAGGAGTAAGTCATGTTAAGAGGATCTAGTGCAATGAGTGGTTCCTCTTGTGCAATGAGTGGTTCCTTTTGTGCAATGAGTGGTTTCAAGGATCAGATTTGATGAACTCACTTATATGCTTAGACTTTGTGAACTATTATGAAAAGTGCTTATTGATATTTATGATGTTGATCATATATTGTGATTATGATGATAAAATGCTTATGAGTTATACTGCTTCCACGTACCCTTACTACTGAACTATTATCGGCCCAAGTGTATCGATTACAGGCCCAGGTGTGTCAGTTGTGTCTACTGGCCCAAGTGTGTTAGTTGTTGGCCCAGATGTGTCAGTACCGACCCAAGTGTGTCGGAGATGTACTTGTAAGATTCTGCATTTTGACTGTGTCGGGACTTAATGCTTGTAGTCAGTATAGTGTCTACGTGTAGCGTTAGATATCAACAGTAATATGAGAATGATTTTATATTTTGGCATAACAACCATATTATGATGAAAATGTTGATTTTGGCTAACTTGATAATCATTACACTGCATTGTTATGATCTTTTCACTGGGCTGGTTAGCTCACCACACTCACATTTCAGGAGATTTACCCGAGGAGGAGGAACCTCCATTTCAAGCTTAAGGATGGATTAAGTTGATGAGGTTTCTTGGAACCCCATGGATGGGAATTTCATTTATTTTGTTTATTGGCTCTTGGAACCATGTTTTGTAGGGTACCTCTTGTGGTACCTGTTTTGTAATCATATATGAACCACTATGTTACTGTTAGTAACTCTGTTATGAATGCGATTACCTGTTATGATGGAAATATTTGTTTGTATGTTATATGCTCGAAAAAAGGTAGACATATGGTATATGTTTGAGTCCACATGTAGAGAGCATATGTGACATTTTATTTCTAGGCCTAATGTTTGTTCAAGTCCAGTTCGAGGTTGTTAAGGAAAAAAAAAAAATAGTAGCGTTCCGGGCCCACCTTCGGGTCGGGGTGTTACATAAAAACTTAGTTACGACAATAAATTTTAAATTAAATTCGCGCTTCATGTGTTTTTTACACAAAATGTCTATTCTATTAAATCAAATGAATTATTCTATTTCATCTCACAAAAATAGTTAATTGTGACTTATTCTATTACAATTTTTATTTATTTATCTATGTACTTACTTTTTGAATTTAAAATTTCCATTTTCCTTACACGATTTTTATTGAAATTCAAAATAGATGCTAATATGCTAGTTTGTTTTAATCAAATAACTGATGAATTCAAAAATTTTGATAGTTCGGTTCAGTAATCAAAGTCGTAGATACTACATCTATTTAAAAAGTAAAAAAATAAAATAAGCAAACTTTTTTTAAAAGATCAATTTACTGATCAAAGAATCATTTTGCAACTTTGTTTGGTTTCAAACTTTCAATGCTCATTTAAACTTTAAAGTTTAAATGAAATGAACTCGGTCAAATTAGTCCAGTGGAAAAAGAAAATAAAACAAAGCAGTTACTTGCTTCTAACCTTTAAAGATTTTGAAAATGTATTTCATTTTTCGAATAATAATATTAGAATAAATTTATTTTTTATCTAACTAAAATGATTAATGATGTACTTATTTTTAATTTCCTTGCAACAAAGCATTTTTTTTTTCTATTACAACATTCGTTTGGACAGAAAGTATTGTAATAAAATTAGAGTAAAGAGGAGTTGTTTAAGTAATTGGGTCTTTAACGGTTGGGTTTGAGACTGTATTAATGAAATTATTGTAATTGGGTTTGAGTAATTGGGTCAAAACCCAACTCACACATGGCCAGTTAGACCCGATGAATTTAAATTTCAAGAAGGCTCTTCGCTCTTCGGAACTGCGTAAGATGAAGTTTCCGTTCAAAATACCGACCGCCTCATCGCCCTGCAACCAAGACCGACTTCGATGTCCTTATTCTCTCTCTCTGTGTATACATATGGGTTATCAGCAGAAGAAACTTAGGCATCAAGAAACTGAGAAAGAAGATTCAGAGAGAGAGAAACAGAGAGATGGGGCGGAGGAGGATCGAAATTAAAAGGATTGAAGAAACCAACAAGCGACATGTCTGCTTCAGCAAGAGGAGAGCAGGCCTTTTCAAGAAGGCATCAGAGCTCGCCACTCTCTGCGGCGCGGAGATTGCCATTATTGTCTTCTCTTCCGCTGGAAACCCCTACGTTTTTGGGCGGCCATCTGCAATTGCCGTCATTGACCGGTATGTTTCCGGTGGTTCAGATGTTGAAGCACCACCCCAGCTTCCCGGCCTGATTTCTGGACACGGGAACAACAACAACAAAACTGGTGGGCAGTATTGGTGGGACGGGGTAGACGTGGAAGGCATGAATTCTATGGAAGAGTTAGAGGATTTTCTGCAGGGTTTGAAAGAGGTTGACAGAGAGGGTACATAAACGTGTCGAGGAGCTGGCCAGAGATGGGGCATCCAGCGGCAGGCAACCCAGCTCTGTCAATGGTGGAACTGCCAATGTTTGAGACATCCATCGGCTGCTACCCATCTCCATCAGTGGTGGAACTGCCAATGTCTGAGGCATCCATCGGCAGCAACCCATCTCCATCAGTGGTGGAACTGCCAATGTCTGAGGCATCCATCGGCAGCAACCCATCTCCGTCAATGGTGGAACTACCAATGTCTGAGCCTGAACCGGTGATTTATGAGTTTTGCGATCAACCTTCTTATGGGCGTGCGGAAGTCACCATGGACAACACCTGTCTATCAATAGTGGAAATGGCGATGTATGAACCTGAGCGATTGGATTTAACGCCGATATCTGAGCCGGCGCCCTTGCAAGAGTTTTATGATGCAAGCGAGGCATCTGGCTTCAGAAACCTCATATCTGTGGAGCCAGAGCCGTTGGACAGTAATCCAATTCAGTCCATGGTGGACCTGCTGATGAATGAATCCGAGCCATTAGATGACTTTTGGGATCTATCTTATGATTCAGGTGCGGCATTCGTCGGCAATAATTCATGTCTGTCGATGGTGGAAGAGCCATTATCTGACCCTGAGCCTGAGCCGTTTGATGTGTTCTCTTATCTCGATCTTGGAAATTGCAGCAGGTGGATATCTTCTTGAGGGTTTTCCCTTTTCTATTCATACTTCCTTTTCTTTTTAGTTCTTATCTTGATCATGGAAGTTCAGATGGATGTCTTCTTGAGAGTTTTAATTTTCTGAAAGGCAATTTGAGAAATTTATGTGCAATTATATGTAGAACTGTGGAAGAAATGTACATCATTATTGTTCTCATTTTAATAAACATTTCATTTCCTGTGTTCAACTTTCTTTCATTTTTTTTTCTTTATTATTTGGTGCTTGCTGTAAGTTGTAAGATTTGATATTGGTCATTTTTCAATCAATGATGAGGCAGCCCATTTAGACACCAGGGTTTTTTTTTTTTACCAGACACCCATTTTCAAAATTTTCAGTGAAATTACCGTTTTACCCTCCCGCTTTAAATCTTTCTAACGATTCTGCAGTTCATTTTTGAATCATTTGAATGATTCTGATCATTCAAAGGATCAGCCACAGTTTATTGCTGATCCTTCGAATGATTAGAATTCGAAGGATCAATTTGTTACTTCGAATGAATACAATGATAAATAATAAAATTTTATTTAAAACTTTAAAGTTATTTTCTAAGCCACTGTGTATTTTCAAAATTTCTCAAATTGAATATTCGAACTAATTATGATAACATGATAAAAATACTTTAACACTTCAAAGTCTTTTGACACTTCCAAATGCTTAAAATACAGTGTTTTACAAATAAGGGTATCCCTAAGGCTGTGTCTAAAACACATTTGGAAGTGTCAAAAGACCTTAAAGTGTTAAAGTATTTTTATCAGGTTATCGTAATTAGTCCGAATATTCAATTTGAGAAATTTTAGAAATACACCGTGCTTAAAAAATAACTGTCTATGTTTTAAAGAATATTTTATTATAGCATAGTCAACATAGACATTTATTTGTTAAGCACTGTGTATTTCTAAAATTTCTCAAATTAAATATCCAGACTAATTACGATAACCTGATAAAAATACTTTAACACTTCAAGGTCTTTTGACACTTCCAAATGTGTTTTGGACACAGCCTAGGGATACCCTTATTTGTAAAACACTGTATTTTAAGCATTTGGAAGTGTCAAAAGACTTTGAAGTGTTAAAATATTTTTATCATGTTATCGTAATTAGTTCGAATATTCAATTTGAGAAATTTTGGAAATACACAGTGCTTAGAAAATAACTTTAAAGTTTTAAATAAAATTTTATTATTTATCATTGTATTCATTCGAATGATCAAATTGATCCTTCGAATGATTCTAATCATTCGAAGGATCAGCAATAAACTGTGGCTGATCCTTCGAATGATCAGAATCATTCGAATGATTCAAAAATGAACTTGCAGAATCGTTAGAAGGATTTAAAGCGGGAGGGTAAAACTGGTAATTTCACCGAAAATTTTGAAAATGGGTGTCTGGTAACCCAAAAAAACCCTGGTGTCTAAATGGGCTGCCAATGATGAATTCCATTTTTTTTAATAAAAAATGTCAAATTGTGAAGAACTGATGGAGTCTGTCTTAACAGATGGATCCCATCACTGTTCTGTTTACTTTCATTGGAAGGCCCTATATAGAAAAAAAATTGGGGTCTTTGCTTGACCAGTAACAAAATGATAAGTATAATCAAATACAAAGACTGCTAAACCAAATGAATAACAAACTCTGCCAGAAGTGAAAAGAGTTTCTGCATCATTGAAAAGGAACAGATTCCTAAATGCATGAACCTATGCTGTGGACAGTAATTTAAAAAGTAAAATAAAAGGAGTTTTGATCTGAAAGGCAATGGAAGCAACAAGGTGACAATGTGTTTGAGTTGGACCAACATCAAGAGAATTATGCCACATAATGAAACAAAGAAACCGTACTAAAAAAACATAAGAATGAAAGAGAAGGATAAAAAGAGCTGACAATATCATTTAATGGCAAGAGAGGGTAACCACCTTGAGAGTCCAGTGGAGGTACATGTATTAGTCCAGTGCCAGAACCAGGACAAATGGAGAAGATACAGACTAAGTAGCAATATTCATTATGATAATCACAGAAATAGACCCACAAGGTGCTCAGTTGCAAATCAGAACAATGTAACCAAATGTCTAAATCTGATGAGAAAGTGGAAAAATGAAATTGAATTACAATGACATACTTCCAATTTCCAGGACAAAATCAAAGTATGTTTGTGCCAAATGACTGGTCAAAGAGGGAAGCTTTCTGGGAGGACTTGCAGAGGGTGAAGGATCTATTTTGGTGTTTGGTTGAAGCCTCATTCTACTAAAAAGGACGATGCAGAATTTATTCAAGAATGGAAAGGATGGACAGCAAGTTAGACCACCCTTTAGATATGGTAGAATGATCACAGAAATACAAAGGTCCACCCCAATTATTCATGTCAATGCATGATTAGTACTGGGTTGCCCAGGAAACTCTTAAATCCTCCACATAAGACTCTATGAAATTTTCCAGCAACGGCCACTGGATGAACCTGAGAGCAGGCAATCACTGTGGCTATAGAACATGATTCCAAAACTCAATGTTAACAGAGTTGACTCAGCAGAGTCGACTCAACAGTTAAATCAACTTTCTCGAGGAAAACACAATTTTGGAAGCAAGTTCTTGCCTGACTTGAACAAGACACTGAGTCAAGCAAAAGACTCAGTTGAGTTGTGTGTCTTACATTAGGGCAAGCCAAGAAGATGACAGGAGGCTTTGTAAAGGATATGGATGTCTTCTCTCTTCTATGAAGGTATATATAGTATTTTAAAGATAAAAGTAAGCAAAAAGGAGGATTTATGCGAGTTTGATGGTAGAGGGCAAAGTCAATGCTGATTTAGGTGAGATCTATGCTTTGTGAAGAAGTGGGGTTACTTGTGCTGTGCACTTTTTATTGTATTTGTAGTCAATTTAATTTAATACAATTTGTTAACCTTTCAAAAAAAACAGAGAGAGAGAGAATTGTAATAATTACCAAATGACCTTACACTCTAGAAAAGGGAATTGAAGTATTCTGAAAGTTGGAGATCTGTTTCCTCTCTTTGCTTGGATAAGTTACATTTCTCTGTGTTCATTAGATATCAGTGCCCAAACGTTTATGGCTTGATTTGCATGGCTATGGCTTAGAAATCAGGTCAGTAAAGTGAAATCAGGTAAGTAAATTTCATTTAACTCATTGAGCATGAATTCTTACCAAAGTTTATTTGAAGTTGACATTTTAAGAAATGAATTTGTATTTGATGCCTTAACAACAACATTTGATGCCTTCATGCTTTGTAAACTGAAGTTCCCTTTACTCTTGACCATTTCAGAGATCAATAAATGTGCAATGGGGTTTCCATAGACACTTCAAAAACTGAGTTTTTCTGATATTGTGGCTACTTGTTTGTGCTATTAAACTTATTCTTACTTAATATCCTATCATAGATTGTGAAGGATCAACTGAAAAATTAGTGATTGTTTGTCCAAGTTTAATATTTTTTTTTGGTATTGATGCTTCTGATTGTGTGAAAATTTGGTGCTGTGTTGATCGTGATTCAGAATGCACCACCAATTTTGCTATTTTACAACCTCAATAATTTCCCTCTTTTTAGCATGGGATTTCAAGAAAATAGAGCACTAGGAGTGTTCATAGCATGACAAGCAGAAGGCTCTAAAATGAAGGGAGCAAGAAATATTTCAACCATAAGAACTACACAGGAAATGCTGTCAGTACATAACCAGAATCTACTAGTTTATTTAGTTGAGATGTTAATTAAATTCAAACTGATAAATTAAAATTTGATTTTTTGTAAATAAATAATTAAACTACTGGATCAATAATTAAGTTTAAATTTTAATAAACTTGAATATAATCAATAATCAATGAATTAATAAAATATAGACACCCAAACCCGAGTGGGCCCCTTTAGAGACCCACGACTCTTTTATTCCTTCTAAATCCCACCATATTCCGTCTCTTGTTTTCCCTTTTATTTTCTTCCCTTTCCCTTTCCTTTTACTTTCCTTCTTCTCCTCTACTTCTTAAAAAAAAAGGGTAACCCCTATCTTACCTTACGATGGAAATTTCTCCAAAATCCGATTCCCTTTCTTCTCTCCTTCTCCAAAGATGGCATCTCCTATCTCCATTAAAATCCTCTTCCATCTCCATCTCTCAATCCCAGGATTTTCAGGACAACCTAGCCGACTCCCTCTTCTCTATAAATCCATGTGATTTCGGCAAACCCTCATCTTTATTTTCGAGATCTCTCACCCTTGCTCCGATAGTCGACGAAGACCAGCGACCTGCAGAGACATCGGCAACAATCAGTTCAGATTTTGTTCCCTCTCGTTCTTCTTCCGGGTATGTGGATTTTCTTTAAAATCTTCTTATCTTTCTCTCTTCTTTATTATTTTATACTCAGATCCCTCCCTCTTCTCTGATCCCCCAAAACCATTAAAGTTGCTGCTAAAAACTTTACAGATTTGCTGCTTGAACCCTTCATTCAATCGAATTTGGTTGATCCCTTACCCACCTCACATCAGTCCTGAAGTCATCCTAAGCCGAGACTGTTTGTAGACTAGAACCACCGTCCCTTGGTCATTTCCAAAACTGTAGAATTTATGATTAAATGATTAAATACTACATGCAGTACGTCCCCTTTGGTTTGATTAAATGATTTATGATTCTTTTTAGACTTGTAGAATTTTATTAAGACTCTTCATTAAAAGTAAAGTGTGAGTTTAAAACATATAATACATATATAAATATAACTATACATATATAAATATAATTATTCATATATAAATATTTTTATGTTTTAGCTTGAACCCAACTTCTATCAAAATAATTTCCTCCATGTTTCTTTTAATTTATGTATTTTAAAGTATTGGTTCAGATGCTTTGATGATTAAACCCCTCCTTGCTTCAAAGAGTAATTTCTTACTTAGCCTATTTTTTTTACTGTTTATTTTAAGTCCACTTTATTAAATTGGATTTTGGTTTTATGATTTTGTTTGATTTAAATAACTTAGATTTGTGGTTTCATTAAAGTCTTGTAGTGGACTGATTTGTAGTCAAAACCAGTTAAATGAGGCCAATTTTAGTATTGGACTTCATTGTTTAAATACTCAATTCCACAATCATGTACCTCTCATCTTACCGTAATTTTCTTAAGTTCCTATGTAATTTTCTTAAGTTCCTATATATATCAGTCCCAACTTAGACTCATCTTATATCCCTCTCAAATTGATTGCTGCCAACACTATACCTCGACCACTTGTTGGTGTTTCCCGTGGCTTGCTCTCAAGTTAGAATCTGAGAATGTGGTTACCTTAGACTTGTTATGAACTATAGAGGACATTCTTCTTTTCAAATGAATCTTGTAGGTAATGATTCTTTGGTTTTAACATTTTTATCCTTTGGACAACAACATAGGCCATTCAAATTGATTTCATGATTTTATTACTAATTACTTCTATACACGATTCATGTATGATAGCAAATTTAGGGAACCCTCACTGTTTTATTTCAAGTAATTGTTTTAATAGGAGTAATGACTCCAATTATATTTATATAATTACTTTCCCTAATAAATGCAAGGGATTTCAAAATATGTATATAAAAGATGTATTTCATATCCCAAGTGTCAGCATTGTGACAGTATTTACAAGATGGTTTTCCCTCTTTTATTTTATCTTATTTCATCCTACTTAACTAAAAGTATTATCGATTTGACATCTTGGATTTTTACATTAAGTCAAACCATTTAATATTTTGAAACTACAACTTGAGCTATTTATAATTTGTTTTTTTTTTTTTTGAGTAAGATTTATTAGTAACTTAAAAGAACAGTTACTTATTCATTAGGCTGTATGTAGGCATGGTTCGAGCATGTAATTTATAGATTCAACTTTCACCGTCTCCTTGAACCTTAGGAAGACCGTAGATTATAGTTGGGACATCAACATACCTCACATTTATTTAATATGAACTATTAAGAGGGACTTAATAATTCATGTGTTAATACTACTTGAAACCTTTAAATAAATGTGCAGCACTTCCTGGGCGTTCTATTGAATGATTTCAAGTAGGAATGCGCTTTGATTTATCACCTACACTTCACGAGCTTTTTATGTGAGGGAAAATAATACTTTGTACATTTATCGAGCATGAAAATTATGTATGTTATTTGTATGATTGAGCAATAGAAAATAATATTGTATGGCATGTACTTGGAATGTAATATTGGATCTAGGAAATATACTGAGTTATATTTTAGAATAGTGGTTATAATCCGGTGCTTACTCATAGTAATGTAAGGGGATATGCTAAATGTTCTAATGGCCGTGAGGGACTCTGCCCGGATAGTTGGAAATTAGCCGCTAACCTTGTTGAAAGGTCCAATAATTATGTTCGTATTGGATGGATGTTTTATTGTCTATTATAGAGTTATTTTTATGTTATTAAGATGGATTTATGATATAGTGTTGTCATAGTAATAATATTGTGATATGAATTATTATTATGCATGTGGGATATTGTTGAGATTGATTTTGATGTTTTAAAATATGTACATGATGTTTATGTCAAATTGAGATTATAATCGTGTTTAGAATGATGGCAATGATTTTACTCATGGCATGTTAATATGATTCATAACATGCGCCATGATGATAGAGATGATGCATAGTAGATATGGCATTGAGCATGTCAACTTCATATTCATGGGATGGGTATGGAGGTGTTAGCCGTGATCTTTTATGATGACCACGACGGTGGTAGTTTCAGGCCTCGCTATTAGTGAGAAGTACCACACATGTGGTAGGTTTGGTTTTTAGGCCATGAAAGATCACGAAAACTGATATTTGGTGGTAGTTGTGTTATGTAGGCCCCATTTGATATGGGAAGTATCACTTTGTGGTAAGTTATAGACTTCGCTTTGGTAGGATGGCCACCATATCATGCAGAAAACTACCAGAGAACTTTTCTTTTTGAGGAATTATATGTTCCTAAACTGAAATATTTGTGTGTATTTAACTAGCCATAGCCGTCAAGCTCTGGTAAATCAAAATCTATGGTCTGATGGCACCGTAGATTCAAAATTAACTGATATTTGTAGGATTTTTCATAAACCAATATGAAAAAAAAATCAATATGTTGTCTATATATTAGCAATAAGTATTTTGTGGACTATGGACACTGTGTGCACCAAAATATCAGTCAATAATAATTGTGGGTTTCTTTTAAGACTGACATTTTGGTATGAATCAATATCTGAAACCAACTTTAAGAACATGTAACTTTGTCCAGAAAATTTGTTGAAACATGGATGTTGTGTATGTTCATATGTTTTAAATATGTTGTGAAATATGTAAATCCTTTTTTCTTATCATGTAAAAGATCCAACTGAGATAATATAAATTCGAACTTTGACAAGATGCAAAGAAAATTAAAATACTAGTCTTTTGAGTAACAACAGCATTAAAAAAAAGCCTCAGCTCCATTTTTTTCCTCTGATTGCAGCCAGTTTTCAAGTACTGATAAAATAATTAAAATGGAGCATCACATGCAATCAACTAAAAATAGGGGGTGAAACTCGGGTTGGGTTTCGGCTCGAGCCCGCATGAGCCAACCCGAAAATCATGCGGGTCAGGTTATGAAAGTCGGATTAGCGGGTCAAGTTGAGTTGAGAAGTCAGAAACTCGCATTGAATTCGGGTAGAGTTGGGTTGAGAAATTTTTAAGTTAATCCGACTCGATCCTGGTAAAAAGTAGGCTAAAGTAGGTTCAAAATGAGGGTCGGATTGGTTCCGGTTGAGTCGGGTTATAATTCGGGTCGGGTCGGGTCGAGTCAAGACGTCTGGGTCAAAAGTTCGGGTCGGGTCCTCGGCCCGATTTCAGCCATAACTAAAAGTATGATATAGTTGGTCAACTTAACTTGATCTACTAGAGTTTTTGCCAAGTGTGCATCATGGGCTTCTCTTCTCGTAGAATTAAAAAATATCTCTATCAATTACATCTCACGTGCCTAGAAAGAATGTGGTGACTTAACTTAATTTATTTTCTTAGTTTTACTTTCAGTCTTTGAGCTCTTCCTGGGTATATTGGAGTAGCAGTTTTTGTTTGTCTATTTTCTCTTTTTTTCTTTACCGAATGTTGGATAGCTCAACTGATTACTTCATGCATCAGAAAGTGGGAGATTCATTAGTTCAAGTCCCAAGCGGCGATAACTGAATGCATCCTGTATGGGTGTGGGGCATCCTCCTAAGCGTTATACTTGCACATCTGGTGCCCCTTTTTTCTTCAAGTTGACTCACAAACTTCTAGATCTTTCGTGTTTTTTTTCTTTTTTTCTCTTTTCACTATGTTCAGCATTGATTTTTGGGCATTGTTAATTCAAGAATGAAAAGAACTTTTAATATTCCAATTCTTTAGTTTCTGACCTCATAATAACTCCACTCTTTTACTCTTTATACAGAAGTTTTCTTTTTGCTGCAGAATATTACTCTGAAAAACAATTGTCAATTAAAAAGATTTAATTAAGTTGTTATCAATGATTTTTAAATTGATTGCCAAACCAATTCAAACATGCCTTGTTGAAGTAAATCGAAGAAATTTGGAGTGGACTGTCTAAGATTCTAAATGTTAAGTAATTCAATTTTTTTTTATTAAACTAGTCTGTGTCTTGGTCTGATTAAATTTGAAAGTCGACTCTAATAAGATAATAATATATTATTGCTATGCTAACGATGATTTAGGCTTTCATATATTAGCAAGGGAAACATTATATTATTTCATTATTAATTAATGAAGTATCATGAAAAGAAAAGAGTATTGTACTCATTAGAATGCGTCCATTGAACCATCTGATTTAAAAAGTTATTTATTTTATAAAACAGAAGTGATGCCGCCTCCCATATTCTTTAGAGTGCGGAGTTAAATAATAAATAAAAGACAAATAGATAAAATCAGGATGACGGAGAATGCTACATGCCTTGAATGAGAGAACCAACTCTCAAAGATAGAAATTATCACATTATGAATAATTTAAAACAACTATAGTAGAGTAACAAAATGATGAATTTTTTTTAAGTGATTGATCTTGGAAGTTGCAGCAACTGGATATCTTCTTGAGGGTTTTCTTTTTTCTATTTATTCCCTTTATATTTTTTTTTCAAATTGGAAAGCAATTTGTGAAATTTATGTGCAATTATATGTGGAAGAAATATACATCATTATTTTCTCATTTTAACTAAATATTTAGTATCCTTTGTTAAAAAAAAATTCTTTCATTTTTTTTTGTAATTTTAAAATCATATTTTCTTTTTTATTTGCTGCCTGCTAGTAAGTTGTAAGTTTTGATATTGGGAGTTATTCCAGCGATAATGAGTTGCATATTTTTTAAAAGAAGATTGTCATTTTCTAATAAAAAAAAATTCTTGGCCAGAAAAAGACGTTTGAAGTGTGTGTTGTCCATGCATCGTCACCGGAGTCGAACAGAATCTTAGGCTGCGTTTGGATGGGGATAAGAGCGGGTAACCCGTAACCCCTTGTTACCAAACGGGGGTGAGGGTAAAATTTTGAAAATTTACCCCTCATCTCATTTTTTTAATACCCTTTTGGAGGTTGGGGTATTCACAATACCCTACCCCTTGTCTTCCTCTCTTTATCAATTACATATTATAAAAATAAAATCTTTCAAAAAAATATATTTATAATTAAAAAATAATATATTTCAAGTAATTAACAATTTAATTCTTTTTGAAATTTATTTTAAAAATGTGTCAATATTTTCAACATGATGCATTTGGATGAAGGGTAAATTTTAAGGGGGTTACCCTTAAGTATGAGTAACTGTAAGTAGGGGTAAACTGACATATTAACAATTTTATGAGAATTAATATTTTTATTAAATCGAGTGGAAGTGGGATAATATTACCATGGATTTCGTTACTGGGTTGCCAAAATCACAAAAAGGTAACGATGCAGTTTGGTAGTGGTTGATAGACTGACGAAATCAGCTCACTTCATTGCTATGAAAATTACGGATCCTATGGAAAGCTTGGCTAAACTATACATGGATAGGATAATCAAGTTACATGGAATACCAGCTACCATTATATCAGACCGTGATTCAAGGTTCTTGTCTTAGTTTTGGCAGAGTCTTCAGAAACAGTTGGGTACTCAGCTTTGTTTTAGTACGGCATTCCACCCTCAGACTGATGGCCAGTCTGAGCGAACTATTCAGATTTTGGAGGATATGTTGCGTGCTTGTGTACTACATTTAAAGGGTAGTTTGGAAGATCACTTACCCATTATGGAGTTCGTGTATAACAACAGTTATCAGTCAAGCATCAAGATAGCACCATTTGAGGCACTTTATGGCAGACCGTGCAGATCACCCCTATGTTGGGAAGAGGCTAGTGATAAGGTGACCATAGGACCCAATTGGGTGCGAGAGACGATGGAAAAGATCAAGATAGTTCGCCAAAGGTTGTAAACAGCGCAAAGCCGTCAGAACAGTTACGCAGACCGTAGGCGAAGACCTTTGGAGTTTGCAGTGGGAGACCATGTATTTCTTCGTGTATCACCTCAAAGAGGCATTCAGCGGTTTGGGAGCAAAGGGAAGTTAGTTCCTCGGTTCATCGGACCATTTGAGATCTTGAGTCGTGTGGGGGAGGTGGCATACACACTTGCCCTTCCACCCAAACTTGCTCGAATTCACAAAGTCTTCCATGTATCAATGCTTAGAAAGTATCATGCAGACCCTTCCCATGTGCTGAATTGGCAAGATTTGCACGTCAACGAGGATGCCGCATATGAAGAGAAGCCTATTAAAATTTTAGATTCAAGAGAACAAGTACTCCGCGCAAAGACCATTTCCTTGGTCCAAGTGCTTTGGCAACATCATGGAGTAGAAGGCTCAACGTGGGAACGGAAGGAAGTAATGCAACAGGCATATCCAAAATTATTCGACGAGCAAGGTATACGTTAGCTAAATTTCGAAGATGAAATTTCTGTAAGGGGGGTAGGATGTAATGACCCGACCCGGGGTACCGGGTCAGTAGTGATAGGTAAAATTAATTTAGAAAATTGTCTTAGTCTAAATTGATTTGTTAGTCAATTTGATTAATTTATTTGAGGTAAATACAATTGAATTTAGGGATTGAATATTAGATCCCGATTTCACACACTTTCCCCTCAATGAGAGTTTATAAATTTGCCCCCTTCGAATTAAAATTAAGTAATGAAAAATAAATTGTCAACATAGATTTTTATTCCCCTAAGTTAGAATTTAAATTGGAAATATTCTATTAAGGATTTAAAATCAATAAATGAGTTCCAAATTTTATGTAATACCCCAACCAAAATTAGCGTATAATTACTTGATTAATTATAGTTGATTGTATTTAGTGCCAGTTAATCTGAGAGATTAACAAATGGGCTTTCTATAGAGTCAGAGTTGACTCGACCCGAGTTCGGAGTCCGTGGACCCAACTCGTTAGTGTAGTGGGAAAGTTGAAATTTTCTAAACCTTCTCGAGTTGAGACCCTTCAAATAATCTGTGTTGGAAAATAAATTATTTAAGGTGTTTAAATTCTCAATTTTCATTCATTAACTTAGTTTTAAAATTCTAAATCAAAAAGAATTTTCCCGGTTGACATTTTGATGTGTAGATGTGTGGATTTTTGTTTTAAAATGTTAATTTTTTTTAATATTTAAAAGTGTCAAAATAATTTTAAAAAGAGAAAAAAAAAAAAGAAGAGACCACCGACATAGGGGGTTTTTGAGTTAAAAAGAAAAGAGACCGATGCAGATAGAAGGAAAAAAAAAAAAGAAGAAGAAGAAGAAATAAACAAGGGCTTCTCATCCTCCATCGATTCTTTTTTTTTTCCTCTTCACTTTCATCCTCCTTTTTCAACCGATCCTTTCTTTTCTTTTCTTTTCTTTTCCTTTTACTTCCTTTATTCCTCTTCTTCTTCTCCTTCCAACTGTTCTTGCAGCCACCGTGCTCTAGTTGGGGGTTTTTGCCGGGCTTTCAAACTTCATCATTTTTCGGTGGATTTCGACGATCAAGGTATACAAATTTATCTATTCGAACTTTTAGTAGCTCCAGGACTGTTTGTTTTGTGAAATAGGTTGATTTTGGGCTTCATCTTTAGATTTTTAGAATTTAGGGAAAATGCCCCCTTTTCTTTTAAATTTTAAGTAACACCTTTAGAAATGACTTTTTTTGCTAAGACCTATATATTGCAATTTTAAACTATGATTTAGTTTGTAAAGGATCTCTAGATTTGGTTTAAGAAAAAATGAAGTTTTCTTTTTTTTTTTTCTTCCACAGTTGTAATCACTGCCCAATTTTTTAGTTTCAGAATCACCTGCATGGTAGCATCATCATTCAAGGTGTTGCAAGCACATGTAGCCACCGACCACCCATTTGAGTTATTTCTTAAATGGCATTAATTGTTTTATGATTAATAAGTTTTCTTAATTATTTTGATTGATTTTAAAGGAAATTGATACTTTTAATTACTATGCATCAGGGTGCAATTTCAAGAGGGTTTAGTATTTTGTTTACTAAATGTGAAGAAAATGGTACAGATCAAATAATTGATCATTGGTTTGAGATTTTAATACCATGTTTTACATAGATTTTTAACTTATATATTTTGTGTATAAGTAACTGAAATTAAAAAGTTATATTAATTCTTAATTATTTTTATGATATGATTTTGAAAGTGATTATTTGCATAAATAATAAAGTGATTGTAAATACACCTATTTATCAGATTGGTTGTGTTTATTTAAACTCTTTAATTATTTCATAAAATTTTAAACTATGAGTAGTTAAAGATAAGTGGAGAAGGATGTATTCATTTTTGAGTTTCGGAATTTTAGAGAGGTTTTATCATATTGTTAAATATGAAATAAGACCGACTTAGACTATTTAAATTAAACCTCCACTCTTTCCTTTTCAATTCCAAGAGTATATCCCGACACAACTATGTTCTGTCAGTCGGACCCATTGAGTTGTCGGTCGGGTCATCTTAGGTTAATATATAAGGTCTAACTCCGTCAATTATCTAATTGGAACAGTGGACCAGCTTTCTCTCTTTTCTTCACGTAAATCGAGAAACCCGCGTAACATCGCCGATCAAGGTGAGGAGACTCAACTGTGACTTATTTGCATGTGCATGTGTGTATGTTTTATGTAATGTTCACATATACATGATATATGTTATGATTGGAATATGTGGAATATGCAAGTAATTATCTGTATATATCTATGAATGTCCCTATGCTAACGTGGTTGGGCAGGTGTTGAGAATATGATTACTTTGGGTTGATAAGCCTGGATTTTATACCAGTGAATGGTAACTATGTATTTTTCCATTTATATGAAATTTTGTTTATGGGGTATTTTAAACATAAATACTCACACACTTGTTAAATAGGTCGAGTTCTTGCAAGATGCTGCATTCTGTCTGCTTTGACTTAATGCATTTGAGGATAAGTGGGATTCCTCAACAGGGTTGAGTGAGATTCCCTGGACCTATATACTTGGGGTTGAGTGGGATACCCCAATGAGTCCAAGAAATAATGATATGCATTAGGAATTGAAATAAAAGAATATTTGCCACATGTTCTCTTATATATTTCGACTGCATTGTAGACTTTAATTCTCAATCGCATGCTATATCTATAATAGTTCGAGTTCTCTTCACTAGGCTAGAAGCTTACGTGTACCTCAATAAAGGACAAGGTCTGGAGGCAGCGGATGACCTTCCTGCAATGACCTAAGCTGTGAAACCTTTGAATTTTACTAAGCGGTTTTGGAATAGAATTTACTTAGATGACTTGTTATGTAATTATTGTCTAAGTTTACCAGTTGGATATCCAGACTTGTAAGTGTATAATTTTGGTGCATTGTTATGCATATATAAGAACTTTTTGTGATAGTTTAGCTTTTTTGAACATATGATCTCTTCATGGGCTTAGGCAGATCCGAGACCATGGACATTCTGAGTTTAGGGATTAGGGAAAAAAAAAATTTGTCTCGTTCCGGGCCCACATATCGGGTCGGGGCTTGACATTTTATGTATCTAGAATTTAATTATTTTATGACAAATTAATTAAAAGGGGAAATCCGACCCTACCCGAGTTGGGTAAGTCGCGTGGGTCCATAAGACCCACACTTTCTTTCGTTGAGTTTCCCTTTATCCCATACATGGATGAGATTCTTATTACAGTAAGACCCACATCCCTTCCGTCTCCTTCGACAAATCCCTATGGTCTCGAATCCCTGTCTTCCCTTTTCTTCTCCTTTCCTTGTTGGTTTGGGACTCAAATCCTTACCATCCTTTTCGAAAGTGGAAACCACCCAAAATCCAGGAGCAAGAACCAATTGTGGCTTCCGGAATTGAAGATTGGTTGACCCCATCAACTATATAGACTCAGAGGAAGAGGGAAACCCCTATTTGCGATCCCAAGCACCGAATCCCTCTTTCTCTTGGCATCTTCCTCACTTCACTTTCTCTTCTAAGATTACTGTGATGGAGATTCCGATGGAACCCAACCAGCAGCGACCCGAAGGAAGCCGAGACAATCCTTGCCGTCGTTTTCAGTCGTTTTCAACCTTAGTTTACAGTTATTTACCCATCGTGCTTTATTCTTAATTCCTCTCTTCCCACTTGTTTGATTTCGGTTAGATCTATAGTACCAAAGCCCC
Organism: Chimonanthus salicifolius; assembly: GCA_013350335.1. Taxonomy (NCBI): domain Eukaryota; kingdom Viridiplantae; phylum Streptophyta; class Magnoliopsida; order Laurales; family Calycanthaceae; genus Chimonanthus; species Chimonanthus salicifolius. The sequence continues at coordinate 46,912,748 of CM023540.1, read as the reverse complement.
AAAATAGCCATGCTTAAACCGATCATTTCCTGACATTTTTAAACCAAGCCAGACCATGTTTGAGATCTGAATTTCACTCCATGATCGGCTACAGTTAGGAGAGGATTTCAGTCTCTGGACTGTGGGAAAGAGACCTCTTAACTGTTGGTATTAAGGGCTATTTTTTAGCCCTTAACTGGCTGATTTTAAGACTGATTTTAGTCTTAGTTTGATGAGTTATAGAGAACTCTTTCTCTAGCCAAGATGGACAACCCAACCAGCCTGAAATTATTATTAGTTGAGACTGATTTCAACTTCAAAATATGTCTGTAGAATCTGTCCTAATCTGCCAATTGAAATTGGACGCAGCAGAATTCATAGTTAGGTACCTTGAGTATAATTTGTTAAACAAATCGAATGGGTTGATGACCCCAAAATAATTCGGCCATACCTTCTTTTCCCAAGGTACTTTTCTATTTGTTTGAATTAATTGAGCAAGTTGGAAAGGTGGGAAGTAATAAAATCAATATTCAGATTTTCCCCATCTTCAATCAAAGTTACATAATCTGTAAATTTAATATCTGCAGTGTATTAATTTGTTTTACTCAAAACCATATGTAAAAGATATATGTAGAAATCTTATTTGGCTAGACCTCCAGCCGAAAATGGACAACTTAATCAGCCTGAAACTATCAATAATTGGGACTGATCTTAGTCCCCTTACTGCCAGCCACCTTGCTGAATTTATTTACCTCAATTAATTTGATTTAAAGAGTGACTCAGATCTGTCCCAATTTTTTATCCGTAAACAGTAATCACTCAGTCTTTCTCTAATAAAAACATCCTAAGTTGGGGACTGATTTCTAACCCCAGATTGGCCAATTAATGGGACTGATTTTTAGCCCTGAAAACATTGATATTAAGAACTGTTTGGACCCAGAATTTTACTCAGAACTGGTTAGTGAAACTTATCATCTTCTCACCTAAAACTGGGTGTTCAAACCAGCGTTTTTAGTCCAACTCAAATCGGAGATAGGAAACCATTTCATACATAGCCTCTTAACCTTGTATTTTCAGCATACATAGGTGAGAGCAGCACCCAGCACCCACAGTTAATAATCCACATATTATTAATACTTGGAACCTTTAAATCGCATTCGCAGCAAACTTGGGTTCTCAAGGCTAGTTATCTCTTCGAAAGCGTTTGGGTTCATTGTTGGCACTTCACAAACTTTTAGGTGAGGGAAACAATTCACTACATACCATTTATTTATATAATCTTCTATTTGTCATTGTGCAATGAAAATTATACATTGTTTTGTATGTTATGAATGTAATTGTTGGATCTAGAAAATACTGGATGCATGTTAAGGATGGTTATAATCCAGTGCTTACTCACAGTAATGTAAGGGAGATTTTGGCTAAATATTCTATAGCTGTGAGGAGATCCAGTCCGTCCGGATTGTGAAATCTAATCATTAATGTATTGAAAGATCCAATGATTTTATATTCGTAGATTAATGATTAATTGTATGGTATTGTTGAATTTCAATCTTGATGGTACATATTTGAATGTTGGTCTATATGATTCAAATCATTATGATGCTTGAATTATTGCTATGTTTATTTCAAAGTATATGCATGTTATAGTAAATGAGATATCGATTATGATGTAATAAACTGCTTAGAATGGAGATCAAAATTCTATATGTCATGATTAATTAAGCATGTTGAATTGGCATTGAGTATAACATTCTCATATTCATAGCATGGGGTATGAGGGTGAGATCCATGATTGTGCTATCCTCGATTCGTCGGGAAGGCCAACAAAAATCAGTAAATATAATAATGAGTTGGAATATGGCACTTGGCATTGGGCATTACATTTTGCAAAGGCATGAACATGAAATAAATTGTTATTCTTGTTTGTTTGAAATATCATTGAGAAAGTAGGAATATCATACGTTATGTTTGTGTTATTGTTTTATTTACTGGGCATGGAGCTCATTCCTTATATTGCAGGCAATCCGTTGGACTTAGGTCTGAACGATGATCACGACTGAGCTTAGAATGCCAGGAGTCGATGAAAAATTCTTAAAAACGTTTAGTTAGTGCAGAATTTATTATTTAAATTATAAGTTGATTGCTTATTTAATTTGAGACTTTGAGAAAGTTGTCTATTCGTTAATTTTTAATTTGTGGAAACTTGGATAATAAATTCAAGTATGGATAAATTTGAAAACGCTTTAATTTGATTGTTATGAGAATGTGAGTAAGTGATGTGTTTAGAAATCCTTATGCGAGTAATATTTACCCCTTAAGTTATTTGGAAGGTTAAATGAGATATTATGTCTTCAAGTAGGTTGTAAACTTGAGGAATTCTGCTACCTTGTGAATGTAATTATGGTTGTTTTGAATTTAGCTACAGATTTTTTGATGTAAGACTCGTTTGGGCAGCAGGTGATTTAAATTTGTACAGTCAGATTACGCCCGTCTAAGTGTTGGAAGGCGCGACGTGACATTACCACTGCAATTACCAAACAAGATAAGGGTAATCTCAGTTCAAGGGTTACCCCCACTCAAGGGTGACCCCTACTCGGGGTAACCTCTCTAAAATTTACCCCTCATCCAAACGCAGCCTTAGAGAAACTTAGGCGAAAATGAAATATATCTGTTTCATCGAGTCATTATTAATATTTTTAAATTCTTTAATTCATTAGATCATAGTCATTTATTTTATTAATTTAATTCATTAGAGACATTGATTTTCTCAAAAATAGAAGAGAAATTAAAAAAAAAAAGAAAAAGAAAACTACTTAATGAATTAGACTTGTTTCAATTCAATTGAGCGAAAAGTTTGTAAAATTGAGTTTTAAATTTTGAAGTTTTAGTTGGGTTCAAATTGATTCCCCTATTATTATTTTCTTTATCCAGAGGACTAATCTAACCCATTTCATTTGAAGTTTAAACGTTAAATGGGCATTGAAAGTTTGACATCAAACAACAAAGTGATTCTTTGATCAGTTTGAAATTGAACATGTAATTTGATCTTTTAAAGAAAAGTTTACTTATTTCTTTATTCATATTTTTAAATAGATCCGACAATAGGACAAAACGAAAAGATGATCTACATCTTCCTTTGGATGACTACACATGAGGCAACTAAGATCCTCCCCATCCCTTATCAAATCTCTTCTCTTAAGATCCGTTCTAGTAAATATTATTCCCTTTAGAGCACACTATAGAAAGGTTTGCATCCTAGGAGGAAGGCATCAAACCGTTCCAAACGGAGGTAGAATCTCAATTATGTTGTTGCTGAATGAATAACTCTACCATTGACTTAACTAAATATGATCACCTGTCCAAACTAATTTTTTTTTTTTGAAATGATTCATATATTAATAAATAAAGGCATATAAATACATAGGAGAAAGCAAATAAAAACAACAATCAAGAACTGGAAGGCAACTGCCCATAAGAAATGCAAACAGACAACAAGCAGCCAAATCAGAATGAACTTAGATAAGATCAACACATTTTTTTCCACAAGTCCATCCAAACTAGTTCATCCTCATCACTTGTGACACGGGAAACTCCTCCAATTAGGTTAAAAGGTTCTCCCTACTCCTGATCTCAGAGGATCTAAGCTCTCGAAAGTCAAGACTCCATCATATATAGCAACCCTCAATCCTATAGGAGGTTTGTTCCTAGAGATTTGGAATGATACACCTCCTTCAAAATCTTAATTTTAATTGAGAAAAAAAAATTTCACTGTCTCGACAAGTGAAGGAAACCACCTTCTTTTCTTCATTAAAGTTTTTCATCCCTCCCGTGAAAAATAGAATCCTCAGAAAAAATAAGAGAAAAATGTGTTCTTGACAAAGAATCCTTTTAAGAGAGAACAGCCTCATTTTGCGAATTTTGTATTTTTCAAGACAGAAAATATCAAATTACCCCTTAAACTCTTCACTTGAGGCATAAAGAAAATCTATTTGCAGAAGCTACCATTTCATCACCATTCCATTTATACCGAATCTAATCAAATTAAATGAAAAATAGGCCTTGGCGTCAAATGCAAACATCAAAATAAGTAAATTGGACTTTGATCTTTTTCAGTGGCAGCAAACATAAATGACATTCGAACTAATCATTCAATAGTCGAGGTAGAACATAAAATCATAAACCACTCGATAAGATAAGAATTTGAATACAGAAAACCAGCTCATTATTTTCGCAAATGTAGTCGACATTAGATACTTCAAAAGATGTCATTAAAAAAAAAAGGAAAAATCTTGGACACCCATTGCATCTATAAATTGGATAAATTTCCATCTCAATCCCTTCTGACTACAACTGGATGCCCATTTACATGGGAAACACAACATTCTAGGCTTTCATGTTCCCCCTAATATTTTGATTGCGGAGACGGGGAAACCTCGAACACAATCCTACTAAACTCTTCAGGTGACGTCCCACATCCCCACAGTTGGAAACACATTTCTTGTTTGAGACGAGATGGAAACCAATGAAATTCAAACAAGATGGAAACCAATGAAATTTGATAAAAAAAAAATAGGTGGGTCTAGACCTTATGCACCAATTTCCTATACTGTGAAACAGAAATTGATCATGGCAGAGATCATACAAGAATCTTGAACGGCAAACATCAAGAAGCCAATGTCATCTTCGGACAATTGTCGATCGTGCAGGCTAAAATGTCACGGTAATCACGTGTGATTGTGAAGGAATCATAAACCTTGCCATTGCCTGCTTTTCTTATACTCAAATAGCAATGTTGAATGGTTGAATGCTGTGAGTTTTACAAATCCAAAATCATGGTCTTTGTAAATGCTCCATTTGGTTTGGAGGGTGGTAAAATCTGAAAGACTGGCACCTCCACCTCCTGCAACTACATGGATAGTTCCATTCAGAGGGCCCTTGTAGTTGTTCTTTTCATCATTTGTGCATACATTCTGTAAAAAAGTGTGACGTGTAATTTGTTAGTTTACATCTACCAAATCAAAAGGTCTATTTCATACATTAAAAGTTCATAGTTTAACAACTCATCAACTAGAATCTCTTGCGAACTAGACACGATCATATTTTGATTTGATTAGCTATAGTTATGCACCACTGGAGTATAGGAAGGTGAAAAATATGTTCAGAGCATTCACTCGCGAGACTGCGTGACATGTTCCAGAAAACACAGGAAACACATGAAACATAAGGGAAATGCATTTAAAAAAAAAAAAACATTTCCATTCTTTTAATATTGTTGAGTGCATTCTTCCTCTAAACATATCAATAATGTATCCCATGCTTCGATAATACATTTTCAATTGCTTTCCAAATGTTTCCTGCATTTCGTAGTCAGTAATCAAAGGACTCAAAAATATTGTCTAGCGTTCATTGTTAATCTTCCACCTTGTATTACATTTCCTTTTATTCCTCCTAAAGTATTACATTTTACACTGCATGAATTTTCATCACCCCTCATTCCCGCCTAGATTCACTAATTCATTGACCACCCTGATTTTTTTTGTAAAGCCTCATTTTTAAAATCCTGGATTTTCAAACTTAATGTTGTAAAATTAAAATACAGTAGAGTATCTCAAGGGGAGGGAGGGGAGGGAACTAATTAAAAAGATAAACAAAACAGAATTGTTTATCTTCAGGTGGATCATTTTGGCTTAGATAATAGAGAATGGAACAACTGGGGTTATAAAGCAAAGAAAATAGAAAAAGAGAAGTGCATAGCTCAAACAACTATAGATTGTTTTAGGTTATCTTGCGGGACATCATGGTGGTCCACAGTGAATAAGTCTTGCCCTAAAATCCCTCTTTCTATATATATAAAGAGCAGATCAGTGCAATTTTTTTATCATTGATTCTTGCTTTTTATTGAATCATCTAAGTCACTGCTTGATCTTATCTGGTGGAGGAGATTTGTAGGGGAACGGCCCATCTATATTATATCACAGAGAATACTTAAAATACTTTTTCATTCATCCATGCTAACATAGATTGGTTGGAGATATAAATAGTATGTAATCTGGGGAATACCTGGTAGATTGGACATGTCCTTTCATAATTGTGTACGTGGCCATAGAAAGCGATATCAACCTTATACTTCTGCCAAAGCTCTTGAAGATTCTCTCTGCCCATTGGCTCCTCAAAAGATCCTTCTTCTGCATAGAAACTACCAGATGAATAGCCAAGAACACGATGTGCAAGAAAGATTAGCCATGGCTGTTTATGTCTATCAACTGATGCCAAGCAGCGCTCGATGAATTTGTATTGCTCTGTTCCCTCCCTCCAATCATGTTCAGTGTCAGCTACGCAGAAGCGAAACATGCCATAATCTGTTTGATACCTGTAATGTTGAGATATGATCTTTTAGGCCGGTCCTCTATGCGATCAAGAGAAAGCAACATTACAAATATTATTTGGAAGTTAGATCCCAAGATGCAACTGCTTAGTTCAATGTACTTGCAACCCTTCATTTCTTTATTTGCAGGTTGTATTCAATCTTCAAAGAGCATAAAAGAAGATATCATCTAAGATAGCATTCCTTAATGATCTGTTCTACTGGGATAATCAGTAGATTTCCTCTAGTATGAGCATTCCTAATTCTATTCCTTACACACCATTCAAATGTGAACTTCTGCTTTATTTCTTCTCGACCTGTCATATAACTAGAGAGTAAGGAATTTCTCAATCAAGGAAAATTCAGGAAATATTTTATCTCAGATCAACAGATTGAAACACCAAACCATGGGAACCCTCTTGTAATTACTGAAGGTCTTAGGATTTACATGTACATCCTGGGAATACCTCATATGTCTTCTCCTCAGAACCACATGTACAGTCTTGAGGGGACGCATGACAGGTCCCTCCTCAAGTCCAAATGTCAGGTCCCACCCTTTTTCATTACATTTTTCAGAACTTCTAGCCCTTCTTGGATCTATAAATACCCCACATTGTCATCACCATCAAATACATTATCCCAACTATAAAGGGCTTAGAATTACACACACTTGGGGAAATTTGGAGGACTTTAGTGAGTGCATCCTTGGAGCAATGAACTTGTATTTACTCAAGTTTCCACTTTGGGATCCTTGGGGATCCTGAGGACAAGGGTCCACACGTGGATCTTTTGGAGATCCCAATGTTTGGTGACCTTGGAGGTTGGAAACACATCAAGATTCCAAATTTGGAATTCTTTGAGGTTTAAGTTATCTCTATGATCCAAATATAAGTCACCTTGGAAATAGAACCAGCTCTTCCTTGGACTCACCAAAAATATGGAAGAAATTTCAAGAAACATATACAATTTTATCCACGAAAAATAATGCAAACTGTTGGAGATCTAACTAATTCATTTACTCAACAACAAGCATAACAAGGCTTATAAAGATCTTGCTTCCGGAAACAGGAGCAAGGACATGAATAATTGATGCATTAAAAAAAAATTAAACCTCAAAAATTGTTACTTTTGAATTATAATAGTTTAAGTACTACGATTAAAAAGTGTGCTCTATTTCTTTATACTTGCTAAAGAATGGCCCTGCACTGGCTGCCTGAAGAGGAGCCATTGCTCCAATACTTAATACTGAGTTGGAATTTGTAGATACATTTGAAAGGATTAGCCAGTGAAGCAAATTTTTGTACTGTGTACAATTATGGATACATTTGAAATTATCTTAACCTTCACTTATAGCATCTAAATGAGAAGGGCCAGACTAAGTGCCATTTTTTTTCCTCACAGACCAAAAGCACCTTCATTTACGTGCATGAGGCCTGGATGAAACCTGCGCCAATCATCCACTAAGGCTGATACCTGGAATTAACCAAAGCTTCAAAAGTGAAATGCCAAAAGTGCTAGCCATTTAATTAGTTTTTTTTTAGCAGTTCTAGCCATTTAATTAGTTAAAAAAGAACATGAATGGTTAAAAAAGTTCTGTGCAAGCTGCACTGGGAACCCTCCAGTTTAAGGGTAAAAAGTGCTCCTACCAAATGCAAATGTAATTTTAGGAGTGCAATCCATCCGTGTGGGGTCCATTTAATGGACCATAGGTTCACACGTCTGAAGAAAAAAGATATAAAAATGTTTTTGTAACAACAGTGTCAGTATGCCAAATGCATATACTGCATATATTGCCAAAAGGAACTTTTCAGATGCTGGGGTTTCATTTTAATAGAATAAAAACTAATTAGAAAGTACACGAAATACTAGCAAAGACAAAATCTGTTTCCCAAAAAAAAAAAGAGCGAAGACAAAATCATGCTACAAGTAAATCTCAATTGATGCTCTATGTGTTTCCATACCAGAACTTAGCCCTGTTTTCTGCAGGAACATAGAACATGGTTTCTGCTAACACGCCACATTCTCCACCTGAATCCATATTCCCATAAAAGGATCCTGTGCCAGGCCAGTCACGTTCGTGGTTACCACTGCAAGGGATACAATGAAGCATTATTCAATAATTTCCTTTTTTTAGCAGTAGAAATAAAGTGTACATGTGTAACTCAATATGCTTGAAAATCGGCACAAGTTTAGAGGTTCAATGATTGGAAATAGTGCATCAGGGAATCCTGGCCTGGACCAAGGGCCAGTCTAATGCAGGGGCAGTAGAGAGATTGTTGTCATTAAGGTATTCTTCATGACATAGAGCAAAGATGGTTGGGTATGTTCCATGCTTCGTTCTTCTTAGTTGTTCTAAACCTTTACTGAGATTGAGTTCAACACCAGTTTTGTGAGATCTAAGTGGGTAATTAAAGGCTTCAATATACACCCATCTCAAACCATTTACATCTGTTTCCGAGGATCTGGATCAACACCATCATCCTGGTTTTTTTTTTCTTTTGAAAGATGACACCATCATCTTTGTTCATCAATATTGAGGTGACCTTTCTACAAGATTTGATTCATAGATCTATTCATACAACATTGCAACTCCATGCTCTAGAAGATTGGCTGAGTGTTGAATCTACATTCCATCGCCATCATGTTGGTGAGAAAAAGGTCGCTGCACTGCATTCGGCAATATCATAACACTGGTCTTTAAATATTCCATGGTGACGGAATTGAGAACCCATGACTTTGGGAAGCTTTGATTCTTTGAGTCCTCAATGCTCCACTATCAGTATTAAGAATGCCTCCTGCAGCGTCTCCAGAGGAGGGGTAGGAAGTCCAAACTCCCCATTCACCGAGTAATTGTGCATATGCAGAACAGAAGAAACAAAGGCCCCTTGTCTATGTGCCAACAGAGGTTAAGGAAACCATATCTGCAGAGAAATGTAAAGGATTGAAAGGTGTAATACCAGTAGGAGAGCCATCCCTGGTGCGAGGATCCAAAGTATGATGCGAAGAATGAGAATGTGAAATCAAATTCATCTGAAGAACGGGGTATGTTAGCTGGGCGAGGCGGCTCATGCAAAGATAACACACTCCCATCATCCTCCCTTGGCGCAAAACTTGAGAGAATGATTTTTCATTGCCAATCTTACCTACCTCTTCTCCTCCACCCTTCTCCCATTCACCATTAAAATATTGATAGTGTTAGCCATTTTTCTCACATTAGCCATCCTGTGAAAGAATTTTGTATTTTGTCCCCCTACCTAAGATATGTAGCCCGAGACTTTTGTCTCCATTCTACGTCTTCCCTCCTAAGAAGCTCCCAAAGTTTAGCCATGCTACTACGCTTCTCCCTCAATTTCATCTAAGACAAGTCTCTCTCTTCCTCGACACCTTCCCACTCCTCCAGTAGACTAGAACAATACACTTTTTCCTCCATCATTTAAAAAAAAAAAAAACAAGTCTTTTTCCTCTTCTAATGAAACCCATCCAGCCCCACAATTTGATTTATCAACTTCAACTTCTTGTGTAGTGACACTAGCCCACCCTTCTACCTCAAGGCAACTCCACCAATCCTTGATTTTACCAAGAAACTCCTTATTGTCCAGCCACAAGAAGTTGAATTTGAATGGACAAGGCCTACACTCCTCCTCCTATGTGCTTAGGAGGATAGGCCAGTGGTCGGAAACAAGTCTTCTCTATTTGATTTGTGATGAATTCTCGAACATCTCATCCATCTCAATGAAACAAGAAATCTGTCCAAACGGCTCGTGGATAGTTGACTCTGCCCATTTGACCATGTAAACTTTCCACCGTTCAACGAGTAATCCACCAGCTCAGAGGAGTTGATACAGGGTAAAAAGCCTTCAGACAAATTGGAATGCCAAATCCTTCCTCTCCATTCCGAAGGGAAATCTAGTTGCATTAAAGTCTCCTACAAACCAAGCACTACTCTAGTTGCATTTTAGATTTTTAATTTCCTCCCAAGATCTCTCTTTCTACTGCCACATTTGGACCATATACGTTGTATATCCTCCTGATAGCTGCCCTTTTCAACTTGAGGCCAAGACCTTTCACATTCCAAGTAACTATCTTCATTGCATAACCAAATTTCTTCTCTTCAAGTTTCCTTTCTTGGAACTATAGAATTTCAAAAAACTGGAAGTACCTACCCTCCTCGGGACTTTGGTTGCCTTCTTTGAGTGCCTTGACTCCAGTGATGAGCGGTCCCGTTCATCAATCCAATGTAGTGCTCTTCTGGTGATTCCAAATTTATGAATTTGATCCCCATTCTACTCCCGACCATCAAAAGTTTCTTGCATAGTCCCTATCACAACCCAGCCACCTAGCTAAGATTGCCTCTCCAACACTGCCTCCGTTCCCTTGTCCAAGGCCAACTCCACCATCGACCGACAACAGGCCATCACCAATTCTTTCGCTGGTGACATTGTCACTGCCGTCAACCTTGGCTACAATGTTACTCCCATCGTCCATCGGTTCCCTGTCATCATCATCGGCAGTGAGCAACAAATCTTCATGTTTACATCAGCTAAGAACTCTTTGCCTATCTCAACTCCGAGGATGATTGAGACCTGGACATCATCTGCATTGTGCGCCGAAAACCAACGTTATATCACCGGAAAGATGGGAGTTCCCTACCGCTTTCGTTGGCTCCCCGCAATCCTCGTCGAAGAAGCCGCTGGGCTGATCTACGTTGGAGGAGGAATCACTAACCCAGTTCATCTTCGCCACAACTTTTGTAATGCATTTCGATGGGTTGTCACTCCTAAGCCCATTCCTGGGCCCACTTCGTCAAAGAGATGGTCCAGCAATGGGGTGTGTGAGCCACAGGCCCATGTCTCTCCTTGCCCAGAACAAGGTTATACAAGTTGAGCTTTTGGGCTAGACCTAGCCCATAGACCTCATGGCCTAGGACCCGGCCCAACCCCGATGCTTTTTTAAAGAGTCTCAAAGGTTCTTTCAGTGGTCAACTGTTCACAGAATTTTTCTCTTCCATTGGACAATGCAGCCACTAACACTTGCAACGGTCTCTGCTCTCCTGCCACATCTCAAACTCTGTTTATTGCTTGCAGCACAAGGGACGGTGAGGGATTACGACCATCATCACCAAAGTCTTACATCCTTCCCAACGATCATGTTTGCCATAATTCCAGTCATCATCCACTAGAAACAGCTTGCCAGCAGTTTCAGACACATCACCTCCTATCACCTGATCCAGTTTCCTTCCCCATCTTCCTTCCTCACTGGATTTTTCGAAGGCATCTTCCTTATCAACCTGATCCTCCACGTACGCCATCTCTCTCTCCTGAACCCGGTATACTCCATCCAAGACTCTCAACATCACCTCCTCCGGTTTAGCCTTAGAATTCTCCACCTCCAACAACAATCTCAGAATGGAGAGAGAGTTGAATAACACACAGAAAATATGATGTGTCTTCCTTAATCAATGAGAGACTCTATGGTTTATATTTATAGAAAAAACATAATACAAATAAGGAAGGTAAAATAAAATAAAGGGAAAAGCCCCAAACTTAGTAAAGACAATATTGGTAAGCACCAAATCAAGAATAATCTAAATACATCTCAACCCCCCCACACTTGAGTTTGAACATATTCTACTTGACAATCCAATGGTGATGCCATTTGAAGGAGCACAAGCAGATCAACTAGAATCGCCAAAAACCGAGTTAGATCGAAGCAGAAAAGGCATAACTGGAACTAGCTGATGTCCTGCAACAGCATGTACCAAAACAAGTACTGGAGAAGGAACGGTGGAAATTCAGTTCTGGAAACTGCAAGGATGCAACTCCACCATACAAATGTATGAGTCTCCAAAAAATGGGCAGGGAAAGAGAGGGATCCTACCGGCTGAAAATGTTTCGGTGGCCGAATCTGATGCCGGAAAGTGCTAGCTGCAAAGGGAAGAAACGCTGTTAGGCATAAAAATCCGCTACAGAAATCTGGCGGAAAAAGAAAATGATCAGAAGAAGATGTCGAAGTCCAGAGAGGAACAGTAATGTGGGCAAGAACAATAAAACGGATAAAAATGTAAACCTCTATTCAACGAGACCAAAATAGGTCTCAAAGGGTTCCACTGGCATTCAAACTCAAAATCGTGTCATACAAATGTGAGCCAAAAATAATTGTAGAGTTGAGGGATTATAGGTTCAAATCTAAAAAAAAAGACTCTAGATCTAAGGGTACAAATAGAGGCTCTATGAACCACCCACTAAATGCAGGGAAAATAAAATCTCTGAAATGAGAGATCAAAGGGCAAAATCATATCTGTGAAGCCAATGGGGGATCATTTGGCATACAAAAGGAAGGGAGTCAGGATTTTATTTATTCAAAAGAGCATCTGGGAGGGGGAAAAAAAAAACTACAGTAGTAGGTCCCACGAAGCACATAATGGAACAGAGGCCTTGTAGATGCAAGATACAACACTTAGAATTCGAAGCAGTCCGATGAAGAAGAAGAGACAACCAACATGGCCTGCGCAGAGCGACGGAGAGGAGCCCAGATCTGGAGAAAAAAAAACTGCAGCAGTAGGCCCCAAAAAGCACATAATGGAATAGAGGCCTTGTAGATGCAAACTAAAGGGTTGGGCGAAACTGGTGGTCCAAAACCTAGGGGCATGATGTGATGGTTCCTTGCAAATCGAATGAAGAACACCTAAAAACTAGGGTGTACAGGCATCGAGGGGGGCACCAGGTGCGATGGAAACCAAGGCAAGGGTGACAGTAAAAGGCCTGGTTGGAAGGAGATCCAAACCAAAAGACAGTAGATCTGGCAGAAAAAGTCCCAAAAAATGGGGTCTGGGGCCGTCCTGGCAGCAGTGACAAAAAACAATAAAGGGGGCCCCACCTTTGATTGAAACCCTAAGTCAACCTTAGGCAATCGTAGGTGGGCCAGGGGTGAATGGTGGTGTTGATTCCAGTTGCACAAGGGCAAGATCCACGTGGATCTAAGGAACAAACCCACAAAATTGGGTTTAAGTCGCTGTAGGCAGAGGAGAAGGCGCAGCAGAAGGTGGTCCCACGTTGCTCAAAACCCAGATCCGGTAGCACAGATGGACGGACCTTGAAAAACGATAAGGGTATGATGGGGTTTCGACGGCAGAAGTTTCGTCAGAGAAAAGTTGGACGGTCGAGAAGGGAACTGGTGCAAGGAAGACTAGTCATGGAATTTTTTTTTCTTGTTTGGGATGAACGAATGCAAGAAGCAGTTCAAAGCCAAGTGCAGGGACAAATGGGCAAAGCTAAAGACAAAAAAAAAAAAAAAAAAAGAAGAAGTAAAAAGTGGAGAACCGAAGGAGGATATATTCATCTGATCGAGAGCATTGCTCCTGATCACTGCATTGTTCCCGCTCTAGATACCATGGTGAATAATACATAAAATATGGTGTGTCTTCCTCAATCAAGGAGAGACCCTATGGTTTATATTTATAGAGAAAACATAATACAAATAAGGAAGGTAAAATTAAATAAAGGGGAAAGCCCTAAACTTAGTAAAGACAATATTGGTAAGCACCAAATCAGGAATAATCTAAATATATCTCAATAGAGAGACTCCTCTCCAAATTATCCATGTCGGCCTCTAATACTTTCACCAATGTCCTTCTAAAGTCCTAGGTTGAATCACGATTCCAAGCAATGGGAGGGAACCCGACACAGTGAACCCAGTCCACCTGACCGATGGATACGAGTAAGAGCTCTAAATTTTTATTGATACGAAGAAGCTCTTCCAATTGGAGCTCAGAGTCCATTCCCTAGCTTACTCCTTATCCCGTGAGTAATCAGGAACCAATCATTGCTCAACCACCTAACCTCGGAGCTGAGAACACCCTTCTCCTTGCAGAACAGTCTCACTTCCTGCGAGCTATGCTAGAGCATCAGAGCCACGCATTAGCCTTCCCCAAATTTGGATTAGTCATTGGAAGCTCGTAGACAGGGACCGTATCATGTTGGCTTTACTTGTTGTCAGCCTATGATTGTTGGCCAGTCAGGACCCTAACCAAGGAGCGACCGCCAATTGCTGACCTTGGAAGATAATTTTGGGTTCAACAATGCCCCTGGTAAGAGTTGTTTGTACCACTTATTTCCTCATTTTCTTTTTGCTTTCTTCTCTCTTCATGTGTTTCCTCCTTATCTCGTTCCGATGCCCATCCTTGCCATATAATGCCACCTCACCCTTATCCTCCTTGTTAGGATTTGGCTTGATTTGAAGTTTTGCTTGGAATAAAAGTTCCTATTTTCGGATTAGGAAACTTGCTAACCCTTCTCTCACTCTCCTACTTCCTCTCTACCTCTTTGCCATTTTCGTTTGGAAAAACCTCTATAAAATAGAAGGACTCGTTTGGGGTGGCGTGTGTGGCCCTCTTGGGCACACCAACGAGAGTTCTTTGTTTGTGAGAGAGAGGAGAGAAAATCAGTGTGAGGAAGAGAGATTTGGGAAGAGATTTGTATTTTGTAAACCCCTTCATTATAGTGGAATCATTTTTGTGTGTTGCACGTGGATGTAGGCTTAGGCCGAACCACGTTAAATCTTGTGTTCGTGTGTTAGTTTGATTTTTGTTTCCGCTGTGTTTGGATCGGGGGATTAAAAATCCCAACACTCCTACCACCCAACCAACACCCATTCGACCCTTGAATAGCTCTCCCCAGCAGATCCCTCTCCCTTCATCCTAACAAAACCGAACTACCCCTTCTGATTTCTCTCTTGGGATGAAGGCATCCACCACCCTTCCCCAAGCACTGTAGATGTCCATCTACCATCTCCTTGTCGCGAACTCCTGGGAGATCTGCCACAAAAAGAGAAACCAATGTCGAATTTTGTTGCATCCATTGTAGTGATCAGACCCAAGGTAACGGGTCAGTAGTAGTGGGTCGGGTCAATCAGAATTGATATTGTGTATGCTAGTGTATTATTGTTTTTCATTAAAAGTATTTGAAAAATAAACTTCAAAATTAGAAACTAAAAGTATCAAATTAAATTAAATTGAGAACAATTGAAATTATTATTGTGACAAATAAATTATTAATTCAACTATTTTGTAGGATTAGTATTCAAATCCTTATTCTTAGAAAATTAAGTTAGATAAAAAGAGTATTTAAAAAAAATAAGTGAAGGAATAAATGGAAAATTTAGATATCAAATAAAGTTTTAAGATTAATTTAGTGGGGTGTATTTTTAGAATACACAATTTTTCTTAATAGACATTACCTAAGCCGTGTGGACCTTAGGGACCCACACTTACTTCAACCCTTTTATTCTCCAATTTACCTAAGTCACGATGGAAAGGGAACCCACACCCTTTCGTTTCCTTGTTTTTCCTTAACCCTCGATAGAAACACAACCCCTACCACCACATCTAACAGGTTTTTTCCCCAAATGGGACTCCTTCCCTTCCTAAACCTTCCCCAAATCTAGCTACCGATCCCTTTCCCTTCTATACCTAAACCTTCCCCAAATCTAGCTACCGATCCCTTTCCCTTCTATACCTCTCCAATACGGAAGAAAATCCTATCTCTCCATGGTGTACCTTCCGTTTTTAACTCCTCAAATCCGAATCCTACTCGGAAGAAATCAGCCGACTTGATTCACTACAAATCCATGCGAAGGCAGTCAATTTCTTCTCGCAAAACTCGATCTCCATCTAGCGATATCTCCATCAGATTTTGCCCTTTCTGTTTGCTGCTCCAGCCTACGCCAGTTCGACTTTGTGATTCCAGCCAGCCTCGCCTCTTGATTTCACGGTGTTGCTCTTCCAATCCGTACAGACATAAAAACCCCTTTCGAACGGTAAGTCTGTCTTCGTTTTCTCTCTTTTATATGTGGTTTCATCCTTAGATCTCTTCTCTCTTCTCCACCTTTCATCCAGCTTTTGTATCGCCATAGTTGGGACTGTTTTCAGTCTCAAAACAGGCTTGTAGAAACCACCGTATCTTACCAAACAGAACCTTCAAAGACCCAGCATGGTTTCTCTCATAACCTGGATTTGAAACACCCATGCAGTCGAACAACCAGATTTTTTAGGAGGTTTCTTCATACCTCTGTTATTTTAATTAATGTATTCTAATTTACCCGCTCAGATGTTTTACTTATTAAACCCATTTTTCCTCCTCTTTTCATCTCTATTCCTTTAGTCTGGGTCGAATAAATTATTTGAGTGGCTTTGGTGTTAAAGAGATTGGGAAACATGCTTTAAGGAGTGACTCAGATCTGTCCCCAATTCCTTATCCGTGAACAGTAACCACTCAGTTTTTCCCTAAAACATCCTAAGTTGGGGACTGATTTCTAACCCCAGACCAGCCAGATAATGGGACTGATTTTCAGCCCCAAAATGTGGAAAAGCAAGGCCTGTAGTAAGCCCAGAAAACCTTGTTGTTGGGATTTGTTTTGGGCCAGAAACCATCACTCCTTGAACCAGAACTATTTTCTAGCCAGCAGTGAGATTGTCCGAGCACCAATCCAATTATTTCAAGATAAATATAGAAATGTGTGTTTCAAGGACTGTTAAGATTTAGTCGACAAACTCACCTCTGGGACTGGTTTCTCCTACTTAGAAGTTGAGAAAGGTAGCAACTCCCCATGTCAGGCCAGAACTTGAATGCCCATGTTTATTTAATTATTCCCCTATTTCCCTTCCTCTCTCAGTTCATATTCTCTTTAAGATTTGATTTGTCCTACCCTTTTAGTAATCGCAAGAACTATGTTTGTTATTACCTTATATACAAACCATGTCCAAGATTTTCTTCCATACTCATTTTCATATGTTTTCAGATTCGTTTAATACTTATTTAACTATTTAAAACCAAGAGAAAACCAGCCTCGACCCTTGAGTTAACTGGCTGATAGCAAGAACTGATTTTTAGTCACCAAAAATGTTGATGTCGAGGACTGTTTGGTCCCAGAATTTCACTCAGATCTGGTCAGTAAAACTTGTCCTTTTTCTACTCAAAACGGACCTTTAAACCAGCCCTCAGTACTACCCAAAATCGGTTATCATAGCCTATGCTCTTAAGCCTTTCCTTGGTAATGGATGGGACAACACTCTCGCATCCGTGATTATTAGGTTTAGGTTGTTCAAAAAAAAAATATATATATATATATATATATATATATATATATATATATATATATATATATATATATATATATATATATATACATTTGATGAATATATTATTAACAACAATACTTGGAATTCCAAACAAATTTATATGCAGCACTTCCCGGGTTTGCTAGTACTTAATTTAAACTTGGAAAGCGTTTGGATTCATCACTCACGCTTCACAAACTTCTAAGTGAGGGAAATAATTCACTACATACTTTTTGGACATGATTCTTTATATTATGTGTTTAAGCAATGAAAATATTGCAATGTGTTGTGTATTTGGAATATAATCGTTGGATCTAGAATAGACTGAGTATATGTTAATAATGGTAGAAATCCAGTGTTCACTCACAGTAGTGTAAGGGAGATTTTGGCTAAAGATTCTATTAGCCGTGAGGAGACTCAGTTCGTCTGGATTGTGGAATCTAACCATTAATGTTGTTGAAAGATCAAATGATTTTATATTCGTAAATTGATGATTATTTGTATGGTATTGCTGAATTTCAATTTTGATTGGACATGTTTGAATGTTGGTTTTTATAATTCAAATAATTATGATGCTTGGACTATTGCTACGTTTATTTCAAGGTATATGCATGCTATGGCAAGTGAGATATTGATTATGATGTAATAATCTGCTTAGAATAGAAGTTATAATTCTATACGCATGTTATGATTAATTAAAGCATGTTGATTGGCATTGAGCATAGCATTCTCATATTCATAGCATTGGGTATGAGGGTGCGATCCATGATTGTCACGGAGACCACGACAGTGATAGTGTTGTTAGCCTCACTTTTAGTGGGAAGACTATTACGGTGGAAGAGATGTGATATCCGTGACAAGTCATGAGGGCTGTTATTTGGTGGTAGGTTGTGTTATCCTCACTTTAGGTGGGAAGGCCACTAAGGTGATGTTGTGTTATCTTCGATTCGTTGAGAAGGCCACCAAATATCAGTAGATGTGAATAATGGGTTGGAATATGGCATTTTGCATTGAGCATTACATTTTTTGCAAAGGCATGAGCATGAAATAAATTGTTATTTATGTTTACTTAAAATATCATGTGAGAAAGTAGGGATATCATATGCTATGTTTATTTTATTGTTTTTTTCACTGGGCATGGAGCTCATCCCTTACATTGCAGGCAATCCCTTGGACTTAGGTCTGGACAATAATCAAAACTAAGCTTAGAAGACGAGGAGTCGATGAAGAATACTTGGAAACGCATAGTTTATTGAAGAATTTAGCATTTAGATTATAAGTTGATTTTTTATTTGATTTGAGACTTTGTGGAATTTGTTTATTCGTTTATTTTTAGTTTGTGGAAACTTGGATAATAAATTCAATTATGGATTAAATTTGAGAACACTATGATTTAATTAATATGGGAATGTGAGTAAGTTGGTGCATTTAGAAATCCTTATGTGATTGATATTTTATCTCTTTAAGTTATTTGGAAAGATAAATGAAATGTCATGTTTTTAAGCAGGTTGTGGACGTGAGGAGTTTGGTGGCTTGTGAATGTAGTTATGTTGGTTTGAAAGAAAAAAATATAGCCACGGATTTATGATGTAAGACCCGTTTAGGGCAGCAGGTGATCTAAAATTGTGTAGTAAGATTCACGCCCGTTTAGGTGTTGGAAGGTGGGGCGTGACATCCATCGTCTCCTACTGACCATCTTCTGCCATTCCAATCCCTTTGATTACTTGATTCTTGCCCCATCCCATTATTAACCTCCACCAAGGTGTGCTCTTTGCTCTCACTTGCCCCTCTCATTCTCACGATCTCTTGCAAAATATCTTCCATAAGCTATTTCCCTTGCGAATTTTAGTTCTCCGTTTGACCTTACTAAAACCCATAATTGTTGTGACAAACATTTTAAAGAAAGGAAAGCTCTAGAAAGTATTCGGCAAAGTGATGCACACATAGACCAACTACCTTGTTTGACGTCCTATATATGTTAAAAATATAAAAATATATAAAAAGTAAATAAAATAAATGAAAAATAAAAAGATTGAAAAGGAAAATAAATGAGGAAAAAAAAGGAAGAAAGAAGAAAAAGTAGAGAAAAAAAGATAAATCAAACGATTAAGAAACAAAACAATGAAAAATATCAAGTTTAAAATTGAAAAAGAAAATAGAGGGAAAAGAAATAAAAAATAGAAGAAAATGAAAAAACGGTGAAGAAAGATTAAAATGCAACAAAGGAAGGAGAAAGAATGGAGACACACACAGAGAGAGAGAGAGAGAGAGAGATGAGACACAAAAACCAATAACCAACATTCCCGGAAGAGGCAGCAACCCTTCCTCTCCACTCTCATTCCTCACTTTTGCTTAGGGTTAGGCCTTATAATATCTATATATGGTTTTCCACTTTTGGCCTTTTACTTTTAAGATTGACGTCCATGTCCTTGGAATGAATAGCATGACACTGACTCAAGTAATGCGACTCGCCTGAGTGGCCCATAGAGTTGATTCTGGCCGAAACTTGAAACCCATCCAAGTTTTGGACAAGTTTTTAATTTTTTACTTTGAGTTGAGTTGGTTGATGCAATTCGAGTTTTAACACCTCAATCCCTAAAAAGTCGGCCTATTCCAAATTGAGTTTTATCACCTCGACCCCCATAAAGGGCAGACTCAATGAAATTAAATAAGGTAACAAACCTTGCAATCATATACGGCAAAGTTGAAGTAATTGGCTCAACTTGTGACGTAAATTGGTCCCATTGTGAAAGGTAGCCGTTTGCATAGCAAATATCCCCAATATGGAAAACTATATCTATGTTCTTCAAGTCTCGAATAAGCTGATCAGTAGTATTAAGGGAACCCGGCTGATAATTGTTGAATTCATTGGAACCATCACGCTCTGCCTGGAAGAAAAAGAAGATAAAAATTGAAATAATGCATATAGGGTGACATTGATTGAAATACACAATAAGAGAATAGAAATTGAAGTATGGCATATAAGGTGGTATAGATTGAAATACACAAGTACAAGAAAATTAGAAATCAATCTCACTCATAAATCACTACCTCTCCTAATATGTCTTTCCAAGCAAAGTAGTCAAAGATGCGCCTAAGCTATGCTTAGGCCTGTGCCTACACTCCAGATTCACTCATTTTGTGCTTCACCTAGATCTAAGATAGGCTCATCTTATTTAATCGTAGAGTTTTTAGAAATTTTTCTATAACAAGCCTAGTTTTTGGTAATAGCAAGTAAAATCATATTTAACATGAAGTGATTGTTAATTATTAACACTTTTTAAAAGGGATCAATATCGTCAATTAATATATGAAATACTTGTGCACATATGTATACTACTATAGAATTGTAAAAGATGTTTTTCCATCTTTATACGCACCCAAGAAATGGTCTATATGTGATCAGTCACAAGATTGTTGCTGACACTATTTTTTTATTTTTTTTATTTGTTGTCTCTTAAACTGGAATTCCGACTGTACTGATGGAAATTAGACTTGATGGCCTACCACCACTAAAAACTTTAGCCTAAAACCAAAAATTTAGCCACTTGATCTTAACTCAAAGCTGGCAGAATCTGCCTTTGAAAAAAATTCAAGAACGTATTATAATTTCAACTGTTAAAATCAAGTGCCTAGAAATTGAGTTTTAAGCTAAAATTTAAATAGTAGTAGGTCAACAAGTCTAATTTCAATCTGTACTGTTAAATTTTCAAATGAAGAGATAAAAAATAAAAAACAGTGTCATTTCTCTACACTTAAATATTATTACCATGTCTCATCTCTGGAGTTTTTGAGCAATCAAAATCAATAACACTATGGTAAGAGGGGGGGAGAACAACCCTTGAGCTCTTCGACGACAACCCAGATGGGGTATTAGGATTAAGAGGCGATTGGCTATGGAGACGGCTTCAGTAGCAATGAATGGCATGGTTAGCAATGTAAAAGTAATGGAAGAGGGTGGTGATGTTGAGGAAGAAGAAAAGTGACGATGGCCTAGACAAGGATAGTCAAAGTTAATATCCTTTTGACTATATGATAACTCATTTTATAGATGATTTGCAGTTTATGCATTATTCATTTTTATTACTAATATCATTTATATTTAGAATTACAATACTTCCTCTGTCCCAATTTAGTTGTCTCATGCACTTTGGGATTGTCCCAAAATAGTCGTCTCATATGCATTTTGGAAGAGTTACAGGATCTTGTAGAGAAGTTCATAAGCCTTTTGAGAGCCCTTCCTTAAAAAATTCAAATTTTTAAAATGGGAAAACTAAAATGGGATAGAGGGAGTATCATTTTTAGTAGTTTTCCATGTAGGAAGTTATTATCTATTTGATTGTTAAGGATTAAAAGCATAGTAAATGCAATAATTTTTTTATTTGTGGCATCTTCACAATATTATACTTATGATCCAAGGATTTCTACTTTGTTTTGTTAATTATGATTTGATTAAGATTCTTCTGTAATTTAGTCTCAATTTCTACCACATTTCCGCCACTACAGATGCTCATTTAATAGCCCAAAATAAAATTCAACCATCACATGTACAAAGCATGTGCTTTTTACTAGTGTAATATATACTTGCATAATGTGTTTGGAAGCTTAGGAACAAACATTGGTAGGCATTTTAGAGGAGTAGCATTGTATTTTCTTAACATTGACAATAACAGCACAAGTCAATAACTTTACACATAATTTGAAGTATCTAAATAAGTGTTCCCAGCAAAACTAGACTCAAGCCTAGACATGTACCTTGTGCCTTGGGGTCTACAACAACCCTATGGCACCTTGATTGTGTCTTATACTTGGCTACTATGATTCCAAGAAAGACTGCAAATCTCTTGAATACAATTCTTTGCATCTTGTCATTTTGAAATGAGAATGATGATTTGGCTTGCAAACCTAATGAGTTAAGATGGTATCCTTCCAACATTTAAAGTCATACATATGGTTATGGTACACTGAGGGTGTACCAGAACATCATGCACCATAATCTTTTCAACTCTATCAATTGTGCAGGATAAAGAAACTATGATCTCTAGACATAGCTGCAATGAAATATCAGCAAGTTCAAGAGTAGATTATAAAAAAGGAAGTAAAATCATTCCTTTCTCCAACTGCTCCCAATTTGAGCAGCAGTAAAGCCATATTTCATCCACTAATGAAATACTAGAAATATCACTCACTTAATTTTCATAAAGGATATGATCCAGCTTAATTGGGAAAGTCTCTATGAGTGTGTGTGCAGTTCGTACAGGGCTGTTCTGTAGGACAATGTAGTGATAGTAAATATTATAAGAAAAAAACATGGGAAGTAAATTCATGCATCACTATCCCTTCCTCCTCACTTACAAAACACTTAATCTTAGATCACAACACAGAACATATTCAACTCAGGTTTAATCATATAATATCTAAGATGAGTAACCTATTTGAGGGCATGTTTGTGCAAAGGCAAAATCCATGAATAATTTATCTTTAATGATTTCAAATTCTAGGATACTAAGTTTTAAGGATTCATGATCTTCACTTGTGAGAAATTTCTTGTTTGGTTCAACAAATATGGATTTCTTGATTCTTAATTATAGATATATTATACATGACAAATAAAATAGGATAGTTTAAAATATTATGCAAACATATAAATGCAGGAAGTATATTATTCCACAATTTTATTAGGCTCACTACCTACGAAAAAACATTTAATTGGACAAAGCCTAAAAACAAGCTAAAACAATTAAGTACATGGATTTTTTATTCATATCACTTGTTAAATAAGATCTAAATGTCTATAATTCAAAAATTAATTTAAAAATTTACAAATATGAAAATTATAAATGAGCCATCAGATTTTGAGTCTCAAATGCCTGAAATAAATAAGCCTATAAAACATAAAATGATTGATATTTGTGAAGTTATATACATACACTAGCAACATTTATCCCCTAGCACAGTATCGTACTTGAAATAAGTATTTTAATCTTCAATTCATAGACTAAGATTCCTAAAATTTAAAAGAGATAAGAAAAATGTTGATTCAAATGTCAAATAGATGTACATAAGATCCCACATGTACAATGGACACATCTAACCATGGAACCATATGTGACACCCCAAAATTTTTAATATTTGTTAATTGGATTAAAAAGGATAATTAATGACTAATTGAGATTAAGGAGACTTAATTAAGTAGTTAAGACAGGATTAAGTGGGATTTAATTTAGAGATTAAAATATAATTTAATGTCAAGTGAAGTGATGAGAAATTAATTTTATGAAATTTAATGAAAATGAATTGATGATGTGGCATCACGCCACATAGGCGATGACATGGCACACCACATGGCAAGGTGTGACCCAACACCACCCTCCTAACTTAGGGCAACCACAAAAGGAAGGAAAGAAAAGCCATCACTCCTTATCTTAATACCCTCACACGGCACTCTCCTTGTCCCATTTTGTTTCATACGGCACCCTCTCCCCATTTCCACTTCACACGGCAAAGGGGTTCCGTCTCCATCTTCACCATCGTGTACCCCTTTCTTCCACCCTTCCACACGTTTTCTTCTCCTCTCTTCTCCTCCATTAGAGAAACTCATGCAAGGAAGAAAACAAGAGAAAAAGAGAAAAAAGGAAGAATAAGGAAGGAAGAAAGAATCGTGGAAAAGCTTTGTAAGAGGTTAGCTTTTCTCCCAAGACTTGGTATTTAAGCTTAATTTGAAAATTAGGATAGTTTAGAATCAGCCCAAGACAAATTCGGGTTAAGAAATTGGAAATTGGAAAATTTGGAGATTTTTGGGTTTCCTCACTACTCATGGAATTTGATTTAAGATCCATGAATTTGTTGATCAAATCATGAGTATTAAACATCTAAGATGCGACCAATTATATGAGGAATCAATCTAAGGGATTAGATGTAAGAATCAAGGCCAATGACCCACCCATATGTGATTTTCGAGTTCAAGAAACTCAGCCCGCACTGCAGTTTTCTGCAAGTTTCAGACAGGCTTCAGAACCTCCGAGACAAGTTCCAACCGCTTGGAACAGTCCAAAAGAACAAGTGATGGTCCGAGGACCCTCGAAAGATAGGAAGTCTCAGAGCCTGACTCGGTCGTTCTGAGGCCAAGTTCCGAGGAGACTTGTGAAATCAGAAAGAAAACACTTAGAAATTTTGTTAAAGTCCACAAGAGAACCCAAGGTCTTGGAACCTAGCTCGGAAGTGCCGAGACCAAGTTCCAAGCACTGTAATATAAATTGAAACCTGTAAGTCTCGGAAGCACCGAGAGAGGGCTTGAAGTTCCGAAGTCTCGGAACTTGACTTGGAAGTGTCGAGGTCAAGGTCTGAGCAAACAAATGAGATTGTGTACTTCGGACGATCCGAAGGAGTCCCAGATGTTCCGAAGCTTCGGAACAAGCTTCAGAAGGTCCGAAAAATGGTGACGTAGGTTCTGAGCCAACAGTAACAAGAGACTATATGACCTTTAACTCCACACTCTTGTGTTGATCATAAATGTGGGATTAATGAGACACCCTTAACCTTTTCCAAGCATGACCTCCTAAATGGGAATTAGTAAAAGTGGTAAGTATTAGATTTGGAAAGCGAAGACATAAACTAATGATGTGATTATCATGTCTTGATACATGGAAATAACTGAAGGACTTGAAGGTGACTTAAAGGTGTGCGAGCCGTATCGTGATTCGTTCTTCCCGACAACGTATCTCCAATCACGAAGGTTTTCTTACATTTTTGAAGTACCAAGTGATAATATAAATATATGCTTGAATAGAAATTGTATGAATTATTTTGAAGGCATGTTTTGATGATGAACAATTAATGCGTACTTTTGAGTATGGAAAAATGTAAATTGTTTTATACTTGATAGAATGGATTTGGCATCATTTCATAGCCATGTGGTTCATGCATTTGCATGGGATGGGAAGAGCATGACCGGAACAAAGGGATGACATACTTTGATTTGGGAAAGATATTTATATACATATGAATTGACTAACCATTTATTTGGCCGCGTCCATGAACACAAATTATGGCATACTAATTGGGCAGAATGCTCCAGGGTCAGTAGAAGTCCCTGAAACCTGCACAGGAGTATGGGTGTGTAGCACTCCCCCGGTAGTCCCGGTTAAATGCTAGTATTGGGTAGTAGCTCTCAGCTGGTGCCCCGGAAAAGCTACGAACATAAATAGCCAATGTTTATAACCATTGAATAAGAAAGAAAGATTGACCAATGCATGAGGCATGAGATGGGCTTGCATAGATTCATGTCACCATGGCATAACACATCATATTGATTTATAAATACATTTGAAATGATCATGATTCTTATTTGTATGAAATGATTATAAATGGATTTGAATGAGTTCTTAGTACTTGTATGAAGTGGATTTTGAAATACGGGATGTGGTATGATTTTCGAATGAGAAGTATATTATGTTTAATACATATGATTTGTTTTCCTATTTTTATTACTTCACATGTTGGCACCCTCTTTGATGGAAATTCCTACTAGGCGCGTTGACTAAGCCCACAATTCTTTCCCCTTTTTAGAGCTCTAATGCAGGAAACGAAAAAGGTGATGAAGCAGGTCCAAGTAATAGCCAAGCGTGTGTAGAAAGGAAGCATAAAGGGAGAGCTTGGGATAATCATACTCTTTTTGGTATTTTGAAATTGAAGAGGACTTAGTTTATTCGGTATTCTGTTTACATTTTGAAAGAATGTAATTTTGTAGGAGTTATGAGTATAGAAATGTAATAACTTATGTTTAAACTCCTAGATGATTGTGTTATACTTTTTATTTAACATTTAACTTATGTGGGATCCTTATACTTTGCTTTGGTATGTGAATGGTCATTAATCCAATGTATCAAGTGTTTATGTATATGCTTAAGCAGGTTTATATAAGTGTGTTGCAAATGTTAAAATGGACTATATCCTTGAGCACACACTGGTTGGGCCAGTCGAGGGTCGGTTCTTCGGACTCGGACTTGACTCGCATCGTGACGCTCTCCCCTCTCCTCCTGTCCAAATATTCTTAAATAATCACTCTGATCCTAGTGGGAGAGGGAGGGGCGTTACACCATACACAAATTTTCATTTTTTCCATGATGTGCTTCGCTTACTAATTGGAGATAGAGACTCAGCAAATGCAGAAAGGAGGGATTTTAGTTCTTTTTTATCTCAATGGGACTCTAACATGGGTCAGTTGTATGATAGAATTGCTTGGCATTTTCTCGGCAGTGATTTTCACGGATATTATTATGTTCAGGATTTATAGATCTCACGAGAAGGGGTGAGATGGAAATTCTGAGGATCTAGAATCTCTAGTGATTTTGAAATCTACGGATTTCTATTGCACCAAACTAAGAAATTAATATCATTGAGGATTTGAAATTATAAATCCCTCAATTTTATGACACAGGTGTGCCCTAAGATGTGCAGTCTAAGTAATAGTCAAGGGTAAACATGGTTCGTCAACATGAGTTACAGTGCCATGACATATGATTGGTTATCATAACAAAAACAATCATTTTCACATTTTAATTGGTAAAAAATAGCAGGTAGAAAAGGAGTTCCAACCTTCCCCATATCACCAAAAATGACTACACGCTGTAAAGAGTCCTGTCCTGGATAAGGAGATGCCCGAAAGTGATATGTCTCACTCCAAACATATGAACCATTAAATAATCTATGCCCCAGCTTGTAAGTATACCTGCAAAGATAAATATATGAGAATATTTCCTGTTAGGCTGTAGGTCAGAGACCTGCAAATGATCAGATAACTTGTCCATTGTTACCAAAATACTACAAGTTAAATCCACTCAACATCACCATAATCATTGAAGCCAGTATTAATACCATCTCATATGTTAAATCAATATCTAAGATACTTCTCATTTTTTCAACTTGAATCCTGTTGTGAGAAAAGAAAATGTACAACTAGTCAGTGGTTCTAAAGGTATTTTCTTCCCAGATGATTGGAACATTATTAAGAGGAAAGATGAAAGGCAAACACTTGTAGAAGATCAAAAGTGCAAATCAGACTTATTCTACACAACACTTTAAATTGTCTCATACCATCTGACCACAACGAGCCTATGAGAACTAAAGACTCCAACGAGGCGGAAATTCTTAGCATTAGGAGAGCTCTCCACATCTGGAAGTCGTATAGTCAAGGTAAACTCATTATTGAGGGGGATTCTGCAAACGCAATAAAGTGGGCAAAAGGTCATAGAAGACCGCCCTGGAAATTGATCACTGTGGTCAGGGAGATTAAGTCGCTAGCTGAGGGGATGGAGGTTTCCTTCAACAAGATTGATAGATCAGTAAATGGAGTGGTAGATTTTTTTGCCAAGCTGGGAGTTTTTTATCTCTTTTCTGGAGTTTTTCTCCTAGAGGATTGAGGAGTCTTTCTTTTGGTCTCTTTGTATTTTTTGTTTTTTCTCTCTTGTTTGGGTCTAATCCTGTTAGACCCTCCCCTTATAATTTTGTTTCCTTCTTTTTAATATCTCTCTCTTTGTTACAGCTCAAAAAAAAAAAAAAAGATCTCTTAAAAAGACAAGAAATTTGCAAGATCAAATAAATTACAAAGACTATCCACTTTAAAGGAGTGATTCCCCACATGCCTCTTGAATGCCCGCATAAATAGATAATTTGAGTCACCTTCAACATGAGGAAATAAAAAATGAACGGTGTACAGGGACATGTTCTAGGTGTTTTCTACATTTAAAGAGAAGGGATCTTAGGATTCTACTTGACGAGCCTCCTTGACCTCTTGGAGCTGTTAATGTTTTCCTTATTGTAGTTGCTTTTTTTCTTTTGGTCCATACCTTTTAGACCTTTCTCTTGTATTTTTCTCTTTTCTTTAATAATATTTTTTCTTCGTTTTTCCAGCTAAAAAACACAAAAAAAAAAAAAAAATAAGCTAATCTAATTTTGCATCTTGTATATACTTGAGGTATATATTTTGTTAGCGGTAGCAGAAAAAATTATATTAATATGAGAATGTTCAAGTACATCAACTGAAAAGGGTCTAGGAGTGCTAGAACAAAAGAGAAAACATAAACAAAACTACAATCAAAGCAAAAAGAATACATCCAAAGGAATATACATTCAGAAAATCTATGCAAAACCCCAGTTTGCTCATCTTCTTTCTTAAAGAAAGAACACACCTGAAGCTGAATTGTTGACTCCATTTTTGGCAAAGAAATCGGTCCACACCATTTGTTGTATGACTGACTTAGGCAAAAGAGACCTCGAGTCCCGAAGCAAGCGTCCTAATGTCCCTAATTGCTTAAGACCCTTAGCCACTTAATAGCATTTGTTGAGGCCCCTTCAATCACTAGTAGCCCTTGCCCATGGACTAACTATAAAGTCAAAGATCTCCTAATAATGAGAAGTTCCGCCTCATTTGAGTCCCTAATCACCACCGACTCTATGAAAACCAATGTTGTGATACCACTATGGTTCCTAAGAACGTGCCTATCCCTATTGGACCTAGTTTTCCCCAAGCAGGTCCATCTAGATTGAATTTCATGACATCTCGAATAGGAGGTTCCCAAGGGACCTTCTGTTTCGGTCTCCTATCAACTCCACTCATACAACCCTCCCATGACATTAGGAAATTGATTGGTTTAAGCCCCTTGAATTCCTTACTGGATAGTAACCACACACATAGCCTCCATTTCTCCCTTTGGAAGAGTTCGCTAACCGCGTTCCACACTGCCTTCACACTAGGTATAAGTCTTGATAGAGACCACGACTCCAATACGCCAACACAAGTTCTATCTAAGACCCAAGGAATTGTTGTATGATATTGTGGGACCCAGTAGACCTTGTGGGCCCCACTTTCTGGACATAGTTGACCAGCATAATCCTAGTTTAGGAAAGCTGACTCACAATATACACGCAGTTGTAGAGATGATTGTAAATTAATGTACTTCCCTTTTTAGCCACCATGAATGGCTCTCCTTGTGTTATATATACATGTATCTCTATATGTTTTAATATAAGAAAAACAATTAGAGAGAAGATTTCTTCTCCAACACTCCGTGTGCCATTTTATCTCCTTATTTTCTTATTATAATTCCACATGGTATCAGCCAAGAAAGATCCCTGACTTGTTTCCCGGACGCTTAAGTTTTTTTCCGTTTCCGTTGGTCTCTCTGTCCCAGCATCTTCTCCAGTCAAGATTTCCTTCTCCGGGCCTAACCTACCCCTGCCGCTTTTGGCAGGGTTATCCATCTGTAGGGTTGGATTTCAGTTTTGCAAGTTCGGTGTTTGCCTTCTGTGCCCTCCACCATCTCGCAATTTTCTCAATCAAAAAACCCTTTTTCCTTGGGTTTTTGCTTCGATCGGCTATCTTCTAGCTCTGCTGGCTCTCGGATCTCACTCACCACTGTCACCCTTGGCCCTGGTCTACATCTGTACCAGTGGTCCCCCCCTTTCGGATTGTGTGGGCCCCACCGGAGATGATTTCCTTCTGTTGCTGCCTGGACGTCTAGGTACAGATCTGGGCCCTTTTCTCCTTTTGATTTGCGTCAGATCTGCCTCCCTGCACCTTGATCGTACATCCTAGGCTTCGCCCTTGCCTCTATCTCTCATCTACAAGCTTTTCGGCTTCACGCGTACTTTGTGGGGTCCACTTCTGACCTTTTTTGTCAGATCTGTTACAGCATTTTTGGGTTCTTATCTGCCATTTCGATTGATTTCTGATTCAGTTGACTAGTACAGCACTATGGCATCCTCTTCTACACCTTCTCTTCCCGATGTGGGCCATTCTGGCTCTCCACAAATTGGACAGATCACGACGGTCTTACTCAATGAGAAAAACTACTTTGAATGGTCTCTCTGCCAAGATATTCTTGACTGCAAAGCAACTGATGTCTTTAATCGATGGTACTACTCCGCCTATCGAAAGGGCCGGGCCTGCACCTGGGACGAAGATAGGTGGGCCACAGACGATCACAGTGGTGTGGATCCAAGGAGCAGAGGAGGAAGATCCTTGAAGATCGAAGGGAAAAACCCTAGTCTGCTGCAAGGAGGAGTGGCAGATATGCCCTAGAAGACAGGGGCAAAAGACAGAGCACGATGCTTCTGAGGAAAAATCCAACCCTACGGATGGAAAGGGTTGGCAAAAACGGCAGGGGTAGATGGGCCCCGCTGGCAAAACCTTCGCCAGAAAAAAATAACTGCTGCAGAAGTGATGCCCAGAAATAGAAAAGAAAAAATTCAAGGGGCACAGAAACCGTCCTTGGCTAATACCATGTACAAAAATAGACTAAAGAAAAGAAATTAGAGAAGAAATTCTCTGAATATTGTATTGATTATGTTGTCCTCTTAGAGGTTACAATATTAAATAGAAAAGAGAGAGAGAATCAATGGAATGGACCTAAAAAAGAAATACACTTAGCGTATCAATCTAATCAATTACAATCTACTTTTGACTTTCAATTTACATTGAATCTAGACATATAATGTGGGTCCCACATCACCAGGCGTATGGGTCCCACAACAAAAACTCCCCATGGCAGACCTATCTAAGTTTAACCTCCACCAAGCCCTAACTATAGGTGATCCACAGTTTTCAATGTTTTCGCCTAAAGCCCAACCATTCTTGTCCTCCAACCTGTATCTCGCGATCAACACCCTAGCCGACAATGTTCTCCTTTCGTTCCCGAATCGCCAACAACACTTTCATAGAAGAGGTTGATTTCTAACCTGATGGTATTATGCCTAGCCCTCCTTTTCTTCCTTTTTTCTATTTAAACACAGCATTGTAGCCTATTTCTGGCACCCAATTTCAGAAATAAAACTATCTCCTCTTTGCAACTTATCAATGGAAGTGGACTTTGGTTCGTATCCAGAGGGGCTTTGGTCGCTACCCCTACTCTTCGAATCCACCACTCGGGCTTCGCTCCAAAACAAGTACCATATTTCAATAATTGTTCAGTTTTTGTGTTTGAGTTTTGATTAAGGCTTAATTTCATTAATTCCTCTTTCTTTAATAATTCATCATTTTAATTAAAAGGGAATACTTTTAATCTTAATTCATTCACAAGAACACTTAATTCATGGGAAACTTGTCGTCGTTGACCGATTATTAACTGGGCTCCAGCAAGTAGCCCGTTCGTAGATACTTTAACGGCTAGGGATTCTAACAACTGTAAGATTATTGAGCCCGAATTCCTGTGAGCATTGGGATAGTTCGGTGAAACGACCCATGCTTGCATCAATAACTACCCCCAATACTACAATTATAACTTTCATTGAGAAACTCAACTATCCTTTCCATGTAACACCTCGGATTTCAGTTAATTATTTTGTATGAAAATAATCCATTTAATTTGTGAACATTAGTTATGGATCTTAAATTGGATAAAGAGTTGGGTCATTGGCCCAATTAAGACCCAACGGTTTTGGAATTGTTTCCAATAAAAATTAAATGGAGTTGAATTTAAATTGGTATTGCAATATTACATAAATAAGGAAGGAGATAATATTGCATGGCTATGCATAGAGGGAATTTGGATTAATGATCATGGCCGTGTATATGAGATAATTAATCCATGATATGCACATGGAATGGAATCTAAGGAAGGATATGCGCACTGGAGAAGATTAATTGAAAGATTACTATGGTCGAATATGAAGGATTTGCATATGTATGGGATATGCGCATGGATCATTTAAAAAAGGGCTTTCTTGATTAAGAATGGCATTAAGGGAATTACAAGAGGGGCGCATGGCACCTTCTTATTTAAGATACACAAGGGGACACGGCAATTGCTATCTTAGCATTGGCCGATTGGAAACTTATAAAGGAGGCAATAAGAGGGGCCATGGCACCTTCTAAAAAGAGGAACAAGAGGGCTCACGGCAATAGCCATTTCAAACAAGGTATTGGGCGAGTAGAATTTTTATAGAAGGGGCACATAAGCACCTTCTAAGTTGGGACCAAGGGAAATAATAAAAGAGAAGGCAATAAGGGGCACACGGCATTACATTCTCTCTCTTTCAAGACTCAATCTCGGCAAGAACAAAGAGAAGAGAAGGCAGCCAGCCGAGTGGAAGATTTTATAAAGGAGAGGCGCATAAGGTAAAAGCTTGGGAGTAATTTCTATTCAAAAGCATCTTCTCTCTCTCTCTCTCTCTCAAATTATATCTCACGGCAAATACACAAAACAGCAAGGTCTTGACGTTGGGAGCTCTTGGCAAGAAAGTGTTCTTAGTTTGTGAAAGATCAAAGAGGAGAAGAGGCTAAGGAAGAGAAGGATTAGAAGAGCAAAATCAACCGAAGGAAAACCGGAGGAGTCGCGGAACCGGTAAGTGGTTTAGATATTTTTGTTTTAATGAAATAAGGAACCATAGGGTTCGGCCATGGTGTATGGCCGAACCCCGGAAAAGCATGGTTTAATTATGGAATAAGATGAACCATAGGGTTCGGCCATGCCATGGAAAGGTTATTAATAAATTTTAATGGATTTAAAGTAATGGGAAAGGTTAATTGTGTTTTAATTTTGAATGGAAACCATGGAGAGACATGGTTTGATTTATGAGTTTAGATGGTTTAAGAGAATGGGATAAACCATAGGGTTCGGCCATGGTGAAGGGCCGAACCCCATGGAAGGAGGTTGCTTATAATTTATGGATATTTTAATAAGGAAAAATATGGGTTTAAATGGTTTAATAAAAAGGGTTGAACCATAGGGTTCGGCCATGGTGTATGGCCGAACCCCATGGAGATGTATTAATAATTCTATTGGATTTAAATGATTGAGGATCATAGATGAATGTTGATTGATTAAATGGATGATGTTACTAAACTTGGAAAGTGTTTAATTATGGAAGCATGGATGCTAAACTTGGAAAGTGTTTAATTATGGAAGCATTTAATTATGGAAGCATGGATGCTAAACTTAGAAAGTGTTTAATTATGGAAGCATGGATGCTAAACTTGGAAAGTATCTAATTATGGAAGCATGAATGTTAAAATGGGAAAGTTTCTATTTTTGGAAGGTGGAAACTAAATTATAAACTTTTAATTTAAGAACTTTCTAATTATGGAATCTAAATTTGGAAACTATCCAAGTATAGTTGGAGGATTGCTAAATTAGGAAGCTTTTATTTATGGAAGTTGAATTAATTTATAAAGGATCTAAGGGTAAGTATTATATTAAGCAACTTGAATTATGGATTCAAATATGGAAGTTGCCATAATTGGAAATTATACACCATAGGGTTCGGCCAAGGTGTATGGCCAAACCCCATTGACCAACTAAGGGATCATATGGGTTTTATGGATCCAAGTGTGGAAATTAATATAATTGGAAAATTTACATCATAGGGTTCGGCCATGGTGTTTGGCCGAACCCCATGAATCAAGTTTTTGGTCCAATTATGAATTTATTATTATTAAATGAATTTAGAAGGATGAACCAAATTTTATGGGTCTTTGATGGACCTAATATGGTTAAAGGAATAGAAGGTTTTATTTATGGTTCCATGGTTGTGGATTATTGGAGGATTCATGTATATAATGTATAAGTGAATGGACTTATGTTTGGAACCAAAATTTAAGGTGATGGCAAAATTGTAAATAGATCAAAATAATAGACATAGGGTTCGGCCATGGTTTATGGTCGAACCCCGTGAATTATTTGATGGACCATGTGTTGGAATATTTTAAGGGACACTTAGAGTGGTTATGCATGTTTAAGGTAATGAGGGATTTAATTACATATAGACTTATGTTCATAAGTTACGTTATTGGTCATGTTATTAGGTATAATGGCATGTTGGTAATTAAGTAAGAATAAAGGACCATGGGTTTGGCCATGGTGTATGGCCGAACCACGTGGGAAATATTTGATGAATCATGTTGGGACTAAGGAACCAATTATGGATATATTAAGTTTATGTATTAATATTATGGATGGGTTTTGGACATAAACCTAAAGTAATGGCAATGTTGTAAATATGAGAATAATGGAATGATAGCCATGGATGACATTTTGGTAATTAAGTGAAAATAAGGGACCATGGGTTTGGCCATGGTGTGTGGCCAAACCCCATGGGTATTGTTTTGATGAACATAGGGTTACGTATGTTGAATTAAATGAATGAAATATTAAATAAAGAGTAGACCAACAGCAATTTGGTAAATAAGTGTGAAAATGATAAACAATGGGGATTGGTTTAAGGACTTAAAATATTGTAAATCAAGTGGGACTTGGTTTTGATTGTTTATTGCATTATAAGGTAACGGGAACTCACAAGGTGTTTACGATCGTGAGCGGTTACCGGACGAAAGACGGAAGGACACGTAGCGGTCTTTGGTAGGATTCCACCTCTTTGAAACCATGGGTTTTTGTACATTGTTTTTATTTTGATTTGATGAATTTATATTGCAAAGGATATGTTTAAAATGGTGATTTTATATGCTATATTTATTTGATAAAATAGCATGTGTTTTAAATATGAGCTTTCAAATGCTATGATTTTGTATAATTGCATAGCATGTGGTATTTGCATCTCATGCATGGCATGGAAGGGATGACAGGTAACCGGGGACCCACACTCCGTCGGGGCGTCCGTAAAACACTCGTGGAGCGATACCTTGATGATGAGAATTCCATCGAGCAGATACTAAGTATGAATACCTTGATGATGAAAATCCCATCAAGAGGATACTATGTATGAAGACCTTGATGATGAGCATTCCATCAAGAGGATACTATATATATCCGGAGATCCACACTCCGTCGGGGCGTCCGTAAAACACTCGTGGAAGGATACCTTGATGATGAGAATCCCATCAAGAGGATACTATGAGTTTGTGATGGGTGGGATTCATTGCATATGATAGCATGGCATGGCATTGAATCGGCATGATTATAACTTTTATTATCATGCAAGGTTTCTGGTTTTTATCAATATGATTGGATCTCTATTATCATACACTGTTTTGGATACGATGTTTTATAAGTATAGTATGATTTATTATACAGAATTTGATATATTTATTATATCTAGATTTTTGGTACTAACCCATGTGTTAACCCTAATTGGAATACCTACTGGGCGCGTTGTACTAGCGCCCTACTTCTACCCTAGTTGATGATACATGAAACAAGGAGAACGATGAACGTCAAACGGGCCAGGCATAGGAGCTTGGAGGATTATAGTTTATATTTTGTTTAAGATACTCACGGGCTTGTATTTTGAGTATCTAGATTTCGGATTGTAATAACTTAGATGAATTTGTTATGGTTGGATGTTTTATTGGATAATTGTGTTATGATAATGATGATTAAGGACTTAACGTACTTTGCTATCTGAATGGAACAGAACTGTGTTCTGTTATGTTTCCGCATGTTTATATTGCTATGTGTGAACTATTTTCTTGGACTGAATCCATACACACATAGGATTGGTCAGTTAAGGGTCGGACTTTAGAAGTTCGGACTTAGCCCACATCGTGACGTCCCGCTCTCTATCACTCTTCGTTTTATAAAAAAAAAAAAAAAATAGACTCTGATTTACAGGAAGAAGCGAGTGAAAAAGGGCGGGGCATTACGTTCCAAACCTACATACCATTCTCCAAAGGGTAGTCAAATAAGCCCTTAACAGTTCAACATTTATTGGATATAGTTAATTTAGTCAAAATTTATTATTTCCAAAG
Source organism: Chimonanthus salicifolius (assembly GCA_013350335.1). Taxonomy (NCBI): domain Eukaryota; kingdom Viridiplantae; phylum Streptophyta; class Magnoliopsida; order Laurales; family Calycanthaceae; genus Chimonanthus; species Chimonanthus salicifolius. The sequence goes on along the minus strand of CM023540.1, from coordinate 46,876,589 downwards.
AAAATTATTCTATGCTTCACCATCCTATTTTGTCAATGTTAACTTATGAAACCATCATAACCCTATTCAATTTAAATGACATGATCGAAGGAACCATACATACAATGAATTAGGCCACAAATCTTTCAGAAAACTTGTGTGTATGAAACCAGGGTCACGCCACCCCACTGTTCGTGCTGGTGAACCTGCACAAGGATATCAAGAAAGAGTTGTAATAATTTAAAATCCAGGCTGGAGCTGTCTATCGCAAGCAATAGATTCTTGGAAATAAAATTGTAAATAATTAACTAAGATAAACTCATGGAAACTTGAAGCATCTATTTTGTATGGCGAACAATTCATTTGACTGGCCCAAATATCACTGTGTGAGAGCAACAAACAGGTGGGCAAAGTAATCATCACCACAAAACGAAATAATTTGAATCTCAGTGTGACAAAGACAATCGATCCAGTGGTGAATGCAACTTTGATCCAATTTAAATTCAGGCTAGCAGCAGTACAAAAGTGGAAGTAGTTTTATTATGTCCATTCCAAGTAAGACAGAAACCTCTAATCCCATTTTCTTAGATTTTGATGTAGATGAAGCATCAATTGGCAAAAAGATCTCCTACACGGTTCAATTTTGCATAATGATTCGGGATAGACACCTTCTCCTCCAAAAAAACACATGTTAGTGCAATAACTAAACAATAAGAAAAATGTATGAATGATGAGTAAATCAAAGAACATAAGAATAACAAAAATAACATAATCCCAAAAGAACAGAAAGAATAGAATATTTTAAAGTTAGTCTACAAGCATGTGTTACCATCAAACAAACCTTTAAAATTTTACAAATTCTTTTACATACAATAAGTGGGAGATAAAGGATAGAAAAAGAACATGTATGAACAAGTCCTCTGAACTGAAGATAAATCACAATTCCCAAAATATTGATTGTTAATTATTTACAACAAGTAAACACTATCATCTCTACAACATATAACTTCAGATCAGTATCTCTATATTATATAGAATGAATTCCCCTTTTTGAAGCAGAAATATTACCATCTAGTGAAAATATACAAGACATGGTTAACCTGCCCTTTTGGATTCATAATGTTTTTCTTTTTTGAGTAGCAATAGTAAGATTTATGTTAATATAGAAAAAAAATACATACAATAAATGTAAATGGTCTAGAAGGAATAGAACAAAGAGAAAAAGAAAGGCAAGAAAAGAAAAAGGTAAGTAGGTAAGCTAGCCAAAGTTGTTCATTTGACTTATATGCCAACCAAAGTTGTTTAAGATCACAACTTCAAGAGTGACTAGGCAAGCTAGGATTGATTTGATATCTTCACACTAGCTTGAGGGAGAGTATCGAAGGATTACACTTTTTGCTAGTGTATATTTTTTATAATCCATAGGAGGATTGTATTTAGTTGAGTTTCCAAATTATCATATAGAATACAGTCCAAGTAACAATCAGATACTTGCCAATTTATTAAGGATGGGTTTGATTGAATGTCTTTGGAACTTTTTTTTTGAGCGGTGACAAATAGAATAATTTTTTTTTTTTGAAAGGTAACGTATTATATTAAAAAAGAGAAGAATGTACATATAAGGATGACTGAGAGGCCACGCCTTAGAACAAAACAACCCTCCCAATTACAAATAGAATAATTATATTAATGATGAAAAGATACAAATGAGGGTATCAAAGGGTCTAAGAGACATAAACCCCCAGATAGCCAAAGTGAAAAGAGCAAAAGTACAAATAATGTCCTCGAATAAAAGCAAAAATCTCCATCTCCAAAAAGATCTCATAGATAAAAAAATGCCAGTAATACTAGAATCCACCCTGTTTTTGGCAAAAAAATCAGCGATCCCGTTTGCATATCTTCTAATCGCCATGAAGGAGATCTCCCTTCCTGAACATAATGCTCTAATTTCTCTTACTATTGTGATCAATTTCCATGGAGGTCTTTTTAACCTTGCCGCCCACTTTATTGAATTTGTAAAGTCCCCTTCAATGATCAGATTACCCCTTCCCATTGAAGACCAGATGGTCAGCGCTTTCCTAATACTAATAAGTTCTGCCTCGTTAGAATCTCTCCGTCCTATGGATTCCGAGAAAACTACCAACGTTATTCCATGCTAGTCACGCAACACGCCCCCTATACCGGTCGGACCTGGTTTTCCTCTGGTAGCCCCCATCAACATTAAATTTAAAGGTATCTGCTTGTGGGGGGTGCCATGGAATCTGGGCTTTGTGTAAACAGGTTGATGCATATTTCAAGCAGTGTTTTTTATCAATTTAATTTAATGTTTTTGGATAAATGTGACCTAAAGATGAACGAACTTGCACATCCTAGTATTTTGTATCTTTTCAGAATAAACAATTTTCTATAAAAGCAATCAAAGACAGAATAAGAACTTACCACACATGCTGCCACGACTGATGGTCAACGTCCCAGCTGGACTCTGCATTTGAGGTCCTCTTTGTGGACCCCATTCAACAAAAGGATCTGCCTCAGAAATACTATATCCACTGGTCCAAGTGACAGTCATCTGAGTATCAAGTATGTAACACCATTAGAAGTATGTCCTCAAATAATTGCATTTGCTCTAGTAGAATCAACACATGCAAACACATAAATAGAGTCGTTTCCATAGAGAACCAGCACATACATAATATTTTCACATATATTAATGTAGCGGAAGCGGGGATGAAAATCAAATCAAGTCAACCCGACGATTATCGGGTCACACACTTAAACACACTCGTCACACGTGCGAAGGGGGCCTTTAAGTCGAGCACAGTGTGAAGGCAATTGGGACTGATTTATTTAGGGCATGCGAAAGGAACTCGAAAAAGGAAATGGGAAACAAAAAGAGGGCAGCGGAAATAGGGAGGCAGCGGAAGAGGAAGAAGAGAAGGGGAGAGTTCGAAGGGAAGAAGAAGAAGAAGATGAATCAGATGAAGGTATTTGGGTACCTGGGCTAAGGACTACTAGCTGGTCACAAAGGCATCTCTGAAAGGCAGTAGAAGTGTCAAGAAAGCGAACGGAAGCAAGAGAAGCAGTGACGAGATCGGCGATGCACTGGGATGAAGCCCAGTCTCGTGCGATGGTGTATTCCTCTTGGGATGAAGCCCAAGATCCGGCGAGATGAAGACTGGAACGAGCCAGTAACGATGGGTCTGCAACAAAGGTAAAAAAGAGAAGATAACCTGTGCTCGAAGGCAAGGGATAAACAAATCTAATTTTTATTTGATAATAATTCAAGAGGTCAGTCCCTCTCTTACATGCATTGTATTTATAAGAAAAATTAAGAAATCAAAATAGAAGAGGACTCCTAAATCAAATAGGAAAGCTACCGACCTAGCTTCCTTATGACACAAGAATTCTAAATTAAAAATAATGCGAAAAGTAGGAAATCCTAAGAGAGATGGGTCTCTCGTGTCCTACATCAGTCCCCCGGTCTTAAAAAAAACTCGTCCTCGAGTTCATCAGGGTCACTCTCATCTGCATCAACTCTGGCATCAGGAACTGGGCTGGTAGAAGACGAATCACATAGTGCAGTAGGCGGGGAGGAGGCAAGAACAAACGTAAAACCATCCTTCTTGAAGGTGTAGGTGTTATAGTGGCTGTCATGTAAGGCGCAAACATCAAATTGCCAAGGGCGTCCAAATATCAAGTCGCACATATCGATGTCGATCACATCGAACAAAGTAGAATCCATATAGTTCCCAATGGAGAAGTGGACTTCACACTGGAAAGTAATCGCCTTGCTATAAGCATCATCGATCCAACAAGCAGGGTGCGGTGTAGGAAGTTTCTGGACAGGGAGCTACAACCTGTCGACCAAGGATTGGGAAACCAAATTGTCTTCACAACCACTGTCAATGGCTAAGAGGTAAGGGAGGTCATGAACTGTGCACGAAGCGCGAAAGAGATGATGGCGCGGAGATGGCGGCTCCAAGGAAGTAGGAGAGGAGGTGCGAATACACAGGAGACATGTTCCCTCTTGAGTGCCATATGTAGGAGGAGGATCAGCTTCAATATTCTCAATTGCATCATCATCCGCATCATGTTGAGTGTTGGGTGTGACAAGCGCCACATTGCTGCGGCATTCATGAGAACGGTGCCCGGGACGGCCGCACTTAAAGCACTTGGGGAGGTTAGGACGGGTGTAGGGATTGGAAGAGGAAGAGGAAGAGGAAGAGGATGATGGATTGGGCTTATTAGGAGGTGGAGGGTTGTTGTATAGGGGAAGCCGGTTCGGAGGTCGTAGTTGTGATGCCTGATAAGAGACTTGGGAAGGGACTAGTTCTGGTTGGTATTGGGGAGGGACAGAGGCGTATGAGGGGTGGGATGAGGTGGGATGGCTAGTGGATTGGGTTGGTGGGGGAGGGTCATCAGTGAATTCTTCGACATTTAAAGCGGCACTGATGGCGATAGTTAAGGCGTAGTGGCAATGGGAAGCAAGTGCGCGGAAAATATCCCATCTCAGACTACGTAGAAAACGGGCAAGTCTTTTGCTCTTCCGTCTCATGAAGATCACTGAGAGAGAGAAGGCGATAGAAGTCATCAACATATTCTTGAACAGAACGTGCACCTTGGTAATAGTCCTGAGGTTTGTTGAATAAGACCTGCGAGTAATGAGGAGGCAGATACCGACTTTTCAAAAGCTGCTTCATGCGGAACCATAGTACGAACAGGAGCCAAATTTTGTCGAGATCTATCCTGTTGAGTTTGCTCCCACTAAGAAGAAGCACCTCCAGTGAGTTTGAAAGCAACCAATGGAACTTGCTTTGCTTCAGGAACAACCATGTATTCAAAGAAACGCTCGACCTTTGTTATCCATTTCATAAACTCTTCGATGTGGAAGGAGGCCATTGAAGGACGGGAGTTCAACCTTTGGTCGATAATTGTTGTTGTCAGAAGATCGGCGAGAAGCGCTAGAATTCTGTGCATTGGGATTGGGTGGGTGGGTGGGTGTTGAGAACTAGTTGCTCAACGTCCTCATCATCCCAATCTTCCCGATGTGGTGGCTTTTCTTTTTTATTCTTGTCGGTGTTTCTGTCAGCAAAATCTGCGATCATGATTGTACGGAATTCTGTGAACAATTCTTTTATCTCTACTTTCATCTCAGCTTTAAATGTATCGAGCTGGGCGGTGGTAACAAACTGATTGTTGTTGGATGCCATCTGAAATTTTCCTCTTTTTTTTTTCAGATTTTTTTTTTTTTTTTTCATTTTCAGATCACCGACGAGGAGCGGAAATCGTCACTGGATACAGGAAACTTTGGCTCTGATCCACTTAATGTAGTGGAAGCGGGGATGAAAATCAAATCAAGTCAACCCGACGATTATCGGGTCACACACTTAAACACACTCGTCACACGTGCGAAGGGGGCCTTAAGTCGAGCACGTGTGAAGGCAATTGGGACTGATTTATTTAGGGCATGCGAAAGGAACTCGAAAAAGGAAATGGGAAACAAAAAGAGGGCAGCGGAAATAGGGAGGCAGCGGAAGAGGAAGAAGAGAAGGGGAAAGTTCGAAGGGAAGAAGAAGAAGAAGATGAATCAGATGAAGGTATTTGGGTACCTGGGCTAAGGACTGCTAGCTGGTCACAGAGGCATCTCTGAAAGGCAGTAGAAGTGTCAAGAAAGCGAACGGAAGCAAGAGAAGCAGTGACGAGATCGGCGATGCACTGGGATGAAGCCCAGTCTCGTGCGATGGTGTATTCCTCTTGGGATGAAGCCCAAGATCCGGCGAGATGAAGACTGGAATGAGCCAGTAACGATGGGTCTGCAACAAAGGCAGAAAAGAGAAGATAACATGTGCTCGAAGGCAAGAGATAAACAAATCTAATTTTTATTTCATAATAATTCAAGAGGTCAGTCCCTCTCTTACATGGATTGTATTTATAAGAAAAAATAAGAAATCAAAATAGAAGAAGACTCGTAAATCAAATAGGAAAGCCATCGACCTAGCTTCCTTGTGACACAAGAATTCTAAATTAAAAATAATGCGAAAATAGGAAATCCTAAGAGAGATGGTTCTCTCGTGTCCTACATCATATATCTTAAAGACCACAATACCCTTACATACGAATAATCATTACCAAATATCATTTTTAAATAAGAAAAACAACTCTTAACTGAAAAATTACTTTCCTGTAACAGAGTTGAATCTCGTAACTCAATAGGAATAAAGTTTCTGTTCTACAAATTCACTCTGTGGGCGTGCCATTGACAACTTCATCCAACGTGTGGGCAGTAGAGAACAACAATTACCCATAAGCAAGAGTAAACTAGCAACCAACGACAAGTATAAAGGAAAGAATTTCTCCTAGGCTTTCTAACATTTAAAAAAGGTGATGCCTTTTTAAGGTCAACTACTGTGATGCCTATATGTTGTGTTATTTTCAAGTAAAACATGATATAAAGTGAAAGATCCACACTTGTCTTGTCTCATCATACCTGATTATTATTGTGGATTGACTTACAACATTTAATCTTTAAACAGAACAAACTCTGATTACCACTATCATAAATGTTCCTTCTCTATTCTACCAAAGAACATGATACCGGAGCAGCAATACTGTATGCTTTGTTGACAAAATGGCTGATGCCTTCAGGCCACAATATCAGTTCGTTTGTATGGATAAATACAGAATATTGGTCGCATGGACTGATACTTCTTATTAGTGAAGATATTAAGCGATCTTCCGCCTCTAAATAATCAAATATCACATTTAAGGAAACAATTGTGGAAGTCCATTAAAAACAGGGATTACAAGTTTATGGAGAATTGATCCTCTTAATATAAAGTTCCTTTCCAAGCATAGAACAGAATTGAACTTTGAGTAGAGAAAAATATAGTATGGCGAGTTTCCAGGACAATGTTGATTGAAAGAGGAAACTCCAATAACCGAAGGGGGATTTTTTTGCATTTCTCTGACAATTGACTTGACACTACAAAAATATGCATCAGTGGCTACTAGAGGGTACAGTAGTATGGACTTTCTTGAATCGTTCAAAAAGTTTGAGAGTTCTCTGCAGCATGAGAAGCTGCTTTTTTTTTTTGGGGTGGGCAGCAGTGTTATTGTCCAAGTCCTTGAGCATGTATGCAATTACATGGATAATGAGGATCCATTTACAACAGCAACGGTTGTCAAACTCTAATAGTTCTACTGAACAAGTAAATTGCTAGATGACCAGTACATTCAAATTACAACAGTCAAATATGATGGGAAAAATTACCTCAAATGCCCTAAATAGGAATGATTTATTTCAGAGGAAAAGGGAACCTAACATAGTTAATTGAATGAGCTCAAGGCCATAATATGAAAAAATATTGATATGCTAGATGAAACATTTCTTTAAATGGTAACCAGTAACATACGGACGATGCCAATATGACAATAAGAGCTTATTTAGAACAAACCTGGAGCAGTCATCAGAAGACCAACTAGAATTGTTGATTGGGAACAAAGATAGAACACAGGCACATAAAATGCCATTTTTTAAAAGAGACTGTAGCACATAGGTGTAACACCCCGATTTTCAAAGATATCAATATTTACAAAAATGCCATTGGAATGGTAAATTAGAAGGTTATGATCGTAGATGAGAAAATTGTGGGGCCCATGGTTCAATTAAGATCCAATGTACATATTTTAAGGTTCAAATTAAAATAAATGGGTAATGTGCATCTAATTGGGTCAAGATGGTTATTTGGGTCAAAGGACCCAATTGGGACCCAATGGGTCATGGTAGACTTATTTGACCATTGGATGAGCTCAATTCTAATTGGGTTAGGCTGAATGGAATGTGAGTGCAATGTAGGATAAATGGGTAAGCTATGTGCAATTGGGTAAACCCCATTTAAATGGACAATGGTCACTTAGATGGGTCATGGCGCCTAATTGGGTCAAGAGGTTCAAATGGGACCCAATGGGTCAAGTTGACCATGTTGACCAGGTTGATCGAGTGGACCATCAAGTGAACTAAAAGAGTTGAGTTAAATCATGTTGAGTTGGGGCTGAAGTGAGTTGGATTTGAATCAAACAATGGAGTTGACTCAAGTGCATTAAATGAGTGGTATTAAATGGGGTGAGTTGAGCTAATGAGTTGGGTGAGTTTGATTGGAAGCCAAAGAGACCATTAATTCAAGTGAGTCAAGTGGGAGGTGAGGAGTTGCCTTGATCTCAAACACCACAAAGACAAGTCCCACATGTTGGGTACTTGGGGAGTAGTTTTCCATGCATGGAATTCAATGGATTAAGATAGGAATCACCTTGGGAGCTTGGAGGGTTTCCATCTCATAATGGAAACCCAAGACCCAACATGGGGAGATGAAAGGGTGGTCTAAGCTTAGGCCAAGTGTCCCATAGTTAAGCCATGGGACTCCTTGGTTAGATCAACATTCATGAGGGTAAGGAGAGGATTTCAAGGGCTGTTTTTACAAAAGATACACACCACCATTGGGCCGAATTCCATTTCAAGAACTTTGAGATTTCCATCTCTTTTCCTCTCTCAAAACCTACCTCCTTGGCCAAACCAGCCCTTGGTGTTTTCACCATTGATCAAGCACGCAATCGGCTAAAGAATTAAGGGAGTAAGAAGGAAGGAAGCAAGGATCAAAAGACAAGAAGAGAGGCTAAGAGGATTGGTAAGTGTTTCATAAAAACTTAGTTAAATAAATTGGTAAAAGGGAGCATGATTTGGCCATGATATGGCCGAATCCATCAAGGGTTTAAACCTTGGTTAGTGCTGTTTAAAAAGGATAAAAAATGGATCATAGGGTTCAGCCACTTTGGATGGCCGAACCCCATGAAGTGATTGGGTTATTTTGATGGTATTTTGGAAGTTAAAAACCATGCAATATTATGGAGATTTTTAGATATCTTAATTAGAAATAAGATGTATGTTTTGGGTTGGCCAATGGATGGCCGAACCCCATGAAAGGATTTGATAAGTATATGGTTATTTTTTATGGTTTTGAGAGATAAAAACCATACAAGGTATGGAAGTGTTAAGGTGTTAAATATGGAGATAAGGTGTATGTCTTGGGTCGGCCAATGTATGGCTGAACCATATTTTTCTTATGGCTAAATTACTATGTCAAAACCATGAATAATTATGGGAAGGATTGAATCAAGGGAACCATAGGGTTCGGCTAAGTATATGGCCGAACCCCATGGACCATTTTATGGGTAATTGGAGTATGATTATGGTTAGAAATTACTAGTGTTTCTATGATGAATAAAAGAAAGGTGAACTATAGGGTTCGGCCATGGGTATGGCCGAACCCCATAGAAAGAGGCATGGGTCATGTTTGGAGGTTTTGAAGAATAAAAATCATGGAACATTAGGAATTTCTTAAATAGATTTTTGGTATGTATAACTATGATGTTAGATTATGTTATTGATCATGAAAGTGCATGAATGGCAAAAGTGTAAATAGATGGAAATAAGGAACCATAGGGTTCGGCCATACATGGAGAGATTTTGATGGAGTTGAGTATTTTTGGAACCATGAAGATGATGAAGGGTTAAGGGCTACATAATTAGATGGAAGGTTGGTAATTAATCTTATGAATGAAGGATTAAAAAAAGACCAAATATAGGTTGGTGAGGTTCGGCCATGTTGTATGGCCGAACCCCACTAAGGTGGATTTGTGGTGGACCTTGATTATTAAGCAAAAATTAAACAAGGGTTAGTTAGTGGCAAAACCGTAAATACAAGTTATAATGGAATGAAAGATTAAAGGACTTGAAAGAGGGGTCAAACCAAAGTGGTATGGTTCGGCCATGCTGTATGGCCAAACCCTACCAAGGTATATTGTTTATATGGATGGTATTGATCAAATGAAAAGGAAGATCAAATCCAAAGTGGGTGAGGTTCGGCCATGGGTATGGCCGAACCCCACAAGATGGTTTTTGGGACTTAGATTTAAATGAAAATTAAATGATTGTTATCTTGACTTGCTGTTATATAAACAAGGTATCGGGACTACTTGAACGGCGCACGAATCGTGAACAGGTGACGGTTAAGAAGAACGAACACTTAAGTGAACTTTCTGTAGGTTTTCCTACCTCCTTGTAACCACATTTTACATATGGTTTTATCTTGATTTTATGAGCTATTGATAAAGTATTATGTTTTCAAGTTAACTGGAATGCTATGATTTATTTACAAATGGCATGTATTATGTACTCATTGACATCTCATGCATGGCATGGGGTGATGAATGTGGAAACCGGAGCCGGAATGCCCGTGATGCAACTGTGGGGCCTCCTTAGGCGATGAGAGTCCCGCCAGGAGGAATATCTTGATGATGAGAGTCCCATCAAGAGTAAACGAAAGAGCATTGTGGGTTACCTTGACGATGAGAATCCCGTCAAGTGATGGCTATGTATATTTGTGATGGGTGGGACTCATTACATGTGCTTACATACATAGCATTGTTTTGTAAGTATTTGACGATCATGTGTTATATGTTATATGCATGTTTTTATACTAACCTTGTGATAACCCTAATCGAAAGACCTATTGGGCGCGTTGATCTAACACCCTAATTCTATCCTTAGAGGATGATGCAGGAAAAGGAAAGTTCAAGGACCGCGAGGGAAGCCAAGCATAAGAGCTTGGGTGTTGGGATGGAGTTATTTATTGACATTTGAATACATTTATATGGTCATGTAAAATTTAGTAATACTGCTATGGTTTGATTTAATTTGAATGAATGGTTAGTTTAAAGTAATCATAACTTGTACTTTGCTATCTCATATGGAATAGATTGTTATCCTGTTGTTATTCCGCATATTTGATTTATTCCGCAAGTTTTACTTAGTTCCATGTGTGGATTGGTTTTCATGATCTTAGTCCATGCACACATGGGTGGCCAGTTAAGGGTCGGACTTTGGAAGTCCGGACTTAGCTCGCCTTGTGACTTTATTTTAACTTTTAAAAAAAAAATTAGACTCTGATTTTCGGAAGGGTGGAAAAGGGCGGGGAGTTACAATAGGAAGGTGCTCGCCACCACAACCACATAAGTTGCAACTTTGAGCCATATTACCATTCAAAAAAGTCATGTAACCATTAAATAATTTCCATGGTCCACGGCTGGTCCATACTATAATGGATAGGGACATCCCCGCCACATGATGTGGTACATATGTGGACTCATTTATTGGCTGTAAAAAGGATAATGCGATATGTAGCTGGCACATGATTTAGGCATCTGGTATCCCTTCGACACATCCCCTTCCATTGCGGGATACACTGATGTTGACTAGGTAAAAACCTAGATGATAGAAAGTCCACTAGTGGCAGATGCTTCTACATTGGCAACTGGGGATACACTGATGTTGACTGGGCAAAAACCTAGATGATAGAAAGTCCACTAGTGGCAGATGCTTCTACATTGGCAACTGGGATACACTGATGTTGACTGGGCAAAAACCTAGATGATAGAAAGTCCACTAGTGGCAGATGCTTCTACATTGGCAACTGTTTGGTATCGTGGCAGAGCAAGAAGCAAAATTTTGTGTCCTTGTCAACCGCCAAAGTTGAATATATTGCTACACCAAGTTGTTGTACTCAGCTATTGTGGATGAGACAAATGTTAATGGACTATGGTATTGAAAATGGAAACATGAACATGTCCTGTGATAACACTAGTGCCATTAATATCTCTAAGAATCTTGTCCAACACTCTAGAACCAAATATATAGACATTAGACATCACTTCATCAGACAGTTAGTGGAAGAAAAGAAGATGAAGTTTGAATATGTGTCAACAGGAAACCAACTGGCAGACATCATGACCAAACCCCGAGATGCAACTAAATTTGTAGACTTGAGAAAATCCATAGGGGTATGTGCCATGGAGTCTATATGAGTGTTGTCCTGCTGTTGTTTTTTTATGTGATATATTCATTCCTTAGCTTATATTTGATACTATCTTGTTGTGGAGTGAATCTTTGTTATGATTAATCTATAAGTATATTTTGATGTTTATGTGAATTGACGATTATGTGTGTTTGGAGAGATTCCTCAGTTGAATCTGTATATGTGTTGTTATTCCCTCTAATACTCCCTTCTAACTCCTTGTTACCCTTTACCCCCAATTATTGGTATATCTTTGTCAATTTGGTGACAAAAAGGGGGAGAGAAAAATGTGATGAATTCTCCAATCCAATGAATAAGGGAGAGAAATTTGATAAAATCTTCAACTCCAAGTGAACAAATGTGTGAAAAAAGGGAGAATTTCTGTGAAAGGGAAAAATTGATATAGGGGGAGCAAAAGAATTAATTTTCAGCGTATTAATTCCGATAAATAGGGGGAGAAAGCAAAAAGAATTAATTCTAACATATAGAGGGAGAAAGCTTCTAACATATAGGGGAGAAAGTTACTCCACCTGGAATATGTTGTGAGTTGTATTGTTTTTGCAGGCATATTCACAATGAAGCTGATAGGCATTCTCAAAGAAGACAAGAGCCAAGCAAGCATGTGTGTATTGTTGTTGTCTTGAGTCTCTTGTATAGTTGCATGTAATTGAGTTGTAAATTTTGAACTCGTTGAGATGTAAGTTATGTAAGTCGAGTTTTATATTTAGGTCTCGTGGTTTTCTCATGAAATTGACAAAGAGGAAGATTGTTAGAACCACAGTTTAATTTGTGTTCCCGAGTGTTCTCAATTATGTGTTAGTGTGTCTGTATGTATGTCCAACTATCCATACCTTGCCTCTAGAAGATTGTGAAAATGGAGACCAGATGAGTGACTGTGGAAGGCAAAGCAACAACAAAGGAGAATGAGTTGAAGGCTAACCAAGTCAAGTAAAATGGACCTAGGTAGACCTAGACGACCTAGACTTACCCCTAGTATAAACCTTACAATCATGGCCCATAATTGGTTTATTAAAATTGGATTCCAAGTGTGAGAAGTCCATATGTTGATTTATGAAAAATCAAGATTTCAGTATACTGAGGATTATCTTCAGTATTCCGAAGGTGGACAACAGTCCTGTGAAATTTCAGGACTTTCGGTATTCTAAAGGATTTGTTCAGTATACCCCGATGATGAATGTTCGGTATTCCGAAGGAAAGCTTTAGAAGATTGTCCAGAGAGCTTCAAAAGAATTGCTCTTTATTCAAGTGTGTTCAATATTTGGCCTAACGGTCACGATGCCCGCCTCATGAAGCGGGGTCTTGAATTCGTCTCATGCTCAACCCCAATGGGTCACTCCCCGTAGACTTAACCGGTGTGTGTGGATTGGGAGGTTTACATATGCCTGTGGGAATAGTCTCACCTCCAATGTGAGGTGGGGATACCCATGATATCAAAAAGGTATAACGAAGGAAAGTTTCGGTATTTTGAAAAAAAAAAGTCTGTGTTCATTATATCGAAGACTAGCCGTTGTGCTAAGTTGGCTTGTGTCAAGGAGTTGACTTTAAGTTGTCATGGAGTTTCGGTATTCCGAAGGTGTTGTTCGGAATTTTGAACAGACAGTATTTGGGCTTCGATCTTCCGAAATAAGTCATCGGTCTTCTGAAGATGACGGTTGGGACAAAATTATTTAAAGAGGTCCCTCATGGAATTTTGAGCAAATTTTTTTATTGCAGATTTTTCAAATAAGAAAAAATTAAGCACTCATTGAGAAAACCATGGTGAATCCTTGAGAGATCATTGAACTCTAACTAGTGTATTATTCTAAGTTTGAATTCTAACATAGAAAACGTTTAAGGTTTGATGTTGGGAGCATTCAAGGCACACTGTGTTGATTGGAATTGAAAGTGGTCTAGAGAGATCTAAGTTATCTTTAGGTGAGTCCTAAAAACCTAGAGCCCAAAACTCCTCTTTTACCTTGGTTGATCGAGCACATTGCGGTGGATCTGGACAATCAACAAGGAACGTGAATCGAGGAGACTGAAGCAAGTACGCTTCGTGCATGATTGGAGCATTCTAACACAAGTGTAGCTTGTAGAGTTTGTTTTATATATCATTGTGATAAATCGTTTGCGGTTGATAGTGGATTAAATCTGTGATCGAACCACTGATCAAAAGTCTGTGTGTCTGTTGGTGGATGTAGATTTGTGTGATCGAACCACCGAATCAAAAAATCCTATTGTAAGTCATTTGGGTGTGCCCCTACATTTGAGTTAGTGAAATTTCAGATTACCTGAGTTTGGGTGGATCTAAGAGTGGACGTAGATCTGTGTAACCGAACCACTATAAATGCATATGCAGTGGTTGATCTATGGTGCATGCTTGTTCATATGTGATTGATTTATATTGTTCTTAGTTCATTTTTATTCATAATTGATTTAATTAATTGCATTTCCTATGTTCTTTGATTATCTGCTAATTGGATAAATTAAATCAAGCATTTAAAATTTGGTCATTATTGTTTCGTTGGTATAAGAGCAATTCATCTAATAGGACTTAATTTGGGCCTTCTAGTTTTAACAATGTAGTTTTATTCCACATAATTTGAATAAGTCCTATTCAACCACTCCCCCCTCCCTAGGACTCTCCTTGGCTTATGCATTGTCTCATTATCAATTGGTGTCGTAGACATACCGATTAGCATAGTGCATTTTCACCATGTACTCTATATATTCATGTAGTATCTCCTATTAGAAAGAAGCAATACAGTATACAAGAATCTCTCTCTCTCTCTCTCTCTCTCTCTCCCTTTTACTCCCTCCTTTTCCATTATTTTCTTCTTTTTCTCATTTTCCTTATAACAGGTTCTGCATGGGATTATAGAAAATAGGTGTTCTATTATTATAGATATGCTTCAGAACACCTATGCATTCCTACGATCTTTTTTTTTTTTTTTTTGAGAGAGCGAGAGAGAGAGAGAGAGAAAACAGAATTTATTAGGGAGAAGAGATGATGTACAAAGGGAACAGCTAGCCCAAAGAGGAATTGAGCTAAAGCAAACTAGCAGGAAAATACAACCACCAATAAATCAGCAAAACAGGAAAAATATTTATGATCTATATTACATTACAGGCTAGATTTCCATCCCTCCCTAAAAAGATTAAGGCAGTCCCACAAAGACCTAGGATGAAATACATAGCACTCAGTTGCCATGAGGCAGAGGAGAAGGATGACACTGATGCTTAGGAGGGATAAAGGCCATTTTAGAATCATATGGACAAATCTAATCACAAGTTCACGAATTTTCTCCAATCTGAGGAATATTTCCAATACAAAGGTTCTAATGCACACTCATTCTGGCCACTAAAATAAAAGTGCAAGAGGAGGATGATAATTCAGGCACCCAAATGCAGGTAATTTACATATTTAATAAATCATTGTTAGCATCAACATATCACCATCTATTTGTGGTTGCCTTTTTGAGGTTTAGTTTTCCCTCTCAGATTGTTGAAAAGATCAGAACAATGAATTCTTACTTCAAAAAATTAATTTACTGGTTAATACCACCAGAGTGAATTTATAATACTACAGAAAGAATACTTACTTCATTCCAAGACTTTCCTTGAGCCAAACGAGGATAAAGAGGTGCCTTTGGATTAGCAAAAGTTACTGTATTGGAGACTGCAATCAGCTTTGGCTGGCCATTTCAAGAAAGATGCTAATTTAAGTTAGCATTCATCTGAGTAGAAGCACCAACCTCTTATACAAGAATATAAAGCAATGATAACAAATTCCTAACCATTCTAACTGACAATCCTCATCAATACAAATGGGATAGAAATAAATAGAGATCAAGAAGCCAGTCACTCTGGCTTTTTTCGACACGATCAAAAGTGAGATTGAAGATTCTGAAAACAGATGCTCATTGTTCTTGGAGAAGCAGCAAATTGGAAAAGACCTTTGGAAAAAGATAAATTTTTAAGTATCTGTTCAATCTCACCCAATATACAAGCATGTCATGGGTCCTAAGTCATTTATGTCCTCTTATCACTGTAAAATAATAATTACTGACTTCGTTGATAAACTTAAATCATTTTCAATTTCTAACCCCATGACAAACTTGGGGTGTTGATATCACATCCCACAATATCACATGCATCGAGATGACCAAAAAACCATAATTACAAAAGAAAGACATCTCATCACCAAAAACACTATCCTTGTGAATCATAAATGGTAGACACCCTAGATTGTTGAATGAACTCCCTGTTTCGAGAAAAAGTATGTAACTTCATTGGTCGATCTTCTAACTTGAGAAAAAGATATTTCTTGATCGATAAGTAGAGCCTTAATCTCCCTAACCACTGAATCAGCTTCCACGGGGGTCTCTTCACTCCCGATACCCATTTGACTACATTTAGCGACTCACTTTCAATAACAAGTTTGCGTAACCCTAGGGAATTCCAAATAGTCAAAGCAATCCTAATGCTGAAAAGCTCCGCCTCATTCGATTCTCTCCTACCTATCGACTCTAGGAAAACAACTAAAGCTTCCCAATGTGATCACGCAGGGCTTAGGACTTCGTCAATTCTAGTCGGGCCCAGTTTTCCCCTCGTCGCTCCATCCACATTGAACTAGAAAAAACCTTAATGTGGGGGAGACCAGGGGGTCAATTTCTTAGTCTTAGAGACTCTTGACATAGAACCCTCCCATGAGTTCTAGAAATCCATTATCTTGGACCCTATGAAGTCTGTCCCTGATAAGAGCCAAGTGCACAATCTTCATTTGGCCTTGTGGAATAATTCCGCAGCCTCTAACTCCTTTGATTGAAAGATTTTTTAACATTGTTTTCTAACATGACTAAAATATTACAACACCCTTCCCTCTTAGAACCTAATAAAAATAACTGTATATTTGTCACCTAAATGTTTAGTGTAAAACCAGTATATTATTTTTTATTGGTATTATTTTCACACCTTATTTTCATATGAAATTAACTTAGATAAAATTTTATTTAAATACAGTGTCGTATCCCCGTATCCTATTCTTTTAGAATCGCCATGTCCAACACCTCCTACCCATGTCAAACACCAATACTCGTACCCATACCCATGTACCTTAGGATGCAACACAAGTTGTCTAAGTTTTCTACTTTGGAAAATCTTTTGATGAAGAAGAATATTAGGATGTCTATACATTTTAATTTAATGGTTATGTTGATTGGTCAAAAACCAACCTATGAAGAAGGCCCACCAATGATGAAGATTTAGTTGGGCTGCCAACAATTTCACATACCCTAATATCACACAAGAATTCCACTGAATAAGACTTTAGAGCATATTGTTGTCGGATATATACGTAATTATATAAAGAGATAAATATGTGAAGAGAGTAAATTGAAAGGGGATGCATCATATAAAATACTGCAGCGGTGCATTATATTTGGGATTGGTTGACTTTACTTTTTTTATCTTTCAGTGTTTATTTCAAAACACATTTATATTCAATTTTTATATATAGAAAATCAGAAAAATTCATTACTTCTCAATTTTCTTTCTCCATTCACATTCTTTTCTCCACATTTTCTTTATTTTATATTGTCTTTCTCCACATTTCCCAAGTAACATGGAATCATTCAGGAACGATTGCATTTGAATTCCTAGGCGTTGATCTTCGAAACCAGTCTTTCTGAACATCAATTGTTTTCTCAAGATTTCATCTCTCTTGTAACACCCAAGACAGATTCTCCCCTGAGAATTTCTATTTGTCGTGGGAAGGCTGCATGAAAGGGGTTGGGAAATCTAGGAAACGTAAAGTCGAGTGGGTAGTGCCTCCCTTAGGCTATATAAATTCAATTTGGATGGAGCAGCAAGGGGTAAACCAGGGCCGGCTGGTATTGGAGGGGTGTTGCATGATGATAGGGGTAGGACGCTTTTAGCATTTTCTTAGCCATTAGGGATTATGGAGTCAAATGAGGCAGAACTGAGAGCAATCAAGAGAGCTCTCCAGGTTTGGACTAGGTATAGAATCGGTAATCTCATTATCGAAGGCGACTTGACCAATGTCATCTCCTGGACTAGTAATAGGAAATCTCCCCCATGGAGGTTGATAAGCATTACTTGGGACATCAGGAGGCTATGCAGGGCAGGAGGCATTTCTTTCATTCATACACCTCGTTTGGTGAACAGTGTGGCCAACTTATTTGCAAAAGTAGATGTTCACAAGCAAAGACCTGCTTTGCAACTGTTTTCATCACATCAACCTTGAGAGAATAGGGATTAGGGGACTCCTCTTTGTATCTTTTGTTAGGAGGGGTGTTTGTTCTTATTTTGTTGTTCGATCCTTTTTGCTTTTTGTTTTTGTTTTTTTCTTCTCATTTTTCCCTCTTTCTTCTTCTTGGAACCTAGTATAATTCTCCTATACTTGATTCCCTCTCATGTACTCAATCCTTGTTCTTTTTTAATGAATGAAGTCGTTAATGTTTCACAAAAAAAGATTTTTCCCTATTGTCATCATTCGGTTCATAGGATAGTTCCAACTTTTATCCTTAGATCTGCTCGCTACATGTGGATTTGGACTTCATACCCCATTATATCACATCATTTTCTACCTAGATTCCATCCATAAGGTTGGTTTTAGGGTTCACCCACATGTGGGGTCCATTTGAATTGGTTTGGATTTTGACACCTATGAGCAAAAAAAAACCCAGTTTTATGCAAGATTGCTTTAGATAACCAAGGATCAGATCTTCGTGAGACTTCACCACTGTAGTCACCCCTTTCCCTGTAGTATCTGGTTGACCTAGGGTTTCGGTCAACTGTGGGACCCATTTTGCTAGATTTTCATATCTGTTGCAGGGATGTCCACCAAGCTGTTTTTGCCCAGATTTGTGCTTTCGAGCTCTTATATGGCTGAGATTTAATTGCTACAGTCGCCCCTACTAGTCCTTAATTTCCACAGGATGGATTCTGGTCTCGTGATCTGTGGGGCCCACTTTTTCTCAGTTTTTACATACGCTTCGTTGTGTAACCTTTCTTTTTGGTTTTTTCCATTACATATGCTATCTTGGAATTCTTTTCTATGATCCGGTGATTGTGTGGGGCTCCAACTCTAAATTCCGGTGACTATTGCCTTGCACATTGTGTAATGACCCGACTTGGGGTAACAGGTCAGTTGTGACGGGTAAAATTAATTTAGAAAATGATTGTAGTTTAAATTGATTTGTTAGTTTAATTTGATAATTTTATTTGGAAAAACACAATTGAATTTAGGGATTTAATATTAGACCCCGATTTCACACTTTCTACCCAATAAGAATTTACAAATTTATCCCCTTTGAATTAAATTAAGGGAATGAAAATAAATTATCAACTTAGATTTTAATTCCCCTAAGTTAAAATCACAATTGCAAATATTCAATTAAGAATGTGAAATCAATAAATAAATTCCAATTTTTAAGTGTGTAGAATTTAATTGATGATTGACGAAATTAATAAAGGACAATTTATTAAAATCCTTTCACCGATGGGATTCCTTATTCAGATTGGACTCTTCTTCTTCCTTATTCGTTTAGGACTCAAATCCCTATTTAAATGGAAACTGTCCAAAATCCTTTCATCAATGAGATTCCTTGTTCAGATTGGATTCTTCTTCTTCCTTGTTCGTTTGGAACTCAAATCCCTACCTAAATGGAAACTGTCCAAAATCCTTTCACCAATGGGATTCCTTTACCAATAGGACTCTCCTTCCCTTTAAGAGACCTGCAAACCCTTCCCTTCTTTTACCCTTTTCGAAACAGCAACCAAATCTCGACGGAATCGCAGCGGAAACCTCAGCGGAAGAAGGGAAAGAAAAACCCCAAATCTCTCTTGAGTTCTTATTCCTCCTCTCCTCTTTGAAGACCAAGTTTCGGTTCAAGCAGCAGAGTTCGGGACCACCGTGTGACCAGCTTTTGTCGTCTTTGTTCCCAAATTACAGTAAGTAATAGGCATGTCCCTCTAATTTCCTCTATGTTCTTCTTCTCCCATGGGTTTCTTCTTTCTCTTCTCCCCTTTGTAAATTTCGAGCCAGCCAACCAGCCAATCCTTGTTGGATGGTGATGATTTTTCCCTTCTTCATTCAGCGGTAGGATCAAATAAATTGGTGACTCAGATATGCCCCAATCCCTTGATCCGTGAACAGTACCTGCCCAGTTTTCTTCCCCAAATAACTAAATGTGGACTGATTTCAACCTCCGTAGAATCTGCCCTTAACCTCTCTAGTTTTCGCCCAAACCAGCCAGCCACCTTGTTCGTTTTATGTATGTTGGCCATGCCTTCTCCTCCTAAAGTTTTTGTTATTTGTTTAAAATTAAGTAAGCAAGTTGGGAAAACTGTGAATTAAATAAATACCCAGATTCTCCCATCTTCAATCAGTTTTACCTATTCTTTTATATAATATCTGCAATATATGGTCACAGTTATTATTAAATATATAAATATGTATGGATATATATTTCTAGATTGAGCCAACTTAGTGGCTGCTCTTAAGTCTCTGTTTTCAGTTTAAAACCAGCAGATTCTGGACCCGGAAACAGCAGAATAGTCCTGCAATCAGATCTGGTTAAATTCTTAAACCGTTAGAAACCCTTTGCCTACACTGACCCAAGAATTGCTTGCAGTCTAAGCCTGCATAAGATTAAGAACTCTTCTGAACTGGGCCAGCAAACCCAGTTCAGTTTTGTTACTGTTAAATGGGCCAGATCGGTGACTATCTCTAATATGTCTAACCCCTATTTTTTGTTTTGAGTCACATGTATAAAACCGACAGTATGTGCACTCATATATGTATATTAAATCTACTAAACTACAACCTGAATTTATTAGCTGTATGTCTTTCCCAGCGATATAATTATCATTCTATATTTTTTATAAGGGTTAAAGATATGATTTTTAGACTTTAATAATGACCTTTGTTTCAAAACATATATGGTTTTCACTTTAACGTCATTATTACCCTTGTAATCGTTATGGTTTTATTTAGTTAAAGTATTTAGTATATTTTTAAAAGTTATGACTCCAACTGTCTATTTACTTATAGGATTTGATTAAAAGTATTAGTAATTTAAAGGAGAATCCATCCTTTTTACAAATAAGGTTTTATCATCGTATTAGCATTGAGTGTGATTAGGCATGTTATAGACTCAAGACCTTCACTCTAAGCCTGTGACCTTAGATTTACCTTAGAAGGGGCAGTAGGATATAATCCTCCACTTTGTAAATAAAAAAAACTTAAAGAGATTAACAAACATCAGTTTTTAATGGCTTAGAACATTCAAATTAATTTGCAGCAACTTTGCAGTAAAGACTTGCCTATACAGCTTTGGATTTCTTGCTAGCACCATACATTTCAGACGATTCTAGGTGAAGGAAACAATTCACTACATACCATGTTTACAATCTTCTATTTGTTGTTGTGCAATGAAAATTATGCATTGTTTTGTATGTTAGAATATAATTGTTGGATCAAAAGACTGGATGCATGTTACTGATGGTTATAATCCGGTGCTCACTCACAGGAATGTAAAGGAGATCTTGCCTAAATATTATATTGGTCGTGAGGAGATCCAGTCCGCCCGGATTGTGAAATCTAACCATTAATGTATTGAAAGATCCAACGATTTTATATTTGTAGATTAATGATTAATTGTATGGTATTGTTGAATTTCAATCTTGATGGTACATGTTTGAATGTTGGTCTATATGATTCAAATCATTATGATGCTTGAATTATTGCTATGTTTATTTCAAGGTATATGCATGCTATAGTAAATGAGATATCGATTATGATGCAATAATCTGCTTAGAATGGAAATCATAATTCTATAAGTATGTCATGATTAATTAAGCATGTTGAAATGGCATTGAGCATAGCATTCTCATATTCATAGCAATGGGTACGAGGATGCGATCCATGATTGTCACGAAGACTACGACGGTGGTAGTATTGTTAGCCTCACTTTAAGTGGGAAGACTATTATGGTAGATGAGATGTGATATCCGTGACAAGTTATGAGGGCTGTTATTTGGTGGTAGGTTGTGTTATCCTCACTTCATGTGGGAAGGCCATTAAGGCGATGTGTTATCCTCGATTCGTCGGAAAGACCACCAAATATCAGTAATTATAATAATGGGTTGGAATATGGCATTTAGGCATTAAGCATTACATTTTGTAAAGGCTTGAGCATGAAATAAATTGTTATTCTTGCTTATTTGAAATATCATTGAGGAAGTAGGGATATCATATGCTATGTTTGTGTTATTGTTTTCTTCACTGGGCATGGAGCTCATCCCTTATATTGCAGGCAATCCCTTGGACTTGGGTCTGAACGATAATCACAACTGAGCTTAGAAGGCGAGGAGTCGATGAAGAATTCGTAGAAACGCTTAGTTAGTGCAGAATTTATTATTTAGATTATAAGTTAGTTGTTTAATTGATTTGAGACTTTGAGAAAGTTGTTTATTCTTTTATTTTTTAATTTGTGAAAACTTGGATAATGAATTCAAGTATGGATTAATTTTGAAAACGCTTTAATGTGATTATTATGGGAATGTGAGTAAGTGATGCGTTTAGGAATCCTTATGTGAGTGATATTTATCCCTTTAAGTTATTTGGAAACTCAAATGAGATGTTAAGTCTTCTAGCAGGTTGTGGACTTGAGGAATCTTAGTGGTTTGTGAACGTAGTTATGTTTGTTTTGAATTTAGCCACAAATTTTGATGTAAGACTCGTTTAGGGCAGCAAGGTAATGTAATTTTGCACAGTCAGATCACGCCCGTTTAGGTGTTGGAAGGCAGGGCGTGACACATTGGCTATCATTTTGCACATTTTTGGTGCCTTATAGTTCCTTATCGCATCCATGGACAAGAATGATGTTTTTTAGCAACCCCCCTTCTGATTCAACCTATATTGACAAGATCACTATTGAGCTTCTCAATGAGCATAATTATCTCCAATGGTCCCATTCCGCAAAATGTATATTAATGTCAAGCGTAAGACAAATTATATTGATGGGAGGGCGTGGAACCTGATTCTAAAGATGCATCAGATAGGGATGAAAAGCCAATAATTATTTGGTGCAGACTTGGCTATTCCACTCCATGGAACCCCATATCGAGCACATGATCTATATGCTTCCGACTACCAAAGATATATGGGATATGATCCATAATATGTATTCTCAGAAGGACAATTATCCTCGCATCTATCAACTTAATCAGCACATTGCCCATCCTCGTCAGTGGAAGGACTCTATATTACTCATTACTACACTCAGGCTTGAGATCGATCACTTTGAACAGCTTAAGTTTGTTTCTTCAAAATATATTCAAATATTCAAGCGGTACATTTTTGAACTACTAACAGGTCTTAACCCTAAACTTGAGCAGATTCGAGCTCAATTTTTTTGCCAGAAATCGCTTTTGTTACTTCCGATGTCTATTCTGTTCTTCTTCAAGATGTGAAACGGCAAAAAGTCATGCAGCCAGCCTCTATTGTTATGCAGCCTGCTCCTGTAGATCAATTTGCTCTTGTTGCTTATGGTCCCACATTTTCCATAGGGGTTGACATGGCTACTCCATAACTCCCACCTGCCAAAGGTCCAAAGCCAAAGAAAGGGAATTGGTTTTGCACCTACTGTAAAATTACCAACCATATTGTAGATTCTTAGCTACAAATTACATGGAAAGAAACCTGCTAAACAAGTACACTATACAGAGGCTCCACCCACACCTGTGATGTTATCCAAGTGCCTGCCATGAATTTGAGTCCACACAACTTCAACTGAAGATCATTCATTCCTCTAATACATTTGTTGCTACTGTTCAAACAAGCATTGTGCCATCTACTTTCAATGTCTCTTCCAGCAGTTCCTCAATTACAGATTCGGGAGCTACAGACTATGTGGCAGGTATATCGAACCTTTTTTCATCCCTTTCTCTCTATCTCTCATGGTCATGATAAACTCGCCAATGGCTCCTTTACTGACATTGAGGGTAAACGGACCATTCCCTTGTCATCTTAGTTTGGTCTCTCATCTGTCTTACATGCTCCTTCGCTTTCTTGTAATTTGCTAACTGTTCACTTACAAAATCATTGAATTGTTCTGCGACTTTTTATCCATCGCATTATATTTAAGGATCTGGTTTCGAGGAAGACGATTGGTGGGGATCTTGAAGGTCGGGGATTGTACATCTTTGATCCTACATTTGGTTTAGAACCTGTTGCATGTGCCTCCTCATCTCAAAATACTTGGCTTTGGCATTGTCATCTAAGTCACTGTTCAATAGAACCTTTTGAAGCAATTTATTTCTTCTTTAGATGTTAATAATTTTGTGTGTGAACCATGTCAATAAACATCATAGACCATTTGTTCCTTCTTCTCGTAATAACAATTCATCTCTTTTTTCCTTAAAACATTATGATGTGTGGATGTCTCCTTGCATTTCTCATAATGGCTTCAGATAACATGTCCCAATACTCCTAAACAAAATGGTGTCGCTGAAAGGAAAAATTGACATCTTCTCGAGATATTGCTCATTCCTTATTGTTCACTATTAATATGTCTAAGTCCTATTAGTTTGATACTGTTCTAACTGCATGTTACTTAATCAACCGCATGCCATCTCATGTGTTAAATAATAAATCACCCCATGACATACTTGCACTGCATAAAAATAAATTTGTCATTCCTTTACATGTTTTTGGTTCTCTATTTCGTACATCTTTTTCCGGTTGATAAACTTTCAAAGCGATCTATTAAATGTGTTTTTCTAGGTTACTCTCCTTCACAAAAGGGGTACGAATGTTTCGATCCAATGACCAGAAAATTGTATGCATCCATGGATGGCACATTCGTTGATCATCAACTTTATTTTCCCAAATCATTCTATGTATCTTCCTTGTTAGCACCGTTAGTTGCACGTATATTTTATGATGAAGATTCTCCTTCCATGCCTTCAACCAGCTTTAAACCTTTGCTTGTGTATCGACGAAAAGACGGGTCTGCAATGTCACCTCCCACACTTCATTCATCTGATACTCCAGATCATCCACCCACCTCACTTGACCTTCCCATTGCCTCAAGGAAAGGAAAATGAGCGTGATTTGTACATCCTAAAGCTTAATTTGTGTCATATGAATATGTTTCTCCTTCCTATTATGGCTTTCTCACTTCATTATACATGGCACATATACCTAAGAAGAATGATGTTGCTCTTTGAGATCCCTCTTGGAAAGCTCGTATGGAGGAGGAATTAGCGACACTAGAATGAAATCATATTTGGGAGATGGTTTGCTACCTCCAGACAAAGCTCAAGTTGGCTGCAAGCTAAGAAGCACCGGTACGGGTGCGTGTATCAGATACGACACATATCCGATACGGGGGTACGGTAAATTTTGAAAAACTAGGATACGGGTGTAGTGGGATACGCCGAATGAAAACAAATATATTTATATATATATAAATATCAACAAAATAAATTCAGATATTTACAAAAAACATCATAATAAATAGTTTGTAAACTAATATGTCAAATATACAGCAAACTCGTAATTAGTAAATCAGTTTGTAAACTAATTAGTTTCTAATCAGAAAAAATCTAACCAATAGAAACATGAACATATCAACAAATTTATTAATTAAAAATAGATTTTAATTTTTGGAGAAATAAAAAACAATTTTTTTATTTCATAACTTTTGAAACATTTTTTAATAAATTACAGTTCACTGAATTTTTAGTAAGATAATAACTATAATTATTAATAATAATTATATGATTCTTTTTAAAAAATAGCATTAATACTAAGCCTTAACATTAAAAGTATTAATGAAGGTTTTTTCTAAATAACAATACTAAAATTATATATAGTTATTTATTTATAACTTATCACAACTCTAATGTCCCATTAAAAATTTAAAATATCTCTAAATTTCTTTAAACACGTAATCTCTCTCTCGGTTCCGATCTCCGACCCCTGATTCTCTTCTCCTTCTTCCCTTCTTCTTCTTCTTCTTCTTCTTCTTCCTTCTGCTGCGAAGGGACCCTCCCTGTTGCGACTCCAACGCTGCTACACTTGGATTTTCATCGCCCCCTTTTCTCCTTCGTCGCCGGCAGAGGTTCGGGCTTCCGCCGCGGCCCAAACTCCAGGCTTCTTGTCCTTCTCTTCTTCTCGTTAATCTCATCTTCCTCTCCCTTTCTCTCTCTGGATTTCCCCGATTTCTCGGTGCCTTTCCTTGATTTTTGATGGTTTTCCTTATTTTCAACGGTTTTACTTGATTTTCATCAGTTTTCCTTGGTTTTCTGTGATTTTCCCTTGATTTTCCTCATTTTCCTAGCTTTTCGCCAATTTTCCTGATTTCCTTTTTCTCTCCTTCCCCTTTTTTAACTCAATTTTTCCCAAACATGGTCACGTGTCGCGTGTCCCGCCGTGTCGCGTGTCGTATCCTCACACACCTACACGTATTAGTGGCGTATCCATATCCTGTATCTGGATTGATGAGCTTGAATTGATTGATTTGCCATTGGGAGGTACAGAGTTTACCTGGTCTAGTACGCAAGACAATCCCAGACTTGCCCGGCAGGATAGATTTTTGATTGATTCTAGGTGGGAAGAGTGTTTCCATCTTACTTCTCAGCGTGCGATTCCCAATCAGGTTTCTGATCCATACTTCTATTTTACTGGACTCTTGTCTGGATTCGTGGGGTCCTACTCCTTTTCGTTTTGAGTTGGCTTGGCTTAAGGTCGAGGGACTGAAGGAATTAGTACAGCTTTGGTGGAGGGATTCTCAGCCTGTGGGGTGGAAGAGTTTTGGTTGCTGCAAAAACTGAAATTTGTCAAAGAGAAGTTGAAGCAGTGGGCTCAATCTCGAAGAGAGGCAGATACGGTCGAGGAACAAGTTTGGTTAGATGAGTTGCTTCTTCTACATCAGCAAGAAGAGATTAATCCTATCTCTCCGAATGAGTTGTTGCGGCGAAAAAATTTAAAAGATTGTCTTAAAAAGAAAGCATTGTTGGAAGAGATTAAATGGAAGCAACACTCTCAGTTTTCGGTGGCTGAAAGTAGGGGAAAAGAATACAAAAATTTTCCACTAGATGGCAAGTGCTAGGAGGAGGAAGAATTTTATTCATTCTCTTCAAGTCGATGGGGAGAGATTGGAGTCGAAGGGAGACATATGTGAGGAGATTGTGCATTATTTTAAGAGGCTGTTTCAGGCTCCTAGAAGAGATTTTCCCATCCTTTCTCTGCTTCCTTTCAAGGAACTTAGTGAGGATCAAAAGTTTTCTCTTGAGAACAATTTTAACGAGGCAGAGGTGAAAGAAGTTGTTTGGCAATTAGGCTGAGGATAAAGCTCCTAGTCTAGATGGTTTTCCAATAATGTTCTTTAAATTTTTTTGGGAGCTAGTTAAGCCAGATTTATTTGCTTTTGTCATCGAATTTTACAAGAGAGGGGTTATTTCAAGAGATTTGGGGGCTGGCTTCATTACTTTGGTCCCAAGAAAGCAAGGTACTTCTTCTTTAATGATTTTCGGCCTATTTCTTTGCTTGGTAGCCCATATAAGATTCTGGCTAAAGTGTTGGCTAATCGTATGAAGTTGGTGCTACCAAATCTAATCTCCTCCTCCCAAAGTGCTTTTATTCAAGGTCGGCAAATTGTGGACTCAGTCATCGTGGCTCATGAATGTTTGGACTCCAAGTTTGTATCACGGGAATCCGGGGTGGTCTGTAAGCCATATTTCCAAAAAGCTTATGATAATGTAGATTGGTCCTTCCTTGATTTTGTGTTGTCTAGAATGGGTTTGGTATTTGTTGGCGTCGGTGGATGTTCTCTTGTTTATCTTCGGCTCATTTGTCGGTGTTGGTGAATGGGAGCCCAAAAGGGTTTTTTCGTATGGAAAAAGGAGTTCGGCAAGGGTGACCCTCTTTCTCCTTATCTTTATGTGGTGGTGGCTGAGGCGCTTCATATCATGTTTCATGTTGTCTCTTCTCAGGGTTGGCTTCAGGGTTTTCATATTGCCAATTTGGATATTGAGGTTTCTCATTTACAATATGTTGACGATACTATTCTATTCTTAAAGGCGGATAAGGATGTTTTCAAGGGTGTCCATGCAATTCTTCGATGGTTTCAAATGTGTTCAGGGCTAAAGATTCACTTTGATAAAAGTAAATTGATGGGAGTGAATGTGGCACATTATCAATGTGTGGAGTTGGTTTCTTTTTGGGGTTGTAAGGTTGCTTCCTTACCTGCTGAATATCTTGGGATCCCTCTTTGTAAAGGTAAACCTCGTAAGCCTTGTTGGGATAAGATTATTGAAAAAATGGAGAGACGACTATCTACTTGGAAGGATAAACATTTGTCTATTGGAGGTAGAATCATCTTGTTAAAGGCAGTTCTCTCGAGTCTTTCAGTATATTATTTGAGTGTTTTCAAATGTCCCGCGGCAGTAGTAGGATAAGTTAGAAAGGCTTCAAAGGCAATTCCTTTGGAATGATGATAGAGAAAAACGGAAATTCACTTGGTCAGTTGGGCTCAGGTTTGCAAACTGAAGGAGGAAGGTGGTTTGGGCATTCGTCCTATTCGTCAGATTAATGATGCTTTGTTGGGATAAGTGGTTATAGGCGATTGGGGGATTCTTCGGAAGGTTTATGGAAAGATATTCTGCGCAGAAAGTATCAGTTACTTGGTAACGGATGGCGGATACGAAATGTTTCTAGAAAAGCTTCCGGTTTTTTGGAAGGGTGTTTTTTCCGTTGCAGATGCTTTTGATAGTCATATTCGTTATCATCCTTATTCAGGTGCAGATATTCTTTTTTTGGAAAGATAAATGGTTGGGTGAGGTTCCTCTGGCTTTGTAGTTTGCAATGCTCTTTTCCTTTGCTGCTAATAAAGAAGCTTATGTAAAGGAATGTTTTCATTTAACTCAACATAAGGTTGTTTGGGGACCAAAATTCCGTAGACAGTTGGAGGATTGAATGGTGGAACATTGGGTTTCTCTCATGAACTTGTTGGAATGTGTTTTTGCAGTGGGCAGTGGAAAGGATCGTAGAATCTGGGATTTAGATTCTTTTGGTCACTTATCTGTTAAGTCTTTTTGCAACAGTTTGATTAGGAAGGGTGAATCTCCTTTTGTTCATCCTAAAGTTTGGAAGGGGGTTGCTCCACTTAAAGTGAAGGTGTTTGGTTGGCTTGCAGGGTTGGGAAATTTTTTTACCATAGATAATATGCGTAGGCAGAAGACGTTCATTGTTAATGCTTGTCTGCTGAGGAATTGGTTAATCACTTGCTTCTTCATTGTAGATTCTCTGGTCGCATTTGGGATCACTTTTTGCATTTGTTGGGCGTTTCTTTGTCTTCCTCAATCTTGGTGCAATTTGTTTAATGAAGAAATTGTATCATTTGGAAGCTCATTTCAGCGGTCTTTATGGAAAGGGACGATCCTAAGCATTGTTTGGTCAATTTGGTTGGAAAGAAATCTCAGGATTTTTCAAGGGAAGTTTGGTTCTCTTGTAAATATAATAGAGTTGATTAAGCTTCATGCAGCTTGGTGGTTGGTGGGTTTGTCTCAGGTCGAGGTATTTCTGTATCTGATGTCTGCAGGGAATGGGCTTTGGTGGACTCTTGTCGGTCTCTTGCTATTCCTCGGACTCCTACTCCATGGTCTCCTCCTCCAGTTGGGTTGCTAAAGCTCAATTTTGATGGTAGTTGTATGCGTGAAGTCGGGACATGCTGGGTATGGTGGGGTGATTTCCAAAGAGTTAGGGAATATCTTGCGTTCTTTTGCTGGTCCGCTTCCAAATGGGGCGGTTATTGAAGCGGAATTGTTTGCTTTATGGAGGGGTATTTTGGAGCTCGAAAAGTTAGGGGTTCGAGGTAGTCTAGTGGAAGGTGATTCGAAGGTGGTGGTGGGTTGGATGGTAGGATCTCTGTCCTTGGCAGTATCCAGACAGAGTTGAGTGGATCCGGCATTCTATGTCCGTTGGACTGAGCAAGGAATAAGCATTGCTGATCAACATGTCACTTGGACAAGCGTCCCAAGCTATTTGTCCATCGGGGATACTGTGTACACTGAGGTAAAGAACAAGCTAATCCATTTTTGTTGTGCTAACTCGCATACTGAGTTTATGCAGAAACACCCCTTACCTCTGTGGACAAGAGCCGAATTTTTTATAAAATTGCCATTCAAAGAATCTGCTCTATCCTCCTCTCCTACCAAAGCAAGTCACTCTGGTATGCATCCAGATCATCTCAAGCTAGCTCAAGAAGAAATCAAGGAGCTGCTACAGCAGAAGCTGATCCAAGAAACAACTTCACCCTGGTCTTGTGAACCTTTCTATGTCAACAAACATTCAGAACAACTCCGTGGAAAAATGCGATTGGTTATTAACTACCAGCCTCTCAACAAATTCCTTACTGATGACAAGTTCCCTCTACCACAGAGAATGTCACTGTTTGAACAGCTAGCAGGTGCTCAGATCTTCTCAAAATTTGATCTGAAGACAGGATTTTGGCAACTCAGAACTGATCCAGCTGATAGACCAAAAACGGCATTCACCATTCCAAATGGCCACTATCAGTGGACTGTTATGCCATTCGGATTAAAGACTGCCCCATCTCTCTTCCAAAAAGCAATGACCAGGATTTTCCATCCTCTCCTCACAAATGCTTTGGTTTACATTGATGATATTCTTCTGTTTTCTCAGGATGAGTCCTCCCACCTCCATCTCCTCAATCAATTCTTTGACCTCTGTCAAGAATATGGGATTATGCATTCTGAGGAAAAGATGGTCATTGGCCAGAGAAGTATTGACTTCTTAGGCATGCACATAGAAGAAGGCAAATACGTGCCCCAGCCTCATATTGCTGAACAATTGATTAATTTTCCTGACGAACGGCTCGATACCAAGCAAATCCAGCAGTTCTTAGGAATTATTAATTATGTCTCTGAGTTCATTCCGCATTGGCAAAACACAGATCCATCTTGTCTGCACTCTTGAAGAAAAAGCCTCCTCCATGGGATGACTCCCATACTGCTGCCGTTCTTGCCCTCAAAAGGATTGTGGCCCAGCTTCCTCCACTGTCACTTCCACCTCCACAACATAAAAAGATTCCCCTGACTGATGCAAGTGACTATGCTTGGGGAGCTGCATTATTTTCTGAAACACCAGATAGCCAAAGGCATATTGTTGGATATAAAAGTGGCAGTTTCAAGCCATCTGAACAGTACTATCACAGTACCTACAAAGAAATCTTAGCTGTGAAACTTGCAATTGAGAAATTCAGATTCCTACTAACAAGATACGAATTCACCATTGAAATGAACATGAGTGCTTTCCCTGAGATGTTGAAATTCAAACAGAAATCTCTTCCAAACTCTCAGCTCCTGCGATGGGTAAACTGGTTTGAACAATGGAAATTCACTGTTAAGAAGATCAAAGGAAAGGACAATATTCTTGCTGACTTCCTCTCTCGTCTCAAATAACACCAAGCCAGCAACCAATTGCTCCAGCACAACCCTCATCTTATTCTTACTCTCTATCCTATTGAACCCCAAGACTTTCCTCTAGAAATTCAAGAGTTATTAGCCTCCATCACTCTCCCAAGAAGATCAGCCATCAATGCTAAAACCTTTCTAGAGATACATCTTCATCAAAATTCTCCAGTCTTCCATTTCTTACCCCATCCTAATTATCCATACCTGACCCCAATTGGATTCAGAAACCTCTACGACGTCCCTAAGGAAGTCCGTTGTTTTCTTTGGTATATTTTTGAGCTATACCGAATTGCCATTGTCTTTGTAATGACCCGACCTGGGGTAACGGGTCAGTTGTGACAGGTAAAATTAATTTAGAAAATGATTGTAGTTTAAATTGATTTGTTAGTTTAATTTGATAATTTTATTTGGGAAAAACACAATTGAATTTAGGGATTTAATATTAGACCCCGATTTCACACTTTCTCTCCAATAAGAATTTACAAATTTATCCCCTTCGAATTAAATTAAGGGAATGGAAAATAAATTATCAACTTAGATTTTAATTCCCCTAAGTTAGAATCCCAATTGGAAATATTCAATTAAGAATGTGAAATCAATAAATAAGTTCCAATTTTAAGTGTGTAGAATTTAATCGATGATTGACAAAATTAATAAAAGAGAAATAAAGGACAATTTATTAAAATCAATAATTTAAAGGGACCCACCTTCGCTGGTCGAATTTAATTGTCCAAAATCCTTTCACCGATGGGCTCCTTGTTCGGATTGGATTCTTCTTCTTCCTTGTTCGTTTGGGACTCAAATCCCTACCTAAATGGAAACTGTCCAAAATCCTTTCACCGATGGGATTCCTTGTTCAGATTGGATTCTTCTTCTTCCTTGTTCGTTTGGGACTCAAATCCCTACCTAAATGGAAACTGTCCAAAATCCTTTCACCGATGGGATTCCTTTACCAATAGGACTCTCCTTCCTTTAAGAGACCTGCGAACCCTTCCCTTATTTTATCCTTTTCGAAACAGCAACCAAATCTCAACAGGATCACAGCGGAAGTCTCCACGGAAGAAGGGAAAGAAAAACCCCAAATCTCCCTCGAGTTCTTGCTCCTCTCCTCTACAAAGACCATTCCGGTTCGAATAGCAGAGCCCAGGACCACCGTGTGACTGGCTCTCTATCATCCTTGGTTCCAGTTGCAGCTAGTAACAGGTATGTCCTCCAATTTCCGTTAAGTTCTTCTTCTCGCTTTGGTTTCTTCTTCCTTTTCTCCCTTTTGTAATTATTTGAGCAGGCCAATCAGCCCAAAACTAGCAAAATGGGGACTGATCTTAGTCCCCTTATTGCCAGCCACCTTGCTGAATTTATTTATCTCAGTTAATTGGATCTATTTAGTAACTCAGATCAATCCCCAATACTTGATCCGTGAACAGTACCTGCCCAGTTTTCTTCCCCAAATAGCTAAATCTGGGACTGATTTTTCAGTCTTCAGATCGCTGATTGTGGGGACTGATTAAGACTTTAAAACACAGCCAAAAGCTAAGTGTTTTCCCTTGCTGTCCTACTAGTTTTAAAACAGCCAAGTGTGATTCTTTCAAACCAGGCCAGATCTTGGTCGTGGGTTCTCTTGAACTACTCAAAATTATTTTTAAACCTCACAGATTTGTTTCCTTTTGATTTTTATGAATTTTGTCTGTTTTAAATAATTTAGATGTGCATTTTCCTTAAAGTCTTGCGGAGAACTGATTTGTGCCAAAACCATTTAGACGAGGCCAAATATTTAATATTTGACAGTTCTCTACAGCAACCCCTGCTGCAATTTCCTCTTTGTTTAATACCCAGGCTTTTACAGTTGGGGACTGATTTCTTACCCCAGATCAGCAAGTTAAAGGGACTGATTTTCAGCCCCAAAAACATTAATGTTGAGGACTGGTTGGTCCAGAATTTCACTCAGAACTGATCAGTAAAACTGGTCCTCTTTCTACCTAAAACTAGATGCTTAAACCAGTCTTGTTAATGTCCAGCTTGAATCTGAGATAGAAAACCATCTCATACCTAGCCTCTTAACCTCGTATTTTCAGCATACATAGGTGAGGGCAGCACACATCACCCATGGTTAATAATCCTTATACACCGATCTAATCCATGCTATTTAGAAATATTTGTTAGAAGAAATATTAAAGTGATTGGAATCTTTAAAACATATTCGCAGCAGACTTGGTATTCAAGAGTAATTATCACTTGGAAGCTACGTGGACTTCTCATTCACAATACGAAAACTTGTAGGTGAGGGAAACAATTCACTACATACCATGTATTCATATAATGTTCTATTTGTTGTTGTGTAATGAAAAATAATGCATTGTTTGTATGTTATGAATATAATTGTTGGATCTAGAAAAGACTGGATGCATGTTAATGATAGTTATAATCCGGTGCTCACTCACAATAATGTAAGGGAGATTTTGGCTAAATATTCTATTGGCCGTGAGGAGATCCAGTCCGCCCGGATTGTGAAATCTAACCATTAATGTATTTAAAAATCCAATTATTTTATATTCGTAGATTAGTGAATAATTGTATGGTATTGTTGAAATGCAATCTTGATTTTACATGTTTGAATGTTGGGATATATGATTCAAATCATTATGATGCTTAGATTATTGCTATGTTTATTTCAAGGTATATGCATGCTATAGCAAGTGAGACATCGATTATGATGTGATAATCTGCTTAGAATGGAAGTTATAATTCTATAAATATGTCATGATTAAGTAAGCATGTTTGTTGGCATTGAGCATAGCATTCTCATATTCATAGCATTGGGTATGAGGGTGCGATCCATGATTGTCACGAAGACCACGACGGTGGTAGTGTTGTTAGCCTCACTTTAAGTGGGAAGACCATTACGGTAGAAGAGATGTGATATCCGTAACAAGTCATGAGGGCTGTTATTTGGTGGTGGGTTGTGTTATCCTCACTTTATGTGGGAAGGCCATTAAGGCGATGTTGTGTTATCCTCGATTCGTCGGGAAGACCACCAAATATCAGTAATTAGAATAATGGGTTGGAATATGGCATTTGGCATTGAGCATTACATTTTGTAAAGGCATGGGCATGAAATAAATTGTTATTCTTGCTTATTTGAAATATCATTGAAGAAGTAGGAATATCATACGCTATGTTTGTGTTATTGTTTTCTTCACTGGGCATGGAGCTCATCCCTTACATTGCAGGCAATCCCTTGGACTTGGGTCTGAACGATAATCACAACTAAGCTTAGAAGGCGAGGAGTCGATGAAGAATTCGTAGAAACGCTTAGTTAGTGCAAAATTTATTATTTAGATTATAAGTTGGTTGTTTAATTGATTTGAGACTTTGAGAAAGTTGTTTATTCTTTTATTTTTTAATTTGTGGAAACTTGGATAATGAATTCAAGTATGGATTAATTTTGAAAACGCTTTAATCTGATTGTTATGGGAATGTGAGTAAGTGATGCGTTTAGGAATCCTTATGTGAGTGATATTTATCCCTTTAAGTTATTTGGAAGCTCAAATGAGATGTTAAGTCTTCTAGCAGGTTGTGGACTTGAGGAATCTTAGTGGTTCGTGAACGAAGTTATGTTTGTTTTGAATTTAGCCACAAATTTTGATGTAAGACTCGTTTAGGGCAGCAGGTGATGTAATTTTGCACAGTCAGATCACGCCCGTTTAGGTGTTGGAAGGCGGGGCGTGACAGTCTTTGATGTCTATGACCTATCTGCATATCTCCTCCAAATGTGGTTAACGCGTCAGCTCCCTCAGGAGGCCACTGGTCTCTTGACATTACTCGAATGGTTTCACCCTCTTCCCTGGTGGCAAAACATCATCTCTGTTCATCCTCGTGGAATGAGGATGTGCTTCATCCATATCCATTTTTATAAACCACGAGATTTTGTCACAACACCTGAGGCAAACTATCTTGTTCCCCATGAATAAGAGGAGATTAGTATTCAATGTTGGAGCCCTGTCAACATAGCTGAAAATCCAAGGTTTTACTTTCACAATGAATTCAGGGAATTCATGGAACGAATGTGCACTCTCAACAATGTTCAGCTTGATAGCATTCCTGCTCATATTGCCATCTATCCTTTCGCTGATGGTGATCCTGACCTTCAACTCAGAAGTTTAGATGAATATGTCACAACTCACTTTGCTGAGTTAAGTCATGGCTTCTTTAATGAGTTCACTCAGGATCCAGCAGATTCCGAGGCTGACAGTGACTTCTACAGTGATGGATCTAACTAGAAGTTGCATTATTGAAAGTCACATGTGACTTTCCTGTTGCTTTGTTGTCTTATCTACTTTTGCTTTTGCTTTCGGTGGAGGACTTATCTACTTTTGCTTTTGCTTTCGGCGGAGGACCCCTCCTTTCCCCTTTATGCTCTTGTATCTTAGACACAGTGGTTTGCTTTTGTTTGGGCCTTATCCACACCTTTCGGTGGTTTTGGCTTATAAATTAGGTCGCTTCCTCGTATACGTGACGGATACGCACCCGACACCGATACTCGAAGGGTTTAGCCATATCCGTGCTTCATACGCTGCAAGTCATTACCATCAAATATAATCCAAATGGTACAATTGCTCGCCAAAAAGCTCAGTTGGTAGGAAAGGGTTTCACTCGGACTTACAGCATCGGCTATCAGGAAACTTATTTTCGGTAGCTAAACTCACATATGTCTGAAGAGAAATTGATGGATGCTTATTGGTTGGATGTAAAAAATGTCTTTCTTCATGGAGACCTTAAGGAAGAAGTTTACATGCTCCCTTCACATGGGTTTGTCAAAAAGGGAGAGCAAGGGAAGATGTGCAAATTTTAAAAAAAATTATTTATGGTCTTAAGCAATCTCTGATCGTAGTTTGACAAGTTTTGCAATGCCTTGCTGAACTATGGATTCCTTCGTTACCAATCAAACCTTTCTATTTTCGTCCATCGTCTATAGGTATCATTATGTTTCTTGTTGTCCATGTCGATGACATTGTTCCTGCTAGCAACAATGAAAAGTCTATGAAAGCTCTCAAAGAATATTTATGTCAATCCTTCGACATCAAAGATTTGAGTCTTTTCATCATTTTCTAGGGATTGAAGTTGCTCGCTCCTCCAAAGAATTGTTCCTCTCTTAGCGGAAATATGCGTTAGACTTGTTGAGAGAAGCAAAGTACTTAGTATGCAAACCTGCAAATACTCCCCTTGATGCGAATGTAAGTGGTCTGCCTCTAATGGAATTCCTCTGCCTCCAATGGAATTCCTCTTTCAAATCCTATTTTTTGTCAAAAGTTGGTACGGCTTATTTATCTCACTATCACACAACCTGATTATCTTATGTTATTGGGGTAGTGAGTCAATTCATGCACAACCCACATGATGCACATCTCCATGTGGTATTCGAATTCTTCGCTATTTTTTGCATATCCTAGATGTAGTTTATTTTATCCATATAAGCACAAAATTCATTGTTCGGAGATATTTTGATGCTAACTGGCAAAGTCTCCAGATGATCATTGTATCACAACTAGCTATTGTGTTTTCCTTGGATTTCAATTTGTATCCTGGCACAATAATAAATTAAATGTTGTTGGAGGATCCCGTGCCGAGGCTGAATATAGAGCAATGGCTAATACCATTTGTGAATTGTTGCTGTTTAAAAAATTTCTTGCTGAATTGGGATATTCACCTTCTGAACTACTCATTACCTTTTGTGATAATCAAGCAGCCATTAATAGTCTTTAATCCCATTTTCCACGAACGGCACATTGAAGTTGATTGTCACTTCTTGCGCTCTCATATCACAGGTAGTACTAATATCACTCCTTATGTCAAGTCCAAAGACTAACTTGCAGACATGCTAACTAAGACCGTTTCACAAATGCATCTCTAGATGACTTATTGGGCAAGTTTGGGCTTGATTGACATCTAAGCTCTAGCTTAAAGGGAAGCATTGCCAAATATATATGTAAAGATGTAAATAGTTTAAAAATAGCAAGGGGATGTATCATTTCAAATAGTGCAATGGTGTATTATATTTGGGATAAGTCAACTTTCCTTTTGCAAATCTTTACTGTCTATTTAAAGACAATTTGTATTAATTTTTGGCATACAAAATATCAGAGAAATTCATAATCTCTCAATTTTCTTTCTCCATCCACATTCTTTTTCCCAAGTTTTCTTCATTTTATATTGTCTTTTTCTGCATTTTTCAAGACAATACATATCTCAATGATAGTTGAAGTTGAGAACATACAAAAAGTATATATATATTAAACCATCTTGGAGGCACTGTGTACAAATTGCTACAGTCAAATCAATTACACCAGTTCATAGATATTATTGGAGGGTTCAGAATATCTAAAAGGAACAATTAATCAAGACAGGTGGCAGAAAAATCACAAGTTCAAAAGAGGAAATGAAAGGAGCAGAGTACCATAAATAAAATGCAACGTCGAAATTGAGTTTTACCCCCATGCACAAGGTACTTCACATGCATGGGGTCCAAGCTCCATGTATGGAACCTTGACTTTTAGATAACATAGATTTAGAGTAAGCTTGAGTTTATTTTCGTGATTATAAAAAATGGATCAAATTTTAGGTCTGATATGATATTCAAATTACAACATTGGTTCCATGAATGGGTTATCCAATTATGTTTCCCATGAGGCCAACTTAGTGCAATTCTAGCACTACTTGAAGAAGCCACAGCCTATTTTCAGCGAAGGACATAGGGTTAAGAATTTTTGGCATTTTAGTCATTTTTTATTATCATATTTGAACTTTTACAATTAAAGCATTGTCATGTTTGTTTGGCAGTCGAGTTTTGGTTTTAGAACTACATAAAAATTCAATTCTTGCATGCTAATTCCATTGTGGGAAAATTCACACGTTCTCCATGTATGAGCATGTGATCTTTCATGATGTTGGTTGGTATCATGTTATTTTGGCTTGATTTCTTCCAGTTTCTCTACCAATGTGTGTTTTGAGATTTTCAAGATATTTAAGGAATTCCACACACCCTATATCCTCCATTTTTGCTATTTGATGTTCAGGTCATAAATAATGAATCAACTAAACCCTCTCAAAGACTTCCTTAAGAATAATAAAAAGGAATTATAATGGAAATAGAAAAGACTAAGGTTTGATCTTGTTCATGGATTAACAAAAATGAATAAAGAACCATTTGCCTCGAGTATTCTCTTCCTTTTGTGTATAGCACCATCACTCCTTTTGAAAACATCCTGAATACAGATATTTTTGGCATACCCCCAATAACCAATGAAGGGCACATACTTTTCCGTGTGAAGATCCTATTTCAATAGGAACTTCGATAAGACAATCTACCTACACATCATGCTTTTACTACTGTATTAGGAGTTGCTCTAAATATTGCTTGATGTAAAATATATAGAGGATTTATTTATTTCTCTTGTTGAATCATTTTCACAGCTATACATGATTTGATATTAGCCACAATTTAGAACCGCTCTACATCGCTCCAATTCTAATCAAATATGGGGTGTTACCAATTCACAAATAGAGAGTCTATTGAATAGTATGGATTGTTGTTATGAGGATTCATTCAAGAGATTGTGGGTCCATCCCAGAAAAGTGCATTTATGAATAAAATAAGGTAAGTGACTAGTCATGTCAGAGGGCATCAAAGGAGCAAGTGTCGCCAAGGCAACATTTAGAACTACACTGTGTGTAAAGCTAACTTGTAACAAAAGAAATAACACTAGGAGACAATTACAATATCATCACTAGCATAATTTGTTTTGATCAAAGTCCTACAAACATCTTAAAACCCTGCCTTGTTACATGACTAATTAAATGAACATTTAATGCAGCTCAAAGATAACAACTGGAGAACTTAAATAATTAGGACAATATGATCTCTTATTTTCATGATTTAGAAATGGGGCTGGGGCCTGGCAGACGTATTATGCAAAACAAGCAGTGTCCACACAAGGCCTGATTGTAAGTGCTCCATAAATTCAAATGCACCATTTTCTTTCAGCTGCATGCACCATGCTGCTCCCACCACTCCTTCATTTTCATTAGTTATCATAATTGGGAACATACGATGGGACACCCTATGCATACAACCAATGCCGCACACTTCTCTTCCCTGCATTTGGACCATTGGCATGATTGCGGCTGATGCATGCACAAGCCCCGGCAGTGGCTTGGACCATCATGGACAATCTTGACTCCTCTATATAATTCCCAAATTGTTGAATGCATCAAACAATTAACAAACCCATTTGATAAAATAATTAATCAATAAATTGCCCTGAGCTAAGATGCAGCAGCACCCACTTGCTCCCATCTGCATCACTAACTTCATAAATATAAACAATAATAACAAAAAAATGTAGGCAATAATGGATAGAGATCCAACCAGGTGCATGCACAACTGAGTGGCTAGAATTCTTTCACATTTGGAAATAATTGAAGGTCAGTTTGCTATATGTGAACATACATTTGAGATTCCACCAGAAAATAATGCAATAGAGAAGTCTGCCCTCTGGTTGATCAATTGAAGCTTCAATGATCCACTCCCTGTGAGTTTATAATTGGGATTGGAATAATTCGCAAATTGATACTGCATGAAACAATACATTTTAATGTTAATATTCATATGCCATTCAAATCTAAAGTGATTTCCATTCTGAAACCAACATTTCATTTGGTTGATGTTTCAACTGTCAAGCAAAAGATGAGAAGGTGATGCACGCACAAACCTTAATAGGTGCAGAACATAATAACGGAGGCTCATCTCTTGGATTTTCAGGTAAACATGTTTCAGCACTGAAGAGATCAGAATGAAGTGTCAAATTAAGAATATCTGAAAACTAATGAACAGATTCAAACATGAATAAATATAAAATTGTCCAAAATAATGAGATTAAACTCAGAGTTCATACCATAATACATTGTCATTCTCAGCAAATCTCATCAAAAAAATTTCTAATCTCAGGAACTTTTCAATATATTCTTTGGGAAATTATACAAAAATAAAAAGTATATGTAGAAGCTTTCTTAAAAATCTAAAGAATTAAGGAAAATCCTTTTAATATTCTTCAATTGTAGATTTGGGAATTTGGCACAAAATCCGAATGCCTGAAGATCTCTATCCGAAAAAGTGAATGGCTCAGGTTTCGGCATTTAAGTAAAACCCAATTAGTAATCTAACCCAAACACAGGCTTATACATCCTCAAACACAAAGCCCGAAGTTTGGCCCAATATTTGACACGTTTACAAGTTATTTTTCTCAAACAAAGAGACAATGATACTTTGGTAATTTTACATGCCTAAATATTTTTGAGAACCAACAAAATAACCATTTCCCTATCAACATTAATCACATGGGTAAGTAGTTCCTTGCGATTTCAAAAATTAGTCAATGATCGTATATGACAGATACACTGATATCTTTTGTTGCATTGCATAAATGTCACATTTCTCTTACCTGTGGAGCATAAAAATCTAGTGAAATGAACTTGTATTGTTTTATTTATACTTAATGCAGTTACCTTTCAAAAAAAAAATCTAGTGAAATGAAAAAGGATCTTGTCGAGGTAGCAAGATTTAAAAAAAAAGCCCACTTAAAGCTTTAAGCCATCTATCAAGGGCCACAAATTGAATGGTCAAATTTAAAATAGTTCATTTCACAATATAACCATCAATTTCATGCTTCTAATTGAGTGATTAGCAACTCTTCCATCTGTTTTTTTATATAACCTAGATTAATTTTTCGTCTTGTATAACTAGATTTGTATGCCCTGTTGAGATGTAATAGGTCATATTCTCAAAGTTCTGTAGGACCGTGTGACATATACTATTAAGAACCACAATGAAAAAAGCAAAGAGAGAATGGAGTAAGAATAGTTGATTTAAAGGGCTACAGGATTTTTCTGTAGTATATAGAATAGGACATATGAGAAACTTGTGGTATGCATTATCTCTATTAATGATAGGACATAGTCATTAGATTAATCTTATACAAAGATCAGCCCATCTTATATTTCTTCCTATTTGGTCTAAGGCCATAAAATGAAGGTAGGACAATAATAGAGTAGTTTCAAATTTCACAATGCACTTTTTTTTTTAAAGATAACTTCATTAATCATAAAGAAAGACAACACAAGGCGGGCCAAAAGGAGCCCACCAACGGAAAGACAAAACCCCTCCCAAAACAACTAAAATTTGTTTACAACGCCCACCCAACAACTACCTTGGAATCGCCTTCAACAATGCTCCCACAAACCCCTAACTCCTCCAACTCCAAAATGCCTCTCCATAAAGCAAACAATTCCACCTCAATTACTGACCCATAAGGAATTGACCCAACAAAAGAAAGTACAATAGATCCCTCATCATTACAAATAACCCCTCCTTAACCTGCAAGACCAATCTCAAGCATACAACTACTGTCAAAATTGAGTTTGAGAAGTTGTAATTCAAGAAGTCTCTGTTGTAACTAAGAGACCTATTGGTCCTCTTTTGCTATTATAATTATTTTATCTTTTATAAAATAGCACAGTTATCTTTCAAAAAAAAAAAAAATTTGAGTTTGAGAAGCCCCACATTCGGAGGAGACCAAGGAACTTGAGGCCTAGTATCCAGATGGGCATGACTGAATCCACTAATGACCAACCCCAACACAAATCTGAAACAGATACCCCCCGAAACTTCACCGATCTGACCATCCACCAAGCAGCCTGAAGTTTAATAACTTCCAAGAAAGTCGATACTGGGCATTCATGACCTTGAAAAATCCTCTTATTTCTTTCCAACCAAATTGGCCAAATAATACTTAAGATTGTCGCATTCCATAGACTTCTTCGAAAAGAATAACCTGTCACCACCACCTTCCTCATTAAAGAAATCACACCTTGCTTGAGGAAAACAAAAACAAATCCCTAATAGCTGAAAAAAGTGCACCCAAATCTGATAGAAGAACTAACAATGAAGCTGCAGATGGTTCACTGATTCATCATCCGATAAACATAAAGGACATGCATTTACAATACACATCCTCCTGCAATCAATAGTCAAGATTTTTTGCAATTCTGCTAGCCAATCAAACACCTTCACTTTAAATGGAGAGACACCCACCCATACTTTAGGATGAATAGAAGGAATCTCACCAGTCAACAATAATTTCTTACAGAAATTATTCACAGAAAAGATGACATGAGGATCGCCTCCCATATTCATTGATCCTTACCAATGGCCGCCACAAATACATTGCCCAAAAGATTCACTAGAGATACCCACCCTTCCACCATCCA
The DNA here is from genome assembly GCA_013350335.1 of Chimonanthus salicifolius. Taxonomy (NCBI): domain Eukaryota; kingdom Viridiplantae; phylum Streptophyta; class Magnoliopsida; order Laurales; family Calycanthaceae; genus Chimonanthus; species Chimonanthus salicifolius. Next base: position 46,833,858 of record CM023540.1, on the reverse strand, counting down.
ATCCTCCAATTCTCTCCTAAAGTGAGGACCCAAACCACCTTATTATGAATTAATTCATAACAGTCCCGAACCAAAGCTTCTTTCTTAACTGCTAGCAAAAGAACACAAGAAACATTTTGCCAAAGAAGTATCACCGAACCATTTGTCCAACCAGAATAAAACTTCCATCACCTAAATATGGACTGTACCGAATGTAACGACCAAAATCTTATTCCACAGCACAAACACCATTCTAAAAACCAGAATCTCTCCTATTAGCCGTTTCAATCCTCCACCCATCTCCCTGCAACCTATACTTCCAGCGAGTAATGTCCTTCTATAAACCATTAGAAGAGTCACCCAACCTCTAAAGCCACTTCCCCAGCAAAGCAACATTAAACTGACGGATTGGCCAAATCCCAAAACCTCCTTCCTCATTAGGTTTACAAACCTGGGACCAACTAACCAAACGAAATTTCTGTTTTTCTCTTTCATCATTCCACAAGAATTGTCTATGAATCCTTTCCAACTACTTAACCACTGCTGCTGGACATTTAAACTCGCTAAGAAAATAGACTAGAAGGCTGGATAAAACTGCTTTAATTAAAATGATCGTTCTTCCAAGAGACAAATACTTACCCTTCCAAGAAGAAAGCCTTCTCTCCATTTTATCAATAATCCTATCCCAACACCCTTACGAGATATTCCTTTGCAAAGAGGAAGAGGGAGATATAGTCCCACAAAGATGCCAACTCCACACATTGCCCATGCTCGACATTCACCCCCAACAATTTACTTTTGTCAAAATTTATTTTTAGACCTGAACAAATCTGAAACCACTGAAGAACCGCTGGACCATCTTCAAGACCTCCTCATCCACTTTAAGAAACAGAACCATATCATCCGCATATTGCAAATGAGAAATCTCAATATATGAATGCTCTATGTTGAAACCATGAAACCAACCCTGGGAGAAAACCACATCAAACATGAGATGAAGAGCCTCAACAACTATTACATATAGATACGTGGAGAGAGGGTACCCCTACCTAACTTTTTTCTCCATTCTAAAAAACCCTTTTGGATTCCCATTCACCAGAACTGACAAATAGGCCGAAGGGAGACATGAGCACATCCAACTCTGCCAACGGACTCCAAAACCCATCCTCTCCATAACATAGTATAGAAAGGACCAATCCACATTTTCATAAGCTTTTTGGAAATCCAACTTGCAAACCACACATGCTTCCCCTGATAAGAATTTAGAATCCACGCATTGCCACTACAATCGAATCGACAATCTGCATGCCTTCCAAAAAAGCACTTTGCACTAGAGAACTAATACGAGAGAGACCACCTTTAACCGATTAGCAGAATTTTAGATAAAATCTTATATGGACCACCAAGCAAGGAGATAGGCCTTTGTGGGCTAAGATGGGATAATAAATAAATAAATTCCAGATGGGCCGATTGTAATATGCAGCAAATCCATAGAGCATATGTTTCATTTAGTGGAGTATATACACCCCATGACTAGTTTTCCCTCCGCATCTCATTCACTCCAATGAGTAGGTGATGTTAACTCTCTCTCTCTCTCTCTCTCTCTCTCTCTCTCTCTCTCTCTCTCTCGCTCGCTCGCTCGCTCTCTCCCCAAAATCATTTTGGGCTTTCCATTGAGCTTGGGCCTTTTGTGAAAGGCTTCATCAGGTCTTTTAGGCTCTTGTCAGGCTCAGGCTCAGTCTCAAGCTTGATATAGTGTAGGCCCAGCCTGAACCTGACCTGTTTCCATCCCCATTAACTTGTGTTATATTTAGTATCTCTCTAAATACTCTCAAGTTCTTTTCTTTTATAAATTTCTGAGTATAATAAAAAATATCACTGATTGTGATGAAAAACAGAATCATTTTCCTTCAGGGCCCAATTTCAAAGTTACATGGGGCCATTAATTCAATACATGGTCCGGGGGTTGGGCCATGTGATGATCAAAACCATTAAGGAGGAATCCATTGTGGATACATAACGATTGGTCCCAAGACCAGCCCTGAAATTTCAGGGGCCTAGGGCCCTAAGGTAAGTGCATGGTGAGAGCCCTAGACCATTGGTCAAATTGGGGGGGCCCTAGGCGGCCGCCTATTTGGCCTTAAGCCAGGGCCGGCCCTGATTGGTCCTCTATTTCCCAGAAATGATAATACAACCATTTGAATCAAAAGAAAAACATCTGGTAAGTAGCCATTTTACAAATGGTTAGTAGTAATTTAAAGGTAAAATCAGAGTAGATCATGGCACCTCCATGGTGGGAGAACCTACAGAATGGATCTAAACATTACTATAAGAACCCATTCGATGGACAATGAGATGCACATTTAATTTACGTTGTGCCAGTGCACTTAAACTTTTTTGCGTTCTCTTTTGGGAGTAACAGGTTCAGGTGCTCGGCATAAGAAACAGTTCTCTGAAACAAAAGGTTGTTACCTGAACTTTGAAGGTGAGAAAACTCCAATCCAATCATCATTTGAACGATTCCGGTAACTAAACTGCACATTCACCCATTCAGTATTTCCCCCCTGAAAAGATTTAGAAAGATGAGCATAAGTAGGGGGAATGCATTCAACATTCAGATTTTCACATACAATTTACAAATATTGTACGCTGGTTAGGAGTACATTTTTAAATTTGTGTTCCTCCTTTTTTACCACTTTTTTTATGTTTAATTCTTTATCTCCATTGTATTTATTACTTAGACACCTCCTTGATGCACAAGTGATGCTTTTGTGCTACTAAGCTTGCACCATGTGAGAAGCAAATTTAAACACTAGTGCTTGAGTGCATGTTGAGTGTGCGCATGTATAACACATATATATCCAGACGTTAAAGGATAACTTTTGGATCGCGAAGAATAAAAGAGAAGAATAACTAGTACTTACCTTCAATCCAAGAATAGCAGGAGATGCTTTGATATAAGCCAAGTCATCAAGAGCAAGTGTAGCCTTGTGAATTGCAACTTTTGATAAGGGTTGTTCCCCATTTAGCTTCGCCTTGCTGAATCCCGTGAGACTCAACAAAATTCCCAATATTATCAATCCATAAAACTTCATCATGCCCCAAACCTATAACAGTCAAGCAACAGAATCACTGAAAACAACACAAATCAGAATATTCAAAATAATAATAAACAATGAAATAAAAAAATCACAAACCAGCCCATAAATAATAGATTCAAGTTGATATCTCCAACACAAACACTAAGAACAATTTGACCACACCAAGGTTAGATGGTTCATTCATCTCTTTCACCATGTAAACGAAAAGTCCATAAAATTGATCCCAAAGCAATTTTTTTTTTAACCAAAAACTAAATGATTTAAGGAAACTTTTGACAATATGTTATAGAAAAGTTCCATTCTTACACATTTGCACTTACCAAAAATAGACAAGATTAGAACATATGAGATTTTTGCATTTGATGATGATGGTGATTAGAACAAAAATTTCACGTGAAATTCAGCTACTTTTCTTTAAGAAATAAACTTAGCCAAAAGAAGGTAATTGGATAATGATTTGAAGAAAAGAGGGAAAAAAAAAAACAGTTTTACACTAAACCAGAAAGACCATGTGGACTGCTCACTATGCAACTGTAAAGGTTGTGGATTTGAGTCATATTACCATTTCATAAAAAAAGGAAAAAAAATGAAGGAGGAAGAAGAAGAATAAGAATGCACATGGAGCCAACTTTTCAGTGAAAAGAATGTATGGAGGAAACATAATGCAATGAGTTATTTGTTTTTAAAAGATAACAACGGATACAGTATTACAACATATACCTCGCATTTTCAATCATCAAAGCATCTCAACCAACAACTGCTCCTATAACACTCACCTAACCTTGGCCTAACCTTGGTGTGCCTTAGGGGTAGGAGTCCACCCGTGGAGGTTTTGCACTAGGTATCCCGCGGTTTCCCACACGTAAATTCAAAAAAAAAAATATATCAAAAGTTCTCTAACTTTACCACCTACCAACATTCGCTTTAGTGAGAGTATCCACTTCTGTCATTTAGTTCTCCAAGCAAAGAACCCTCAAAGAGGATGTTATCCCACTTAAGTCTAAGGGTGAACGACGCCATCCAATGTCTGTTGTTTTTACTATTGTAGGATATGTTGTATCACATTTTACAAATGTTGGTTGACTTTAGATTTTGTTAGATATGATTGATTGTAACTGATTTTTCTTTCTTTTTTCTCGCCTTAATTGGCTGTCTGTACTCTTTATATACATGTATCCTTGTTTGTTAGAAAAAACAAGAAATACAAACTCAAGAGAATGATTTCTCTCAATCTTCCTTCACTGTTTTCTCTTCATCTCTTTGTTTAAAAAACTTAGTATCAGTCAAAAATTGGTCCTGCTAACCTTCTCAGGCAAGATTTTTTTAAAAAAATTATATAAAAATTAAACCAGAAAAAAAAAAATCGAGTCCAACATAAGCCAAGAAATAATCCATGAGGGTTGGCTTGGCAGTCAAGAACCCGCGTGGAATGCAGGAGATCTTGGGTTTAAGCCACTCTCAATACAAAAAGGCCACTTCCATAGTTTTACCGAGTGTGTGGACAGGGAGGTCAGGTGCTCTTAGAGGTCTGGATACTTGATCTTAAAAAAAACATAAGCCAAGAAACAAAGGAGAATTATATAATATCCAAAATCCATAGAACTCTACCTCTATCTCATAATCTAACCATATGGAACTCATAAATGACAAAACAAGGTGGTGGGTGCTCTGCACTTTTGAGAAACTGACCTTGAAGAAAGAATTTGACTGCATGTATTTGCAAGACAGCAACGCCAATGGGAAGCTTGGAAGCCTTCAAAGCACAACCTTCAATCGCAGTAGCGGAAACTTGGAATTGATTTGGAGAAAAAAGGTAAACTTTCGCAGAGCAGAAGGGAGTAAAAATGGTAATTAGAAGAAGAATAATCAAATTATTTTAGTCTTTCTCGATCTTATTAAGATACGAATGGAATTGAAAAGGAATCGGTAAGGAATATTTCCATGAAGAAGTTGAAGAAAATAAGGAAAGTGGAAACGAGTCAACCAAATGGCAGGCTTCCTCCAAGCCGCGAGACTTTGGGACGTCCGGACCAACCGTTGAAAAGGCGTACTGCAATACATCTGGCTTTCTAGAGGATGACAGACCGGAAAAGTGGACTCAATTTTATAAAAATTGAGCATTATATAAATAGATAAATTATTATAAATAATAGTATTGAATTATAATAGTTTCTAATTTTTTAAAATTAGAATTAAACTACTAGATAAATATCAATAGTGAAAAAGACAGTGGATATCATCCTGTAGAGTTTTTATATTGAATTTCATGTAGTTTTCTACATATAAATTAAAAAAATTATAAATAATTAGATCTATATTTGTTAAAAGAAAATATTAAACAAATAAGGTTTAATATTTAATGGGTTCTACATGAGACTCTTGTCCACAACGTCAAAAACTCTCAATCATTTACTAATTTTATTCTTTTTTAAATATTAATATTATCATTCAATTTAAAAAGTCATTATTATATAACTCTTATCACTCTCCTCTTTTATCTTTATTATTATTATTATATATTCGTTTGATTTTTATCATCATTTGTATTTTATATAAAATTGTTTAATTTAAAAAAAAAACAACTGAATATGAAACTTTTGTCTAGATGAGGATTTTGAAGTTAATAACTAAAGTTGAAAATCAAATGACAATAATATATATAGTTCTCTAAATTGTTATGATTTGACAAATTTAAACATTTGTTTATTTTTATAGGGAAATAAATCTTACTTCTTTGGAGAAAATTGAAAGATCTTTTTTTCAATATACTAGAACAACATGATTGACCCTAGGGGCCTGAATAGATCAATCCTATTTTTAATGGTATTTACAAATTTCTTACTTAATTTGAGTGCAGCGGAACATGTATAAAAGTTCTCATTTTCAATGTACTAGAATATCATATTGACCCTAGAGGAGAGGGTGAATACGTCAATTCCATTTTTAATGGTGTTTACAAAAAAATTTACTATTTAAGGTGCAACGGAATATTTATCAAGAGATTTGTTCAGTTTAATAATTTCTTTAAACGATCACACTAAGATTATGACCCTTTACATAAACTTTGATTATCGATACTTGTGCGCAATTTATACAATGAGATAATCAATATGTAAAGTAATGTGTGTTAAGAAAAGTACTTAAATACTAAATACAAACATACATAGATCAAACACTATAAGACCAATTTAAAGTGATTCGGTTAGCCAACCTACATCTACTGTTAGGACTTGTTCAACCTTGAGATATCCTCAAAATCCACTACGTGGGGACTTACACCCTTACAATTAGAATAGGAATTCCATCTCACTCAATCAGCTGGGAATTTCACCCACCACTATCGAATAAAAATTTCACTTATCTATTTGGCTAAGAGTTCCACCCACCTCTGTGCCAAAGACAACGCTCCAGAATTTTTTATAGTGGTTCCTGGGGTACCTCCCCTTAATCCACTTTCAAAACAAAGGTTTTAAGAAAATCAAAATCAAGAAGCACTTTCCTTTGAAGCTCTTTCTTCTGATATGTGCTTCTTCGAGATCCTACCCATGTATGCCGACGCTCCGCGTTGTAGCCGTCGTTTAACAATCACAGTCTAGGGTGTCAAGGAAACTGGTTCTACCAAAGGTTTCCTAGTTTATGGTTCTCTCCTTTTTCACTTTCAAACTCAATCCTCAGATTGGTTATTTATAAGTTTTCATCATTCCTCTCTTTCTCACAACTCAATTCATGTGATTGGTTGTATTTGATTCCCCCTAATGTAAGCACGAGATAGAGAGTGATCCTTCTGTTGGCCCTTGTTTAAACTCACTGGTGAAAATGAGGGTCCAACTGATCTGTCCGAAAGATACCAACTAGTTATATAAGGATTGGTTTATATAGCGAAGGCAACCAATTGAAATAACGGTAATATACCGACAGGTCGATCGCACCGATGAGTCGGTGACTAAAAATGTTACCGATACAACTCTGTCCGTTGTGCATTAAGTGCACTCCCAACTGTAATATTCTTTCCAGGTCGACATGTCGTCGTCGCCGATGGGCCGACACTTATGGTACCGTGAGGTCGGCTAATACTGAGAGGCTCGTTCTGATGCAAAACATGCTTGACAGTAGTTTCCACTTTAGAAACCTGTTACCCAGAACGACCTGTCGTCCATTACTCAGGAGTCGATCCTACCACTCTCGATCGGTCTTTGATTGCCGATATGTCTATTTTTTTGAGAGTTCACATGTGTTTAAGGTTTCAGAACTCAAGATCTTGATCGACGAGTAGTTGAGCACGAGGAGTCGTTTCAGACTTTCACCGAGTGGTAGCTGTGTACGAGACTCTCGATCAGAGACAAACTCAAAATGACAGTTTAATATTCCAAACCCTAATGTCATTTGGGCCAACCAGTCATTGACCACGTTGGGTCGATCTTCACTACACCGAAGGGTCGGTGAGATATAATTGATCGAGCTAACAGTGAAACCAAATACAAATTTCCAAGTTGGATTTCAATTCACTGTCAACTTTCATCACTAGGATTCATATGATGTTAATCATTTGTTTTTCTAAGCCTACAGATAGTCATCTCTAAGGTATGGGTACCACCTAAAGTCATCTATGGTCATTTTACCTATTTTGTGATTGCCATAACGATGAGCTTCAATTCGGAGGAGCATGATCTTAACTCTTGATCATCTTAGGTCTTCAAGCTTCCAGCAAATGCTTCTTTCCGAGTCATGGAATCGACAAACATAGGGTTTGGCTAAGCCGAGATACTAACAATCTCCCCATTTGTCAATTTAATGACAAAACCTAAAAGCTAACACATTTACAAACCTACCATTATTACAACACATTTGAATATAAAAATATTACATTGATTACATGTACATATTCAAAAGGAAAACAAGACTATACTATTCGCATATTCTTATTCAACTTGATTCATTTCATTTTCTTGTTCACGTACATAAGCCAGCAATACTAGAAAATCATTAGAGGAGTTAGTCCCAAAATATAAATATTCATCCATGGACTAAACAAGATTACCCTTCAAACTCCCCCATACTTCCTGATTTCCTAGTGACAACACTTCCCATATAGCTTATACAAGCTATCTGTGTTAGAGAAGATTTCTCATCCAATTTTCTTTGATTTTGATCTATCAAACTCTAACCAAGCATGGGCATTCTCCCTATGTCCATTGGCTTTGATGTCTTCTAGCTTGTACTAATTTTTCCCCCATTTTGTCATTCAATTGACAAAGATTAGTAGGCAGACATCGAGATTTAAGCCCTCCCCCATGCTTCTTCGCATTAAGTGCTTGACTAGGTTCTATTCTAACTCATGGTTTTCCCTTTTGGTTCAATGTACAGTTCTCATGTATCAAGAATAGTTTGTCCCTGTATAAACTAAGATTTCAACATTGTTGATATCTTCCATGAGTGGAGCAATTGTCCCAGCATTCCTAGAGTTTTCTCCCCCATTTTCCAAGCTGTCTCCCTCAACTTTCTCGACCCAATTCCCTCATAAATTTAGCTGCTTCTAAATTTATTTCTCTCCATGTTTTCTAGCAAGATTGCATCATTTTCATCCTTAAGCTGTCATGACCAGTGACATATGCTAATTAGCACATATTTTGTGTTCCCCCATTTTCCAAAGTATGTACAATTTCACAGCCAAATCTCTATCTCCCTAACAGCCTGTTAGTATATTTTTCAAAATCCATGTGATCAAATAAACATGAGATAGAGCATATTTCATCAAGGTTGCACATACGATAAATTGAACCATATCATTTCATTGATAAACCAGTCAATACATATGGTTTGGAAAAAAAATGGAGGGGGGGGCATCAAAAAATCAAAACGTATAGTTTTTTAAGATATATAAACACGGGACATGAAAAAGTAACATAATCAAATCTATTTGAGGAAGATGTTCGTTGAAATCTAGGAACAATATCCTCTCCGTAGAATTTCTGGACAAGCATCTTGATTTCGTATACCAATTCTTCAAGGTCATCCATCATCTCTTAAAGCGAGGAAAATATTTCATCAAGAGTGATATTCCTTTGTCGAGGAAATTGAAATTCACTCAAATATACCTCAGACATACGTTCTGCTTCTTTTTCTGGATCCCCGATTAAGATCACTTCTTTTCAGCTCCTAGATTGGATTCAACATTTGAGGCAGGGGTCTTTCTGCAAGGGGTACTCTTCTGAGCAGAGCCGGCAGTGCTAGATTCGAGAACATCATATGCGAACCCAGGTGATCTCTTGAAGAAAAGAGGGCAGGACTCAAGGATTTTTCTGTTGGTCGAAGACTGAGATTTAGCTGTCTCATTTTTGGACATGGTTGAAGACTGATCCGAACACTAAATCTAAAAAACACAGCGACATCCTTGCTTCTAAAAGTGAGAGAAGCAAAACCCCTATGGTTTTCCGACGAGACTTCACTACAAGAGATGCTAACGACTGGTCTAGAGCACAGGAAGAGAGTAATAAATCGCCAGAACTCAGAGGGAAAATAAATAATATTTTTTGCAGAAAAAGACCTTTAACTTACACTTTCTTATCCACCGATCAGTCGTGACCAACAACCTGTGTGTGTTGGCATATCGATATGTATCAACCTGTCTCCTTTGCGATTTTTCCCCCTTTCAGACAGTGTTCTGAAATCCAATAGTACCGACCTGTCTGTTCCTCGACTTAGGTTTTTCAAAATGAAGAAAGATTAAGTATGTGTGTGTGTGTGCGCTTGTGATGTTCATAATTCATCAAGCTTTGCTTATACACCTTTTAATGCTAGTGATAATACATACATTCACACCGCATCTGTCCTATATGAAGATTCAATTCATCCTTCTGAAAAATAGGCACAAACCATGGATTACGGATCTCTTTTCCTAGATCCAAATTAATCCAAGATTCTTGGACACATTTAATTCACCAATTCAAGTATATTGCTCAAGTGTGCGATGTCATGAGATACGGCATTTTCAGATTTTAGCAAAGACAATGTGTCTATGAAGATGAGTCATTCCAAATAATATATAACAACAAGTATTGGAATAAGACACTCAGCATACTAATCATACATTCATTTCCTGTTTTAGAATATGGTTATCGAGCATATAGAAATGAAGCATGATGTTACACACACAGCTCATTATTCATGTTATCATATTATTACCCAAAACATGATAAACACATTTACCATTATTTCAAGTATACTACAATTCCTTGAAATAGCTGGTACATAAATGGATTTAAACAAGCACTTTTGGTAGGTCACATCAAAGATAATCCATCTAGGGCATAGAGCATGTTTCATTCCACATGTGATTCACAAGTTTATGAACTTGGAATGAAACGACACTGTATATGAATACCATACGCACCCTATGCATGACTTAATGCATATACTACATTCATGCCCTAAATATGCATAGATCACATGGCATATGAAATGAAATGAGACAAGTATAATCAAATACTAGAGTGCAAACCTACATGTACAAACAAGTATCTTGCATAAGATCAATCAAACAATCAAATAAGAACACGGATTGAAGGCAAGATATAAGGGGATTCCAAAAACATGTTTCAAATGTGAATTACTTTACACATTTGAACACGATAATTGTGAGACTTGGACTCTAAATTCACAATCCAGTGTTGGCCTTTTCTTAAATCTGATTTTCATTTTAGGTTCCTTCCCATTTAATCTTCTGAATCAAAATTTTCAGATTTTGTACCACGATGTTGTCTCCATAATCATATTGGTACATGACCATAAATGATACTTAAAGGTCATTACCTTCAACAAATTCCTTTCATCTATCATCTTCTGCTCTTGGAGGATTTTAACTTCGACTTTTTCAATGGATGGATCATTCACTTATATTCTTAGTATACACATTCGTCAAGATAGGTGGTGTCATCCATTGGGCTAGAAGAGGTAATTTTTCAGTGGATTATTTCAGCCTCTGTAACAGTCCGGCCCATAAAAAAGGGCTTGGGGATCGGCCAACAAGATATTGTCCGCTTTGGGCCCATACGTGCACACGCGAGAGCCCGCACAGTTTTTTGATCGGACCCGGCCCAAGTCCCGATCCAAAACGCGTCTTGTTGGTTTGAGGGAGCAAGACTGCTTATAAACCCCTTCTCAAACTCCTCAACTTCCGATGTGGGACTTTCCACAACTCCCACCCACTACTGGGCTGTCGAATCCGACCGGGCCACTCTGCTAGCCTGTCCGACAGGGCCCAATTTCACTTGGATCAACCTATCTAGGACCTGGCCTCTAGCTCATGGGTCAGGATATCACAATCCACCCCCTTAAAGCCCAGAGCCACCCTCGGCTCGACCCAATGAACCCAGTGGAAGGCAGTAAACCCACACAGTCCGAATGTGGAACCCGAAGCTCTGATACCATTTGTAACAGCCCGACCCATAAAAAGGGCTTGGGGATCGGCCAACAAGATATTGTCCACTTTGGGCCCACACGCGTACACACGTGCACACGCGCGAGTCCGCACTGTTTTTGGATCGGATTCGGCCCAAGTCCGGGTCCAAAACGCGTCTTGTTGGTTTGAGGGAGCAAAACTATTTATAAACCCCCTCTCAAACTCCTCAACTTCCGATGTGGGACTTTCCACAACTCCCACCCACTGCTGGGCAGTCGAATCCGACCGGCTCACTCTGCTGGCCCGTCCGACAGGGTCCAGTTTCACTTGGATCAGCCTATCTAGGGCCTAGCCTCTGGCTCATGGGTCAGGATATCACAGCCTCTTTTGTTGTTTCATGTCTTTTAAATATTTTGACAACATATCATGAAACAACACTGATGAATGCTACAGGTATTTGATTTACGTGCAGAGCTAATTCATCACTAGTCTAAGCAGTTTTGATCTTTGGGCTCAGTAGTCATGGAAGTTGAGGTTTGTCCAATACCTCTTCCATAAGCACAGACCACTTTCTATTCACCTCTTTCTAACTCTGTTTAATGATGAAAAGATTTTATAGTTCTTCATTCCATTTTTTTGATGATATCATGGTTTTCTCTTATAGACATTATTCTAAAACGGATCAACTTGGACTGTTAAATCCTTTGTCAAAAGCACCTCGCTCTAAAACCAATTGAAAGTTCTTATTTTCAATGTGCTAGAATATCATATTGACCCTAGAGGGGGATGAATAAGTCAATCCCATTTTTAATGGTGTTTGCAAATTTCTTAATTAATTTGAGCGCAGCGAAACATATATCAAGAAATTTGTTTAGTATGATAATTTCATACATTTATCACACTAAGATTATGACCCTTTACATAATGTTTGATTATCTATGGTTGTGCACAATGTATAAAATAAGATAATCAATATGCTGAGAAGAGTACTTAAACAGTAAATACAAATACACATAGATCAAACACCATAAGACAAATTTAAAGTGGTTCGGTTAGCCAACCTACATCCACTGTTAGGACTCGTTCAACCTTAAGCTATCCCCAAAATCTACTTAGTAGGATTTACACCCTAACATTTAGAGTAGAGTAGGAATTTCACCTCACTCAATCGGCTGGAAATTTCACCCACCACTGTCGAATAGGAATTCCACCTATCCATTTGGCTGGAAATTCCACCCACCATTGTGCCTGAGACACCACTTCAGATTTTTTATAGTGGTTCTGGAACCAAGTTTCCTTAATCCACTTTCGAAACAAAGGTTTTAAACGAAAATTAAAACCAAGAAGCACTTGCCTTTTGAGCTCTTTCTCTTGATTTGTGATTCATAAAGGTCACACCGAATGTTTGCCGACATTCCTCCTCGTAGCCATCGTTTAGCAATCACAATCTAGGGTGACACGGAAATTGATTAGCCAAAGGTTTCCTAGATAATGTTTCTTCCTTCTTCTCTTTCTCTTTCTCTCTCACACAAACTCAATTCATATGATTGGTTGTATTTGATTCTCCAAGTGTAAGCACGAGAGAGAAAATGATCATTTTGTTTGCCCTTGTTTAAGCTCATTAATAATGATGAGGGTCCAACTGATCATTCCGAAGGATAACAACTGGTTGCATAAAGATTGGTTTATATAGAGAATGTAACAAGTTGCTGTAACGGTAATATACCAACAGGTCGGGCGCACCAAGGCATCAGTGACTAGAAATGTTACTGTTCAACAACTCAACCGTTGCGCAATAATGCAGTCTCAACTGTAATATTCTTTCTCGGTCGAATGTCGTTATCGAAGATGGGTCGAAAGTAATGGCACTGAGAGATCAGTGCATACGAGGGGCTCGGTCTAGGATAAAAACATGCTAACAGTAGTTTCATGTCTAGAAACCTATTATCTAGAACGACCTGTCACCCTTTACCGAGGGGTTGGTCCTAGCTATTCTTGATCGATCTTGAACTACGGATATATCTGTTTTCTCAAGAGCCCACCTGAGTTCTAAGTTTCAGAACTCATAAATCTTGATCGAGGAGTCGTTGACCACGAAGGGTCGTTTTAGCTATTCACCGAGGGGTCAGTGCATACGAGACTCTCGATCAGAGACTTTCCGAGAATGACAGTTCTAAGATCCAAAACCATTGTCCATCTGGTTGACTAGTCTTTGACCACGATGGGTAGATCATGTCTCCACCGAGGGGTTGGTGAGAACGACTGGTCGAGCTGACAGTGAAACCAAATACATATTTCCAAGTTAGGTTCCAAATTCACTGTCAAGCTTCCTCTGTAGGTTTTTATGATTTAACTATTTGTTCCACTAAGCTTGGAAATAATCATCTCTAATGTGTGAATATCACTTAAAGTCATCTATGGCCATATTACTTGTTTGGTGATTGTCATAACGATGAACTTCAACCCGATGGAGCGTGATCTTCATTCTTGATCACATTGGGTCTTCAAGTTTTTGGCAAGTACTTCTTTCCGATTAATGGAATTGACAAACATATAAACTTGGCCAAGCTGAGGCACTATGAAAAATGATAATTGAAATATGGTTGTTTAAACCGAGAGATTTTTCAAAGAACTTATAAATAGAAAAGAATAAAGTTTTTAATATTAGACAAAAATATTGAGCCTTAGTTGTACTTTGAAATGACTAATGCAGTCGAATATATAATCATTTAAAATTTGAAAAAAAAATTTGGAAGTGTCTCGATTAGATGTCAATCCATGTGTATGAGTGTGATTTGAAATTTTGAATGTTATCAACAAATTCAATGATAATTGAGAGTTATTGAATGATTTTGATGGGTAATAATTATTATTTTAAATCAAAGAGTTCAATTAACCAATCTACAATTATATAGTGGATCATAATGCTAATTTAAATTCCTAATGTGTCATGTACAAATTCCATAAAAGTTCTATTTTAAAAATATATAATTTCAATAACTCAAAGTAATGATGGAATGAGGGATATAAGCCCAAAACAAGGATCGCATCTCCTCTCCCCTTCCTCAAATGTTTTGAATACTTAGTCATTTTCCCACACGTAATTTTTTTTTTAAAAAAATAACTTCATTAATGACCTCACCATATAAAAATAGCAACCTTTATGTCTTTATTTAGAATTTCTTATCATGTCTCCTAATTTTGCCATTAACAACAACATTTATTACATTTTTAGAAAAAACATATTTAAAAGGCTAGACTAAAAACTTGTAACACAGTAAAAGAAAAAATTTCTTTTTAAATAAAGTAAAAATAAAAATTTCACCTAAAGAGACGTGCCTTTAAGCTTCATATATGTGCCCACCATGGTCCGAAATAATCGCTTCATTTTATTACACCTATCTATTTCTAAATTGTATATGTACTTAAATTAAATCTATGCAAGTTGATCTCAGTGTTGGATTAAAACTCTATTCAAAACTTATTATATTTTAACCATTAATTTTGAGGCCTTGAAATTATGGCTTTTCATATCCAACCAACCTAACCTTTTTTATGAAAAATATCTTTTAAAATCATCTATTATCATACATCAAATCTGGAAAGTCATTCCATGATAAAATACCAAAGAGGTTACACTCAATAACAAGATATATGAAGTAACAGCAATAAGAAGGAATAAAAGTGAGTATTATTTTTTTTTAGTAAATCATTTATGTAAATGTCAATAATGTTAAGAACTTTAAATTTTTTACGTTAAATTTTTTATCCAAAAACATTAATCTACTCACAAATCCTTCCTGGGTTTCAAATCCCAGCCACTCAATGGGATTTCTTGGTATCCAAACAGATGCTAGAGATCCGGCCCAGATCAGCTCTCAATCTGCTTACATGTCATCGTCAGTTCTTGCCAGGGTTAGAAATCTCGGCCAATACAATGCATATTGGCCGAGATATCTCGGGTATTTGAACGCCGAGATATCTAAACAGATACGCATTGTATCAGCCGTACTGGCAAGATATTGGTCGATATAGTCGAGATCTCGTTGATATCGATCCATACACATTTAAACAATTGATTTTTTCAGGAAAAAAAAAAATTAAGATCTCCACTGATATCTTGGTATGAGTGATTTTTTTGCCCCTGGTTCCTGCAGCCAATACTAGCCCATAATATAGATCTGTTGCTGAATATAACAGCTCCAATATCGGCCCATTCCCAGCCCAAAATGAGCAGTATAAGCCCAAAGAAGTCTCTTCTATTCTTGGGCTTTCTAATTCGGTTCAACTGGGCCCAGCAACCACAGCTTGCTTTCTTATCAGTGTCAAGTGGCTGTTCCATGTAGGTGCTGCTGACATGAAATTCGTGTATCCATTGTGTTGGGCAGCAAAGAGCCCGAAATCATGGCATGAAATCATGAGATTTTAAGGCCCAAAACACCTTCAAACGGACCCAGGTCCATAACTGTTCCAAATGGGCTTCATTCTTCATATGTGTGGATCTTTATGAATGCTCTTGATGCCCTCTCTTCCTCCAGTCAGTTCTAGCAAAGGTTTGGAGAGACATTTCATTGACCTCATCTAACTGACGACTCTCATTCCGGATCCCAAGGTTATTTTATGTCATCAAACAGCTGACAAACCCAATCATGAATAAACAACCACCCATGGCTGTATATATTATTTTAGTCTCTAGGGATTGGAGAGAAACCAAGGGTGAAGTGAAATAAAGAGTCCCTTAGAGAGGTTACTGTATAAACAATAATTTTTTGGACGGACAATAGGTAAAAGGGATTTTTTTGCAGAAAATGCTTGAAATATGTAAGCTTGTTTCAGAGTACCTTCAGAATATGTTATTCGATCATACTGTCTCGTACGTCCAATCAAGATTTTTTTTTTTTTAGACGAAAAACACTCCTATTTGTTGTCGCACATTAAAATTTCCTTTTAAATGTGCAATTACTCACAAAGTAGGGATTCAGTCTCATAACCAGCATATATCTACCGTGCTAGTCAAAACCAGCACATAAATTGCAACGCTAGTAAAAACTAGCGCATATCTATAGCGCTAGTCAGAACTAGTGCATAAATTCATTGCTAGTCAAAATCAATGTATATCTGCAATGCTAATTAGAACCAGTATATAAACTTAGCATTAGTCAAAACCATCGCATATGTGCAACCAGGGTTTTAAAAATCGGCTCGGCCGATATGCAACATCGGCCTATAATTTTATCTCTCTTACCGATATCGGCATTTTCTCTCTCCTCCGATATCGGAACCGTGAAAAAACCGCAAAAAACCGTGACGAACCGTGAAAAACCGTGAGAACCTGTGAAAACCGTAAACCCTGAACCGCGAAAAACCTCCAAAAACCGCAAAAAACCGTGAGAACCCGTGAAAACCGTAAACCCTAAACCTCGATAAACCGCGAAAAACCACCAAAAAACGCAAAAAACCGTATCGGTGTTTTTAAAAAAAAAAAAAAATTTAAATACCGATATTTATGAATATCAGCCGATATTGTGACCAATATTTCGGACCGAATATCGGCCATATCGGCCGATATTCGGTATGTACGGCCGATACGATATATATCGGCCGATACGATATGTATCGGCCGATATTTGTACCTTTGTGTGCAACGCTGATCAAAATCAACGCATATCTGCAGCGCTAGTCAGAACCAGTGCATAAACTCAGGGCCAGGAGTCCAAAAAATGCTATGACCGATATTTCGGCCGATAATTTTCTCTCTCATCCCTTTTTTCCATTTATTGCATTTCTCTCTCTTCCGATATTTAAAACATGAAAAACAGTAAAAAACCTTGAAAAAACTGCATCGGTTTTTGTTTTTTTTTTTAATTCAAATAAATTTTAAATACTGATTTTTATGCATATCGGCTGATATAGTGACCGATATTTGGTCCGAATATCGGTCATATCGGCCGATAATCTTTTTTACTAGTCCGATATCGTTCGGCCTTGAAAAATACGATATGTATCGGCCGATATTTCGACTCCTGTTCAGGGCTAGTCAAAACCAGCGCATATCTGCAATGCTAGTCAAAATCATCACATATCTACAACGCTAGTCAGAACCAGTGCATAAACTTAGTACTAGTCAAAACCAGTGCATAACTAAACACTAGTCAGAACCAGTGTATAAACTCAGTACTAGTCAAAACCACTGCATAAACTCAACATTAGTCAGAACTAGTGTAGAAATAACAGTGCTAGTCGAAACTAACAAAAAAAAATAGCCACACTACTTTAAACTAGAGCATAGGATACCAACCACAAGCTCATATTGCTGATATTCATACATATTGTTTTCTTAATGCACAAGTTTTCCATCCACCGTGTTTTAAGCTAAACTCTTTGAAAATAGTGTGTTTTCATTCTCTGCCATCCAATTTCAATATAAGGAGGGTTTCTGAATAGATATTGACAACTTTTGTCTCTAAAAATTTACATTTTATTTAATATTTAAAATAATAAAAATGACTTTAAGAGCGTTAATGTGCTTAGTAGAAAGAATAATAATAAAAAAGTAATCTAAAAATAATTTTACTTCTTATTTTATTTTTTGAAAAATGATCACTGTGTCTTAAATAACCTTATTATAAGATTAAGCCAATGCCAATAAAATTTATCAAAGAAAATGCACATTCACATACTACGATAAAAATGGTTTATGTCAACCCCATTACTTACGAAAAAAATACAAAACCACACTTAAAAGGCATAATTAAGCAAGTCGGTGGAACCCCATTTAAACATCCTAGTCAGTTGCAACATGTAGCCTAGGAATGGGCCTTACAGTTAAGGGCACTGCCCTTTGTAAGGTCAGCCCATATGCTTCCTCCATGTCAAGCTTCTCAGGCAATTGTCCCTCTGGTAAAGCCCAGTCAAATGCATGGACCAGCGTGGCCTGTCATGAATTGGACCATTCGCAGGCCCAGACTCATCCCTGCACATATTCGCCGGCCCGCTCCAAATGGTATCACCTCGAAGTTATTGCCTCGGACATCAATATGGGCATGCTCGCCGCCTGGAAGGAATCGATCGGGCCTAAATGCAAGTGGCTCTGGCCACACCGCTGGATCATGTCCAATGGCCCATACATTGACGAGGAGCGTGGAGTCTTTAGGAATGAAATACCCGTTGATTTCGCAGTCCTCTGCTGCAATGCGAGGGAGGGAGAGAGGCGTCGATGGGTGGATCCGGAATGTTTCCTTGACAACAGCCTGCAGGTAAGGCAGATTGGCCAAGTCCGATTCCGAGACGAGCCTCCCTGAGCCCACCACTGAGTCCAGCTCACGTTGGGCCTTGGCTAGGATGTCTGGATGCCGAATCAGCTCTGCTATAGCCCACTCCGTTGTGCTGGACGATGTGTCAGTGCCAGCGGTGAACAAGTCCTGCAGATGCCGCAGATTGGATTCAATCGTCAACATCCATAATTTTGATCACTTTCTAAAAAAATACTCAGAACAGTGAAATGAATAAAAAAGTAAGGATCACTATCTAAACATTAAAAAAAAAAAAAAATTAGTAAATTCATAGAAATTGACTTAACAGTCAAAAACCACTAGAGATACAGACTATCTTGAACTCAAATCACTCTTAACACAAAAGAATCACTCTTCATAGTATTACTCAATATATGTAGATAGAGATATTTACACATGACCAATAATTAAAAATCAAATGTTCTAAAAAATTGTAAACTTTGATCTTTAAAAATAAAAATAAATAAATAAAATAGTCCAAGAACGTTAGGTGACTAAAGAAGGGCATTGGGTAAGTGGCTTTTTGGCAGTTGGGAGCAGACGGTGGAAACGCCGTACACGGCAACCAGTCCTCCTTGAGGACTGGTGGGAGGCATCTGATCTACCTACAAATCTTATGATCAAAACCCATCCACCAGCTTTAATGCACCAAACACCGTGTAATTTCAACACGATTGTCGTATCCACATTCTCTTTATAATTTTAAATTCAAAAGTTTTGTTCAACTCAATTAAACTATTTAATTGTAACTAATCTATATAAATTTTCAGTTAATTTATATAATAGACATCACCAAATTCTACTAAAGGAATTGAAAATTCATGCTTCACCCAATGTCACTGTAAATATTGGTAGAGATGAAATTATAAAAGAATTAAAAAGGGGTAAAAGTACACAATTGTACTTTAAAAAAATAATTTTAAATATACAATTCTGTCTACTCTACACACTCAATAATTTTACCGAATTCAGACCCTACTCCTGAGTACTTCAATCACTTCGAATTTAAAAGATGTGGTCTTTATTTTTACAATTTAGTTAATGACAAGTGAAAAAAAAAATAATATCTTTAAGAAATTAATTTGTGTAATGGTAGATTCTCTTAGAGAGTCACTAAATGATAAAATTTTAAAACTCTTCTTCATTTATCTTAATTTCTTTCTGAAAATTAAATTAAAATAAAATTAAAAATTCTAAAAGAATATTATCCATTTTCTCCCAATTAATATAGTATTCGTAGGTGGGATAGTGACATACTGACACAGAGGAGCAGATAGTTACCACAGACTCGGCCAAACGAGGATCACTTTCGTGAAAAGTGAGACATACATTTAATGTTGAAGGAAGTACACAATGGTTTCAATGGATTTGATTTCATTTCTTCCTCACTATGAAGATTATATTTACAATAATTTTTCTACTTAAATAAATTTTTTTAAATTTATATGTAAAAAATTGTGAGAAACTCAGCTTAAGATTCTAGAAGTGATATCTATTGTCTTTAAGTCACTACTTAATTATATTTAGATAAAAAAAACTCTCTGAACGACCATTTCCACGAGTAAAATAGTCATCTGCCTTTTATTATTATTTTTATTTTCTATAAAAAAACTCAATTACGTGAGGACAACACAAATTTATCTTATATGCTTTAATTATACCGCTATTACAAGTGCTGATTATAAAATATTACTGTAATTACACTGGTAAAATTAATTATTTTTCCTGTACCCATCTCGTAGACATGTGGAAGCAGGTCAAGGATTCTTTAATTGTTGTGGCGTTTCAACGTAATAAATAATGTTATGAAAAGACAGCTATGACGTTCTTCACTTGGGCAAAAATTGACATTACGATGTGATGGACTATGGATGGCTTTCTACCAAATATCACATTTGGGTATTTATTGAAAGAATATAGTTGCTTAATATAGCGATTCTCACCACACTTTTATATAACACAGAAATTAATAAAATTTTTATTTTATCTTTCATCTTTCATCTTTCATCTCTACAGTACGAATGATTTAAAAAATAAATTACCAATGAGTCAATCACTCCAAAATCACAAATCGATCTGCTTTGTTCGTTAAAGATCGATTTTCTCGTATTTAGTTCAGATTTTCAAACGAGCTCGTTTCTCAACTTATTTTTACAAACAATATATCAAAATTTACATATTTAAATTTTATAAATTCTAAAACTGATTTTAAGTCAAAAAAAATATATATAATTTTAGACTTAAAAAATTATACTCAAAGAATTTAAGAAAAATAGCCTTCTCTCCTAATTCTTTGAATACAATTTTAAAACCTAAAACTATATCATTTTCACTTAAAATCAATCAAAAAGTTCATAAAATTAAGAGTAGACCTTATTTTTAAAAATCAATTAAAAAACAACTTTTTTAAAAAACCTGAGCCAAACACCAAAAAAATCCACAAAGATCGAATCAGAACGACTTGTCATTTTGGAGTGATAGATTCACTTAATAATTCATTTTTTAAGTTATCGGTATGGCAGAGAGGTAAAGTGAAAAATCGACTTATTCATGTATATCATTACACAAAAAATTCATGTGAGAATCGCTATCAAAGAAAAAACAATAAAAATTTAATATTTTAAATAATTAGTATATTAAAATAAAAAAGAAGTATTAGAAGTGCAAGTACATCCAATAAAAAGTGTTGAAGAGACAAAAATTTCATCCAGGAGGATCCACTAACTCTTCTAGGCACACCAAAGTTAAATAATGGAGTTCAAATCCATGGTGTTCCACCTTATAAGACACAACCATTTAAACTACACCACATGAAATTAAATTTCAACTTTATAACATAATATCATGCAAAATTTATTATATAAGGAATTCAAAGGCATCGAGGGCTAGAACTACAATCCATGTGCATCAGAGCATATCATCTAATTTTATTATAATTTTTTTTTTATAATTAGAACTAAATGTCTGATTTTAAAGAATTAATGAAATCAGCCGCTATTTGCTTTTAACCGTTTGCTTTATGATTTTGCTTGGGTAAATCAAGTATTAGAGTTTGATTTATAAATAATTTAAAAAGGCCCACCGCCTAGTTGTTGTTAAATAAAAAAATAGCGTTTTGACTTTTCAGTCTTGTCTACTTATGAAACGTAGCCCACTATTAAAGATGACACATGTATGAGTTTAGACCTTTAGAATACTAAGTGACATATTTTTCTTAGGCTATGGATGGTTTTATTAATACACAATTTTTGTGCAAAAAGATTCGCTGTTATTTTTTAATTTAAAATAAAAATAGTTTTAATCAGAACTAAAAATAGTTATACACATAAAATATACGTTTATTATTTAAATCAGAAAAATGTCCGGTTATTAGAAAAAATAATCCATCTGCTAAAAAAGAGTGGAGTGGAAGTGGGGTACCAAAAGGAGAGCTTTGATCTCGGTATCGGTGAGACTGAGCTGCTCGCCGTCTCCGCCCTTCGCCGCCAAATCTTTCAGCCCCATCAAGACACTGAGCAGATCAGTGTGTTTCTCACCATTGCCATTCACAGCCTTGCTCCGATGCTCCTCGATGATGTTGGTCATGAAGGCGTCGAACCTCTTGTGCAACTTCTTCATCTTCCTCGCCACACCCTGCAGATCCAAAGGCTCAAGAGCCGGCACAAAGTCCCCGACATTAAACACTCCGGCCAACACCATAAGCTCCACCACCATCTCCTTAAACTCCCCAGCATCCCGGTGATCCCCACCACCTCCCAGCTCCGCAAACACCGGTCGACCCAGCATCACACGTGCCAGAGCGTTGGTCGTGCACACGTTCAGCATCTGCCCCAGGTCCACGAACTTTCCCCCCTCTCCCTCTTCCGCCAAGGCGCGTGTCAGCTTCCCCGACCTCCCCCTCCCGCACGTGCCGGAAGTCTTCCAGAGCCTTGACGGAGAAAAGGTGAAGCGCGCATATCTTCCTCAACGTCCGCCAGCGGGGACCGTAGGGGGCGAAAACGAGGTCCTGGTAGTTGTAGGCTATGTGCTTGGCGCCTGAATTGGGGGGCCGGCTAGAGAAGTTAGAATCATGGATCTTGAGGAACTGGGTTGCCACGTCAGACGAGGCCGCCACTACCACGTGGACGGATCCCAGCCGTAGGTGGAAGAGTGGGCCATAGGTGCGGGAAAGTGCTGCGAGGGTGCGATGGGGCATAGTGCCCAGGTGGGGCAGGTTCCCTATAATAGGCCAGCCCTTCGGACCGGGTGGCAACGGGGGAGTTCGCCGGCCGGTGAGCAGGTTAACGAGGAAGTAGATGATGAAGGCAAGCAAGAGTGTGGAGAGTAAGGTAGTGAGAAGATCCATGTTTCTTCAAATTGGGGGAAGGGGCTGATGAAGTCGAATGGGAGTCGAGGGTTGGGGTTTGTTTTATACGTAATCTCTCGTGGTACCTAACTCCGGTTGCCTAAATTGCTCGGTGGGTGTAACACATGATTTGAGAAATGCACCGGCACAGCAGTCGCGTTGTTCGTTCGCTGATGACTTGTTGACAGAGGGGTTAGGTGGCACGACCTTTACTATCGTGCACCTATGAGTGTGGATGTACGCAGTTTGCATATTATATTCAATCTACTCATATTATTATATTCAATTTAGTATTGTATTTATTAATTTTTATTTTTTTTTATAATATGGATATTAGGGGTGAAACTTCGGGTCAGGGTTATGGCCGAACCCGCATGACCCGATCTGAAAATCATAGCAGGTCGGGTTATGAAAGTCGGGTCAGCAAGTCGGGTCGAGTTGAGAAGTCAGAAATCCGTATTGAATTCGGGTCAAGGTTGGGTTGATAGATTTTTAAGTCAATCCGACCGACTTGATCATACGTGACTTTGAGCCGGTAAAAAGTAGGCTAAAGTAGGTACAAAATACAGGTCGGATTCGGGTTTCGAGTTAAGTCGGATTATAATCCGGGTTGAGTCGGGTTAAAACGTCAGAGTACAGAAGTTCAGGTAAGGTTGGATTGGGTTCCATATATTAGTAACTTGGGCCGGGTTGGGTTTTAAAAGACCCGACCTGACTCGGCCCGATTTCAGCCCTATAGATATCCCACTCTACGTTGAAAGTGAGATTAATCTCTTGAGTATGTGCTTATGTAAACCTTCCAATCCACACATATTGATAAATCAATAAGAAATAATTCTATGGGGAGTGACTTAGAGACGTGAATCAAACTCAAGACTTCTATTTATGAAGGGAGGTTCTTGACTATCAAACCAATACTCTCTGAATTATTATAGATAATATAAATAATTTAACTAAAAGAAAATTAATTTGACGTATATCAATGTATCATTACATGAGTCTAATTGCTCTAAATTTATATTGAGTAAATAAATTAAAATTTTATATATTTCTTATCTACACACTATATTAAATATCAAGAGAAAATATCTTTATAACTTGTTAATTTTAAAATATATTCTATATGTTCCAAATTAGTTGTTCCTATATGGATTTTGGAATTGTCTCAAATAGTTGTCTCATTTATATTGGATTAGTATAAAGTATGTTAAAAATGGATGACATCACATGGAGTGCTACCCTTATATAGAAAGTTTTTTAAAAAATATAAATATTTTAAATGAAACAACTAAAATGGAATGGAGGGAATATTAAAAAAGATGTTTGACATGTATCTAAGTATCATTATATGAGTTTTAATAGATTTTATTATATAAAAAATAGAAAATATATCAGTACATCTATTTTAAATACATCAAAATTAATAGTAAAGTAGACATTATTTTAGATGATTAACAACAACTTTAATCTCAGTTTTTAATATAAAACACCTTAGAAATATTAAAATTACTATCGAAGGATTAACCGACAGATAATATACCAAATGTTAAAAATATTTTTAATATTTTAAATTAAAATTGTATTACTTTAAGATACTCCCACCTGCGTTGCCCTCATTACGTGGGTTTGTTGGACCGCTTGGTTGTTAGATGTCCACGTGATGGTCAAAGCCAGGGATCAAAGTGGACTTCAAAGTAGGGTCCAGGGGTAGAAACTAAACGACAAAAAGCAACTAAGATTTATTTTATGATTGTCTAAAAAATGTCTCTTTTAAAAAGTTGATGATAGATAATTCTCTCTCCACTTTTCAATTTTTTTTTTAATTTTTAGATTTTTAGATACTAACATAAAAATGAGCCAAATCTAAAACTTATTAAATTTAAAAATGAAACTTATTTTTATATTTATTCTTGCACAAATATATAGCTTTAGATAATACTGTGATATGGATACAGCAAATTCTTTCAACTCACTATTAAAATATATTTCTCTATTTTTAGTCATTTTCACACAAGTTTCTATATTTTTAATATTATGATAATAATGATTGGTCAAATATTTTAAATTTACCAAATTAAATTTTCATTTTTAATCTTTTTAAACAAGTTTTTCCTCTTCTTTACTTACCAATATAGAAGTAAATCCACAACCTTAAATAAATGAATGTTTTTTTTTTTCATTTTACACTTCAAAAACTTTCTTGAATAGTTTTCTATTTTATATCGAAAACTATCTTTTCTGTACTATTTAATTAATTGAATGATTTTCCATTTTATATTTGATGAATACCGTAAACTTATAATTTTACCCCTTAATATTAGATTAATTAGTCCTTATTTTATAAATATTAGACATGTTTAAATGTTGTTTTTAATTTTACAGTTTATTTTGAAAAATTCAAGAAAATAATAAAAAAAAAATGGCTAAGTAAAAAATACAGTCGACGTCACCTTCAGAATGGTCATGTCAAGTTGATTAAACTAGTTGGGTTTCAGAACCTGCAACCTTCTAAACCATGTAATTAATATTTAAATTTTATTGTTCAATTTCGAGTCAAAATCGAGTCTCATTTGCCAAATCTTCTCATTGACTCTTGATTGGGGTGCCCGACACCTAAGGAAAGCCTGAAAGAAACTATTTCTATTTCTTTTCTTTTTCCATTTCTTTTCTACTTTTTTCCTTTCTCTGGTTGCAGGACTCATGGAAAAACAAGAGAGAAGACAGCGAGCAGAGGAAGAGCAGCAGCCCTCCAATTCCATACAAGGAGATGAAGGTGGAAAGCCTAGGCCCACCTGGGTGTGTCCAAGCGCAAGCCCGAATGCAAAACAGTGAGCGGTAGCAGCATCAGTCTGCTGCCCACGTGAGCAGCAGCGACCGATTGCAGAGGAAGAGATTGAAAGCAGCAGCAAAGAAGAAGGAGGCAGCAGCCAGATCGATGTTGCAACAAACAACGAAATCCATGAGCAGCTAGCTCATAGATTTCAGTCGAAGTAGAGGAAAGACAGAGAGCAACAGGGCAGCAACAACAGTCAAATATCAGTCATGCATAGCAGCCAGCTGAAGAGAGTAGAGAGCAGCACCAGAGCAGCACCCAGCTGAGAAGAAGGGCAGCACCAGAGCAGCACCCAGCTGAGAAGAAGGGCAGCAAACAGAGAGCAGCTAAAGCCAACAGCAGCAAGCCAAAAGGCCAGAGCCAGCGACGGTGGAAACTTGAGGAAGCAAGTGGCAGTAAATGAGGCCCAGTCTCAATCCCTTCTTGATCAGCAGAGAGTTGCAAACAGTAGCCAATAGAGAACACAACAGCAGTCCGAGCAGAGGCATGAACAGAGCACTGAAAACCAGCAGAGATAAAGTAGAAAGAAAGGAAAAAAAAAAAAAAGATAGAGGCTGGTGTTATCCGATCCAAAGAAGAAGGAAGATAAGATAAGGTAGCAGCTGAGAATTTGAAGAGAGGAAGATAAGATTTGGATGATGAGCTGCCGAGTGATTCAGCAGAGAGCTGCCAGATAGAGTTAGGAAGAAAGGGATAAGAAGATAGAGCCAATCAGCAGAGAGATTTGATTTTGAGCTAGGAATAAGGTACAGCAGAGATGAGGAGGGATAAGATCTGCCGAAGAGAAAGGAAGAGATAAGCAGTTGGGTTTTCAAAGTTGAAGTAGAAAAGATAAGAAAGGATTATGATAAGATAGAAGTTGAGTTAACCGATCCTAAGAGAGAAAATGGATAAGAATCAGCTGCCGTTGGGAGCTGGGTTTCAAAGATAGAAGGGATAAGGAGAGATGAAGATAAGAAAGGAAAGAAGAGGGTTAGCTGATCCTGAGAGAGGACATAAAGAAAGACAAGGCTCATCCCGGCTGAATTTGAATTGAAATGAGTCTTATCCCTGCTGAGTTTGAAGAGTCTCTTATCTCATCCCTTCTCTCCTATAAATTCAAGTGTTTGGGTCCATTGAAGGTTGAACCGGGCAAGACGTCGAAGAGACTGAAGTTGAACGAAGAAACACAGAGAAAAATATTTAATTTCTTGTAAGTTATTTATTTTTTTTATTTTTATGTCAAGTCCAAAATGATTGTATTTCATTTCCAATTTTTTAAATAAAAATTAATGGCAGTTGTTTAGATTTATAGTGGTCCCAGTTATTAAAATATTTAATAGTGATAATTTGTATTTTATTTTAAATTCTTTTTATGAATATTATGTAAGAAATTATTTTTAGAATTTTTTTCAAATAAAGTAGAACCCCTATTAGGATCAGTGGGACTTGCCGTCTTTCCAGTTTAAGGTTCTTATCAAGAACATTTGTTTTAGATTTGGGGAAACACAAGTTTAAAACCTGCTCAAGCCTAAGGCTTGAATTAAAAAAATCTGATTTACTAGAGGACATAAAAATTCTAATTAGAATTTTAATAGGAAATAAATTTGAATTATATTTTATAATTCTAAAACATTTCATAGTGTAAGCCATGATTTTATTATTTTTAAATAGGATAACATGCCACTTCGACATTTGACCAGATTCCATTGTAGATTATGTAAACAAATTATTTATCATTGATTTATTTTATTCTTTCTCAAAATTCATCAAAACAATTTATTGTTCTAAATTAAGATTATAACTATATGTTTTAGAAAATTATTTCCTTAAGTCACATTATTTTAATAATGCCATCTTCTATTTCATACATATATTTTGTCGGTTTCCCTTAGGTACGACCTTCGCACTCATACTCTATACTATAAACTGGTTCGCACGCTTGCGAGTAAATTAAAATCACATCAAGTTTTTGGCGCCGTTGCCGGGGAAATTTTGAAATAAAATTGTGTGCTATTAGATTATGTGATTTTTGAAAATAAATCTAATACTGGAGATATGTCTTAATTTAGAATTTCATGTAACTTAGGAAATTTTTTTAAATAAAAATATAAAAAAATAATAATAAAAAAAATTTGAAACAAAGTTTTGATTTAATGGGTGGAGTCCAATTTTCATAACCTTAACTTGATTTAAAATTTTCTTTTAGGTTACAAATATTATATTTCTTCCATTAGTTGTAACTTTAGGAAAAGTGCACTTAGTTTTTTTTTTATTTATTTGAATCAGAATCTTCACTAAAGCTTTTATTATCTGTTTTGCAGGAATTTCAATTATGCCGCGCTTAAAAATCGATGGATATATGCACAACTAGGTTAAATCTTCACCAAAGTTTTAAATTGCGCGCTTGAAAAAAAAATTTGCTGAAAATACGCATAAAAGGCTTAGGTGAGTTTGTAATTTTTTCTTTTTATTTTATATATCTCATGCATTCATATATATTTATTTAGGGTGTTCTTTATTATTGCTTGCATTTAATCTGTCCATGCATCTAGGTTGTTAGTATTCATACATTAGTTTAGATTGTTTTATTAATATTTGCATATTTGTTTGAATATTATATGATAATTTAGGACTGAATTTTCACAATATTTAGAATAATAAGATTAGTAAAAATGCAGTCCTAAATTACCATACAACATTCAAACAAATATGCAAACATTAATAAAACAATCTAAACTAATGCATGAATACTAACAACCTAGACACATGGACAGATTAAATGCAAGTAATAATAAAGAATACCCTAAATAAATCTATATGAATGCATGAGATATATAAAATAAAAAGAAAAAATTAACAACTCCTATTATGCGTATTTTCAGCAACTTTTTTTTCAAGCACGCAATTTAAAGCTTTGGTGAAGATTTAGCCTGTTGTGCATATCTCCATCGATTTTTAAGCGCGGCATAATTGAAATTGCTTCAAAACAGACAATAAAAGCTTTGGTGAAGATTCTGGTTCAAATAAAAAAAAAAAAAAACTAAGTGCACTTGTCTTAAAGTTACAACTAATGAAAGAAATATAATATTTGTAACCTAAAAGAAAATTTTAAATCAAGTCAAGGTTATGAAAATTGGACTCCACCCATTAAATCAAAACTTTGTTTCAAAATTTTTATTTTTTTATTTTTTTATTTAAAAAAATTTTCTAAGTTAAATGAAATTCTAAATTAAGACATATCTCCAGTATTAGATTTATTTTCAAAAATCACATAATCTAATAGCACACAATTTTATTTCGAAAATTCATCGGCAACGGCGTCAAAAACTTGATGTGATTTTAATTTACTCGTAAGCGTACGAACTAGTTTATAGTATAGAGTATGAGTGCGAGGTCGTACCCAAGAAAAACCGATAAAATATATGTATGAAATAGAAGATGGCATTATTAAAATAATGTGATTTAAGAAAATAATTTTCTAAAACATGTAGTTATAATCTTAATTTAGAACAATAAATTGTTTTGATGAATTTTGAGAAAGAATAAAATAAATCAATGATAAATAATTTGTTTACATAATCTACAATAGAATCGGGTCAAATATCGAAGTGGCATTTTATCCTATTTAAAAATAATAAAATCTTGGCTTACACTATGAAATGTTTAGAGTTATAAAATATAATTTAAATTTATTTCCTATTAAAATTCTAATTAGAATTTTTATGTCCTCCATTAAATCAGATTTTTTTCAATTCAAGCCTTAGGCTTGAGCGGGTTTTAAACTTGTGTTTCCCCAAATCTAAAACAACTGTTCTTGATAAGAACCTTACACTGGAAAGACGGCAAGTCCCACTGATCCTAATAGGAGTTCTACTTTCCTTAAAAAAATTCTAAAAATAATTTCTTATATAATATTCATAAAAAGAATTAAAAATAAAATACAAATCATCACTATTAAATATTTTAATAACTGGGATCATCATAAATCTAAACAATATTTATCTAAAATTATGGCATTTATATTAAATAATGAGTATTGTAATTTTATATATTACTAAAGGCCGTTCATAGACACACCCGGTTTTCCTGCCTCTACACACCTGAATCTGAATTTTTGTGGCAAATTACCATTTTACCCCCGTATTTCTAATCATTCGAATAAATGTCCAGTTCATTTTGGCATTCATTCGAATGAATGCCCAAGTGTAATTTCAATTCATTCGAATGAATGGGCTGAACAGTAACACGGAATACTGCTCAGCCCATTTACGTTCGAATGAACTATACATTCAAATGAATGAAGCTCATTCATTCCAATGATTGTAACAGATTACAGTTATTTAAATAATAAAATTTATTTTTAAAACTTTAAAGTTATTTTTTGAGCAGTGTGTATTTTCAAAATTTCTCAAATTAAATATTCAGATTAATTACGATAATTTGATAAAAATATTTAAGAGTTCAAGGTCTTTTGACACTACTAAATATTTAAAGCACAGTATTTTACAAATAAGGGTATCCCTATGCTGTGCCGAAAACATATTTGGAAGTTTCAAAAGACCTTGAAGTTTTAAAATATTTTTATCAGGTTATCGTAATTAGTCCGGATATTTAATTTGAGAAATTTTAAAAATACACAGTGTTTAAAAAATAACTGTCTATGTTGCCGATGCTATAAAAGAACAAGCATTCATTCTAATTATTAGAAATGTGAGGGTAAAATAGTAATTTGCTACAAAAATTCAGATTCATATGTGTACCACTGCTATAAGAAATAAAAAAAGGCGAAATTGTGAATCCATATGATGACGGCAAATCGACGTTAAAAACTTATGATTTAGTAGTTTAGGAAATACGGTTGAACCTCAAAGGGCACGACACGTGTCTTTGTATGAATCCGACAATATTCTATGGCCGCCCATTTAGACACCAGGTTTTTTTGCTAGGAGACACCAGTTTTCGAATTTTGAGAGGAAATTACGATTTTGCCCTCCCTCATTTTATCATTCGGACGATTTTTTAGTTCATTTTTCACTTCATTCGAACAATTCACTGAACAGTGGAATCGTTCGAAGGATTTTTTAGTTCATTTTTCACTTCCTTCGAACGATTCACTGAACAGTGGAATCGTTTGAAGGATGATAAGATACTTCGAACGATTGAAATGTTGTAGCTACAGTAAAATCTGTTAAAAATATTTAAACAGTAAAATGTCTTTTAAAATTTTAAAGTTATTTTTTAATCACTGTGTATTTATAAAAATTTTCAAATTAAATATCCAGCCTAATTAAGATAATCTGATAAAAATACTTTAAAACTTCAAGGTATTTTGACATTCCAAAATACTTAAAACACAGTGTTTTACAAATAAGGCTATCCCTCAGCTGTGTCAAAAATATATTTGGGAGTGTCAAAAGACCTTTAAGTCTTAAAGTATTTTTATCAGTTATCATAATTAGTCCGGATATTTAATTTGAAAATTTTTGGAAATACACAGTGATTAAAAAATAATTTTTTAAATAATAAAATTCCCTTTAAAACTTTAAAGTTATTGTTTAAGCGCTGTGTATTTTCAAAATTTCTCAAATTAAATATCCATGCTAATTACGATAATTATAAAAATACTTTGAGACTTCAAGGTCTTTTGACACTTCCAAATGTGTTTTTGCCACAGCCGAGGGATACTCTTATTTATAAAACATTGTGTTTTAAGCATTTAGGAGTGTCAAAAGATCTTGAATTCTTAAAGTATTTTTATCATGCTATCGTCATTAGTCCGAATATTCAATTTGAGAAATTTTAAAAATACACAGTGCTTAAGAAATAACTTTTTAAATAATAAAATCTCCTTTAAATCTTTAAAGTTATTTTTTAAGCACTGTGTATTTCCAAAATTTCTCAAATTAAATATCCGGACTAATTACGATAACCTGATAAAAATACTTTAAGACTTAAAAGTCTTTTGACACTCCCAAATATATTTTTGACACAGCTGAGGATACCTTTATTTATAAAATACTGTGTTTTAAGTATTTTGGAATGTCAAAAGACATTGAAGTCTTAAAGTATTTTTATCAGATTATCTTAATTAATTTGGATATTTAATTTGAAAAATTTTAGAAATACACAGTGGTTAAAAAATAACTTTAAAATTTTAAAAGATATTTTACTGTTTAAATATTTTTAACAGATTTTACTGTAACTACAACATTTCAATAGTTTGAAGTATCTTATCATCCTTCGAACGATTCCACTGTTCAGTGAATCGTTCGTAGGAAGTGAAAAATGAACTCAAAAATCCTTCGAACGATTCCACTGTTCAATGAATTGTTCGAAGGAAGTGAAAAATGAACTAAAAAATCGTCAGAATGATAAAATGCGGGAGGGTAAAACCGTAATTTCCTCTCAAAATCCGAAAACTGGTGTCTCTTAGCAGAAAAACCTGGTGTCTAAATGGGCGGCCTAATCTATCCTTTGTTCTGGCTACTTGATAAAGGCAAAGATTAAAAAAAAAGAAGTAAATGAGGTATTTTAAAAGCTAATAAAATTAAATATTGAACATCTGAATCGAGTGATAGTATCGGATATGATATGTATCAAATCAAATGATATTGATAATTTAAAAAAAAAAATAGAAAAGAGATATTTATCGATCAATACTGAGATTCATACATCTAATCTCAATTAATTTTAGACAGTAGAAATCTCACAAAATAGATTGAAAATGAGTGAAAAATAAAATTAAAATCTTTAAAATTAGAGATAGAAAAACAAATATAACGTATCAACTGCAATATTTTCTGCTCTGTATTCAATTAAATCACACTTAAAGAATATAGTAAAAGTTTTCACTCTCTGATTGAGTTACTGACTTAAGCCACTTTATCTCCTTACCGACAACAGGAAGTTGAAATGTGACTTGGAGTAGCGAGATATGATCACAAAGACTCTCCAACAAAATAAGCTATTAAATGGTTAATGAATCTTATTTAACATAAAATTATTTAATAGATTATTACATAGATTATGTAAAATATAAAATTTCACTTTTAATTGTAAATTTTGATAAAGTATAAATTATTTATTTTTAAAATCAAAATATAAAATATCAAAATAAAAGTGAAATTTGATACAGCATCTACTTACACAATTTTCAATACACCACACTCACCATATTTTTTTTAAGTCTCAAAATATTTGTTTAAAATGCGACTTTTTGTTATTTTTTTTTTTTGAATTTACGTGTATAAAATCTCAGATATAGTCCTACTAAAACTCCTACAGATGATACCTCTATCCTTAAAACATCACTAAGTTTAGCCCGTGAAAGTTCGAACTTCACAACACCTGCTTCCTACCTTATTTTAACCTTTGAAAAAATGCAAAAGAAGAAAAAATCAACAGCAACGTCAAATCTACTTTTATGTCAGTTGGAGAAAGAGTCATATTGCTTTGATATTACCAAATTTCTTGAAATATTTGTGGTCACCAAATCATTATTTTTTAAAAAAATTCTTTGCTAGTTTTTCACTTAAAGTGCAGATAGATGACATAAAATGAGTTTTACATTGGAAGTTAATTATAATGACCATTCTAAGATTTCTATTGTTGATATTAGTGTTCTATAATAAAAAGAAGTTAAAAGTTTTCACTTCTGAAATTTGAAATATTACTCAAAATTTGGTTTTCTATTGTGAATTTTTTTTTCAAGAGCCCCACATTTTTATGAGCAAAGTTGGAAGTTTGCTTATAAGTAGAAGCCCTCACTATGACTTGTTGAGTGAAAAACTATAGAGGTACTGTAGTGGACCTGAAATTGGCTCAATTCGAAAAACGTTTAATCGGGTGTTCCAATTCACAATGTGCTTGTGAAGGGGAAGGGGGGAATCCCCTATTCTAGTGGTGGTGAGAAAGCAGTAAAAAGGGAAAAATACAAGTTTCAAATTTTTTTTTTTCATCACACCTAAGTGAGACTATATGATATTTACGAAGGATTATCGATTGGCTACACCCATATAAAAATAAAGAAAGAATGAAAAAAAATAGTTCTCTAATGATTTTATTTTCATCATTAAGAACTAAATTTAGTAATGAGCCAGTGAATCCCAATTTGAAAGTTTGATAGCCTGTACGATGACCTGTAGCCATCTAAACTTTTTTATTTAGGATGAATCCAATCCTCGAATTCAACTTATCAAAGCACTTTCAGCTCTTATTCTATTTTAATATTTAAAGTTTTTTTATCCTATCCAAGGTTGACTATGGTCTAACTTGAAGACCAGCTAAAGATCATGAATATGAGACAAAATAATTACCATTGGATCAATAAACTATCTTTTTAAGCTGTACCACTTTTGATGACTTTAATTTCTTGTTTAATCCTAACACTAAGACCACAATGATCCAATATGATTGGTCTGTTTCAGAGGCCCAAGCATAAAAACAATTAACCTTCATTTGTCCTTTTAAGCTCCTCAAAATTTAAGTACTTTAATTTATTTTTAATTCTTAATCTTTTCCACTTTTTATTTTTAGTTCTCAGTCTTTTCCACTATTTGTGCGGCTCATTTTGATCCAATACGAGATAAATAAAAATTACTTCGATTAAATCACTAATATTTTATTTCATACACTATTTTTATGTTATAGTTGAATTAAAAGTTTATAACATTACAATTATCACTGAATTAATTCTATCACCCATCACTATTTAGAATTCTTCTAATTATCTACTTCAATTGGATATTAACATTTTCTAGTTAATTTTAAATTTCAAGTAATGCACATATATTGGAAAAGAAAAACTTCACCTAGGCAACTGTCATCCATGAGTGACTGACAGCCCTTCGCAATTGTAAGGCCCACCAGAGTCTGAATTTGCATCCCCTCTACCCAACATCTGAACCCATTTCAAGTTGATGTCACCAACTCACAATCTCAAATCTATCTACCTCTTGTGAATTATGTACGTATCTAATTTGAACCTATTTCCAGTTTGACGTCATCATCTCACACTATCTAGCCCATGTGAATTGTACTACACATAATCTAAACCATTTCAAGTTGATGCACGTTGTTGAACTAAAAATTCATCCAAAACTAAACTCATGTTGACCGTTGATATTTGTCTCCCTAAAAATTATAGCTTTTCAAATCTATTGGACCTGATTTTTTTTATGAGAGGCACTATCCTGAAAACAACATTCAAACCCACTCATCCCATGTATTGGACCCTACCCCAGTGGGTAGCAGAAAGTGATTCTAATAGAAAATTCACTATCAATTATTATTTTTACGACACTAATATAATTACAAAATTATTTTTATGAAATTGATTTGAGCTAGTCTAGACCTAAAGTCCATATAAAAACTAGGCATATAAGATAACCATTTATGCAAGAGGCTTGCTAGGGCTGAAACTCAAGTCTGGTAGGGTTTCAATAAATCCAATCCAACCCATGTAAAAAATTATTAAACCCGACCTGACCCAACCCGAATTGTTGACCCAAGATACTCAATCCGACCCGACTCAATCCGAGTGTTGTTTTATAACACGGTGTAGTCGGATTGGATTGGGCTGCTTTTAAATTTCTCAATCCAACTCGACCCTAATTTCATGTGGGTTTATGTTTTCCAACCCGACCCGAGATATACAAAAAACATGACCCAAACCCATTGATTTCTCGGGTCGAGTCATACGGGTCGGGTTAAAACTCGACCCAACTTTCACCCCTAAGGCTTGCTTAAAACCCTGAAGCGCCCTACCATGTTTTATAAAGCATGCAGTAAAGTTTCAGTTTAATTCCATTGCATATTTTTTTATGGTACAAAACTTAAGCCAAGGCTTGATACTTGCATAAAGATGAACAGGCAGAGGTGACCCACATTAGTATTAAAACTAGCAATGTTACATTCAATTCCTTTGCAACGATTGCTTCATAGTTTTAATAGTGATGGAAAATATACAAGCAGGACAGAATCTATAAACCTGCATCTCCATAGTTTTATGCTCCCCAAAAAAAAATTGTGCTTGGCAGAAGTCCGGATCCAGTTTCTGAAATAATGGAGAAATGCAGAAAATAGCTGTACTAAGGTCCAAATCAAAGATTTATATAGTTACCAATACAATAAAAAAAAGCGACAATGGGCGCAAAATTGTCTGATAAATGAAAATGAATTGTAAATCATTCTAGCAAATCACATCCAACTGCAAATGAATAGTAAATTATAAGATTTTTATCACTTTCTCAAAAAAAAAAAAGAGTAAAATGTTTTAAAATTTTAAGAAGTGAAAAAATTTGACAAAATAATTCAAACCATTACTAGCAAAATGACAGATAAGATGACAGTATCATATCTACAACTTCATTGTCGTCTATGTAAACATTTTTCAAGAGTACAAAAAGAAACTGATGTACATGGACAGGTTCTTCAGACCAATTTTTTGAAAATAGACTAAAGATCATAAAGGAGAAATTAGATTTTTGGTAAAACTAATATATAACATTTAAAAATTTACCGAAATTGTAGGGTTCTTAAAATTGGGATTTAAGCATAACGTTCAAATTGTTTTCTTAAAAAAATCATAGGATGTTAACTGTGAATGGGAGAATATAGAAGCTCATGTGTATACCGACCTGAATGTTCTACATAGTTATGATTCTTCCTTGATAAAGAAGTACTGTGGTAAGCAGAAGTCTTCCTCCTGATTCAGGGTTTCCACCTCCTCATCATCGGGTTTCTGAATTGGATGAGAAATGGCAAAGCTGTGAGAGTTTTTACATTTTTAAAATCTGCAAGTTCTGTTTGTATAAATGAGGAATAACACCAAAAAAACAAGTCATTTATGCAATTGTCAAACTATTACATGAAAATGAAAAAATCATACCATAAGGTTGTCCTTTACACCTAGGCTGCAGAACCATGATCCAATTTTATTACCAAGCTCCATTTCATTTCTTCTAGCAGTAAATTTTACAAGTGATGTATTGGTGAAGAAAGATGAGAATAAATTCATAATAAATTTTTAGTGAGAGCCAAAATTTGAAGCAGCATTATTTACAAAAAATTGGGTGGTGATGATAGAAAATTTGCAAATAGTGACAATTATAAAGTTGCAGCACTTGAAGAGGAACTCAAGCTCTTCCACAGAAAGATGTTACTGCAGAAAGACACGTGAAGGAACTCTCTCTAAATACTGTATTGCAGAATAGAGTTCAACATCCCTCACCATACCATTGCCATTGCAATAGGTGCAGAGAAGAGAAGAATGCTGAATTGGAAAGGTTCTGCAGCTTTTTGTTCCAGCTGCCACTAATAATGCATGGCTCGGATGGAGCTGTGAACTCTGCAGCTCCATAGTTGAGCAATCCACCAAGTTTCTGCATCTAATCTGACGGGGTATCAAGATTTTGAAAAGGCTGCGCATGAGCTAATGGATGGGGGGTGGGAATGTGGAATGCCAGCTGATGGGGTTTACATAAGTGGAATAGTATTAGTTTGACTTTCCTTTCACTGGTCTAGAATAAAGAGGCACTGGTGGCGGCAGAATCCTAACATTCAAAATGTGTAGAAATCTACAAATTAGCAAGATCTGATTCAAGATCCAATCTGAAAGGATACAAAATGGAGTATGGTTCATGCCACTGAATTGCTCTCACTGATCTTTACTCAAAATCAATGGAGAAAGAGTACAGAACTAAAACCTTTCAAAAAGAAAGAGTAGAGAATGAAAAGAAAAGAAAAGAACAAACCTTTCAAAAAGAAAGACTTAAAAGAACAGAATATGATAGGGTCTACTGAGAAGAACTCATAAATCCAACTCTAGATAGATGTCATATTGGCTGATGATGATGAATAAGACAATGGCCACAAAAGAGGTGCACAATACCTTATTGTGTGATAATTCAACAGACAGAACCACTCATAGTTAAATAGAACCTAACTTTTCCTCCAAAAAGACAAACTATTTATACCTTGGTTGGGAATAGAGATTTTGTTCTCATATTTTTATAGTCATAAACCGTCACTACTATGGCTTGTTTCTCATTGCAAAATCTGAACTGGATTCCTCCACCCAATAAGTTGGGTTACCATCATAGGTGGGCTTAAATGGGCTTTAACCCCATCCCATTTAAATTCCTCCAATATGCCTTGCAAAGTCAACATATCTACTATATTTGCTTTCAATGGTTTATACTGGATCTTCACTACTTTATTTAATTGTTAGAAATAAGAGAATCAAGAGTGGGACGTTGATTCTCTATGTCAAAATCTCTTTGTAATTGATACAAAGATAGAAACTGCCTAAGTTAAGGAACTCTTTTGTAGAAAATAATAATGGGAAAAAAGAGAGGAGAA
Source organism: Chimonanthus salicifolius (assembly GCA_013350335.1). NCBI lineage: Eukaryota > Viridiplantae > Streptophyta > Magnoliopsida > Laurales > Calycanthaceae > Chimonanthus > Chimonanthus salicifolius. The sequence continues at coordinate 46,795,568 of CM023540.1, read as the reverse complement.
ATAGAAAATATTGGAGAAGAATGATTTATCTGTATTCTATTGTATATCAATCTGTAAGAGAGTATATATATATATGTGTGTGTGTATGTATACATATACATATGTATATATAGATAGATATATATGTATACACATACATATGTATGTATACACCCAAACCTCCCTATCCTTGGAGCATCAGACTAATCCTTGGAGCATGTGCAAACCTCCCTATCCACCCAAACCGAGTAAAACTACGAGAGTACATGAATATATTATCACTAGAGAGCCAATTGCGATGACAAAAAAAGGAATGTACACAACGAATAATCAATTATGATAAATTACACTACTAGTGATATCTTCTAGGTCAACTATAAAAAATGGGATGATTCTGGTCAACTATGATCAGACATGGGCCCCATATGGTCAACTAGATATTGTGGTAGGTCCCAAAACACTCCCCTCAAGCTGGTGTGAAGATGTCTAGTAAGCCCAGCTTGCGTATAACATGATTGAGTTGGGTCCGAGATACATCCTTGGTAAGCATATTTGCAAGTTGGTTGGAACTGTCGTTCATAGAACAATCCTCGGCCCGGATGAGCCTTAAGATAGCGGAAGATACGAAAGGCAACATGAAGATGGGTATCTCAGGGAGCATACATAAACTGACTGACCACACCAACAACATACGAAAAATCTGACTTAGTGATGATAGTAAGATAAATCAGTTCCTCGAGTAATCTCTGATAAAAAGCATGATCATCAAGAAGGGTCTCGTCTGAAGCAGATAACTTTGTGTTGACATCCAAAGGCATATTAGTAGGCTTACACCCAGAATACCCAGCATCCTGCAATAGATCTAGAGCATATTTCCGTTGAAAAAGAGATAACCCTTTAGAGGAGCGAGCTACCTCAATCCCAAGAAAATAATGAAGGGGCCCCAGATCTTTAATATCAAATGTCTGTTGTAAATATGCTTTGAATGTAGAGATGGTGGTATCAATATTTCTAGTAAAAACAATATGTCAACATACACCACGAGAATCATGACCACTGAATTAGCACTGTAGTAAAAAATTGAACGAACTACTTGACACCTAGAGAAACAATAGGGCAATAAAGCACTGCTGGATTTATCAAACCAAGCCCGAGGGGATTGCTTGATGCCATAGATAGCCTTCTCGAGTCTGCAGACATATTAAGTCTCCCCATGTTTCACAAACCCAAGAGAGGAAACCATATATACTTCTTTTTGTTTTGAAAAGTAAAGCATATATACTTCTTCCTGGAGATAACCATGCAAAAAGGCATTTTTCACATCCAATTGATGGAGGAGCCAGTCATGACTGGTAGCAATAGAAATTAATACTTGGACAGAAGTAATCTTGGCCACAGGTGTAATGGTCAAGGTCAACAAAATGGTTATGGGAATAAGAGGATATATGAATCGTACGATTTTACGATTTTCGATTCACACCCTTAGACCAATTTCGATACGATTCGAGTTTGATAACATTGGGTAAAATTGGAAAATGCCATACACGTAGCGCATTAGGAATATTTGTAAAATTCCATACTCACAAGGTGTGTGATAATATGTTTGAGTGAATGTTGCCTTGTGCACATTCCAATGCATAGTTGGGTAAGATCATGGTTTGACCTCTTTATGCCTATGTGTGATTGATGTGAATATATTGTATCAGATACATATGTATGAATTTCCCAAGTTCCCTATGATTAAATGTTTACTATAATTGAGAATTCATAGATTTGTGATGTGTTAAAGTATGATAGAATGTATGATAAATCAAGATTGCCCAAGATATGTAATGTAGGGCCTTGATAACTTCCTATACTTGTGTATGGTTATGAGTAATGTATGTATCAAATAAATTCTCATGATTGTGATTGGAATTCTTAGATAGGTATCTCATATAACAAGTTTGATGCATGTGTTTTAGTACCATGCTTGTATTATGTGATGATGTGTACATCACTAGTAAGTACACCCATATAACAAGTTTGATGCATGTGTTTTAGTACCATGCTTGTATTATGTGATGATGTGTACATCACTAGTGAGTACATATGTTGATAGTGGTTGTGGTGGATCGACCTAACCATGTGTAGAACAAATTTCCATTATTTGAAGAGGAACTTAGTAAAGGGTTAGACAAAGTGATATAGGTGAGTTAAGGTTACGTGAGTTAAGGTCAAGTATCTTAGAATCCAAGGGGGTTAACTTGTGCTACAATGGGGATGGGCTAGCATGATTGAGAATGCAATGTAAATGCTAGGAATGCAATGTAAATGCTAAAAAAGCATTGTTTGATTTCCCCAAAGTAAAAGTATGACACCTCCAATATCAGCCTAAATGTGAAAATAATGAACTACGGTTGATCTGATCCACTATGTGGTACGTAGGCAACTGAGAGCATTGTGCCTCATCTCGATCAAAAGATGCATTGTGTCATCCATTTATGTTAACGATGATGTAAGATGTTGAGCAAATGTGAAGGATAGAAAGGGATTGGTGGGATATACCTTCCCTAATATAGACCCTAATGCCAGATGTTGGATCCCTCGAAGGGGGCCCGAAGAGGTTATGATGCCTTGGGAGTCCCGATATGATGAGAAATATATGTTTGTTACTCGAGTAAAGCATAGAGTGACTAGATAACTGTGAAAATTCTTAAGATGGACAGATGAGGATTTTTACACTAAGATGTATGTGACTGGGTCACTTGATTATATTGAGACATGGTATGGGTATGTCTCTCACGTGATGATTATATCAAGACGTCGTGGTATGGGGGTGTCCCTCACGTGATATTGATGATTGAGACGTGGTATGAGTGCATCCCTCACGTGATATTGATTATATTGAGACGTGATATGGGTATGTCCCTCATGTGATATTGATAACGTTATGTCTCAGTCTGTTGAAAAAGGAAATTGTTCGATCAATAGATCATTGTGTCTCACCTTTGTATAATTAAAAGGATGAAATAAGTATATAGATTCCATGAGTAAGGCCTAGAGTAGCTGTGAGACCGTTGGAACCTTGATATGAACATACGGAGACTGTGACATTGAGATGTATACGTGACTTGGTCACTTGATATTGAGACATGGTATGGGTACATCCCTCACGTGATTATGATGGTTGACTGACCATTCCAGAGAGGTATTCGGGACGGTGGGGTCGGCCATGGAGACTTGGTCCGTAGGGTTGCCGTCGAGGAGTAGGTCCCTCACATGCTACGCGCTGGAGGGTGCTCTCATGGCTATTTAGCACACTTGATGTGCGTTGATGCACAGAGCTAGATACTATTTAACACCATGGGGGTGGTGCTAGCTTCGTTAGACGCGGTCCGACCACCTTAGAGCTTAACTGAAGCACCTATGAGGTGAAGGGATACAAGGTAAGATAGACTTAATCATGCCAGTCGTGGGTCTCCCGCTTAGTAAGTCATGGGCCCTAAGTCTTGCTAGGGATCGTGGTATATTTATGATATGGTATGATGATTTGATATTTTTGCCACAGTCACGTAGTGATTCATTCGATTGTTGTTCCTACGGATAGAAGATCTCATGGTAGATGATGTGCCCCTGGATTAGTTATGCCCATGGATAGATTATACCCACGGAGGGATTATATTCATGGATGGTTTATACCCATGAATAGATTATACTCACAGATAGAGTGTTACCGGGATGATGTGTATACCCATGGATGAGGTTTCCCATGGTGGTTTGGATTCATGCCCGGATGTTGGTCTTATGGTAGACGTATTGGTCTTATGTTAGACATGTTGGTCCCATGGTAGGCGTATTGGTATTATGGTGAACATGTTGGTCCCATAGGTAGACAGTATTAGTTTATGTTAGACATGTTGGTCCCATGGTAGACGTATTGGTATTATGGTGGGCATGTTGGTCCTATAGTAGACGTATTGGTCTTGCGGTAGACCTGTTGGTCCTATGATAGACATATTGGTTCTACGAATGTATGAGTTATGCCCATGGATGGATTACACCCATGGAGTGATTATATTCATGAATGGTTATTACCCATGGATAGATGATATTCACTGATGGAGAGTTTCCAGAGATGGATGATGAATCCCATAGATGTTGTTCCCATGGTAGACATATTGGATTCATGCCTAGATATTGATTATATGGTGGGCATATTGAGCCCATGATAGATATAGTGGTCCCATAGTAGACGTATTGATCTCATAGTGGACGTGACGGTTCTATGGATAGATATTATTTTCCCATGGATGGTTATTCCCATGAGGGCTTTGTGACCATGGATGAGTATAGTATACTGTAGATAGATATTCCCAGGAGAGCATTGATTCTATAGAGGATTGGACCCATATTTAGAGTATTGTCGCGATGATGGATGTACTTATGTTCAGGTATAGGTCCCATGATTGATGTTTATCCCATGTGTGACATTGACCCCATGGTTGACGGTGTTCCCATGATTGGTATAGACAATTGATTGGCTAGAATTGTGATAGATGAGATCTATTCTACTAATGAAACCCACGATTGAGTAATTAGAGTGTCTTGATATGACATCATGAATAGCACGGGGTTAGTGCCATGAAATAAATGAATTGAGAACTACACAAGATCTGATCTTCATTGGAGTACGTAAGCCGCTGATAATTCAGTTCGATCAAATCAAGGTTCCAATAAGTCCTAGGATCCATAGGGATCTCGCAACACATGTAGGTGTCACGTTTTTGGACTATAAGTTGTGTATGATTCAGAGTTAAAAAAAATATTATTGTTTCTCACCTGTCCATTGGGTTAGGGCGTGATAACAGGAGAAAAAGTGTCCTGATAATCAACCAAATATGTCTGTGTGGAGCCTTTAGCAATCAATCGAGATTTATACCTGGCAATCGAATGATGCTTCAAGGCAAAGACCCATTCGCAGCCAACTGGAGTCTTTCCTGGAGGTAGAGGGACCAGTATTGTTCTTCCCAAGTGCAGTTAATTCCTCGCCAATTGCTGCTTTCCAAGAGGGATCTCGAAGGGCAGCGCCAATCCTCTTTGGAATCCTAATGTTATCTAGGGCTGTAAGAATATTGTGATAGTTGATAGGACACAAAACGATCAAGTGGGTGATTGGTACAAGCACACTTACCTCTCCGAAGTGCAAGGGAGGATCAGGGTCAGTGGTGGACTGACCTGGGCCACAAGCAGATGATTGAGTGGGGTCAGCTGCAATTGAAGTCGTGGGTTGCCTGCGATGTATCACCAAAAGGTGCTTGGCAGGGCTAAAACGACTAATATCTGTAGGGAGAAGAGGGAGAACAGAAGGAGGAGGAGAAGATGAATCAGAACAAAGTAATGGACTTTCTCAAAAAATGTGACATCCATGGATACATATATCTTGCCAGTGAGGGGATCAAGACACTTGTATCTTTTATGGAAGGGATAGTCCCAAAAAGACACATCTCACAGCTTGGGGAGACAGCTTATCACCAGAAAACTGGTGAACAAAACAAATACACCCAAAGACAAGGAAGAGCAGGGACTGGTTTGTGCAAGGATATAAGGTCAAGAGGGGATTTGTTCTGTAGCATTCGGGATGGCATGCAGTTAATAAGGTAACATGAGGTTAAAACAACTTCTAGCAAATATGACTTTGGGACATGCATGGTAAAAATAAGTGAACGGGCAACCTCGAGGAGGTGACGATTTTTCAGTTCAACTACACCATTTTGTTAAGGTGTAGAAGGACATGAAAGTTGAGACTCGATACCATAGTCTTGCAAAAATTGGACAAATGAGTGCGACAAATATTCTCCCCCATTATCAATATGCAAAATTTGGATTTTACAAGAAAATTGGGTTTGAACCCAGGGTAAAAGGTGCAAAAGTGATCAAAGACCTCCGACTTGTGTTTCATCATATATATCAATGTCATGCGAGAATAATCATCAATAAATGCGACAAAATAACGAAAACCAGTGCGGGAAACAGAAGGAGATTACCATACTCAAAATGTATAAGAGAAAATAAGGTAGAAGTATGTTTATGAAGGAATGATGGAAATGCGGGTCTACTGTGTTTGCCTATGTTTGCCATATTAGCAATGTTCACAATCAAATTTAGGTAAAGACAAAACTGGAAAAAGTTGCTTAAAAAAAAAAATTCAGAGGGATGCCCTACGCGACAATGTCAAAGTCATACATCGTCTGAGGAGGAGGTCGAACAAACTTTAGAAGATTTGACAGCACGAGGGTCTAGGAAGTATAAACTGTCAACTTCACGACCCCCACCAATAATTTGTTTCGTGAACAGATCCTAAAAGACACAATTAGAAGGAAAGAAGGTAACTGAGCAATTCAATGTTTTAGTAAGGGCACTAAAAGATAATAAATTGTGTGGGAGTGGAAACATGCAAAATTGATGATAAAGTCAAAATAGACGAAACATGGATTGTTCATATACCAATAACATCAATCAACAACCCATTAGCTACTTTGACCTTACCATATGAAACTAGAGAAAGGGAAGAGAAAATGCAAGACATACCAGCTATATGGTAAGTGGTCCCAGAATCAATAATCCAAGAATGGGTTGAGGCATAGTGTGCAAGGGGCTTAGTACCTGATTGTGAGGAGACAATAGTAGAGACCTTGGAGGATTGAAGGCACTCCAGTCGTTCTTGTAATAAGTTAAATTCTTGTCTAGACACTACGGCGTTGTCACTAGCCACGTCAGAGGAAGGAGCATTAGGAGGGGCAGCGGAGTGATTAGCTTGCTTTTGTCGGCCATGAAGCTTGTAACATGAATCGACATAGGTGCAAAAATGAGTACCCTTCTTCCGTGGGCATTTGGTATCCCTACAAGTGTCAGAAGAAGTCATATCAGGAAGAGAAGATGCAGAATAGAAGCTACGAACACAATAAATTGACCCAAGAGCACAAGAAGTCCATAATATAACTAACTTCGCTGTGGGCAGACACGCAGCAAGAACACCCCAAAAGTGGACCCCACCAAGCCAAACTGAGAACGGACGTCAGAGAGATATAGAGAACAGGTGGGGGCGACACTAGGAGGAGAAGATTTGAGGCCCAAGTGTGATGAAATCGGCCGATGTAAGGAAAAAACCAGAAATTGGGTTTTGATAAAAAAACAAACGGTTGCTGCAGAACACTTGCTTGTGCCCCAACTGGGTTGTCCGTGCTCCAGAGAAGAAGGAGAGATGCTGCAAAACCCTCATAGATGATAAGGGAATATAGGGGTGACTCCAGTGGAAGAACACTAAAGGGAAATAATGCTCAGAGGCAGACGATGCAAGCAAAACTGAATGGAACGAGCCTGTAACGGAATGGAAGGGCTTGTAACCACACCGAGAGGATGAAGATCACCAATTCATCCTTGTAGAGAGAGAGGAAAGAGAGGCGACATTGTAGAAGAAGTTCCGAAGCAAAAGATACAAAGATCCAGTTGATCTAAGTGAAAACCCTAAAAATTGTGCAAGGGACGACCAAAAAACCAGTCCAAGAGGCTCCATAAAGGTGATCGGACACCGTGGATGGAAAGCCCTGGCAAAAACAGCAAGGGTATGGGGGGTTCTAATCGCTGGAAACTTCGCCGGCAAAAAGTTGAACGGCAATGAAGGTCCGAACTGCTCTCGTCTCAGCGATTCTAGAATGGCAAAAAAGGCTAAAAAAATGGGGAAAATTTTCCAAAAACTGAAGAAAGATGGAAGCAAATCCGCAACCGAGATCCGAAGAAGACGGAGTCCGAAGGTGAACAGTAACTCCGATGGTAAATAGTAACTCCGGTGAGGAATAGTAAAACGGAATAAAAAATCCTCCTAAAGCGTCCAAAAATCAATTATGGCTGATACCATCTAGAAAATAATAATGGGAAAAAGAAGAAGAGAAATACAAAATATTGAAGATGAATGATTTCTCTGTATTGTATTGTGTATCAATCTGTAAGATAGTACATGAATATATAATCAAAAGAGAGCCAATTACGATGGCAAAAAAAAAAAATGTACACAAGGAATAATCAATTATGATAAATTACACAACAAATGATATCTTCCATGTCAACTTTCCAAACTGGGATGATTCTGGTCAACTATACTAGATGTGAGCTCCACATGGTCAACTAGGTACTATGGTGGGTCCCACAACACTCTCTCCACTTGAAACAATAAAAAATCCAATACCACATTTATTTGGTGCCTAAAATGGATTATTAGCATGTACCTCTAGGGGAAAAAAAGGTGGTCTAGACATAGTTTGGATGTTGCAAGGTGAGTTGCAATGCCAAAATGCAACCTTGAAGGTCATCAATATCAACCAAACAAATGCTTAAATAATGAAAATGGCATCCAAAAAAAAACGATATGGAGAAGTCAAAATCCACACAATCTCTCCAATACCATATCTGTTCACAGACACCCAAGCACCAATTCAAGGGTCAAGGGACATTCAAAATGGACGACGTCTTTAAACTACAATTCAAAACTCGAAAACAATGACTTGACTCAAAGATGGGAAAGTTTTGTTTAAGTCAAAACGTCAAGACTCGATCAAATTTAATTAAACAGTATTTATTTTAATATATTTTTCATATATACATACAGATATGTTAAAAATTATTAAAAAGTGAAGAACTAAATAAAAAATAAGACACTAAAAACATGATTTAGAAATAGAAGAAGAGGAAGAGGAGAAAATAGAGAAGAAAAATATAAATTCAGAAAAATAAGAAAAAATAAAAAAGGAAAACTAAAAAAAAAAAAAAAACTGAAAAGCATAAAAGAAGAATATAGAGAAGATAAAGAAAGGAATAAAAAAGAAGAAAAGGCATGCAAAAGAAAAGCTTGTACGAACCAGATGAAATTAAAAAAAAAAAAAGATCGAAGAAAGAAAAAAGGGGGCGGGGGGAGGGGGGGGGGGGGGGGGGGGGGTGAGCGGGGCAGAACTGTAAGTCTAGGTTAGAACTATGCATGGGTGATAGGATCTTTACCAATTTTTAATTTTTCCTTTCGAACTGTTTTATCAAAACAATGTGCAATAGAATTAGAGTGCAAACAAGCAACGAACTACAAACTCACAGCTATTTTACAGTGATTCAGTTCACCTAAACCTACATCCACTTTTGGACTCACCCAATCTTACGCTATCTGAAGCACACTATGAAAGGGCCAACCACCCTAACAGTACACTCCTAATTTTGAAAGGTTCGACCACCAAGGTCTACTCCTTGACACCTATTTTTATGGTGGTTCGATCACAAAGGTCTACTCCACCTTACAAGAATAAATGAATATAAAAGAACACTTGCCTTGGATCTTTAGCGCAAATCTTGAATTGTGTTCTTCGAATGACACCTTCGTGCTTCGATCTTCAATGAATGATCAATCTCCAGTGAATGCAACCGAAGGAGAGGCTGGGATTAGGATAATGTCAAGATGCTACAGTAATCCCTAGATTATTATCCCTCACATCAATAGAAAGCTTAACACAGCTTTGAGTATACCATCAACATTTAGAGATGTGATTGAGAAGATCTTAGAGAGGTGCAATGGAAATTACCAAAGGTTGGGAACCTTCTCTGAGAGTCTGGGAGAGAATAGGATCTAATCTCACTTAATTTGCTTAATCATGCTTAGAGAAATGAGCCATTATTTATAATCTCACTTTGCAAACAGCTAGTCTTCGAGTACTCAAGACTAAGCTTTGCGTGCTCGAAGCCTATAACAGCTAGTCCAGCTAGGCACAATGGCTATCCTTCGAGGGCTCGAGGAGCCTTTCTCGAGTACTCAAGATATCATAGACGTCTCAAGACTGCCTCGAGGGCTCGAATCGAGAGTGATTTTTTCTATCAAACACATTTGGTCTTTGATAAATATTTTGAGTACTCGAGGGCATCTTCGACGTCTCGAGTGCCGAGTACTTGAGCCAGGGGTTGAGATCTTGAACCAGAGAGCAAGCTAAGTGTGTTTGGGTTCAACCTAGTGTCAACTAAGGTCCATCTTACCTAATTGGTTGCCAAACACATGAAGCTTCGACTCAGTCACAGAATTGACAATAAGGAGACTCGGATAAACCAGGGCTCTAACAATTTCTCTCCTCCCACTCACTCAACTATACTCGCATGAGTTACTCAGTCGTTGATCAAGTTATTAAAAAACTCAAGGGCTCTCTCTCTCTCTCTCTTCTTTTTTTCAAATTGACTTGGTTGAGTTGACAGTCAAAATAAAGTTGTCATTTTATGATTTAAACCAACAAATGACTTCACAAGAAAACTCATTCGTGAAGTTGCTTGAGCTAAACCATATCACAATTAACCTCAATGATCCATATTCAACTTCAACACTAGATGTCATTCCTGCCCACAAAACAAATATAAATGCTTAGATTTAGTCACTTGGAAACATCATGTTTCGAAGGACATCACCTATAAGGATGCACCCCTTTTCTCATCCCCTTAATCTTTGTCTTCTTCAAATTTAGTCTCCTATTGCTTTAGATCTTTAAAAATCTCCTTCTGTAAGAAATAGCACACATAACACAAAAAAGTAAAACAACCTGTCAAACAAGAAAATCCTCTATCAACGTCTAACCCTTTAGAAACTTCTATATCCCTTTACTTGTCCATAGCACTAAAAGGCCAAGTGAACTTGCTCATCTAATTCCATTTCCCCACCTCCTACAAAGTCATGTGTCATCTCTCTCATTCTTTCTAACCTTATTTGCTCCTATTTGCTTCTCATAAAAATGTAGGGAGATAAGGAAGGAAACACCTTTTAGGGTGGCCTAGCAGAGCGCCTTTAGAAATGGGGTATCGTCTATTCATTGTGCACCGTTGGAGTACCTATACTTCTCTTTGATGACATGTAGCAACAATTTGCTCTAGTTATTGACTTATTGAAGATTTGTGCTAGAATATCCCAAACTGATTTAATTAGGGGATACTTCATTCCTAAGTTCTGTATTGAAGGGAAAAATAGAACATGTAAGAAAGGAGTTAACTTGTGTTGGCTACCCACATCACCAATTCCCTTTGTCTCTCTACAGAGTTAAAGCATGAAAGGGCACAATGACTCAACAGAGGATTATACTTTGCCTTAGAGCCATTAAACATTAGGTTATAGTTTTTTTTAAGTGCTATTAATTGAGATAATGGCAAGAAACTATGATGATGCTTCATTTTTCTTGAAGCAAAAAGACACGTAACTTTATAGTTTCTCAGGAAAATGGTGAGGCTGGCTCCAATATATCATGAAGCCAATTCTGAATCAAAGGTCCTTGTAAAGTATTATGGTTTTGTGGATTCTATTCCTAGGATGACATTTGAGTATGAAAGCACCCTTGTTTCTTTTGGAATACATGTGAAATTCTAGTTGGACTTTAAACTTTTAGATATTTTCCAATAGAAATTGGGAAAAGAAAGTATTTCCTTCTTTTCTCTGGGAATATCAGTCATCAAACTACTACTCATTTCAAACAGCCAAAGTAAGGGGAAAAGTAATGGATGATCAACTTCTCATACAACAGACACAAAACTCATAATCAAGAATTGTGAGATGGTAGTAAAAACATTCTCGAGCACATAAAATAATCTGAAGAAGTTTTTTGAGATTTACCAGCATTTCTAAGTTGAAAAAACGATCGAGCAATTGCAAAACCTCATCTGACGAGAAGTGCCTATCAAAACTGCAATGGTAAATCACTAGTGTGTCGAGGGAATTGCTACACCATTTAACTAGAGTCAAACTGAAAAGCATTAACCTAATTCAAATAAAGAATGAGCAAAACTAACCTCTTCCTCAAAAACTCCATTAGTCCATGAAGAACAATGTGGCGATGAATGCCTAATAAGAAACAATTAGATATACAACAAGATCAAAATAGAGCTTAGCTATTGAAATTCCACACTATAGAGTGTATAAGATGAGATTGGTGAGCTAGTGGGATAGCTCATTGTGGATCATATGGGGCAATTTTATAATTCATCAATTTAGGGGCATTCTTGTAATTGACCCCACGGGTAGTTTTATAATTTGGTTTGAGCACCATTACATATACATGTGTGAGGGCAAGGAGAGCTTAGCTTCTCAATTTCTCAATTGTGTTTTGTAAGAACAGGAGAAGAATAGGAGATTTGAAAGAGGAGATAATCACCTTCCCCATTTGGGGGAGGGTTAAGGTTAGATTTGCTTTCTTTCCTTGTAAATCCATTTTATTTTACATAGAATTTTCTCTTTATGTTGTCTGTTCGCTTGATGTTTAGATGGGATTATGTATTTTCATTTGTAAAGATTGATAATTGAAATGGGCCTTTAGATTTGAACCCGATGCCGTCGAACCTTATCCAATTTATCATTTTATTTGAATAATTTTGTTGTCTAGCAATCAGTTTCACGGTGTTGGTGCTTGCCACTTTCCAAAAGATAACTCATTATGGTGACTCCACCAACGCCATAATGATTGGTGAGCTAGTGGACCAGCTCATATGGGGCAATTTTGTAATTCATCAATTTAGGGGCATTCTTTTCATTGACCCCAAGGGTATTTTTGTGATTTGGTTTAAGCACCATTACATATATGAGGGCAAAGAGAGTTTAGCTTCTCAATTTCGTGATTGTATTTTGTAAGAGAGCGAGAAGAAAAGAAAAGACTTGAAAGGGGAGATCATCACCTCCCCCATTTTGGGGAGGTTACTTTTGTCCTTGTAAATCCATTTTACTTTACATAAAATTTCCTCTTGTATTTTGTTTCTTCCTTGATGTTTGGATGGGATGATGCATTTTCATTTGTGGATTGACAATTGAAATGGGCCTTTGGATTTGAACCTGAAGACACCAAGCCTCATCCAATTTATCAGTTTATTTGAATGATTTTATCATCCGACGACGTGTCACGGCATTGGTGGTCGTCACTTCCTAGACGATAAATCAAGGAGTATGCAAAATCCCCAAATCACTATCATCAACAACAACAAAAACAAACCACTTGCCCATCTATCTAGGATTGAATTATATTTTTATTAATAAGAATACTTTCTATTAATCACAAGCATGTCTTAAAAAAAAAAGGAAAAAGAAAAAAGACAATCTATTTTAGCCAAAAAATTCTACTCCATTTGTCAATCTCCTCACGTGCTTGAAGAGAATTTCTTTTCCTTACATATCTTGATAAATTCCTCAACGTCAACAAAAGTCTCCATGGAAATTTTCAAAAAAAAAATAATAATAATAGTCTCCATGGGACCTTTTTTTTTCTTCTCAGCCAAGCAATAACATTCGCAAAATCCCCCTCCACAACCCTTCTTTAAACCCTTGATCCCAATTGTAGCCAAGAAGAGCATCTTCATACTCCCAACCTCATCGTGCAATACACTACTACCATTCCCTGTTGGACCTAGTTTCCCCCTCTCCGGGTAGTAAAACAAATTTAGTAGAAAGATGGTTTCTCCTATGGAGATGGTAGAAACCAACGTTCTCCCGAGTAGGGGAGAGTACTGATGTGGCATGATTTCAACCCAATAAGTTTCCTCCTGCCAAGAAATTACCAATCAAGTTATTGATAGAGAATTCCCTACTTTCTCTTGTTTTATCCCAATCCAAACAAACCCTGAGTATCATATTTGAGTTTCCCATTTCTAAATGATCTTCCATTTTGAACTCTCCATTCTGTTGTGGAACCCAATTTGGTAAAGTTGCCCAAGTTGTTATGTCATTAGTTGAAATTAGATTTGTAATTGATGTAAATTGATTATTCATTTTATTCTTTCCTTTTTAGCCACCATGAATGGTTCCATGCAATCTATTTATACCTGCATGTACTCTCTTTCAAACACGGAATACAATACAGAGAAAAACTTTTCTCCACTATCATCTATTTTCCCTTTTTCTCTTCTACTTCTTTTCCCTCATTATATTCTATATGGTATCAGAGTTGAATGCAAAATAAGCCAACAGATGGCGCTAACTGACGATACTTATAAAAACCTAGCTGAGAGGAGTCAAAACATAGATCCAAAGTTATGGATGGATGGCCACCCAAAAATGGCAAGGGTATAAAGGGGTCCCACCTCGAGATGCCACGGCAGAAAAAATTTTAACGGTGAAGAAGGTCCGGCTACAGAAAAAACTAGCAATGGCAAAGAGGACCGAAAATGGTCCAGAACTAAGTGAAAAGCCCCCGGAAAATCAAAAGACATGAGGGAGAAGAAGATCCGCTACAGAAAATCTCAGAAATCTTATCAGAAGATGTCGCTAGATTCCAATGATGAACAGTAACTCCAGCCAGAGGAACAGTAAAACGGATGAAGAACAATCCCTAAAAACTGCATAAATCATTTCTGACTGATACCATGTAGAAAATAATGAAGAAAAAGAAGTAGAAGAAAGAAGGGAAAATAGATAGTTCTATTGCCAGATACAAAGCTAGTTTGGTTGTCAAAACTTTACACAAATTCATGAGATTACTTATCAGGAAACTCTCTCCTATGGCTAAAATTACAGGAACAAGTATACATGCTTCTACCTGCCAGGTTTGTAGAAAATACTATTCTATATGGTGATTTACAGGAACAAGTATACATGCTTCCACCTGCCAGGTTTGTGAAACAGGGGAAGCAACATTCAGTTTGAAAACTCAAGAAAGCTATATATGGCCTCACGCAATCTCCACGAGTATGGTTTGATAAATTCAGCAATGCTCTATTGCAATACGGGTTTTCTCAGTGTCAGGTAAATCACTCTGTATTTGTATATCGTGTCAACTCTGTTATAGTGATTCTCGTGGTATATGTTGATGATATTGTTCTCATTGGCAATAATGATACAACTATTACTACATTCAAAGCTTATTTTCAACGATCCTTTGATATTAAAGATCTTGGTCCCCTTCGCTATTTTCTAGGGATTGAAGTTGCTCGTTCCTCTGAAGGGTTCTCTTTCTCAAAAAAATATGCACTAGATCTTTTACAAGATGCAGGTTATTCTGGATGCAAGTTTGTTGATACTCCTTTGGATGTCAACACCAATTTATCAGCTTCGGATAGTATTCTACTTGATGATCCTGCATTTTATAAGCGCTTAGTTGGGAAACTTATTATCTCACTATCACTCGACCGGATTTATCCTACGTTGTTGACGTCGCCAGTCAATTTATGCATGCCCCACGTGATGTTCATCTTCATGTTGTCTTTTGAATCCTTCGTTATCTTAAGGATCATCCTAGAAAAGGATTATTCTATCCACGACAATCTCACTTGCCTATTCGTGGTTATTCAGACGTTGATTGGGCCGGGTCTCTTGACGACCGACACTCGGCCTCAGGCTAATTTATTTTCTTGGGATCTCTTCTAGTCTCTTAGCGGATGAAGAAGCAGAATGTTGTTGCTAGGTTGAGTGTGAAGGCATAACATCATGCCATGGCCAATATTGCCTCAGAATTACTTTGGTTTTGGCAACTCCTTAAAGCCCTCTTGAAAGTTATTGACCATTTAGGTACACCTTTGATCTCATTATAGTAGTCATTCACTAAGGTATCCTTGTTCGTCGCCGCTCTAAATAACCTAGGAAATACATTCCTAAGAGTCCTCTACCCAACCCATTTGTCCTTCCAGAACAAGATCCTATCGCCTCTGCCCATCAATAGTATGTCCATCCTTAAAAATTGTTCCACTTCTTCCTTGTTCCACTTCTTCTCTTTCAAACACGGAATACAATACAGAGAAAAACTTTTCTCCACTATCATCTATTTTCCCTTTTTCTCTTCTACTTCTTTTCCCTCATTATATTCTATATGGTATCAGAGTTGAATGCAAAATAAGCCAGCAGATGGCGCTAACTGATGTTACTTATAAAAACCTAGCTGAGAGGAGTCAAAACATAGATCCAAAGTTATGGATGGATGGCCACCCAAAAATGGCAAGGGTATAAAGGGGTCCCACCTCGAGATGCCACGGCAGAAAAAATTTTAACGGTGAAGAAGGTCCGGCTACAGAAAAAACTAGCAATGGCAAAGAGGACCGAAAATGGTCCAGAACTAAGTGAAAAGCCCCCGGAAAATCAAAAGACATGAGGGAGAAGAAGATCCGCTACAGAAAATCTCAGAAATCTTATCAGAAGATGTCGCTAGATTCCAATGATGAACAGTAACTCCAGCCAGAGGAACAGTAAAACGGATGAAGAACAATCCCTAAAAACTGCATAAATCATTTCTGACTGATACCATGTAGAAAATAATGAAGAAAAAGAAGCAGAAGAAAGAAGGGAAAATAGATAGTTCTATTGCCAGATATAAAGCTAGTTTGGTTGTCAAAACTTTACACAAATTTATGAGATTACTTATCGGGAAACTCTCTCCTATGGCTAAAATTACATATGTTCGGCTTTGATTTCTAATGCTACCACTCGTCACTGGCCTCTTCGTCAGTTGGATGTAGAAAATACTATTTTATATGGTGATTTACAGGAACAAGTATACATGCTTCCACCTGCCAGGTTTGTGAAACAGGGGGAGCAACATTCAGTTTGCAAACTCAAGGAAGCTATATATGGCCTCAAGCAACCTCCACAAGTATGGTTTGATAAATTTAGCAATGCTCTATTGCAGTACGGGTTTTCTCAGTGTCAGGTAGATCACTTAGTAATTGTATATCGTGTCAACTCTGTTATGGTGATTCTCGTGGTTTATGTTGATGATATTGTTCTCATTGGCAATAATGATACAACTATTACTACATTCAAAGCTTATTTTCAACGATCCTTTGATATTAAAGATCTTGGTCCCCTTCGCTATTTTCTAGGGATTGAAGTTGCTCGTTCCTCTGAAGGGCTCCCTCTTTCTCAAAAAAAATATGCACAAGATCTTTTACAAGATGCAAGTTATTCTGAATGCAAGTTTATTGATACTCCTTTGGATGTCAACACCAATTTATCAGCTTCGGATAGTATTCTACTTGATGATCCTGCATTTTATAAGCGCTTAGTTGGGAAACTTATTATCTCACTATCACTCGACCGGATTTATCCTACTTTGTTGACGTCGCCAGTCAATTTATGCATGCCCCACATGATATTCATCTTCATGTTGTCTTTTGAATCCTTCGTTATCTTAAGGCTCATCGTAGACGAGGATTATTCTATCCACGGCAATCTCACTTGCCTATTCGTGGTTATTCAAATGTTGATTGGGCCGGGTCTCTTGACGACCGACACTCGGCCTCAGGCTAATTTGTTTTCTTGGGATCTCTTCTAGTCTCTTAGCGGAGGAAGAAGCAGAATGTTGTTGCTAGGTCGAGTGTGAAGGCATAACATCGTGCCATGGCCAATATTGCCTCAGAATTACTTTGGTTTCGGCAACTCCTTAAACCCCTTAAAGCCCTCTTGAAAGTTATCGACCATTTAGGTACACCTTTGATCTCATTATAATAGTCATTCACTACGGTATCCTTGTTCGTCGCCTCTCTAAATAACCTACTCCTAAGAGTCCTCTACCCAACCCATTTGTCCTTCCAGAACAAGATCCTATTGCCTTTGCCCACCAATAGTATGTCCATCCTTAAAAATTGTTCCACTTCTTCCTTTCCCATTTTCTAACCTAACAATGGCTCTCACAACCAATGAACCCTCCCTAGCAGCCCTATATCCTAGTTTCCACCCTCCATTATCATCCTCCCATATCTAGCCAACAATTTTTTTTCTCCATAGGGTTCCTTTTTCTTATGTTAATCTCCATAACCACTCCATAATGCCTCCAATATCTCCTCCTTGAAATCTCTCTCCAACCAAGTGACCCTCTCCCCTGAAATTCTATTAAAAGAAACCCCTTCCAACCACAGTCTAGCTCCCCCTCTCACACCCAATGTCCTAGACAATAATGTGTGGCAATACTCCTCAGATTTCAATTGTCCCTATCCTTATGTATGGTGATGGAACCTCCTATCACGGGTGTATTTGAAACTACCTTGTTGCTAGGTCTAGATAAAGAACCTCTCGGAATATGATTCACACCACCAGATTCAGTCTTATCATTTTCTACTTCTATTTAATTTATTTTCTTCTTTATATCATTTCTTTTTTTAATCTATTTTTCTTCACACGTTTCCCTATCCTTATAGTTTTCTATTTTTATTTTATTTACCTTTTTCTTTTGGTTTTCTTCTCAGTTTTTCAATTTTTTGCTTTCTACTATTTTCCTTTGTTACTATTTTATTTAAAATATATAGTTATAGGAATCATATATTAATTTTTTATTATAACAAGTATTTTTTCCTAATTATGTATATTTTTTTCATAGTTTTTAACATATATATGATATATAATAAATATATTAGAAAAATAATATTTTAATATTTTTTACTGTGTCAAAACTCGTATAATCTTCAAGTCGATCCGACTCACTAAAAAATCAAGTCGAGTCGAGTTGTTGAGTTTTTGAACATTGGGCAAAATGCATTGTTTGGGCTTCTCCACTAAAGAAATGCCATAGTGCTTCTGTATCATATATTCATCGTGCTTGAAATGAGTCCATCAACATTAGCTAGTCATTTTCTTCTTCTTTCTAGGTGGTTTGTTCTTGGATCATTGTGGTGGTTTTTTGGCTTTCTATTCAATTTGTGAGAGACTCCTCCAATCTGATTGTTGTCACCGATCAGTTCCACACTCAAAAGGGCTAGCCACTCCCAAGGTTCCCCGCCCCCACTTATAAACCCAAGACCTTCCCAGGGTATATCCAATGTGAGATTTCCCACAACAGGCTCCCTGGCCCAATCCCTGGCACCCTCACCAAGGGGACCCACACCACTTTTGTGTAGAGTCCACGCAGTCAGGGGGAGTCCCATTCCCACACAATAGTGCCTCAGGTTTGCTTTGATACCAAATTGTCACGAGCCAGTTCCACACTCAAAACGGCTAGCCACTCCTAAGGTTCCCTGCCCTTGCTTATAAACCCAAGGCCTTCCCAGGGCATATCCGATGTGGGATTGCCCTCGTGATACTGTACTTTGTATCTCTTGTGCACATATTGTGCCATCTTTTAGCATAGTTACCATTTCCAGAAAAAAAGAGAGAGAGAGAGAGAGAGGAGATCGCCACTCAACCCAGGTTCATAGTGCCTCCCCCTCCTCCTCCTCCTCCTCCTCCTCCTCCTCCTCATTATGTCCCCAAACCTAAACCTCCAAACCCCATTTTAGGGGGTAAAAAATGTAAAAGGTAACTAACCCGTACACTCAAGATAGACTTCAAAACATTTGATGCATTACTAAATCCCATTCCCCATACTCATACATTTGAACAGTCATTTTTGAACTATATATTTATCTTTGATTCCTAAACCTCCCTATGCATTTAATGAAAAAATAATGGGACCAAGTCTCTCCTTTTTATTACAAAAACTAGACCATGTCATGCTTCAATTTAACATCTTCCACATGACTTATTTTCTCCTTCCAATCCGTTTGAAAAAGGTTTTTCGCTATTAACACCAATATATTTCAAACAATAAAGATAAGATATTAATATTAGCAGATAACTTGGCATGGCTTTCATCACAAAATCCTTCCTCCCAAGGATAAATACTTTTTTTCTGCAAGTAGCTAGCCTCTTTTCAAACCCTTCCTAATCCACATGGTCTTCAACCACGAATTAAGCTCCAATGTAAGGCCCATATATGGTATTAGAGCACAGTTTTGTGCAACGTTTTCTGCGGAAAAAGAAATTGTGGAAAGGAATTAGATTTCCACATTTAAACAATTTTTTATTGTTTTCTACCAACCTTTTTTCATGAAAAATCATTTCTATGACTTAATCATTTTCTAGAATCCTTATAGAGAACTTCAACCACTTATGGGACCTATGGCTCAATGTAAAAAATAAAAATGCCCCATCAAAACATCACACGATCCATAACCGAACCCATGATGCCGGGCTTGACTTAAGCTATATGCCGAAACCATGATCCAATTAATCCCCCGGCCCAACTTGACCATATGATCCATGACCCATGACTTGACCTAATCACTTTCCCATGTCCCCACCCAACTCTTGTCCCATAGCCTAACTAAACCCAAAATATGACCTAGGCTTATCAAGTTTGAGCCTACCAATTTTTGAGTTTACTAAACCCAAAATATGACTTAGGCTTATCAAACTTGAGCTACCAATTTTTGAGTTCAGCTGAGGTAGGTCAAGCCAAAACTTGATCCAAGTTACACCATTTATTATATAAGTAAAAATATTGACAAAATGAATTATTGTAGAAACTCTTTACAACACTATCCTAATAAAAATTGACAATTATTGAAACGAAAAACTCCATATGCCCTTCCTATGAAAAATGGAAATCACCAACAAAACCGAATTTGTACAAAATGGTTGAACACAAATATCCCTAAATGTTCTCCATACCTTACATCATACCTCCCGATGCAAATTATTCAATCCTTTTATATTAAACACCACACTAACCATTAAATTCCTTAAGATATCTAGTTGTCATCACATAATTAAAAAAAAAAAATGAATTTCATTATCATTGAAGCCATTTATCCCCTTTATCTGGGTTGGCATTATTGTTAAATTTGAAAAATTGTTTTCTATGGGCCAATTGCCTATTTGGCACCAATACGAGTCAAATCCAAAACCCTCAGAGTTGCAACATGAGCACTCACCAAGTGTCCTATTTATAGGTACCTTTAGCCCCAAATTTGCTTTGAAATACCTTAAAAAGACCTTAATGGCTCTCAAATCATCCATAGTTGCAATTCTATAAAAGTATTAACAATACCAAAGGATGATAACGATGGTGACATTGTTGATGATGATCAAAATCTTTGTCTCATCTATATAGGATTAGCTTTCTAAGTTCTACTCTCCATCACCCCCTACCTACTATGTCTTCACATACAACATCGATTCAATTCTTTAACAGCATCCCCATTCTCAAATCACCTTCTACTTGTAGTCTTTCAATATCTCATACTTGGGTGGTTTCCGAACTTCTAAAGACACACCCAGACCATCTTAGACAACATTCTCTCATCTTTCTCTATAGGAGGAATCTTTAGGCTCTATTCATTGCACTTACTAGGAAATAAACTCATGCCATGCACAACCCACAAAAAAATAAAAATATATAAATAATAAAGATTAGCAAAGATAGGGATTGTATTATCATGCTTTCAAAGATTATTATTAAAAAGCATTGTGGCTTGGGCAAGAAAACTATGTGAGAAATCTTAATGTGCATGGAATTAACATTCTAAATATTCTAAGGAATGACAAAGATGTATGTACATAACACACACACATTCACTTTTCCTTGTTGTGCCAACAAAGATGTATGTACATAACACTCAACACATTCACTTTTCCTTCTTGTCTCATGATTGGATTTTAAACTTTGAATACAAACCTCACTTCTAGTCGAAAAAGGGAGATCATCAGAAACTTCCTCAAATATAGATCCATTATATGTGCTTTCATTTCATTGTAACATGATGCATTTCGCAAGTTTCCATCAAATTGAATGAATACTTTCTCTTTCAACACTCGATGAGAGTGGTGAAAATGACAAGGGTTGGCGTCCCTTTCGTCAAGAACATGAATCTCCGAATGACTAAATGAGTCCTTTTAAACATACTGAAGAATGCCCAGAATTTTTTTAAAAACATCTAAAATCCTGTTTGGAAAAAACATAAATGATCTTCAGTTGATATATTTAGTCCAGAGTTTGGGAAAATCAAAAAGAACCCTAACACATTTCGAACTCAAAAATCTTCTCTGAAATTGCATTTTAAACCCCAGCATCTTTGCTTTTTTGCAGATGGGGGTTTCTTTTCAATCTTTGATTTATTTCATTACTTAGTGCAGTGAAAGATGCTCAATCTCAAGGGGGCAGGTTTAAGAAATCATTTACGTTCAAAAGAAAAGGGCAAAAAAAAAAAAGGTTGGGGCAACAGAATTGAAGCAGAAAAATACTCACCTTGTAATTTGGCGGGTGGATAGATTTCCAAAGCCTCCAACACTCGCAATTCCAATTCTACCTGTGAATGTTCCTGTCACAAGAACATTCAAAGAAACATGATGCCAATGAGTAATTTTATGGAAACCCAAACAAAAAATTAGAGAGAGAGAGAGAGAGAGAGAGACCTTGGGAAGAGAGGAGGCAGACGAGGGAGGGGCTTGGCCAGGAGAATGTACGGACAAGCCGTCCTGTTCTTCGTCCGCCGGAGTTTCCATTTCTTCCCTCTTCGCCTGAACTCAAATAGGAGAACGGTTCGCGGTGGAATACTTGAATCAGAGACACTAGGCGACCGACCACCTGCAATATGGACAATTGTGCATCCATCACTGGTCGCTGTATAGGCTTCACAGAATCACAGTTAATGCATTTATTTATTTTATGATTAAAATATTATATAATAAATAAATATTTACTTTAAAATTTCAATTATGTATTAAAATATTATAATTTTTAGTGTATAAAAAGAAATAATACATCAAATGTTGATGTGTTTATAAAAGATTAAGAAAAAATAAAAGCACAAAATTGAAAAAAAGATGTGACATCTACGCAAAAAAAAAAAGATAAAAGTTTAATATTAGCAATCTCAACAATTCTTATGTAATGTAATAAATTAATTTTCATTTTTTTTATTGTAAATTGCATGTAACATGATTTTATAAAGGATATTAGGCAAAGAAATTATGTGCTTTCTACAACTGACTAATGACATTTAAAATCTCAAATTGATTTACTTAACCTTTCTTCTATTTTTTATACTTTGTTCAAATTTTCTCTATTTTATTATGTGAACTCAACAAATCCATTTTTGAAATACTCTTTTTTTTATTTTGACCTATTTTTATATCAATATTTCTTTTGGTATAATTGTTGATATAATAAGCTTGAGGATTTCAAACTTATCAATTTGTAAAATTGCTTCCTTATATTACTAAACCTTTCCATACGAAATTTTATTACTTTTTTATCTATGACCAATTAAACTCTTTCAACTCACTAGATGCAATCTTAAAATCCTTATTCATCGTCCAAGATGCAATGTCCCCATGCTATCATAGCATCAGTGGCAACATTTGAAAATTAGATGTTAATTGGCAAGTTTGAATCCAATGACTCTATCAATTGTCAAATCATTCGATAAAAATACAATTCAATCTGTTAATATGGGATATTCAACTCAAAAGGGTAGCCCATTGGTTAGTGGAATTCATTAATTCCCTCTGGGACTAGACTCTTCGGCACCCTATTCCGTTCGGTCATCCAATCAGCTCAGTGAATTACTCGAGTCTACATGAGATACTATGAGACCCGACTCTGATACCACTTATTAGAACTGAGTGTCCAGCCTTAAAGGCTAGCAGATTAAGTAGAGTGACCCAAGTACTTTATAAATCCCCTAGATCTCTCTCTACACTTTTAATATGGAACTCTTTCGCCAACCCCAACACAATCTAAGTACCAAATAGAGTCTAACAAAAATGAAGTTTTATATAGGAAACCAAAAAAGAACTATAAAGAATATAAACTGATCCATTCCCTCCAAAAGAAAAGGAGGTGAAAACATTTTCTAAGTCTCTTCTCTTTCTTTCCCTTGGAAAACAACCGTCTCTTTCCCTACTATTCACGCTTGAACAAAATACATTGAAGTGCACCCTCATTTCATCAAGTAGAAAATACTCGAAGGAGATATCAATCTTCTCACGGTCACTTCAAATGAACATACGATAGACATCTTTACCAATAGACTGTCCTTCCCAAAGTTCTCCAAATTTTGTTGGCAACTTAGCTTCATGAGCATAAATTCAACGCTGATGAGTGTGAGTCGATCATTGACGGAGAATTTTGAATTTTGATTGATGATTGATCGCACCGGAGGGGTCGGGCCAGTGGGACCCACCTAATTAGGTGGATTTTTAATTAGAGATAAATATTTTATTAGAATAGGAATTTGATATTTTATAAGTTAATTTTTTTTAGAATATTTTAGTAGATTTGATTTTATCAAAATAAAAAGTAAAGTTGAAAGTTAAGGATTTATTTTTTCTTTCTGAGTCATTAGATTAGATTTTAATTTAGGTAGTTTTTATTGTGCTACACAAAAATGGCATTTGTATAGAATTTTCTATATTAGAAGTTGTGAGAGTATGTTGCTATACACTTGTATATATTAGTAGCAATTCAACAAAAGAGGGATATCCTTCTCTCTCCATCTTCCTTTGTGTAGTCTCTCCTTTCTAAACAACACAAAACCAAAGCTTTTCTCTTTCTTTTTCTCATGATTTTGGTCTCTACAAACAATACCAAAATGTAGGTCTCTCCATCTTCACAATACTATACATCTAATTTGTCTTCTGGTTATTTCGTCCTTGTGTGCATGGCTTTTGCAAGAAAGGTAATCATTGATTCATACACTTTGAGAGAGTTTGGGGAAAATTGGTTTGTCAATGAGGATCACATAGACGGGTCTGAATTCCAACAAGGAAAATATTCTTACAATTGAAAATGAAGTCATTTCTTGCTTTCCATATCATCCAACATCCATAACGCCAAATGGTTTTGTGAAATTTGCTCATTTTTTTTTGACATGGGTAAATCTTATATTAGAGGTGAGACTCATTCTACAAGCATGTGTAAATCTCTCAATTTACTCACAGTGGTTAAGTCGATGAGAAATAACCCTATGGAGAGTGGTCTGGTGGAATTTATCGTGGAGCCGATTTATCAACAATAATTTTCTCTCTCCTCTTTTTTTTTTCCAAATATTAGTCCATACTTTTTTTTAAAAAAATTGAATTAATAAAAATAAAAAAATAAAAAATGAGACCGATATCGGCCTTTTTTAAAAAAAAAATTAAAAATAAAATATCGGCCGATATCAGTCAATATATCCCCAATATACTGTGGGCCCCATGATATATCGTCCATATTTGGTGGGGTTGAAGACCGATATTTAATTTTTTTTTCTTTTTTTTTTAATCCTTTTCCTGACCAATACTATTGATATCAAGCAATATCATGGCTGATATATCGGCATATCATTTTTGTACTGCTGATATGTATCGTATCGGCCGATACATATCGACCCCTAAAAAATACAATATGTATCGGCCGATACGATATAGCGTGGATCGAATTCAAGATCTCATTTTATAAGGCGGGCATCTTGACCATCATGCCAACCCGCTCATATTCAATTTGCTCATTTTAGTATGTATCCATCGGCAAAAGAGTGACCAATATCCACATGGGTGTAGTTCAACTCATTGCCTCCCTCCTCAAGAAGCAGGAGGTTGCGGGTTCAAACCCCCATGGCTTAACCTTGGTGTGCCCTAAGGCATATTGGACTTATCCGTAAAGGTTTTACGCTGGATATCCTGCAATTTCCACACGTAAAAAAAAAAGTGACCAATTAATTTATCAGCTTTTCAGCCAAAACAGATCTCCAAATATGTTTTACTGAGCAACACTCCCTGAAGAGATGTCCTCATACATCTGACATATCTTACGAATGGGATGGCAATTATTAATAGATCAATGAAGATATTGAGTCATTGATGAACACGAATTATATTCTAGAAACACCTCTACATGAAGAGTTTAACACTGTTGGCAGCCTTGATTTTCCAAAGCTGAATCCATGGTAGAGAAGGACCAATAAGATACAATTGAAGATCACCGGATGAGGACCTAATCCCATACAATTCATCAACCGGAGCAATTGTGATTCTGCATAGTTGAGAGGCTGTAGAGGGACACCAACTTCAATGAATCAAATTGTGATTCCATTTAGTTTTGGCTAGGGTGCAATATGGGCAGATGGATCAGATTGCGAGTCAAATTTTAGTCTTCTCATATTTAATTAGGTCACTATTTTTCAATTCAACTTATATTTTGGCCTCCTTCAATCCAATCATAACTAAACTCATTTTTAATTTGGGTCAACAATTATGGTCCGGTTAAATTAGGTCACGGGTCAACCCGTAGAATAAAGTATATAATTTGGTCTATGTATGTTGTATTAGTATGCTTTGAGCTAAGAGACATTAAAAAACAAGTTTTCACTATCAAAATATAAATGATTGTAGAGAGTTAATTTTAAAATAATATCAAATAATGATATAAAAATAATGATTGTGTTATATACTTCGGTTCGTTCGGATGGATCGGGTTATACAAAGCATGACCTTATCTCAACTGAAATTAAAAGTGGGTCAAGTTTTTTTTGCACAAACTGACTCATATTTCAAATAGGTTGAGTTAGCCGGTCCATATTTTGAATCAGATCAGTCAAATTCAAATTGACCTTAACCCAAATTGTACATCTAATTTTGGCCTATTTTTTAATTTATCCAACCACCGAAAATCTTCGATTCATCCAGTGTGGGTTTCTTATGACAATTGAGAAATCAAACTTGGTTCCCTTGGAATTTCAGTTCAGAATATTCCTCCAAAGTTTTGAGGTGTCTTGCTTAGCATGAATTGTAGTTTTCTTTTGACAGTTTGTACGCCTTCGGTTGTGAGCTCTTCCAAAATCTCTCTTTCATTCACTTAAATTAAATGATTTTGTTATATGCTTTGGGCTGTAGCACGCTGGTTTTCTTAGTCCGGCAAAGTTAAAATGGCTGGGCATCGAAGATGTTCATTGTCTCATCGTATTGATTTTAAGAGCATACGAAAACCTCTCAATTTGTACATGCCAGGTAAAATACGGAGAGTGGTCCTTTAAAACTGGGCGTCAACCCTACCAAGTCAGTGCCATCTAGACTTGCAACCTAATGGGTCGAGCCCAGGTACTATTTGATCCAGGTTCACTCTATGCATGATTGGATCCAAATCCTGCTGTAATTAATATTGCCATATCAGATATTCATTCAATCTTAGCCCCAATAGAACCTAATTTTAGCCGTTTGGTTTCCATTTTAAGTGTCATTTTCAGAAATTGATTTGCTCACTGATACTTTTACAAAAATTGAGCATCATTCATTTCATTGCAATAAATTGGAAAAAATAAAATAATAAAAAAGAGTACTATTAATTTATCATGATAAAATTAATAAAAGAGACGATAGCCTGAATTTAGTTAAATTATCTATACCCAAATCAATTCTTCTTTTAATGCATTAAATTACACGACTATCCAATCAAGGTCGAGTGAGAATCCAACTTTGGTCTCCCACTTCATGAGGCAGGTTCTTGACCATCACTTTAACCGAAACCGTTTTAGGTTAAAAAGCGGTCAAGTTAATTTCACATTATTGGAATTAAGATCTTTAGATTTTGGGTGGTTTTAGATTTGCTTTTGCATTTGAATCTTGTGAAATATTAGAAATATTGATCCAGAACGGTTGAATCTGACATATCTGGACTGATCTTTTTATCAACAAGCAACTTAGAATTTCCTAGATGGATCCTCCTCCTTGGTCATGACTTGTATACCTTCACTATTGTAAAAGTGGGAAGGATTTTTTTTTCCTAGAATTGTTCATAGCACGACTTACTTTCTTATTTTTTTAATTTTTATAAAAAATACTTAAAAATAATGGTATAGATTGAAAGTATAATTGATGAGATAAGGACCAACCAAATTTCAACTTAAACCCTGTTTAAGTCATTTGATCTTAGAGATTAAAGTTACTAGGTGTCTTTAAAAAATTTAAAGCTGAAATTTGAATCATCAAGATCAAGTGCCTGAAAATTAAATTTGGAGTTGAAATTTAGACTTATTATATTTTATCAAGTCCATTTACAATCTTTATGATTAATTTTAATAGAGCAAAAAATTAATAAAATAAAAGGGAAGATCATATGGGTAACATGGATAGATTTTCTCAACTAAAAATAGCTTTTTCACTTCTCATTTTTTTTTTTTTTTTTAATTTACATGTGGAAAACCACATAATATCCAACGGAAGACCCCCATAGGTGAGCCCACTACCCATAGGGCACACCAAGGTTAGGTCATGGGGGCTTGCGCGCAACCTTCAGCTTCCTGAGACGAGAGTCAACCAGTTAAACTACACCCATGTATTTTATACTTGTCCTTTCTGCAATTTTTTATGAATCTTTATATTTCTTTTTCTTTTCTTCTTTCACTTTTGATTCCAATCTTAAATATTCTCGTGTTTAGATGGAAAGATCAAGATATTGAATCAATGATAGTTCTTCAATTTGATGATTCAAATCTACTAATTTTTTCTAACTTCCATTTTACACGAAAAATGAGATATGTATAAATTGTTTCTCCATTTTATTTGGAAAAGAAAAATAAAAATTAAAATAAATTGTAGGTATTTGGATTTTGAAAGAATCAAATGCTAAAAAGTCTCTTTGCAAAAGTATGATTTAAAACTCGAAAATAATTTTATATTTAAGAATTTTTCTTCAAATACCATTATACTAGTTATTACTGTATCTTTATATAAACTTTGATCTGTGAGATCTACAGCTGAATACTTCTACAATGTAACATGTACTCTAATATAGATCCCATACTCAAACTATGATGGCTGCCATGCTATTCCCTGAAATAAGACTTCGATCATATTTTTCATAGAAATATTTCAAATTTGTCACCAACATTTCTAGAAAATGCCTTATGTTGTAGATAAAACATCCAAACTACTGCTACCTAAAGGACATATCTTTTTCTCTCCTCTTGAATTTTTTTTATTTTTTTCAAAAAAAATCAAAAAATTACATAAAATGATGAAAAATATGAGCTTGTTGGATGTGTAATTTTTTCATTAATTTTTTTTGTAAGATCTTTCTCTCTCACCTCTCGCCCTTTTGGTTGTTCCCGCGTTTGGTTCGGGTTTTCAAACGAAGTCGTTTCTCGATCAATTTATATGAAAAAGGTATTAAACTTCACCTATTATGAATTTTTTGAACTCTGTAACTGATTTTAAGTGATAAATGTATAGTTTTTTGCTTCAAAAATCGTCTCCAAAGAATTAAAAGAGAAGACTGGAACTATATATTTTTCACTTAAAATCAGTCTCGAAATTCATAAAGTAGATAGAATTTTGATATCTTATTTGTATAAATTGATCGAGAAACATCATTATTTGAAAATCCGAACTAAAAGCGGGAACAACCAGAGGCCTGATTGGCTCATCGATTTCTAACATTTTTTTGTTTATGGAAAATAAAGTGAGAAACCTACGAAAATCCGGCTGACTTAAAAGATATTGCGTATGCTAAGATGGTTACCCATTATCTATCAAATACTAGGTCTAATCATTTAAAAAAAATCTAAAAAAATAAAGTTTAATAGATAAACCCCAGCATCTAAGTCATCGTTGCCGATTAGGACGACGACAGAAAAGCATCATTCGTCGACGTCCGTGCACTCCTTCCTCCTCAATAAAAGCTGCTAATGACACAAGACAAACATAAGGCATTGGTTCCTCAGCAGTCTCGACACACGGAACCCATATAAAAGTATCATAGAAGAAGACCCAGTATCCGATCGACCAGTGATCTAGCCATGGGAAGACCACATGCCATGATCATACCGTATCCGGCACAAGGCCATGTGATACCGATGATGACACTCGCTCATCGATTGATCGAACATGGAATCAAGATTACATTCGTCAACACTGAGTTCAACAATGAGCGAGTTGTCGCCGCTTCGCCCGGCGCTGACAATGGACAACTTCAACTCGTTTCAATCCCAGATGGGCTCACGAAAGATGAAGATCGAAACGATCTAGGCAAGTTATCTGAAGCTATGTTGCTTGTCATGCCTGCCAGTTTGGAGAAGTTGATTGGGAAAATCAATGAGTCAGATGACGACAAGATATCGTACATTATCTCCGACGTGGGGATGGTGTGGGCTTTGGAGGTTGCCGAGAAGATAGGACTCCGGCGGGCTGCCTTTGCAACCACGGCGGTTGGCGCAATGGCCACTACCGTTCATATTCCAGACCTGATTGAGGCGGGAATAATTGATGCCAACGGTAAGCTTTTATCCCATTTTTCAGTTCTAACTTTTAACTAAAACCTACTAAACTTTGGTGACTCGTGGAGACTCAGCCTAGAGATTCTAGTGGATGAGTATTTCTGAGACTCAGCCAAGAAACTTGATTTGGTGAGGTGTGGCTTGAGTCACAAATTTTGAACGATGGAACTCTGTCTCGGCCCTTTCTATTCGAGCTGTCCATAGTCCATAATCCATACCCTAGTAAGTCATTCCGCATGCCCAAAAGTATGATATGATAAATGAGTATCATTCACTTAAGTTCATATCATAAAAGTTGAGTGCAGTCGAGTTTTAAAATATTCTGTGTGGAAGCAAAGGCAATGTCACCTATATGGGTGTAGCTCAACTGGTTACAGCGGGAGATTATGGATTCGAGCCCCCATGGCATAACCTTGGTGTGCCCTAAGGGTAGTACTTTGAATATTTGAGATGATTCCTGTCATTATAGATCCTGTGAAAGTTGGTATCGAGCCAGAATCATCTCTTCTTGGTGGGGGTATAAATGTAGGTGTTAAGCTGAGAAGAAAAGGTGTCTTCATTACAAAGAAGAAAACGGATCAATTTATGAATACCTTCGTGGTGGAAAGTTTTGGTATTCGAACCCCCATGGGCTAACCTAGGTGTGCCCTAAGGGTAGTGGGCTCATCCGTGGGGGTTTTACGCTGGGTATCCCGCGGTTTCCCACACATAAATTCAAAAAAAAAAGTCTAATTTTGTTATTATTCTTTTCATTCTTTTTAAATCGCATGATACTCAACATAAAAATTTCACGGCTGAGTCTACTATCTGCTTCCTAAAACGAGAGGCAACCCATTAAACTACATCATATGGGTTATTAGTGGGAGATAGATATTTTGAAAAGATTGATCCATAGTTGTAGATTCTATTGTTCTTGAGCCAAAGACGAAAGTAAGAATCTGATATAATCAATAATTAAAACAAGAGGGTCTCTTATTTTGATTTTCCATATTTATTTGGTGAACGGCACCTCGAAACATGAAATCGTGTATGCGGTGGACAAGCATGTGAAAATAATGTAGATTGGATAAAAATATATAGGATATAAAGGGTCCCCGTTTACACACTCGGATTTTCTACCTCTACACACCCGTTTTCGGGTGGAGGTGGCTAATTACCATTTTGCCCCTGTGTTTGCATTCGTTCGAACGATTTCCCAGTTCATTTCTCCATTCGTTCGAACGAATGGACACATACCCCATCCAGTTTGATTCGTTCGAACGAATCCCCTTTATAAATCCATTGGTTTGAACGAATGAAATGGGTGAACAGTAACGCGGGTTACTGTTCACCCGTCTGATTGAATGAATCTAAACGGGTGAACAATAACTCGGGTTACTGTTCACCCGTCTGATTGAATGAATCAGTGATTCATTCGAATGAATCTATTTTTTTTTTTTTTCAAAGTTATTTTTTAAGCACTATGTATTTTTAAAATTTCTCAAATTAAATATCCGGACTAATTACTATAATCTGATAAAAATACTTTAAGACTTAAATGTCTTTTGATACTCCTAAATATTTAAAACACAGTATTTTACAAATAAAGGTATCCCTAGGGTGTGCCAAAAATCAACTAAAGTGAGGCTGTGCTATACTAATTTCCCATCTGTGGGTCCCACAATAGTATCGAGCGAAGTTGGAAGTTCTCGTGGGCTCCATCAAATCTTCATCAAATCTTGTAGAGTTTCAAAGCAATCTGTAATCTTTGTGTTGTATGATTTATCTTTTCTATGTTGGGCTTATCTCCGTTTGATTCCTTGAAGAAATAAGAAAAGAAACAAAGAGTTCTAAACGTTTCGTCTTCCTCGCATCCTTAAACCGCTCCACCCATTTCTGGCTCCTTTCTTTCTCATCGGAGCTTTCCGGCCAACGTCATGCGGGGAATCTCTCGACGTCAAAGGACGGCTCGCCGGGCTCGTGAAGAACGTCCTCGGCAGATAGGATGACGCATTAATTCGAACGAATGACATCCGAGGGAAGTACTGTCATTTTCCAGTCCTCTCTGATACATTTGTTCGAATGAATCAAGCCATTCATTCGAATGAATGCACTTCTATTTGCCATTCGTTCGAATGAATCCATCCATTCATTCGAATGAATGCACTTCTCTTTGTCATTCGTTCGAATGAATGGATGGATTCATTCGAACGAATTCATTCGATCGAAGGACTGTGTTTCTAGTCCCCTCTCATTCATTCGTTCGAATGAATCCATCCATTCATTCGAACGAATGAACACTTCCGAACAGTTCATTCGAATGAATGGAATTTACACTGGTGAATTTGTTCGAATGAATTTTTCATTCGAATGAATGGATTGTGCACATGGCCACTCGTTCGAATCAGTGAAAATCTCGGCAGTATTCATGTATTCAGTTCGAACGAATCCGAAATGAACTGTGAATTCGTTCGAACGAATCAAACTAGATGGGGTATGTGTCCATTCGTTCGAACGAATGGAGAAATGAACTGGGAAATCATTCGAACGAATGAAAACACAGGGGCAAAATGGTAATTAGCCACCTCCATCCGAAAATAGGTGTGTAGAGGCAGAAAAATCGAGTGTGTAAACGGGGACCCGATATAAATGAAAAACTATTTTGATGTCCATTCATAGTTTAAATTGATTTTTCTGGATGGACATCGCAAGCTAATTATTGATATTTAACTATTATTGCTTGACTACGCCCTTAATTTTGTATATCAGTTTATGATTTTAGATCAAGCAATTATTAATATCAAAATCAAGTCTAAGTTGAGTTTTAAAATTTTGGATGTAAGTGATGGACAATGTTCAATTTTATTTTTGTTCATTGTTTGAAAATTAGCATTTTTTTTAATTTATATGTGGTAAACGGCGGGATACCGTATGAAAAACCTCAACGGATGAGCCCATTACTCCTATAGTATACCAAGATTAGGTCATGAAATTTTGAACAAAAGATTAGCTATTAATTGTAGACTCCGCTATAATTGGAAGCCTTATCTTTTATAAAAAAAAAAATTCATGAAAAATACTTTCGAACATACTACACCCCATCTCATAGCCTATACCCATATGGGTGGCACGGGGCCACTTATACAGTGTTGTGCATATAAACCCGAATTTCTATGTAATAAATTGAAATCAAAATAAAATATCTGGATATGCATCGGTAACTACGTTTCCAGTACAGGCAAAAAATAATCCATTTGAAATTCTTAATTATTCTATATAACAGTTGATCGTTAGATGGTCGTGAAAAATCTTCTAACTAGCCAAAAAAAAAAGTCACCCACAGTGGATCTTAATTTGTACAATTGGAGTTCATGATTAAATAAAAGCATAGGCACCACTTAAATTGATCATCTTTCAAAAATGTTTCACTAATTGGATGTATAAGAGTAGTCATGAATCCTTATAAATATCTAAATTTACAAATACCATAAAAAGTTGGACTAGTATTTGGTCCAAAAGCCCAATTCTCAAAGTGTCCAGCCTAGGGGTCAAAATCCCGGTCGTTACTTATAGTATCGGCTGCGATATTTCAGGATTTCTATGACCAAGATACCTCGGCTGATATGCATAGTATCGGTCAGAGGTAAAAAAATTAGGCCTGAATATCGGCCGATTTTTATTTTTTATTTAAAAAAACAAATATCAGTGTGGACCCATTCGATATCTCAGCCAATATCTATATTTTTAATTTTTTTTTTTAAAACAGCCTTTTATTTTTTAAATATTTTATAAAAAAAAAGAAGCCACCGAGATATTTTTTTTAAAAAAAATTGAGGAGAGAAAAACCTCGACCGAGATGAAATATCGGCCGAAAATTCGGCTTGTGAAGGGCGAGCTTGGTCCGTACTTTTCCTTTTTTCCTTTTTTTTCACTAAAGTGTCTAGATTTCTAAGAGCATCCGACTAATTTTTGAGTCACGTGCGAGCTTTCCACCCTATACACATCAGATAAGTCTATCGAAAGTGGGTGGAGTGAAAATAAAACTCTCATTCACTGTGGCTGATTTTCACTATCACTTTTTATTTTATTAAAATAATGAAAAAAGAGAAGCATTATAAAGTTCTTCAAATGGCCTCTCAAGAACTTTGAATTTTTTTTTTTTGTTTATTTCTATTTTTCTTTGGGCAGGATTTCCATCAAAGCATCAGATGTTTCAGCTATCTCCAACCATGCCACCTCTGAACACGGCCCACCTCGTCTGGCTCTGTATTGGGGACGCTCTCACACAGCAAATCATGTTTGAATTCATAAAAAAGACCAACAAAGCTGCCCAACTCGCCCAGTTTATCCTATGCAACTCATTCTATGAAATTGAAAATCCAGCCTTCCATCTTGTTCCAAACACCAAACCTATTGGCCCTTTGCTAGCAAATGATTGTCGGCTCGGTCAGACCGATGGGAACTTCTGGCTCAAGGATTCCACTTGCCTCAGCTGGCTCGATCGGCAGCCATCTCGCTCGGTCATCTACGTCGCCTTCGGAAGCTTCACAGTCTTCAACTCTCATCAATTTCATGAGCTAGCACTTGGGCTCGAGCTCTCCGGCCGGCCTTTCCTTTGGGTTGTGAGGCCCGATCTCCTCGATGGTTCGATTGCCACCTACCCAGACGGTTTTCTGGCTAGAATGGCCGACAGAGGCCGAGTTGTGGATTGGTCGCCGCAGCAGAAAGTGTTGGCTCATCCTTCCATTGCATGCTTCTTGACCCATTGTGGTTGGAATTCTACTTTGGAAGGGTTGAGCAATGGACTTCCTTTTATCTGTTGGCCTTACTTCGCAGATCAATTTTTTAACAGAACTTACATTTGTGATGTTTGGAAGGTTGGATTGGGGTTGGAAGCAGACAGTAATGGGATTGTCACTGCAGAAGAGATGAAGAAAAAGGTACAAGAGTTGCTTGGAGATGAGGATATCAGAGCCAGGACTCTGCAATTCAAGGAGATGGCTAGCAAGAGTGTAAGTGAAGGGGGGACTTCTTTCAAGAATTTCAACGATTTCGTTCGAGAGATTATTAAGCCATGAACTTGGTTTCATTTTTTTTTTTTTACTTTGTTGTATGTGTACTGGTATTGCTTGTTTGGTTGGAATTCCTGGTATAATTTATGATTCTCTAAATTGTAGGATTAATAAATTTTGTTGATTTTAAAATCTTTAAAATATTGCAATATTTTTTTTAGGTTTGGAGTTATTAAGTAGAATTAGAATTTGAGAATTCTACAACTAGATAAATTCAAGCTATTGAACTTTCAAATGACATTTGTAGCGGCAAGGGTCGAAAAATCAACATGGACCGACATTTTGGCTAATTTTTCATATCAGCTGATAAAAAAGGCTGTTTTTTTTTAAATAAAAAATATAAATATAAATATAGGCCAATTTTTTTTTCTCTAGCCGATACGATACGGTCTTCAGAAAACTGAGATTTAAACCCTTGGTCTACTGAACATTGCAATAGCTCCCTCGTATTTTACCTGGTGTTTTTGGGCTTTTCGGCTTTTCAACTTCTGACGGTTGAGCGTTTCGGCTTTTCAACTTCTGACGGTTGATATAAGAGAAGTCATTGGTGTATCAACAACTTTATCCTTGATGCACCAAAAATAAATGAAATATGTATTTTGTCCAAATTTCTTTCAATCATTCTTCTTTCCTCCTTCTCATTTGTTTGAAGAAAATGATTATTTTATTCATTTTTCATACATCAAATTTAAAAGCCACTCAATCTGCCCACCCTTGTCTTCTCTACCTACTATAACACCTAAAGTCACTCAATCGGCCGACCCTTGTCTCTCTTATCTAAAACTTTTAACAACTTCATTTTAATTTTTTTGGATTTTTTCTTCAAAAAGATACAATATTCGGCTAATTTTTGGACGATCCAATCTGTTGAAGCTAGAGTTCTTTTCTATATCTATGATTGTTGTGAGATTTTTAAACGAAGCCTCCATATCTCAAGGTGTTTATTTTTTAAATTTATATTTGATGCACTTGTAATCAATCATATTTCTTTAAACCGAATTTTCATTCACCTTTATTGGTTTTTTTATAAGTTGTTTATGTGGTCTTTTAAGAGTTAATGTAGTGTCTATAAAATATTATTTTTAATTTTAATCGAATTTTAAGTGTAATTTTTTCTTTAATTTTTAGTTTAAGTGAAATTAATGCTGTAGTTTATTGAAATTAGTGTACCGTGTTTGGAAATGGCATATGTAGTGTTTTAGAACTTAACGTATGCTTAAAATATGTTATTTCATGCATTTGTAATTTTTCTTTAATTAAATCTGAATTTATAGAAAATTCAATGTTAATTTCATGTCTTCGTAACTTCTCATAATTTTACCAATTCTATAGAAAAGGAAAAAAAAAATGAAAGAATGAAAGAAAAGAGAGATAAGTTTCCCACATATATATGTCAAAATGAAAATATATTTGAGTCATTATTCATTTCATGGACGAGAAAAAATCATGCAAGAGGAAAGGTTAAAATTAGACAGGGGAAAATATAAATAGAAAACTAAAATGAGGAAAAGAAAATAAAAATAAGTATTATAGAGAAAGAAGAGGAAAAAAATAGAAAGGGGTCTTCTAGCATTTGCTTTTTAAAGGGTTTATTCATTCAGATAATGAAAACAAAACAAAGAAATTGAAGAGAATGATAGGAGAAAGGAAAAAAAAAAAATTGAGATGAAAATAGAAGATGATGGACGACTTAGAAGAAGCTATGCAACTTCTTTGTCTTGCCTCCACAACAAAGGAAGATGCAATCTAATACCATAATAAGTGCAAAAATGTAAGACTGAAAGAGTAGTTGTGACTGATTTATTATTATTAATTTTTTAAGATTAAATTGTTGAGGCATTTTATTTGACTAATTATTGAGATAGGTGTAAACTTCTCAATCGATTCGACACATATCAAATAAAGAATAATGGGGTTTGACCCTTTTTGTGTTGAACGGTATGTCTTCCCTAAACTTTCATCAAATGTAAACGGATTTTGTCCATTTGAACTAGCCCCTCAAAATTTTGTGAATGGTATTATTTATAGATTTGCAGAAGGATTAATTGACTTAAGAGATGGCCTGATTTTTAACATAACCCATAATTTTTGTTGTCTTCATCTATTTGATCGTTGCAATTCTTCAAAGTTTAAAATCAAGCATCAATATGATCAAAATTTTCATTCAGGAACCCTACAAATACAGATATCTTATGTTATGATACTTGTTTAATGGTGAAAAAAATTAAAAAATTAACTCGAATTTTAAACCCATCGTAATCTCTTTTGATGTTGAATGATAGGACAAAATATGTAATATGACAAATTTAAATTTGGACCACTAAATTAAGAAAAAAGAGTTAAAAAGGTTAAGCTATATTATAGGCACATAAAAGTTGTAATCACAAAATCAAATTGAAATGGTCATTTTATTTTTCATTTGTGAAATATGTTTGAATGATTGAGGTAATGGTAGAAATTATATGTTTTTAACTAGTTTACAAGTGTGAATTTTTTATTTCACCATTTAAATTAGATTATTGTCTGAATTTAAAAAGTGAAATATGACAATGTTTTTTCTTTTCTAAGGGTTGTAATTGGTAGTTATGTCAAACTCAGTGAACCGGCTTACAATGGATAATTTCTCATTTAGCTCACCAATTGAAATTAGAATTTTTTTTATTTACATCCAAATATGTCATATTAATGTGTATTTTTCCTTGTTGATTTTTTTTAAAAATATCTAATTGACTTTTTAATTAAATATATATTTAAAAAGTTGAAATATATTAGTAGCCATAGTGTATAGGCGATAAAGGTGTGAGTTGTGTTAAGTATATATTAAATTTAGGTTACTACTTTTTTACCAAATCCATATTTAAATTCTTTTTATCTCTCTCATATCTCAATCCATTTTTAAAACACCAACTCATTTATAATCGAGGCTAATCAATTTGTGTCGAATCACAAATCAACCCATATAATTGAATTTAAATATATTTTATTTACATATTTTGAATAGAAAATCTATAAAAATAATTTCCTTTTATTAGAACATAAGTGGGTTCGATAAGCGAACCCATATGAAGCCAAGTGAGTCGAGTTCGCATGGAGCCAAGAGATTGCGGCCCAACGGGAGAACCT
Organism: Chimonanthus salicifolius; assembly: GCA_013350335.1. Lineage (NCBI taxonomy): Eukaryota > Viridiplantae > Streptophyta > Magnoliopsida > Laurales > Calycanthaceae > Chimonanthus > Chimonanthus salicifolius. The sequence continues at coordinate 46,757,403 of CM023540.1, read as the reverse complement.
CAAATGAGCGAACCCAAATTCACATTCCCTCTCACCCCTAAACCCTAAAACCCATCTTCATCTCCAGGCTCCAGCTAACACACTCTCTCTCTCTGAAACAAAATCAATGGATTCTGTTGTGGGCCAGCCCCACTTATGGGCCTATTGGGCTTAGGCTCAGTAGGGTGACTTAAGCCCTATTCTTATTTGTCTCTTTTATCTATTATTGTATTCCTGTGTAAGACACAGAGAGAGAGAGGGATTAGAGAGAGAGTGAGAGACAGAGAGATCTGAGAGGGAGAGACCTTGTAATCCTCTATACTTGTTTTTCTACATAGTAGATTTGATCTCGCTCCGTGGACGTAGGCGTTCTAGCCGAACCACGTAAATCTTGTGTCGTATGATTTGTGTGATTGTGTTTGCATTAATTAATCCCTAATCTCCAACAGATTCCACTCTCAAATTCTTGTCTCCTTTTCCAATCAACACATAGCCAAAGAGCACAAACACTTAGCCACTTAAATATAGAGATAAGAGAGAAGTAGAGAGAGAGAGTAATCATCAGTTTTCTCAAGCAAATGGTAGCGAAAATGGTACTTGTTTCTAAATCTCACACCATTTTCTCCAAAACCCTGAAATCACCTGCTTCATTTCACTCATTGAGGGGGATTTCATTTTCTCCTATCCTGTCCCAAGAACCCCAGCTGGAGGAATCCCCTGTCTCTCCTCCTTCCACCCCATTGCCTCCAAACCCCTCATCCGGCAGCCCGCTCTACCAAGAGAACTGGAGAAACCCCATACCCACCCCCAATTCCCAGATGTCTTTCCTCTCTCACACACTCGTTGCCCTCACTCCCTCTCCGAGGATCCAGGCCTTCTCCCAGACCCTAGATGTCGCCAGCCTCATGAATGTCTTTGCCGATTGGATGACGTCACAGCGCTGGGCTGATCTCAAGCAGTTATTTGAGTTTTGGATTAGGTCGCTCGACCAGAATGGCAAGCCCCACAAGCCTGATGTGAATCTCTACAATCATTACCTCAGAGCGAATCTCATGCTTGGGGCCTCTGCTGGGGAGTTGCTCGATCTGGTGGCCCTGATGGAGGACTATGACATTGCCCCAAATACTGCGTCCTATAATCTTGTCCTCAAGGCTATGTACCGGGCCCGTGAGAGTGATGCTGCTGAGAAATTGCTTGACCGGTATTTTCTTTTTAAATTTTAAAGTGCTTATCGTTTTAATGACAATTTACGTTACAACATGTAGCCTTAAGATAGACAATCCGCTCACAGAAAAAGTTTCCAATGCCAATTATTATATATTCACGTTAACAATTCATTGCAATTATATCATTTAAAAAATCATTGTGTTGATAATGAATCTGATGATGGTCAGATCATCATCAAAAGCCAAAATCGCTCATCTATCTAGGATTGGCTTTTTAATTTCTACACCCTATCTACGGGTGATAATGGCTTGATGTTATGATGATTTGAATAAATTCAAGTAAATGTTTACTTTAAAATAAAAATTACATGTAAATCGAATAATATGAACATGATGTAGGTATTACCAACTGACGCATGTATTTAACTGCAGATAATTTTTTTTTTTGGGTTTTTGATTTTAGAGGGATAAATTTTAGATATGGGGTTTTGATCCCAAATCAAGGATTTCAACGACTGAAACCTTGAGGTGGCCTACTCTCGATTCTCTCGACGCTGTCAAGAAAGGAAAGATAACACTAATTTCACTAGGATAATCTGGCGGAATCAGATTCACCAATAAAATTAGGTGTTCAATCGAATTCAAAACAAAAGTGGAATTGTTATCTCAAATGCTTTGATCAAATAAGAAACATGGGCCGTGTCGTTACAGGTTTTCAGGAACATCTCTATGTTCGACATTCTGCGTGCCTGGAAAGAATGTGTTGATCTTACTTGAAGCCTCTTTGTTTCATTTACTTTTTTCCAGTGCTTAATTTTTTTTCTGTTTTTTCTCTTTCTATTTGCACCTCTATTTTTCTCTTTATATCTGCACCTCTTTGTACTTGTTGTCGTGCAATAACTCAAGCTTGGGTGGTTTCCGAACTTCTAAAGACGCCCAGACCATCTTAGACAACATTCTCTCATCTTTCTCTATAGGAGGAATCTTTAGGCTCTATTCATTGCACTTACTAGGAAATAAACTCATGCCATGCACAACCCACAAAAAAAAATAATAAGATAGGGATTGTATTATCATGCTTTCAAAGATTATTATTAAAAAGCATTGTGGCTTGGAAAACTATGTGAGAAATCTTAATGTGCATGGAATTAACATTCTAAATATTCTAAGGAATGACAAAGATGTATGTACATAACACTCACACATTCACTTTTCCTTGCTGTGCCAACAAAGATGTATGTACATAACACTCAACACATTCACTTTTCCTTGTTGTGTCATGATTGGATTTTAAACTTTGAATACAAACCTCACTTCTAGTCGAAAAAGGGAGATCATCAGAATCTTCCTCAAGTATAGATCCATTATATGTGCTTTCATTTCGTTGTAACATGATGCATTTGGCAAGTTTCGATCAAATTGAATGAATACTTCTTTTTCAACACTCGGTGAGAGTGGTGAAAATGACAAGGGTTGGCGTCCCTGTTGTCAAGAACATGAATCTCCGAATGACTAAATGAGTCCTTTTAAATATACTGAAGAATGCCCAGAAATTTTTTAAAAGACATCTAAAATCCTGTTTGGTAAAAACATAAATGATCTTCAGTTGATATATTTAGTCCAGAGTTTGGGAAAATCAAAAAGAACCCTAACACATTTCGAACTCAAAAATCTTCTCTGAAATGGCATTTTAAACCCCAGCATCTTAGCTTTTTTGCAGATGGGAGTTTCTTTTCAATCTTTGTTTATTTCATTACTTAGTGCAGTGAAAGATGCTCAATCTCAAGGGGGCAGGTTTAAGAAATCATTTACGTCCAAAAGAAAAGGGAAAAAAAAAGGTTGGGGCAACAGAATTGAAGCAGAAAAATACTCACCTTGTAATTTGGCGGGTGGATAGATTTCCAAAGCCTCCAACACTCGCAATTCCAATTCTACCTGTGAATGTTCCTGTCACAAGAACATTCAAAGAAACATGATGCCAAGTGAGTAATTTTATGGAAACCCAAACAAAAAATTAGAGAGAGAGAGAGAGAGACCTTGGGAAGAGAGGAGGCAGACGAGGGAGGGGCTTGGCCAGGTGAATGTACGGACAAGCCGTCCTGTTCTTCGTCCGCAGGAGCTTCCATTTCTTCCCTCTTCGCCTGAACTCAAATAGGAGAACGGTTCGCGGTTGAATACTTGAATCAGAGACAGTAGGCGACCACCTGCAATATAGACAATTGTGCATCCATCACTGGTCGCTGTATATGCTTCACAGAATCTTCTTTACGCATTTATTTATTTTATGATTAAAATATTATATAATAAATAAATATTTACTTTAAAATTTCAATTATGTATTAAAATATTATAATTTTTAGTATATAAAAAGGAATAATACATCAAATGTTGACGTATTTATAAAAGATTAAGAAAAAATAAAAAGCACAAAATTGTAAAAAAATGTGACATCTACGCAAAAAAACAAAGATAAAAGTTTAATATTAGCAATCTCAACAATTCTTATGTAATGTAATAAATTAATTTTCATTTTTTTTATTCTAAATTGCATGTAACATGATTTTATAAAGGATATTAGGCAAAGATATTATCTGCTTTCTACAACTGACTAATGACATTTAAAATCTCAAATTGATTTACTTAACCTTTTTTCTATTTTTTTATACTTTGTTCAAATTTTCTCTATTTTATTATGTGAACTCAACAAATCCATTTTTGAAATACTCTTTTTTTATTTTTACCTATTTTTATATCAATATTTCTTTTGGTATAATTGTTGATATAATAAGCTTCAGGATTTCAAACTTATCAATTTGTAAAATTGCTTCCTTTTATTACTAAACCTTTCCATACGAAATTTTATTACTTTTTTATCTATGACCAATTAAACTCTTTCAACTCACTAGATGCAATCTTAAAATCATCATTCAACGTCCAAGGTGCAATGTCCCCACAATCTAAGTACCAAATAGAGTCTAACAAAAATGAAGTTCTATAAAGAAAACCAAAAAAGAACTATAAAGAATATAAACTGATCCATTCCCTCCCAAAGAAGAGGTGAAAACATTTTCTAACTCTCTCCTCTTTCTTTCCCTTGGAAAACAACCGTCTCTTTCCCCAGAATTCACGCTTGAACAAAATACATTGAAGTGCACCCTCATTTCATCAAGTAGAAAATACTCGAAGGAGATATCAATCTTCTCGCGGTCACTTCAAATGAACATACGATTGACATCTTTACCAATAGACTGTCCTTCCCAAAGTTCTCCAAATTTTGTTGGCAACTTAGCTTCATGAGCATAGATTCAACGCTGAGGAGGGTGAGTCGATCATTGACGGGGAATTTTGAATTTTGATTGATGATTGATCGCACCCCGGAGGGGTTGGGCCAGTGGGACCCACCTAATTAGGTGGATTTTTAATTAGAGATAAATATTTTATTAGAATAGGAATTTGATATTTTATAAATTAATTTTTTTTAGAATATTTTAGTAGATTTGATTTTATCAAAATAAAAAGTAAAGTTGAAAGTTAAGGATTTATTTTTTCTTTCTGAGTCATTAGATTAGATTTTAATTTAGGTAGTTTTTATTGTGCTACACAAAAATGGCATTTGTATAGAATTTTCTATACTAGAAGTTGTGAGAGTATGTTGCTATACACTTGTATATATTAGTAGCAATTCAACAAAAGAGGGATATCCTTCTCTCTTCATCCCTTCTCTCTCCATCTTCCTTTGTGTAGTCTGTCCTTTGTAAAAAACACAAAACCAAAGCTTTTCTCTCTAATTTGTCTTCTGGTTATTTCGTCCTTGTGTGCATGGCTTTTGCAAGAAAGGTAATCATTGATTCATACACTTTGAGAGAGTTTGGGGAAAATTGGTTTGTCAATGAGGATCACATAGACGGGTCTGAATTCCAACAAGGAAAATATTCTTACAATTGAAAATTAAGTCATTTCTTGCTTTCCATATCATCCAACATCCATAACGCCAAATGGTTTTGTGAAATTTGCTCATTTTTTTTGACATGGGTATATCTTATATTGGAGGTGAGACTCATTCCACGAGCACGTGTAAATCTCTCAATTTATACACAGTGGTTAAGTCGATGAGAAATAACCCTATGGAGAGTGGTCTGGTGGAATTTATCGTGGAGCCAATTTATCAACAATAATTTTCTCTCTCCTCTTTTTTTTTCCAAATATTAGTCCATACTTTTTTAAAAAAAAATTGAATTAATAAAAATAAAAAAATAGAAAATGAGACCGATATCGGCCTTTTTTAAAAAAAAATTAAAAATACAATATCGGCCGATATCAGTCAATATATCCCCAATATACTGTGGGCCCCATGATATATCGTCCATATTTGGTGGGGTTGAAGACCGATATTTAATTTTTTTTTCTTTTTTTTTTAATCCTTTTCCTGACTAATATTATTGATATGGGCAATATCATGGTCGATATATCGGCATATCATTTTTGTACGGTTGATATGTATCGTATCAGCCGATACATATCGACCCTAAAAAATACAATATGTATCGGCCGATACGATATACCGTGAATCGAATTCAAGATCTCATTTTATGAGGCGGGCATCTTGACCATCATGTTAACCCCCTCATATTCAATTTGCTCATTTTAGTATGTATCTATAGGCAAAAGAGTAACCAATATCCACATAGGTGTAGTTCAACTCGTTGCCTCCCGCCTCAGGAAGCAGGAGGTTGAGGGATTCGAACCTCCATGGCTTAACCTTAGTATGCCCTAGCGATATTGGGCTCACCTGTGGGTGTTTTACATTGGGTATCCCGTAGTTTCCACATGTAAATTTAAAAAAAAAAAAGAAAAAAAAAAGTGACTAATTAATTTATCAGCTTTTCACCCAAAACAGATCTCCAAATATGTTTTACTGAGCAACAGTCCCTGAAGAGATGTCCTCATATATCTAACATATCTTACGAATGGGATGGCAATTATTAATAAATCAATGAAGATATTGAGTTTAACGCTGTTGGCAGCCTTGATTTTCCAAAGCTGAATCCATGGTAGAGAAGGACCAATAAGATACAATTGAAGATCACCGGATGAGGACCTAATCCCATACAATTCATCAACCGGAGCAGTTGTGATTCTGCATAGTTGTGAGGCTATATATAGAGGGACACCAACTTGAATGAATCAAATTGTGATTCCATTTAGTTTTGGCTAGGGTGCAATATGGGCAGATGGGTCGGATTGCGAGTCAAATTTTAGTCTTCTCATATTTAATTTAGGTAACTATTTTTCAATTCAACTTATATTTTGGCCTCCTTCAATCCAATCATAACTAAACTCATTTTTAATTTGAGTCACCAATTATGGTCCGGTTAAATTAGGTCATGGGTCAACCCGTAGAATAAAGTACATAATTTGGTCTATGTATGTTCTATTGGTATGCTTCAAGCTAAGAGACATTAAAAAACAAGTTTTCACTATCAAAATATAAATGATCGTAGAGAGTTAATTTTAAAATAATATCAAATAATGATATAAAAATAATGATTATGTGTTATATACTTCGGTTAGTTCGGATGGATCGGGTTATACAAAGCATGACCTTATCTCAACTGAAATTAAAAGTGGGTCAAGTTTTTTTTCACAAGCTGACTCATATTTCAAATAGGTTGAGTTAGCCGGTCCATATTTCGAATCAAATCAGTCAAATTCAAATTGACCTTAACCCAAATTGTACATCTACTTTTGGCCTATTTCTTAATTTATCCAACCACCGAAAATCTTTGATTCATCCAGTGTGGGTTTCTTATGACAATTGAGAAATCAAACTCAGTTCCCTTGGAATTTCAGTTCAGAATATTCCTCCAAAGTTTTGAGGTATCTTGCTTAGCATGAATTGTAGTTTTCTTTTGACAGTACTGTACTCCTTTGGTTGTGAGCTCTTCATTCACTTAAATTAAATGATTTTGTTATATGCTTTTGGCTGTAGCACGCTGGTTTTCTTAGTCCGGGCAAAGTTAAAATGGCTGGGAATCGACGATGTTCGGTGTTTCACCCGATTAATTTTTAAGAGTATACGAAAACCTCTCAATTTGTAGATGCCAGATAAAAAATACGGAGAGTAGCCTTTTAAAACTGAGTGTCAACCCTACCAAGTCAGTCCCATCTAGACTTGCAACCGAATGGGTCGAGCCCAGATACTATTTGATCCAGGTTCACTCTATGCATGATTGGATCCAAATCCTGCTCTAATTAATATTGCCATATCAGATATTCATTCAATCTTAGCCCCAATAGAATCCTAATTTTATCCGTTTGGTTTCCATTTTAAGTGTCATTTTCAGAAATTGATTTGCTCACTGATACTTTTACAAAAATTGAGCATCATTCATTTCATTGCAATAAATTGGAAAAAATAAAGTAATAAAAAAGAGTACTATTAATTTATCATGATAAAATTAATAATATAAAAGAGACGATAGCCTGAATTTAGTTAAATTATCTATACCCAAATCAATTCTTCTTTTAATGTGTTAAATTACACGACTATCCAATCAAAGTGGAGTGAGAATCCAACTTTGGTCTCCTACTTTATGAGGCAGGTTTTTTACCATCACTTTAACCGAAACCGTTTTAGGTTAAAAAACAGTCAAGTTAATTTCACATTATTTGGAATTAAGATCTTGAGATTTTGGGTGGTTTGAGATTTGCTTTTGCATTTGGATCTTGTGAAATATTAGAAATATTGATCCAGAACGGTTGAATCTGACATATCTGGATTGATCTTTTTATCAACAAGCAACTTAGAATTTCCTAGATGGATCCTCCTCCTTGGTCATGACTTGTACACCTTCACTATTGTAAAGTGGGAAGGATATTTTTTTTCCTAGAATTGTTCATAGCACGACTTACTTTTCTTTCTTTTTTTAAATTTTTATAAAAAATACTTAAAAATAATGGTATAGATTGAAAGTGTAATTTATGAGATAAGGACCAACCAAATTTCAACTTAAACGCTGTTTAAGTCATTTGATCTTAGAGATTAAATTTACTAGGTGTCTTTAAAAAATTTAAAGCTGAAATTTGAATCATCAAGATCAAGTGCCTGAAAATTAAATTTGGAGTTGAAATTTAGCCTTATTATATTTTATCAAGTCCATTTACAATCTTTATGATTAACTTTTAATAGAGCAAAAAATTAATAAAATAAAAGGGAAGATCATATGGGTAACATGGATAGATTTTCTCAACTAAAAATAGCTTTTTTACTTCTTTTTTTTTTTTATTTTACATGTGGAAAACCACATAATACCAGCGGAAGACCCCCATAGGTGAGTTCACTACCTATAGGGCACACCAAAGATAGGTCATTGGGGTCTCGAACCGGCAACCTTTCGCTTTCTGAGACGAGAGTCAACCAGTTAACTACACCCATGTATTTTATACTTGTCCTTTCTGCAATTTTTTTATGAATCTTTATATTTCTTTTTCTTTTCTTCTTTCACTTTTGATTCCAATCTTAAATATTCTCATGTTTAGATGGAAAGATCAAGATATTGAATCAATGATAGTTCTTCAATTTGATGATTCAAATCTACTAATTTTTTCTAACTTCCATTTTACACGAAAAATGAGATATGTATAAATTGTTTCTCCATTTTATTTGGAAAAGAAAAATAAAAATAAATTGTGGGTATTTGGATTTTTAAAGAATCAAATGCTAAAAAGTCTCTTTGCAAAAGTATGATTTAAAACTCGAAAATAATTTTATATTTAAGAATTTTTCTTCAAATACCATTATACTAGTTATTACTGTATCTTTATATAAACTTTGATCTGTGAGATCTACAGCTGAATACTTCTACAATGTAACATGTACTCTAATATAGATCCCATACTCAAACTATGATGGCTGCCATGCTATTCCCTGAAATAAGACTTCGATCATATTTTTCATAGAAATATTTCAAATTTGTCACCAACATTTCTAGAAAATGCCTTATGTTGTAGATAAAACATCCAAACTACTGCTACCTAAAGGCCATATCTTTTTCTCTCCTCTTGAATTTTTTTTATTTTTTTCAAAAAAAATCAAAAAATTACATAAAATGATGAAAGATATGAGCTTGTTGGATGTGTAATTTTTTCATTAATTTTTTTTGTAAGATCTTTCTCTCTCACCTCTCACCCTTTTGGTTGTTCCCTGCAATAATCGTCTTCAAAGAGTTAAGAAAGAAAACTGAAATTATATCATTTTCACTTAAAATCAGACTCTAAATTCATAAAGTAGATAGAATTTTGATATATTGTTTGTATAAATTGGTTGGGAAACGGAATTATTGAAAATTCAAACTAAAAGCGGGAACAACCAGATGCCTGATCGGCTCATCAATTTCTAACATTATCTTTTTTTTTTTATCAAAAATAAAATAAGAAATTTACGAAAATCCGCGTGACTTAAAAATATTGCGTATGCTAAGATGGTTACCCATTATCTATCTAACAGTAGGTCTAATCATTTAAAAAAAATCTTAAAAAATAAAGTTTAATAGATAAACCCCAGCATCTAAGTCATTGTTGCCGATTAGGACGACGACAGAAAAGCATTATTCCTCGACGTCTGTGCACTCCTTCCTCCTCCTCAATAAAAGCTGCTAAAGACACAAGACAAACACAAGGCATTGGTTCCTCAGCAGTCTCGCCAAACGGAACCCATATAAAAGTATCATAGAAGAAGACCCAGTATCCGATCGACCAGTGATCGAGCCATGGGAAGACCACATGCCATGATCATACCGTATCCGGCACAAGGCCATGTTATACCGATGATGACGCTCGCTCATCGATTGATCGAACATGGAATCAAGATTACATTCGTCAACACTGAGTTCAACAATGAGCGAGTTGTCGCCGCTTCACCCGGCGATGGCAATGGACAACTTCAACTCGTTTCAATCCCAGATGGGCTCGCGAAAGATGAAGATCGAAACGATCTAGGCAAGTTATCTGAAGCTATGTTGCTTGTCATGCCTGCCAGTTTGGAGAAGTTGATTGGGAAAATCAATGAGTCAGATGACGACAAGATATCGTACATTATCTCCGACATGGGGATGGCGTGGGCTTTGGAGGTTGCCGAGAAGATAGGACTCCGGCGGGCTGCCTTTGCAACCATGGCGGTTGGCGTAATGGCCACTACCGTTCATATCCCAGACCTGATTGAGGCGGGAATAATTGATGCCAACGGTAAGCTTTTATCCCATTTTTCAGTAATCCATACCCTAGTTAGTCATTCCGCATGCCCAAAAGTATGATAACATGTATGAGTATCATCCACTAAAGTTCATATCATAAAAGTTGAGTCCAGTCGAGTTTTAAAATATTCTGTGTGAAGGCAATGGCAATGTCTAATTTTGTTATTATTCAATTTTTTTTTTAATTTATATGCAAAATACTCAGCATAAAAACTCCACGATTGATGTCACTACCTACTTTCTAAAGCGGGATACAACCAGATGAACTACACTATATAAATTGGTAGTTAGAGATAGATATTTTGAAAAGATTGATTCTTCGTTTTAGGCTCTTGTTGTTGAGCCAAAGACGAAAGTAAACATCTGATATGATCAATAATTAAAACAAGAGGGTCAATTATTTTGATTTTCCATATTTATTTGGTGAACGGCACCTCGATAAATGAAAAGCTGTTTTGATGTCCATTCATAGTTTAAATTGATTTCTCTTAAGCTAATTACTGATATTTAACTAGTATTGCTTGACTACGCCCTTAATTTTGTATATCAGTTTATGATTTTAGATCAAGCAATTATCAATATCAAAATCGAGTCAAGTTGAGTTTTAAAATTTTGGATGTAAGTGATGACGATGTTCAATTTTATTTTTGTTCATTGTTTGAAAATTGGCATTTTTTTTTTTTTAATTTAGACGTGGGAAACGACAGGATACCGTACGTAAAATCTCCACGGATGAGCCCATTACTCCTATAATGCACCAAGATTAGATCATGACATTTTGAACAAAAGATTAGCTATTAATTGTAGACTCCGCTATAATTGGCCTTTAAAATCCAGTAGGCCTTATCTTTTATAAAAAAAACTCATAAAAAATACTTTTCAAACATACTGCACCCCATTTCATAGCCTATACCCATATGGGTGGCACGGGGCCACTTGTACAGTGTTGTGCATGCGTAACATTGTGCATATAAACCTAATTTCTATGTAATATATTGAAATCAAAATAAGATATCTGGATATGCATCGGTAACTACGTTTCCAGTACAGGCAAAAAATAATCCAGTTGAAATTCTTAATTATTCTATATAAAAGTTGATCGATAGATGGTCGTGAAAAATCTTCAAACTAGCCAAAAAAAAAAAAGTCACCCACAGTGGATCTTAATTTGTACAATTGGAGTTCATGATTAAATAAGAGCATAGGCAACACTTAAATTGATCATCTTTCAAAAATGTTTCACTGATTGGATTTATAAGAGTAGTCATGCATCCTTACAAATATCTAAATTTACAAATACCATAAAAAATTGGACTAGTATTTGGTCCAAAAGACCAATTCTCAAATTGTCTAGTCCAGGGGTCGAAATCTCGATCGATACTGTAAGTATTGACCGCGATATCTCGAGATTTCCATGACCGAGGTATCTCGGCTGATACACATAGTATCGGCTAGAGGTAAAAAAAAATTATTTTTATTTTTTATTTAAAAAAAACAAATATCGGCGTGGACCTGTTCTATATCTCGGCCGATATCTATATTTTTAATTTTTTTTTAAAAACAACATTTTTTATTTTTTTAAATGATTTTTTCAAAAGAAAAAGAAGCCATCGAGATTTTTTTTAAAAAAAATTGAGAAGAGAAAAACCTTGACCGAGATGAAATATCGGCTGAAAATTCGGCTTGTGAAGGGCGAGCTTGGTCCGTACTTTTCCTCTTTTTTTTTTTTTTTACTGAAGTATCTAGATTTCTAAGATCATCCCACTAATTTTCAAACCATGTGCGAGCTTTCCACCCTATACACATCGGATGAGTCTGTCGAAAGGGGGTGGAGTGAAAATAAAACTCTCATTTACTGAGGCTGATTTTTCACTATCACTTTTTATTTTATTAAAATAATGAAAAAAGAAAGCTTTATAAAGTTCTTCAAATGGCCTCTCAAGAACTTGAATTTTTTTTGTTTATTTCTATTTTTCTTTGGGCAGGATTTCCATCAAAGCATCAGATGTTTCAGCTATCTCCAACCATGCCACCTCTGAACACGGCCCACCTCGTCTGGCTCTGTATTGGGGACGTTCACACACAGCAAATCATGTTTGAATTCATAAAAAAGACTAACAAAGCTGCCCAACTCGCCCAGTTTATCCTCTGCAACTCATTCTATGAAATTGAACATCCAGCCTTCCATCTTGTTCCAAACACCAAACCTATTGGCCCTTTGCTGGCAAATGATTGTCGGCTCGGTCAGACCGATGGGAACTTCTGGCTCAAGGATTCCACTTGCCTCAGCTGGCTCGATCGGCAGCCATCTCGCTCGGTCATCTACGTCGCCTTCGGAAGCTTCACAGTCTTCAACTCTCATCAATTCCATGAGCTAGCACTTGGGCTAGAGCTCTCTGGCCGGCCTTTCCTTTGGGTTGTGAGGCCCGACCTCCTCGATGGTTCGATTGCCACCTACCCAGATTGGTTTCTAGCTAGAATTGCCGACAGAGGCCGAGTTGTGGATTGGTCGCCGCAGCAGAAAGTGTTGGCTCATCCTTCCATTGCATGCTTCTTGACCCATTGCGGTTGGAATTCGACTTTGGAAGGGTTGAGCAATGGAGTTCCTTTTATCTGTTGGCCTTACTTTGCAGATCAATTTTTTAACAGAACTTACATTTGTGATGTTTGGAAGGTTGGATTGGGATTGGAAGCAGACAGTAATGGGATTGTCACTGCGGAAGAGATGAAGAAAAAGGTACAAGAGTTGCTTGGAGATGAGGATATCAGAGCCAGGACTCTACAATTCAAGGAGATGGCTAGGAAGAGTGTAAGTGAAGGGGGGACTTCTTTCAAGAATTTCAACGATTTAGTTCGAGAGATTATTAAACCATGAACTTAGTTTCATCTTTTTTTTTTACTTTGTTGTAAGTGTACTGGTATTGCTTGTTTGGTTGGAATTCCTAGTATAATTTATGATTCTCTAAATTGTAGGATTAATAAATTTTGTTGATTTTAAAATCTTTAAAATATTGCAATATTTTTTTTAGGTTTGGAGTTATTAAGTAGAATTAGAATTTGAGAATTCTACAATTAGATAAATTCAAGCTATTGAACTTTCAAATGACATTTGTAGCTTGCAAGGGTCGAAAAATCAGTTGGATCGAGATTTCGGCTGATTTTTCATATCAGCGGATAAAAAATGCTGTTTTTTTTAATAAAAAAATATAAATATAAATATCGGCCAATTTTTTTCCTCTAACCGATACGATACGGCCTTCAGAAAACCGATATTTAAACCCTTGGTCTACTGAACATTGCAATAGCTCCCTTGTATTTTGCCTGGTGTTTTTGGGCTTTTCAGCTTTTCAACTTCTGAGGGTTGATATAAGTGAAGTCATTGGTGTATCAGCAACTTTATCCTTGATGCACCGAAAATAAATGAAATATGTATTTTGTCCAAATTTGTTTCAATCATTCTTCTTTCCTCCTTCTCATTTGTTCGGAGAAAATGATTATTTTATTCACTTTTTATACATCAAATTTAAAAGCCACTCAATCCGCCCACCCTTGTCTTCTCTATGTACTATAACACCTAAAGCCACTCAATCGGCCGACCCTTGTCTCTCTTATCTAAAACTTTTAACAACTTCATTTTATTTTTTTTGGATTTTTTCTTCAAAAAGATACAATATTCCGCTAATTTTTGGACGATCCAATCTGTTGAAGCTAGAGTTCTTTTCTATATCTATTATTGTTGTAAGATTTTTAAACGAAGCCTCCATATCTCTAAGGTGTTTATTTTTTCAATTTATATTTGATGCACTTGTAATAATATTTCTTTAAACCGAATTTTCATTCACCTTTATTGGTTTTTTTATAAGTTGTTTATGTGGTCTTTTAAGAGTTAATGTACCGTCTATAAATTATTATTTTTAATTTTAAGTGTAATTTTTTCTTTAATTTTTAGTTTAAGTGAAATTAATGCTGTACTTTATTGAAATTAGTGTACTGTGTTTGGAAATGGCATATGTAGTGTTTTAGAACTTAATGTATGCTTAAAATATATTATTTCATGCATTTGTAATTTTTCTTTAATTAAATCTGAACTTATGGAAAATTCAATGTTAATTTCATGTCTTCGTAACTTCTCATAATTTTTACCAATTCTATAGAAAAGGAAAAAAAAAATGAAAGAATGAAAGAAAAGAGAGATAAGTTTCCCACATATATATATATATATGTCAAAATGAAAATATATTTGAGTCATTTTTCATTTCATGGACGAGAAAAAATCATTCAAGAGGAAAGGATAAAATTAGACAGGGGAAAATATAAATAGAAAACTAAAATGAGAAAAAGAAAATAAAAATAAGTATTATAGAGAAAGAAGAGTAAAAAATAGAAGGGGGTCTTCTAGCATTTGCTTGTTAAAGGGTTTATTCATTCAAATAATGAAAACAAAACAAAGAAATTGAAGAGAATGAAAGGAGAAAGGAAAAAAAAAAAATTGAGATGAAAATAGAAGATGATGGACGACTTAGAAGAAGCTATGCAACTTCTTTGTCTTGCCTCCACAACAAAGGAAGATGCAATCTAATACCATAATAAGTGCAAAAATGTAAGACTGAAAGAGTAGTTGTGACTGATTTATTGTTATTAATTTTTTAAGATTAAATTGTTGAGGCATTTTATTTGACTACTTATTGAGATACATGTAAACTTCTCAATCGAATCGACACACATCAGATAAAGAATAATGGGGTTTGACCCTTTTTGTGTTGAACGGTATTTCTTCCCTAAACTTTCATCAAATGTAAACGGGTTTTGTCCATTTGAACTAGCCCCTCAAAATTTTGTGAATGGTATTATTTATAGATTTGCAAAAGGATTAATTGACTTAAGAGATGGCCTGATTTTTAACATAACCCATAATTTTTGTTGTCTTCATCTATTTGATCGTTGCAATTCTTCAAAGTTTAAAATCAAGCATCAATATGATCAAAATTTTCATTCAGGAACCCTACAAATACAGATATCTTATGTTATGATACTTGTTTAATGGTGAAAAAAATTAAAAAATTAACTCGAATTTTAAACCCATCGTAATCTCTTTTGATGTTGAATGATAGGACAAAATATGTAATATGACAAATTTAAATTTGGACCACTAAATTAAGAAAAAATAGTTAAAAAGGTTAAGCTATATGATAGGCACATAAAAGTTGTAATCACAAAATCAAATTGAAATGGTCATTTTATTTTTCATTTGTGAAATATGTTTGAATGATTGAGGTAATGGTAGAAATTATATGTTTTTAACTAGTTTACAAGTGTGAATTTTTTATTTCACCATTTAAATTAGATTATTGTCTGAATTTAAAAAGTGAAATATGACAATGTTTTTTCTTTTCTAAGGGTTGTAATTGGTAGTTATGTCAAACTCAGTGAACCGGCTTACAATGGATAATTTCTCATTTAGCTCACCATTTGAAATTAGAAAATTTCTTATTTACATCCAAATATGTCATATTAATGTGTATTTTTCCTTGTTGAATTTAAAAAAAAAAATCTAATTGACTTTTTAATTAAATATATATTTAAAAAGTTGAAATATATTAGTAGCCATAGTGTATAGGCGATAAAGGTGTAAGTTGTGTTAAGTATATACTCCCTCCGCCATATTTTAGTTATCTCATTTGAAATATTTGTATTTTTTAAGTAACTCTTTATATAGACTAGCACTGCACGTGATGTAATCTATTTTCAACATAATTTATACTATTCTAATATAAATGAGACAACTATTTTGGGACAATTCCAAAATCCATATAAGACAACTAATTTGGAACAGAGGGAGTATTAAATTTAGGTCACTATTTTTTTACCAAATCCATATTTAAATCCTTTGTATCTCTCTCATATCTCAATCCATTTTTAAAACTCCAACTCATTTATAATCGAGGTTAATCAATTTGTGTGGAATCACAAATCAACCCATATAATTGAATTTAAATATATTTTATTTACATATTTTGAATAAAAAATCTATAAAGATAAAACATAATTACTTCTGCAAAGAGTTAGATTTTAAAAAAATGTCAAATAAACATATAAAACATGAGGTATGTATATATGTGTTTTTAAAATTCGAATAATTTGTATGACTTAAATTATAAAACGTATGATCTAACTCAATTCAAATTAAAAAATTAATCAATTTTTATCAAAAATAATTTTCTCTTATTAAAACCTAATTACGTCTGCAAAGAGTGTAGATTTTAAAAAACTGTCAAATAAACATATAAAACATGAGGTATGTATATATGTATTTATAAAATTCGAATAATTTGGATGAGTTAAGTTATAAAACGTATTATCTAACTCAAATCAAATTAAAAAGTTAATCAATTTTTTTATTAGAAGTTCTAATTAGAACTAATCCTTATTTTCTAAGTGGGTTCGATAAGCGAACCCATATAAAGCCAAGTGAGTCGAGTTCGCATGGAGCCAAGAGCTTGCGGGCCAACGGGAGAACCTGCAAATGAGAGAACCCAAATTCACGTTCCCTCTCACCCCTAAACCCTAAAACCCATCTTCATTTCCAGCTAACATACACGCTCTCTCTCTGAAACAAAATCAATGGATTCCACTCTCAAATTATTGTCTCCTTTTCCAATCAACACATAGCCGAAGAGCACAAACACTTAGCCACTTAAATATAGAGATAAGAGAGAAGTAGAGAGAGAGTAATCATCAGTTTTCTCAAGCAAATGGCAGCGAAAATGGTACTTGTTTCTAAATCTCACACCATTTTCTCCAAAACCCTGAAATCACCTGCTTCATTTCACTCATTGAGGGGGATTTCATTTTCTCCTATCCTGTCCCAAGAACCCCAGCTGGAGGAATCCCCTGTCTCTCCTCCTTCCACCCCATTGCCTCCAAACCCCTCATCCGGCAGCCCTCTCTACCAAGAGAACTGGAGAAACCCCATACCCACCCCCAATTCCCAGATGTCTTTCCTCTCTCAGACACTCGTTGCCCTCACTCCCTCTCCGAGGATCCAGGCCTTCTCCCAGACCCTAGATGTCACCAGCCTCATGAATGTCTTTGCCGATTGGATGACGTCACAGCGCTGGGCTGATCTCAAGCAGTTATTTGAGTTTTGGATTAGGTCGCTTGACCAGAATGGCAAGCCTCACAAGCCTGATGTGAATCTCTACAATCATTACCTCAGAGCGAATCTCATGCTTGGGGCCTCTGCTGGGGAGTTGCTCGATCTGGTGGCCCTGATGGAGGACTATGACATTGCCCCAAATACTGCGTCCTATAATCTTGTCCTCAAGGCTATGTACCGGGCCCGTGAGAGTGATGCTGCTGAGAAATTGCTTGACCGGTATTTTCTTTTTAAATTTTAAAGTGCTCATCGTTTTAATCACAATTTACGTTACAACATGTAGGCTTTAGATAGACAATCGGCTCACAGAAAAAGTTTCCAATGCCAATTATTATATATACACGTTAACAATTCAATGCAATTATGTCATTTAAAAAATCATTGTGTTGATAATGACTCTGATGATGGTGAGATCATCATCAAAAGCCAAAATCTCATCTATCTGGGATTGGCTTTTTAATTTTTACTTCTCCATTTGACCCTATCTACGGGTGATAATGGCTTGATGTTATGATGATTTGAATAAATTCAAGTAAATGTTTACTTTAAAATAAAAATTACATGTAAATAGAATAATATGAACATGATGTAGGTATTACCAACTGATGCATGTATTTAACTGCAGATAATTTTTTTTTTTTTTTGGGTTTTTGATTTTAGAGGGATAAATTTTAGATCTGGGGTTTTGATCCCAAATCAAGGATTTCAATGATTGAAACCTTGAAGTGGCCTACTCTCGATTCTCTCGACGCTCTCAAGAAAGGAAAGATAGCACTAATTTCACTAGGATAATCTGGCGGAATCAGATTCACCAATGAAATTAGGTGTTCAATCGAATTCAAAACAAAAGTGGAATTGTTATTTCAAATGCTTTGATCAAATCAGAAACATGGGCCGTGTCGTTACAGGTTTTCAGGAACATCTCTATGTCCGACATTCTACGTGCTTGGAAAGAATATGTTGATCTTGCTTGAAGCCTCTTTGTTTCATTTGCTTTTTACAGTGCTTAGTTTTTTTTTTTTTTTTTTTCTGTGTTTTCTCTTTTTATTTGCACCTCTGGTGCCTTTTAACTATTTATATGTGAACCATTTCATAAAAAAAATCAGAAACATGCATAGAAAGTAAATCAGGCACAAATTCGATTTGAAAACATTGAACCTTCCTAACTTAATTTGAATGCGCAATTAAATTCAATTAAGTGAATGGGAAAAACAAGAATGAATAATCAAAATTCACCATGCAAAATCAAATCAACACTTAAAAAGAAAATTTAATTCTAACACATGCACGAGTTAAAATTAAGAACCAAATCAAGAACTGACCTCAACCTAGGGAGAACTTCAACAAAGCTCCAAGCTTCAAATTTTATTCAACTCAAGTTTGGGACGATTACAATTGGTGGTCTAGCACTCAATTTATAGAGCTTATTTTCAAAGGAAACAAAGAAAGTAGCTAAAATTTGAAACTAAAGAAACAAAAGAAGGTTTCCTAATCTTCTTGTGCATAGTCGGTTGATTTGATATCTTCGTCCGCTTTCTGTCGAACGATCCGATCATCCATCGGACAATCCGAAGCTTCCATCGGATGATTTTCAGAGGCTTGAATTTCTACACTGTCGAATTTCTCTCTGTTATCTCCTGTCAGACGATTCGATCGAGTTCATTAGACGATTCAATCAAAACTGTCGGATGATCTGATCTCCAGTTTTCGTTGTTTGCAGATTTGAGTTTGCTTGCTTTGTTTTTTACTGCTTTCCTTTTCTCTTCCTTTCCTTTTGCAATCGTTGAACAACCATTTGAAACTTTCCCTATCCTTGTAATGCTGATTCAGGTGGGGTCCACGTGATGATGTGGAGATCTTTGATGGGACCCTCTCTTTCCTCTGTCGATCTGGGTGTAAATTTGGAGCGTCATTTCATCGATCCGGTCCAATTGGGTTGGCTCATTCTCGATCGGGTCCGAATCAAACTCGATGTCAACATTAATGTATAAATTTTACTCCAAATAACCAAATGTTAAAAGTTTCATCTTAGTTAGATCCCAAAAGAAGAAAAGGTGTGGTAATATTGTCACCATGCAAACAATGTTAGGTCAGTACTAGAAAATCTGTGGAAAGTCCAACATAGAATGTGTTTGACATTGATGATTGCCCATTTCAAAAAGTCCATGTAACATAGCTCATGATAACATTTTTGTTTAATTCCCCTTTTTTTCTTCTTTTTCTTCTAATGGGTGAATCCACCTCTACCACTAGACTTCCACATGGTAGTGGAAAACTTTTGGTCGAAAGTGGTAAATGCTTATTACCCATAAGTTGGTTGTAGAAATGTTTTAGGAAAAAATATCGGTGATTCTACTCGTACTTGATTGATTTAAATTGGATGATTTTTTTCGGGTGAAGTGGAAAAAATGAGAGATTTTAGCACAGTTGGTAACTCTCTTTGTTGCCAATATAAAGGTTGTGTATTTGAGTCATATGGTGTCAAGTAGGCAATTGGCCCATAGAAAACAATTTACCAAATCTAGTTACAAGTGGCAAACCCTAACAAATGAGATAAAATGGCTTTGATGATGAATGTGAAGTGGTGGAAAGTGTTTTTGATTAGCCTAGGAGTGTGTGATTCATGACAAGGTCGAGATCTTGGTAGCGGAGATGATGCTCTAGTGAAATGGTGATTCAACATGAGCCACTTCATGTTGGAGAAAGGATTGGTGTGAATTGTAGGTCAAGAAATGGAAGTCTTTTCTTTTGGAAAATTTTCCTTCTAAGAAATGTCATGAAGAAGACATTGCAAGTAATAGTAGAGGGCATGTCCCATCCTTAGTGGTATATACATTATTTAGAACTCGTTCGTTAGACTCCCTAGGTTGAGTCTTGGTTGTTTGAAGGTCGATCAAGTTCATAGCTAGGAAAAGAATGAACCATTTCTTTCTTTCATTGATGAAGAAGTTGCGATCTTGGGTTGCCTTTTTGGCTTGTATTCTTGGCCAAAACTTAGCTTTCTGTTGAAATTGTTTCAATTACATTGTTTTGTGGTATGGATGTTAATCTAGGGAGATGACATCATATGCTTTTGGGTGAATGTGTGGATATTGGTTGCATATTTGACGCACTTGATGAGAATTTGTGCTATCTTAGTAGCTAGTGCCATTGTCACCAAGATAAGGTTATCTTTGCTTGTTTGAACTTGTTGCTCTTTTGGTGCTCAATCCATAACCCTTGCAGCAAGGTCACTGAAATGGGCTTGGCTGCCAAATGACTGGTCAGTACTTCGTACTATCTCTTTAAGTCTCGGTGGTAGAATGGTGATGAAAGGCAAGACATTCCTCTAATAACAAGTTTAGCTGCTGTTTGGTGGAGATCATAATCTTCAAAATGATCATGAACAATTGGATTGTGGTGTCGGTGAGAATGGAAGGAAACTCCAAGTTCAAATGATCTTGAGTTTTAAGCTTTTCGCAATGAGTTGTTGATGTAGGACAAACTCTAATACCAAATCTAATGTAGGACAAGCTAAAATATCGTAGATCTAAATGATAGATGGATGCCTATATGAGAATGCAAAATGTGTATGGTGAATCCTAAAATGACATACAACCTATATCCATGATTCACATAAGATATATTTTCTTTTGAAAGATAACTTCATTAATAAAAAAAGGAGAATACAAGCAAATATGAGACCAAAACAAGCAAGCATAAATAGCCCGCCACACTTGTATGCACAATTTACATTGCAAGCAGTCTTTATTCTTTTCTTATTAGCAAAAAACAGTTAGTTCCTAGAAGGCCTTGTGCAAAGCCTACTAGACAAATCAAAGACAAACTAAAGCAGTATTCGTCATCAGAAAGAAGAAAACTGCTCAATGACAGTCAAATTCATTGAAAAGTTGAAAATATTGCTCATCAATAACATGTAGGAGCACAAAAGGCAAATGAAGAACAGAGAAATCTTGAGCTCCAAAGATCTAGGCTATCAAAATGGCATCAGCATCATGCACAGCACACTCATATCTAACAGCTTTTGAGAGTTTCAGTTTTAGAAATCTGCAGCTTACTCTAAAAGTCTACTCCAAGATCCTTGACACTGAAAAATTTCATTTTGGACATCAAAGGTCAAATTTGATTCTACAGCACAGACAATTTTTTTATCGTCCAATTTCACTTTTTGGAGAAATTTGGACAAGGTCATGAAATAAACTGTAGTTGGACTATATGATACATAGGTAGATTTCATTTTCTACCAAAGAAGTTTGTTTGAGTTCATATTAGTTCCCACAATACAGTTGTTATTAGTCCAAAGTGGAGTTGACTCCTTCGATTACATCAGCTACCCTATTTCATGAGTTCTCTATGCATTTTTTACATTTATCTCTCATAATCAATCAAGTGTAAAAGGTTAGGATTCACTTCACAACAAGTCAGTGCCTGCTCAAGATCTATCACTTTACAAAGGTCCAATTGACCCTAAAAGCGACAATTTGTTTTTAAGACATTTAGATAAGGTAATTATTAAATTGATTTAATAGGACTAAGGTATAAGATTTCTAAGTCAGGTTAAATTGTGAAGTTTGTTGACTTCTGCTGCAACATGTAAAACCATTCAAGGCAAACATTCTTTTATCAATCGTCATCAACATTATAACTATATAGCCATTTCCCAGCGACTTGGGATCAGCAAAAATCCCTTTTACTGCAATAGGCTACAAACTATGAATAGGTGGGTCCACTAATTATACTCTCTCTCTTCAGCAAAAAAGTCAACAATTAGGGGGTAACAGGATAACCATTTGGTAGAATAGACAATAGCAAGCATTTAGAGCAGCGTGTGAACAGCAAGAAAATGAGGAGGAATGAAAATCGCATCAGTGGCATAGTTCTTTCCCTTATCTTTGAAAAACGAAGTGCTAACAGTGCTTTTTCTAACATTAATTCAAGGAAGAAACCTTGAAAAATAGTTTTGCTAATAAGAAAAGAGTAGAGAATGCTTGACATGTAAATTGTGCATACATGCTTTCTAACCAATATGTAGGGCTTGTCTGGTGGCTTTAAGTTGTGTGTGATATATACCAGTCATGTGAGCTTACCTTTTGCTGTTGTGGAGGATTAGAATCATTTAGCATTCTACCCAGTCTTGATGAATCCCCCAGGCAAGGTGAAAACATGGGTAGTTTTTTCAATGGAATCCTTACCCAAAAAAAAATGAGGTTGTGCTAGATAGACTCTCCCTTTTCCACCTGAGAAGATTTAACCTGTTGTGAATGTCATAGGTCCATTGCTCGGTTTGATTCAGTGGGTATGGGTTATGTAGGAATAGGGTCATATTATCATTCTATTGAATTAATCAATATTAAGGTGTCGATTCTATTAGACCAAATGGGTAGCTCAGTTGGCTTGAGCTTCTAGGAATAGACCAGAGGTCACGGATTCGAGTCCTCTTGGAGTAAACCGATACACAAGGATTGTGGGTGGCTTTTTGTATCTGGGATCAGTCTCACATTCATGTCGGGTGGGGATACCCATGTTATAAAAAAAAGGTGTTAATGGGTGGGGCTTTCTGCATCATGACTTTGTGAAGATGTTTCACAAGTCTTTCCTTCATTATGTATCATTCATTGATTTCAGGATGCTGCAGACGAGGAAGGACTCTTTACCTGATGATGAATCGTATGACTTGGTTATTGGGCTGCTGTTTTTAGACAATAAGATCGATTCTGCCTTGAAGTATTTAGATATGACGCTGAAAACTGGTTATATGGTGTCAATGAGAGCATTTATGGATTGTGTACGGAGCTGTGTAAATGCAGGGAGGTTGGATACTTTGACATCCATCATAGAGAGGTGCAAGGTATCATCCTTCTTGGACCATTTAGATTCTATTTGCATGTTCATTCTTCTATTTTCTCAGTCTTGATGGTGTTCATTTGTGCTCTGGAGCTCTCAGGCAATGGATCAAAATAAAGCATTATGTCCTACCTGGAATCTTTGCAACTTCATTGCAGATGTTGCATTAAATGCAGATAACAGCAAGTTGGCTTTTTATGCCTTCGAATTTTTGGCTAAATGGATAGCTCGTGGTGCAAATGCTAGACCTGCTGTTCTTCTTTCTGTTGATGAAGGGTTGATTGTGTCTGCTCTAGGAACTGCTGCTCGGACATATAGTTCTACTCTTTTAGATGCTTCATGGGCAATACTTCGTCGTTCATTGCGTGAGAAAAGAGCTCCTATCCCACAATCGTACCTTGCAAAAATATGTGCTCATGCTGCATTGGGGAATCTGCAGCGGGCCTTTAGTACTCTGAATGAATTTGAAGCTGCTTACTGTAATGCTTCTGAAGTCGAAGAGGAATTGTTTTCACCATTTACCTCACTTTATCCATTAGTGGTGGCATGCTCAAAGAATGGCTTTGCAACTTTGGACTCAGTATGCTTCCCTTTTCTTTTTCCTCTCCGATTCTTGTGTCCTCTCTAACTTGTTATGTATGCAAGCTATTTTATCCCCAAAGTATACTGCTTTACATAGGTCATGCATTAGTTGCATATTTCTTTATGCAATAGGATATATGTAGAGTGTTCTCCAAAGCATTTGTCAGCCCAAGTTGTATTGAAGAAAGACATATAGGGCCACTTTTGGAGTTAAAAATATTCAAAGCTGGGGCCATACTCTGTTGGAGTAGTTCTCTCCCGCCATTTGGTTTTACTAAGAATCCTTGCTGTCTGATTCAGCTTCCCTTGGATTAGGACTGTTTGGCAGTACTTGCCTTTGTCAAATGGCTTCATCATTTGGCGGATGTTATTTAGGGGCTTCATCTATTCATGATGGGGATGACAACCAGATCAGCAGTTTATACTATCATATGGTGCACCCTGCTGTGTGATTGTTGGGTTGAACTGGAACTCTAGATTCTCTTAATCACAGTATGATTCCTCAAGGTTCATGCTTTATTTTTTGCTTTGTTTCTTGTTCTGTTCCTTTCCAGGATGTGTGCTGTATGATGGTTCATGCTGTATTTTGTGCTTTTTGTCTTGTTCTGTTCCTTTCCAGGGCCTGTGCATCTTTTACAAATTTATGTATTTTCTGTTTCTTTTCATGACATATTTACTTGCTTTTGTTAACAATTTCGCAGGTGTATTTTCAATTGGAGAATTTGAGCCGTGCAGATCCTCCGTACAAGTCTGTTAATGCTCTGAACTGTATAATATTAGGTTGTGCAAACATATGGGATCTTGACCGAGCTTACCAGACTTTTGAGGCCATCAATGGTGCTTTTGGCTTGACAGCGAATATCCATTCCTATAATGCATTGATGAGTGCATTTGGGAAGCTTAAGAAGGTGAGAATTTCTGGAATTTGTAAAGTAGAAAATGGCATTAGACTATTCCGTGATGAAATACTTCTGAGGCTGAAGGGACAGTTGCACAATTATAAGATGCTCATACTCAGGTCCCTGAGGAACATTCTGGATGTTATCTCTGCAAATAAAATTCATTAAGGATTTTTTTGTGGGGCACACCTATAATCAATAGATTCCCTCCCTGCCCCAACTTATATTCATCATTAGACAAGTCACTGTAAATACTGCACTTTATATGTTGATAAACTTGGGGGCATTCAAATTATATCTATAAGCATAAATTGCGGTCGAAATTAGCTCCTCCCACAACACAAATTTTGGCTTAGGTCTCCCTTACCCTCTTGATTTCTGGTAATTCCATAAAAGAGGCCGTTGTTTCAAAATGAGGGTTGAGATGCCATATTAAGCATGAAGCTCACCTACCTGAATTGGGGTGCCTTTTCCAATTCCCAATTTAAATTGGCAAAGATATGATCTTTAGATGGCACATTATTTTAATGAAGGATAATTTGTCAGAAATTTTGACATAGTATGGTTATGGTTGCTAGAGGGTTCGTGCAGATTAAGAACATTTTCCCTTTTTTTAGAATAACTTGCTAGTAAAATGGTGTATATGGGCTGAGATAACAAAAAAATCAAGCATTATTATCAAGTACCTGCTTGGATAGATGATATTTGAATGCCCATTGCTTTATACTATCTTGTTTTCAGTTGCTCAAACTAATGAACCCTTGAAAGAAAATTAATTGCTGCAGACTTTTGAGGCTTCAAGGGTATTTGATCATTTAGTAGGCGTGGGTGTGAAACCAAATGCGATGTCATATTCATTGCTTGTTGATGCACATCTCATCAACCGGGACCAAAAGGCTGCGCTCTCTGTTATTGATAACATGGTATGTACATCTTTGTTATATACATGAGTCGGCTTTCTGTTTTCTTTTTCTTTCTTTTTTTGTTATTCAGTTGTATGTGGCGATGAGATAATATATACTAACATGCATTTTTCCCCGAGCAGGTGAATGCTGGCTTTACTCCATCAAAAGAGACTCTTAGAAAGGTTAGGAGGCGATGTGCTCGAGAGTCTGACTATGATAGCGATGATATGGTGAAATCTCTGGCTAAAAAATTCAATTATCTCTTGGGTGGCGAAAATCGTAGAGAAATGCTCTTCAATCTTCAGTATGGCACAAACTATCCATAGAAGGTAGTGCATTCTCAGTGTCTCAAACCCTATGCACTTTACTTACTACTATTGAGGTTTACATAGTGCCAAACTTATAAAATTGCATTATATTTTCCCATTTATTTTTAATAATACTCTACCAATTGAAATTCTACTTTTTGTTCATTGATCATTTGTTAAGCGGGGTTGGCATTTTTTGAAAAAAGAAA
Source organism: Chimonanthus salicifolius (assembly GCA_013350335.1). Classification (NCBI taxonomy): domain Eukaryota; kingdom Viridiplantae; phylum Streptophyta; class Magnoliopsida; order Laurales; family Calycanthaceae; genus Chimonanthus; species Chimonanthus salicifolius. Next base: position 46,731,104 of record CM023540.1, on the reverse strand, counting down.
AAAGGAAAATAAAATCCAACTCAAGTATCTGTCCCCTCAAAAACCATACTTGACGATCAACTCAAGCTAATTAAGCTCCTTACCCAAGCAACAACCTTTCCAACCAATCCATTTTGTTGGTTTAAGGTGGGCCCTATGATCTAATTTTGAGGTTCTTAATGGATTATTTCTTGTCGTACATATGTTTCAATTGAAGCTTAGACCTCTTTGGCGGGTTGGGTCATTGCCATAGCTAGGCCTTGAAAGATTATAAAGAATATTTAGAAAACAAGAAACAAAAAATTGAAAACCATACAATTCTGATTCTTTTGTTGTCTCAGTGTATTTTGTTAGTGCTTTATTACCTCACCAAAAATATGCTTTTTTTGGCAATTTCTATATGTTGATAAAAAATGTTTAAAAATATGTTGTGTAACGTGTCTTAAGGGATATAAACTCCATTCATATGAATGGCAGTCAATTAGATTAGCCACTAAGAAGCACCGATACAGGTGCACGCATCAGATACGACACATGTATCCGATACGGGAATACGCCAAATTTTGAAAAACTAGGATATGGGTGTGGTAGGATATGCCAATTTTTTTTTTATATATACATATACATGCAAATCAGTTGAAGAAATACCTTTAATTATTACTCAATTTCAGTTGAAGAAAAGTTAAAAATAATTCATTGTGGGCGCCTAAGAAGCACCGATACGGGTACGCGTATCGGATAAGACAAATTTTGAAAAACTAGGATACGGGTGCGGCGGGATACGCGAATTAAAAATAAATAAATAATATATATATATATATATATATATATATATATATATATATATATAAACAAAATAAATTTAGACATTTACAAAAAAATCATAAATTCTACTATGAGATAAAAAAGTCAACAAATACTAAGTACATGATAAGAAGTATAATTGTCACTCACAAAATACATGATATTACAAAATCTGACTAAATGTTTCAATCTCTTCATTTCCTTCACCGGCATCTGTAAAAAGAACAGCTTCCATATCTGGTTCATCAAGAGACAAACTTGCAACCTCTAGAACTCCAGCTCCATCAAATGGATCCCACTGGTCTCCCCCTGTATCCCACATCCTATTTGGTCTTTTTATATAGTCATCATTCTTCCTTGATAAAAGACGAAGATTTGTATGTATGAACACCAAATCTTCAGCCCTTTTAGGATGTATCTTGTTTCTTTTCATGGAGTGGATGAATGAGTAGGTGCTCCAATTCCTCTTACAACACGATGATGAACATGGTTGTACAAGAAGCTTAAGAGCTATCACTTGCAGTTTTGGTGTAGAAGCTCCATAGGTCACCCACCATGTTTTTGGATCCAAGTCCCATCTGTCTTGTAAACAATCAAAAGTATCAAATACATCAGCAGCTCCTGAAAACCTTGCATATTCTATCATAACAACTTTCCTCTCATTCACATCAAGGAAGTACCTCCTCAAACATTCGTTTCTCTCATCAGATATCTCTTCATTCCTATGTGGTGTAACCCTATTCGGAGCTTAAGCAAGCCATTCATTACTATAGTACCTATAGGTTAGAAAAAACATAACATTAGTTTGTAAACCATGAAATTCAAAAACTAAAAAATAATCAAAATAGATAAATTATCTTGGATTCAAAGAATGAGCCATGCAATGTAGTGGTGTGCAACTTTTAGTCTATCGATCAATGAATACATCATACACCACATCATAAAAAGTAGACTGGTCATCTAGCTCCTTCAACTCATGGCTATATATTGCCGCCTTCACTTGCTCTATCATTGAATCCCACATATCTTAAACCAAATGAAGGGTCGCCTTATCCGTGTTGCACAACCGAGCATCTCATAGATTGGGCGTGTAAAAGAAAGAATATAATCAACCTTGTCCCACCATATATCATTTAAATCCATCTCTTTTAGAGCTTGAGCCTTTCCAACATCATCCTCCTTGTAGGCACTCCATTCCTCACTAATAACCATGTTCTGAAGGCCACGCTTGATAAGCTTTAATCTCTTCAACATCACAATGGTAGAAGCAAATCGTGTCTCGGCAACAGCAAGTAATTTCAATGATTCAAAGGGATTAAAAATAGCCAATCAGAATGATTCATAATGAAGTTGCGAATAAAACATGCATCATCTAAAACTTGAGTAATCCAATGGCATTCTACATAAACATTCCCATTCCTCTCTGTATTCTTTGCTGCACATATATTTTTTTAGTGCAAGATTTAATGTGTGCACCACACAAAGAGTCCAAAATATGTGAGGGTAATTACCTTCAACAAGTAACCCCGCTGCCTTACACACAGGAGCATTTGTTGAATAAGACAAAGAATATGGTGTCTTCCTTAATCAAGGAGAGACCCTATCATTTATATTTATAGAGAAAAGGGAATACAAATATGAAAGATAAACTAAAAGAGGAAAACCCTAAAGTTGGTAAGTACAATATTGGTAAGCACCAATTAAGGAAAAGACTAAATTGGAAAATACAATAATAGTAATTGATAAATTAAAGAAACTGCTAAATATATCTCAATAGCATTATCAATCACAATTTGTACCACATTCTCTGGCCCAATCTAACGAATTGTATCTATCATCAATTTGGCAATGTAATGCTTTTTCTACTCTTTTGATCCATCAAAATCTTTCAAGAAAATGGGGCCTCCCTCAGATGCAACCATGAAATTGATTAGTGACCTCCTTTGTGCATCACTCCACCCATCATTAACTAGGCTCATCCCCTCCTTTTGTAAAAGTGTGGTTCTTAAATCATTATAACCAGGAGAACATACTCAGAGATCTGATGGTTGGCAGCCAACGTTGTCAAACTCGACTCGGATTGTGAATCGATCGAGGGGTGTGACTCGTTAATCGTAAATCGTAGATCGTAAGAGTTTAAACATTTTTTACTTTTTTTTGCTATAATTATTATTTATTGATTTAAAATAATTGATTTAGTTTAATAATGTTAAAGGTTGTAGTGGAGTTCTACTATCAGTTATATTTATTTAATCAAATATATAAATATTGTTAAATTAAAATTTATTTCTAGAGTCAATATAGTAAAAAATTCTAATTTAATTTGATAAGATATTATATTCAATAATTAACATTTTATTAAAACTAAATTGAGATGCTGAACTTATTTTTCATAATGCATTATTAATATAGATAGTGCACTATTATTATTATTATTTAAACTCCATTTCTTATCAAATCTCTGAAATTAATTTATTATTTCTTTTCTATGGAAGTATGTTCGGATAAGCTCTAAATAAAGTGAAACAGTAAATGTCCCATTAAAAAGAAATAATCATCCACAAAAAAAAGGATAAAAAAATATCAATACAAGATTTAAACATACATAATTAAATATTTAAGTGCATAAATTGTTATTTATTATTAGAAAACTATATATATATATATATAATACGGTATTATATTTTACAGATTACAAAATACTGATGTATATAGTTATATAGTATTTATAATTTCAGTATTAGACTATTAGTAATTCATTATTATAAAAATATATATATTATGTTAAAAAATTATTTACAATATTACAATATATAATATGCTATTATTGAGGTAAAAAATGATACTGTATATATATAAATTTATAAAATATGCGAATGTAACTATCATAAGGGAATGTTATAAAAAAATCTAGCAACTTCGGTAACTTTACTTTCACATTATGTCCACGTGTCATTTTTGCTTCACATATATTAAAAGCGAGCGAAAGAAAGGAAAGGAATCCTTGCTTTCATTGAAAACGAAAGAGCAGATGAGAGGTTTTCGAAAAACAGAGGCGATGCAGAGAGGCGACGGCGATGCAGAGGGGCGAGGAAGAGGATGGGTTTTGTAGCAAAGGTGAAGTGCGTCTTCATTGTGTCTTCTTTTTTTTTTTTTCCTATTTTCCCTCTTCATTGCACGATGGTGCGATTGACAATTTTGGAATCGCACGATCTTCGATTTTCGCAAAACTCGGCCAATTAATGGGTTTTTTCGATTGAACCAGCGAGTTGACTAGCTAGACCATCCGAGCTGAGTCGACTCGGACGATTTTAACAACACTGTTGGCAGCAAAACTATATGAACTAAAATAATAGGAATTTCTAGCAAAGTGAAATGACAAACTACCTGAATAAAACATTCTAGCAATTTCACTTTTAAGCTGATCGCTACCATCATTTTTAAATGCTTTTTCCAAAGCACTTGTACCTCCAACTCGTCTTTTTTTCCCCTCCCTAGTTGATGCTGAGGCCATATGAGTTGCAATGGAACGATTGGGTAAGGGAACAGTTTTTGGTCGAGACCTCTTCAGCCTCATAAACAACTTTGAAGAGTTTATTTAAATATTCTTCAGTCACAGAAGAACACATTTGAATCTCTTTACCTGTTTGCATAGATGAGCCTTAACCCTATAGTATGAATTGTTGAAATCCTTATTACAGAAATTACACTTCCACTTCCTATTTCCACCTCCAAGAGTCGATCTCTGCTTTGCAATATTGTAACGTATGACCAAAGAGGACAATGGTCATCCATAGCCTCTGAGGAACAAAATCTACTTGTAGATGTAGCTCTACTTAGATGAACCTGTAACAGCCCGGCCCATAAAAAGGGCTTGGGGCTCGGCCCAGCAAGATACTGTCCGCTTTGGGCCCACACGCGCACAAACGTTCACACGCGCGAGCCCGCACGGTTTTTGGATCGGACCCGGCCTAAGTCCGGGTCCAAAACGCGTCTTGTTGGTTTGAGGGAGCAAGGCTACTTATAAACCCCCTCTCAAACTCTTCAACTTCCGATGTGGGACTTTCCACAATTCCCACCCGCTGCTGGGCTGTTGGATCAGACCGGCCCACTCTGTTGGCCCGTCCGACAGGGCCTAGTTTCACTTGGATCAGCCTATCTAGGGCCTGACCTCTGGCTTATGGGTCAGAATATCACAATCCACTCCCCTAAAGCCCAGAGCCGCCCTCGGCTCGACCCAATGAACCTAGTGGAAGGCAGTAAGCCCACACGGTCCGAGTGTAGAACCCGGAGTTCTGATACCATTTGTAACAGCCCGGCCCATAAAAAGGGTTTTGGGATCGGCCAACAAGATATTGTCCGCTTTGGGCGCACACGTGCACACACGCGAGCCCTGCACGGTTTTTGGATCGGACCCGGCCCAAGTCCGGGTCCAAAACGCGTTTTGTTGGTTTGAGGGAGCAAAGCTACTTATAAACCCCCTCTCAAACTCTTCAACTTCCGATGTGGGACTTTCCACAACTCCCACCCTACTGTTGGGCTGTTGGATCCGACCGGCCCACTCTGTTGGCTCGTCCGACAGGGCCTAGTTTCACTTGGATCAGCCTATCTAGGACCTGGCCTCTGGCTTATGGGTTAGGATATCACAGAACCACACCTACTACTACCACTGCCCTCAACACCAGTAGCTATTTCAATTCACAAACAGGCTGAACGGCAAACATAGACAGGAAAAAAACAAAAAAAAATGTCAATAATTTGTAAACTAATATGTCAAATATACAACAATTCAGCAAACTAGGTTCACTTTGCCAACCAAGGCCAATTAGTGCATTAAAGGGTATGGATTGAGGTCAGCAAACTAAGGTTTTTATTTAATAAATGTGCTAAGCTTAGATTGAGAATAGAAGTCCATAGGCTCTAATAAGCCACTTAATTTAGATAAAATCATAGAACTTTACAGACCCATGTATGTCTAGAAGTTGTAATGTAGCGGAAGCGAGGATAAAAATCAAATTAAGTCAAAACCCGACTCGAAGAGAGTCACACACGTGAGTTGAGTCACATGTGCGAGTTCTTACTTAAGTGGAGGGACTTAAGTCACGTGGGATGGAGGAATTAGGGTTACTGTTAAGGCTGAGATACAAATGGGCAACTGGAAAGCCAGAGGAAAGACGAAAAGGGTAGCGGAAGAGAAGAAGGAAGGCGGCGGAAGTGGGAGAAGAGGGGAGAGATCGAAGGGGAGAAGAAGAAGAAGATGAAGGGAAGGATCGAAGTACCTGGTTTATGGATGGAAGCAGCTAGAGAAATCGAAGTTGCAGTGGTAGAACTGTAGCAGCAGAGATGAGTTTTAATAGCAGCAGGGGCGGAAGCCTTGTAACTGAGATAAACTTGGGATAAAGCCCAAGCAACGACTAAATCACGTCTAGGATTAAGCCCAGATCTGTATGTGACTTCGCTGGAATTAGACCAGCTGGCGAACAACCTGCAACAAGGCAGCGAAACCGAGATCGATAGAGATAAACCTCTCCTTAGCTGATTTTATATTTCGAAAAATAAGGTGTTATCCTTTCTCCACCTCTTGTGTCCTATTTATAAGTTAAATAACCGACTATTATATAGACCTAAAACCGAGTTTGGAACTTTCCAAACTTTACATACGACTTCTAATACTAATCAAACACCTAAACCAAATAGGAAAACAACACTTAACCCAAATAGGATTAACATACTAAATAAAATTAAAATAGCAATTAAAAAGATTAGGACTTGGATCCAATTCGAGGTTAAGCATGTAGACCTAGCGTCTTGTTGATCCGTCGTGAGTACGTCTTCAAGAATATATCGGCCACCTGTTCTACATCATTCCCCCTCTCTTGAAAAGAACTTGTCCCCGAGTTGATATCTGGCAGATGTACTGGATCTCCATCGTAATAGGGAAAGATGTCCTTCATGTTGAAAGTAGGAGAGAGATGCAAATCCGCAGGGAGGTCAATGACATAAGCATCGTCACTTTTTTTCTTGAGAATATGCAAGGGACCAATCTTTTTCATCTTAAGCTTGTTGTAAGTACCGACGGGGAAACACTCCTTTCGTAGGAAGACCATAACAAAGTCACCTTCTTCCAAAGATTGGGCACGCCGATGCATATCGGCATGTGCTTTATATTTTTCATTGGAGTCGGCAAGGCGCTTTTTAACTGTGTGATGAAGTTCGTAACTGAGTCAACCTATTTCATTGGCAGCAACATTGGAGTCCGGTAGTGGAGGTAAGGCCACAAGGTCTAAAGTGTGATTAGACACTTTAGAATACACAATCTTGAATGGAGGAAGGCATGTGGACCTGTTAGGTGAGGCATTATAGGCAAACTCTGCTTGAGCAAGGGCAAGATCCCACTGGTGTGGTTTCTCACCTGAAAGACATCGAATAAGGTTGCCAAGAGTGCGGTTCATCCAATTCAGTTTGGCCGTCTGTTTGCGGATGGGCGGTGCTACTGTACTTCAAAGATGCGTCAAGGCGTTTCTAAAGAGTTAGCCAAAAATGACTAAGAAACTTTGGATCACGATCTGAAGTGATGGACTTAGGGACACCATGAAGGCGAACGACTTCCCGAAAGAAGAGGTTGGCAGTATGGACTGCATCCATAGTCTTCTTACAAGGGATGAAATGTGCCATTTTGGAGTACTGATCAACAACCACGAACACAGAATCATTGGCGCGTTGGGTACGAGGAAGACCCAAGACGAAGTCCATAGAGAGATCAATCCACTGGGCCGTCAGGCATAGGTAAAGGAGTATATAATCCAGTGTTCTGTGAAGAACCTTTTCCTTGCTGACGGATGAAACAACGATGAATATAGGAAGTGGCATCACGTTTCAAAGAAGGCCAGTAATAACGGTCTTCAACAAAAGAGATGGTCTTATCACGGCCCATATGACCATTGAGGCCACCGCCATGAAGTTCGTGAATGATGTGGTCACAAAGAGAACCTTGGGGAATATAGAGACGATTCCCTTTAAACAAGAAACCTTCATGAAGCAAGAAATCCTGTGTATCACCCCGATTGGTGGAACACTTAGCCCATTTTTCAGCAAAATCGGAATCATTAGGATAAAGCTCTTCCAAATAATCAAAGGCCACAATCTCACTGCGCACAATGGCGAGTAAAGAAGAACAACGACTTAGTGCATCGGCGACTTTGTTTTGTTGGCCTGATTTATATTTCAAAATGAATGTAAATTCATTGATAATAGTGATCTAACGAGCATGCAAACGATTGGAGGAAGAATTGTTTTGAATGAACTTCAATGCTTGATGATTTGAAAATAGTACGAACTCACGTTGAATGAGATAATGTCTCCAATACTTTTAGGATTGGACAACGGCATAGAGCTCCATAGCATAAGTAGTCCATTTGCGTTGTGGATTTGAGAGTTTTTCACTGTAATATGCAACAGGGCGACCATCTTGAGATAACACAATACCAATACCCACAATAGAAGCATCACAATCAACTTGAAATAGTTTCTCAAAGTTGGGTAAGGAGAGCACAGGGGCTGTGGTCAGCTTCACTTTCAAAAAGGCAAAACTCTTGTCGGCGTCATCAGCCAGACGAACGAAGAATGCTTGAGGCAATCTGTCATAGGGGCTGCAATGGAGCTGAAGTTACGAATAAAACGCCGATAAAATGAATCAAGGCCGTGAAAACTGCGTACTTCGTGTATAGAACGTGGTACGGCCAATCTCGGATTGCCTGAATTTTTGCAATGTCCACATGAATACCAGAGGCAGAAACAACATAGCCCAGAAAGAGAATCTTCGGAGTCATAAAGTGACACTTCTTAAGATTGAGGTACAACGTGTTGGCTTTAAGAACATTGAGAACCTCCCGCAGGTAGGACGAACTTGATTCATCAGTCTCATAAAAGTACTAGGTGCATTGGAGAGACCAAAAGGCATAACAAGCCATTCATAGAGTCCCATCTTTAGTCTTAAAGGCGGTTTTCCATTCGTCACCAGACCGGAGATGGATTTGATGATAACCACTCTTAAGATCAAGTTTGGAGAAGATAACTGAACCAGAAAGCATGTCAAGCATGTCATCTAAACGTGGAATAGGAAAACGGTAGCTGATGGTAATTTTGTTGACTGCTTGACTGTCAATGCACATACGCCATGAACCATCTTTTTTGAGCACAAGCAAAGCCGAGACTGCACAAGGGCTCATGCTAGAGCGAATCAGTCCTTTGGCTAATAGGTCCTCAACCTGGTCCTGCAAAATGACATGTTCTTTGGGACACAACCTGTAATGTGCAAGATTTGGGAGACTAGCTCCAGGAATGAAATCAATGTGATGATGAATATTGCGCATAGGAGGAAGAGAATCCGGGGTGTTGGTAGGTAGGAGACAAGAAAACTCATCCTATAGGGGCTGCATTTGTGGAGGAACATCATAAGTATCCTGTGGGGCAGGACGGACCATAAGCGCATAAATACGGCCTATTTCTCTGGAATCTTTGATGATGTCATCAGAGACTAGGCATGTGCGCGTCTCACGTGACTGCTGGAGAGGACGTGTAGGAGAAGGCAAAATAATCTTCCGGCCATTGTGCATGAAAGTATATGTATTGGAATTGCCATCATGTAAGGAGTGAACGTCAAATTGCCAAGGCCGGCCAAGTATCAAGTGGCTGACATTCATGCGAAGCACGTCACATAGAACTGTATCTTGATACTTACCAATAGAGAAGGGAACCTCACATTGAGAAGTGACTTGGTGGCGACATGTATCATCAACCCAACCAACATAGTATGGATTGGGGTGTGGTTGAACTGGAAGTTGAAGCTTATCAACCAAAAATTGAGAGACCATATTATTGCAGCTACCACTGTCTATGATAAGAAAACAAATTTTGCCTTTGACGGTGCATGTAGTGCGAAAGATGTGCTTGCGCTGTGGTTGATGCAGCACATGCGCAACAAGCAAGAGCGGGTGAACCACAAGAGAGCAACCAAGCTCTTCACCTAGATCACCAGTATATGGACCATCATCAACTGGATAGTCATCCGCTATCTCATTATCATGAGGATCAATAGGATCTTGCTCGGGTGTCTCAGAGTCAATCAATGCCAAACAACTGCGACACTCATGTGATCGATGGCCAACTTTGCCACACTTGAAGCACTTGTCCATGTTTGGGCGAGAATAAGGGTTTGAGGATGATGATGATTGACTGGGTTGACTTTGTGAAGGGTAGGTGGAGCGTTGGGGTGGTGGACGGTTATTATTGTAGGGATGGGAATTATTGGATGATTGAGGGTTAGGGTATTGGGAGTTGGGGTTGGGAGGAGGTTGGGTAGATGCTGGTTGGTGGTTATTATTGCGATTCTGGGAGTGGTTACAGGGGAAGGATGGGCGGGATGAGTTAGGGCGGGAATTGGCTTGGTACCTTGGTGGAGAGGTATCAGTGAATTCTTCCACGTTTGAAAGCGGCACTAATAGCTGATGTCAAAGCGAAGTGGCTATGAGAAGCAAGTGCTTTGCGAATATCCCATCTCAGACCACGTAGAAAGCGGGCAATCTTTTGCTCTTCTGTCTCATGGAGGTCATTAAGAGAGAGAAGGCGATAAAAGTCATCAACATATTCTTGAATAGATCGTGTACCTTGGCAGCAATCTTGAAGTTTGTTGAATAAGACCTGCGAATAATGAGGAGGCAGATATCGACTTTTCAAAAGCTGCTTCATGCGGAACCATGTACGAACATGAGCCAAATTTTGTCTTGATTTGTCCTGTTGAGTTTGTTCCGACCAAGAAGATCCACCTCCAGTGAGTTTGAAAGCAACCAATGGAACTTGCTTTGCGTCAGGGACTTCCATGTATTCAAAGAAACGCTTAACCTTGGTGACCCATTCCATAAACTCTTCGATATGGAGAAGGCTATTGAAGGGGGGAAGTTCAACATTGGGTCGATAGTTATTGTCGTCAGAGGATCGGTGATAAGCGCTAGAATTCTGTGTGTTGGGATTGAGTGGGTGGGTGGGTGTTGAGAACCAGTTGCTCAACGTCCTCGTCATCCCAATCTTCCCGATGTGGTGGCTCTTCTTTTTGATTCTTGCCGGTGTTTTTGTCAGCGAAATCTGCGATCATGATTGCACGGAACTCGGTGAACAATTCTTTCATCTCTGCTTTAAATGTATCAAATTCAGCGGTGATGACAAACTGATCGTTGTTGGATGCCATCTGAAATTTTCCCTTTTTTTTTCCAGATCATTGACGAGGAGCGGAGATCGTCACTGGATATATGAAATTTTGGCTTTGATACCACTTAATGTAGTGGAAGCGGGGATTAAAAATCGAATTAAGTCAAAACGCGACTCGAAAAGAGACACACGTGAGTTCAGTCGCATGTGCGAGTTCTTACTTAAGTGCAGGGACTTAAGTCACGTGGGATGGAGGAATTAGGGTTACTGTTAAGGCTGAGAAACGAATGGGCAACTGGAAAGCCAGAGAAAAAACGAAAAGGGCAGCGGAAGAGAAGAAGGAAGGTGGCGGAAGTGGGAGAAGAGGGAAGAGATCGAAGGGGAGAAGAAGAGAAGATGAAGGGAAGGATCGAAGTACCTGGTTTCTGGATGGAAGCAGCCAGAGAAATTGAAGTTGCAGTGGCAGAACTGTAGTAGCAGAGATGAGTTTTAATAGCAGCAGGGGCGGAAGCCTTGTAACTGAGATAAACTTGAGTTAAAGCCCAAGCAACAACTGAATCACGTCTAGGATTAAGCCCAGATCTGTATGTGACTTTGCTGGAATTAGACTAGCTGGCGAACAACCTGCAACAAGGCAGCGAAATCGAGATCGACAGAGATAAACCTCTCCTTAGCTGATTCTATATTTTGAAAAATAAGGTGTTATCCTTTCTCCACCTCTTGTATCTTATTTATAAGCTAAATAACCGACTATTCCATAGACCTAAAACCGAGTTTGGAACTTTCCAAACTTTACATACGACTTCTAATACTAATCAAACACCTAAACCAAATAGGAAAACAACACTTAACCCAAATAGGATTAACATACTAAATAAAATTAAGAGAGCAATTAAAAAAATTTAGATTACATACACATCTTCGTGCGAAAGGGTTCATTGATGGGCTTGGACTTGAGTCTTCTAAAACAAGAAGCCTAGGATAATCCCATGGATGCCTCATCCTTCATTGTGGCAAACGGTGTTTGGAGGGATTTGTTGAGGAGAATGCTCAAGTCTAATGTCTGAAAAAGATAAATAATCTCAGACAACTTTTGGGACATGTTAGGCCTAGTTATGAAGAATCCAAATTGTTCATCAATTTTTACCCCACACTTAGATGTATTTATCTCATCAGATCATGTCATACTATTGGCCCCTTGATTAGAAAGTTAGTTAAGTTCATAATGCCCATCTCATTCTACTATCTTTTCGGGTTTTGGAGGGCTGTGTTGAGTAATCTCATTGTGGAGGGTTATTGGCTGACTGATTTCCTATCCAAAGAGGGTGTGGATCGAAATGAGGGTTTTATGAGACATTTGTAATACTGGGTGATTTTGTATCTATGTTTTTGTTTTTTTTTCCCCCTTTGGTTGTTGATTCTCGTCTTTTTGTAGAGGATCCTTCTGTTTTAATGAAGATACTCGTGAAATTTTTATGTATATCCTTCTTATCCAGTCCAACAGTGGACCCATTAGTTTGACAAAATTTGATGAGGGGCATGCAAATAAACATGTGGGTAAAGATTGATGAATGGTTTGGATTCATAAGGCCCAACATGAGTACATGATGCAAAACAAGATCATTTCTCATGTTTAGATGTCTAACAATTGGAATATCCACATTCTCTCCTTATATATGGCATCCAATAGAACTCAACAGACTCTACATGTTGCATTTTTGCCATGGTATAATATATCATTTGTTATCAAAGGCGTTAATTTCAAGTCACATTTGTGAATGAAACAGCAGTTCAATGATTCGATTGCACAATGTCCCTTTGATAAAAATAGAAGTTCAGTACAACTCAGCACACCTTCTTATTATCCACACCCCATAGTTTAGGAATACTCTTCTATTCCTATCTTGTCCTATCTTTTGAACAACAAATTCTCAGAAATTGAATATTTATTGTTCTCAAAATCCATGGATGCATGTTGCTCTGAACTTGGTAATTTTAGATCGCCCAAGAAATTAAATTCTCAATCCATAGATTTTGTTTCACATGTACATCCTCTGATATTTTATCTGAAATACTTGTATTTCTATTTGTTTGGTATTTGACCTTATTTTAAAGACGAAGGAGAGAAGAAGAGAAGAAAAAGAAGACGAAGGAGAGAAGAAGAGAAGAACAGAGGAAGAAGAAGACGAAGAAGAGAAGATGAAGAGAAAAACGAAAAACAAGAAGAAGAAGACAGAAAACAGAAGAAGAAGAGAACAACAGAAGAAGAAGAAGTAGAAAGGCATACCTGGATAAAAATGGAACAACTACAGAAGATGCGAAGGCTTGAAGAAGAGGAGAGTTGCGGCAGAGAGTAGAGGAGGGAGGAGACCGCAGAGAAGAGGAGAGTCGCTATAGAGAGCGAGAGTAGAGAGCAGAGAAAAGGAGAGGCCGAGAGGGGTAGGTGGAAAGTGGAAACTGGAAAGTCTTTCGAGAAGGGGAAGATAGGGTTTCGAATTTTTTTTTTTTTCGTTTTTTTTCCTATTTTCTCCTTCGCACGAACGCGTGTCCCATGTCCCGCCGTGTCTGCTGCCTGTATCCTCCTACACATATGCGTATCCAGGGTGTATCCGTATTTTTTTTAATTAATTGGATACGTGTCCGACACGTATTCGAGTCGTATCTGGCCGTATCCGTGTCAGACACGCACTCGACACGGATACTTGAAGGGTTTCAAAGTATCCGTGCTTCATAGCATCACCAATGATATGACCAAAACTAGGATATCTCAAACCATGCTCTAGTTTTTCAGTTAAAACATAAGCAATATTCGGTAAAGAAATTCTTTTTTTTTTTTTTAATAGAAGGCTATATAAAATCATTAATACCTATTTCATATCTAATTTTATATTGTGTCTTGAGATTATTCTAGTTTATAGTTGTTGGATTTTAAAATAAATGATTGAAAAAGCACAAAGGAAAATTAGAGGAAGGGAGAAGGAACATCATCATCATTATCATCTATGCTATTTGTCCCATCAAATTGGGTTGACCTTTATAGTTGGATTTGGCAAATTATTTTCATGGGCCGATTGCCTATTTGATACCCATAGGACTTGAACCTGTAACCTCTATGTTCTACATGTTCTTCTCAAAGGAGAAGGAATATGGAAGATTGAACATGGAGATTTGGAGGAGAAGATGCAAAATTGGAAAAAAAAGGTAGAGGGGAAATTTGGGCCTATGAATGCCGATGACGAATGTTGGGGAAAGGTGGAAGCTAGAGACAAGATTGCAAGTAGTGGAGGGTTGGAATCAAAATCCTAGGTGGGACCACAAGTGCTATTGTTCTCTCTTCCACAATCTAGAAAGGGGTAGAAACAAGGACTCTTGCCCATTTACTCTTTTAAAATAAGTATGTTTTTTGCTTTAACTTTAAAAAAAAGACTGAAGTAGATCATGGGTTGGAGGCTTTGGTTCAAATCCTAAGTGTCTGATTTCGAAATTAGTAACATCCAAATCAAACAACCATGTTTTGCCTAGAACTGTGGGCCACATCCACGGGAACATCAAACCAAATGAGGTCCCTATAGGTGGCAAATTGCAAATTAACCAAAAAACCGCTGAGAAATAGAAATGGTTGTCTTGTCCACCCACACAACCTTAAAAGGATGAATGTGAGGTTCAGGTTTTAAACCTAGTTTAGTGATAGTAGAGGGTGAATTAACATTAATGCAACTACCACCATCTATGATGACCTTGCCTTTCTTATTCCCATGCTTTGCATATGGCTGATATAAGTTCTTCTCCAGTCATCCTTTACCCCAATGTAAAAAAATACCGCTGATATTTTTGAATTTACCACGAAAATATCGGCAGAATACCATATTCGGTTAAAAACGACATTTTCTCGCTAATGCCTTTTTTAATGCGAGAAATTGTAATAACACGGTAAAAATGTGTTTTTACCGGTAGATTCATCTCTTGCATAAAATCAACCTTGTTTGAGTATTTTGGTTACTTGCAGCTTGCATGCCCATGCCCATGCCCATGCCCCATGATGTCAAGTGTGCCTTCTTTGACATCTTGAATGCAATGAGAATTTAATGAATTCTAATTTTATATTAAATTTTGTTAAGATAAAATTTAAAATAAAAGATATTTGATAAATGAAACAAAAAATTATATTTGAAATTAAAGATTTTATGATGTAAAAAATTTAAAATATTAAAACTTCGTATAAAACACAATCAAATAGATATTAAAATGACAATAAATTATAATATATATGTAAAATACCTAAAGTAATATATAGTTAATTATTTGAATAATGATTGACCATTAAAAAAAAGGGAAAACTTCTATTATCAATGAAAAATAGATGAATAGGAAATCATATTACCATGGAAATTGAAGACTGAAGCATTAAAATAATTAAATTTAAGATAGTAAATATTTTCTATTAATTTAATGAGATTTTTTGAGAGAGATTTAAGGGAAGAGAGAGTTGTGGATTAGTAGAAGAGATTAAGGAGTTAAATGAATTAATTCTAAGAAGTTGAAGAGATTGTCACAAATATAAAATATAAAAAATGAAAAATAAAAATAATCAAATTAATACAAATTGTTAACAAAAATGTTATTTTTGTTACATAATTAAAAATCAATATTTAATGAATATGATGTTAAATTTCAAATCTTATATTATTTAGGTTGTAAAGACATTTGATGTTATTTGCGATATTTGTTGACCTTAATAATACTATTTACGTTTTTTTCTCAAGAAATGTTAGATGAGAATTATTTATTTATTATTTTTAAATATTTATAATTTCTGCGAAGTTTTTCCCATTAAATTCTCGGTAAAAACCCGAGAATTTGAAAATATCCTGTTATTATTAGTTGCTGCTAATATCCCGAAAATGGTATTTGTGACATTGCTTACCCTAGGTTGGGTGAACATGCTTCTAAAAACATCCATTCTGTGTCTGCTAATCTCAAGTTCCAACCTCCTCGTCATCACTAGGCCCTAGTTCAACTTCATGGATGTTTTTTCTCAAGCTAATCATCGTGGTCCTCCCCATTATCATAATTAACTTCAACGTATAAATTATGGGAAGGACATTGATATGCTAAGCGACTTAAGTCTGTACATCGTTAGCAAAGTTGCTTGCCATCTCTCTTGGAATTATTGCCCACAATCTTTTTACGCTTGCGGTCTTTAGGGAATGAGTGAGTTGGGTTACCCCCTAGTAACATCTGACCCTTGGGTCACAATTCTGAACTGCTTATTTGAACACTCTCTTCCTAGGTTCCCAAACCTTCTAACAGGATGAGTCTTAAGGAGTTGTTCTACTTCCAAAGCCCAATGAAAAGCTTGGTCTATGTTATTCACAAGATTTGGACATCGCACTTGTCTAATTTCAGGTCTCAAACAAGTATGAAACCTCCAATGGATCACACTCGGGTCCTCATTGACGTTACAACGGATCATTAGTTCCTCCAATTTACCCATGTAATCAGCTATTGATATGCTACCTTGCCTCAAGGTTTGTAGCGGATCCAACATTCAGTCCCTATAAGTGTTTGGGAGATATTTTTCTTTTAATTTTCTTTCATTTCATTCTAATGACTTATATAGACTCTTACCTAATCCGATCAAGTTGTTGCTCTAAGTTGGTCCAATACAATTTTGCTTGCCCAGTCAACTTCATTTCACAAATTTGACATGTTGACCCTCCAAGCCAACCCATGAAGGCCTTAGGATTGAGTCAACCATCAAATGATGGTGCCTCGATTCTCACCTTCTTGGTGATGTCCCTTGCTTGATCTTGTACTTGGCCATTGTGGTGAGGATTGCAAGGTCTCAATGGATTTCTACCTCGAGTGCCATCTACACTCTCACCAAGAGCTCCAAGATAGGCACCAATAGTGTGGGAGAATCCATTGACTTGATCGGTTAAATTCTCAAGCCGAACATTAAAATCTCTAGCTTGGCATTGATGCCAATAACAACGCTCGTTACTAGTATGGCTTCATGGTGTGGGGACTAACTTTTTCTTGAGGTTGGCTGTAAGTTGGGACTGATTGCTAATGGCCTGAAGATATTTTGTTCTCCTATCACGCAACACTCAAAACCGTTGGGTCCCTTCTCCTGCAATCCAAATGGAGGAACATGACTTCTCAAGAGTTGCATAGACTGAGTTCTTTAGTCAATTACAACTGTCAGTAGGGAGAATGCAGCAAGTGATTCAGTGGATAATGATACTCTTGTCCAGGTGTTTTTGCAGTGTTCTAAATGAAGATTCTTTCCTGGAATGTTGAGGTCTCGGTGACCCATCAAAGAGGGTGTCCATCAAAAGCTTTATCAAATCCTTCAAGTCGGACATCATCTGTCTTAAAGAATTAAAGTTGGAAGACCCTTCATGATATTCGGTCTTTTTGGTATGGTTGTAGGAATTGTTGGGAGGCAAAGGCTTCGAGAGGCTCTTCTAGAGGCATCGTTATTCGTTGAGACCCTGGAAAGTTCATCAAGATTAATAGTCACATTGGTGATTTCTCCCTTTTTATTCACTTCGAAGGATCATATCTTTGCTTGCTCTTGGACCTTAACTTCGGTTTTATGGTCCTTGTGAAGATTCCAGAAAGACGGCCTTCCTCTCGGAAATCCAATCTTTTACTGGAAAGTGGGGTGGGTGATTCTTGGTGCATTTGTGGCAACTTCAACATCATCTGATATCCTCATGAGAGAACGGGGGCCAACAAACCCACATCCATAATGCTTTACTTCTCAGACTGCATCTCCGACCTGTGCTTAGTGGATATGCCACTCTCGAGAGGTGAATTCACTTGGTCAAATGGTCATGAAAGGCCAACCCTCTCTAGAATTGATAGATTCCTTGTTTCGTCGGATTGGTTGGAAGTTTTTCTTGATTCCCATGTGGTAGTGTTTCCTTGATCCATATCTGATAATTAGCCTTTGGTGCTTGACACATTTCAGGAGTCTTGGGGCCTTGCTCCTTTTCGCTTTGAACTTTGTTTGGTCTAAGAGGTTTTTATGATCTTGTGATTGGGTGGTGGGCTGAAGCTAACCCCATTGGCAGAAAAGGATGCATTCTTGGCAAAAGTTGAAGTTCTGAAGGGCAAGCTCAAGAATTGGCGCCACTCTTGTTTTGGTTTTTTGTCGGGATCACTTGCCTTCCTTCCTCGATGGTATCCACCAAATTGACGTAAGTGACCATGTTGGCACCATTTCTGAACACGATTCTCTTCTCCGCCACGATCTCTAGGATTAGTACAGAGCTGAGAGCATCCGAGATGAGATTAAGTGAAGACAAAGGTCTAGGAAAAGGTGGATTGGAGAGGGGGATAAAATCACAATTCTTCCACACAATTGCCTCCGTTGATAGATGCGTCAACCGCATCAAGTCCATTATCATTGATGAAGTCGTCGTTACTGATAAAGACAACATTATCACTGCTACTGATAAGGACAATATTATCTCTTCCATTATCATTGTCTCCCTTTTAGGTCCATACCGCGCTAGGATGCTTCCCATTTGGAGAGGCGATTCATTGAGGAGGAAATCGAGGTTGCAATTTAGGACCATGGTGATGATAGAGCCCCAGTCCCGATGGTTTTTCTATTGCTTTTTTAGCACTTTTTGGGATGTGGTAAAGCAAGACCTTATTGCTTTTATTGAGGAATTCCACCACAGACGGTGTCTCTAAAGAGCTTGTTGCCACTTTCATCCTTCTTGTACCCAAGAAGGATGGAGCATCTTCTTTTAAGGATTTCAGGCCTCTCATTGTATTGGGCAGTCCATATAAGATCCTGTCAAAACTTCTCTCAAACAGATTGAAGGCTTTTCTGCCAGATCTCATTTTTCCATTTTAGTCAGCCAGTGTTGATGGTAGGAAAATTTTGGATGGAATTATTTCGACCTATGAATGTATTGTCTGGCAGCTCAAGTCTTGAAGGAAAGACATCATCTGCAAGTTAGATCTGGAAAAGGTGTATGACATGGTTGATTGGGGCTTCCTCCATTTCATCCCTTTCAGCATGGGCTTCGGCTGAAAGTGGTGCTTGTGGATTGCAAGTGTGTTTCTTTTGCGCATTTCTTAGTGCTTATTAATTGTCGTCCAAAGGCTTCTTCTGGAGTTCTCGTGGTCTTTGACAAGGAGGCCCTCTCTCCCCAACTTTGTTTATTATTAGTTCCGGAATCCCTAAGCGTACTCCTTATCCAAAGCAACGGCCTTCTCCTTGATTATGGTAACAAGCTCTTTTGTGAGGCTGAAGAGGAGTTGACTAGAAATCTTAGAGCAGTCCTTAGATGGTTTGAGCATTCCTCCTATTTCCGCACCAACTACTTGAAGAGTGAGATCTTTGGCACCAACCTCGTTGGCCGTCACCTCTCCAACTTTGCAGCTTTGTTGGGATGTAAAATAACCTCTTTTCCTTCCATTTGCTTAGGCCTCCCTCTTTGCATTGGGTTTCCCCGCTACCTTTTGTGGGAGCCTATCATCACCAAATTTGGCAAGTTGCTTGCTTCTTGGAGGGGCAAATATCTATCTTTTGGCAACATGATCATTCTTTTGAAGTCTATTCTTTTGTCTCTCCATGTCTTCTTCCTTTCAACATCGGGTGCCCAAGGAAAGTTATTCCATCTCTTGAAAAAATTATGAAAGACTTTTCCAAAAAAAAAAAAAAAATGAAAGACTTCCTTTGGGGTAATCTAGAGGAGAAAAAGGAGCAGGCAACAAGTTTCTCCCCATTGAAGCGAAGGTCTTGGTGTTCACCCCTTGAGGGATATTAATCTCTCTAAATGGTTATGGAGAATTGGATCTAACGAGGAAGCCCCTCCGAATTCTTGGCTCATCTCCAAGTATATGATTGGCAATCACTGCTACTTACTTCCGTCAAATGCATTTTCATAGGCCGAGGGATAGAGGAGATAATGATACTGTGACAAAGAATGCACAAAGAATGTATTTGTTGCAAAAAGTGCACATTTGAAACATCTCCTTAAGACTTTGCCTATGTTGGATGTTTGATGATATAAACCTATTTCATGTTGGGGAGGGGATGAAGCTCCTTTGAAGAAACGCCCGAGATGTCATGATTGATGATGTTGCTGACCGAAAAACTCTAGTCAAACTTCTAGTGTTGTGGTGATTCCTGCTAGAAAACCTGCAAAAGAAAACGCACGGAAACAGCTGATTCAGTCACAAGCACGACCTGTATTGTCGGGCATGCGTTACAGGAAAGTGAAGGCGACCCCATACTCTCAAAATGACAAACCCGACCTGGTGGAAAATGAGATAAATAAAAGAAGAATGGAAGAGGGATCAATCAGTGGCTGGAGCAAAGGGCATGATTTGAGTGTTGCGAAAGAGCGGCTAACTCCCCTCTCCTCCTAAGAGGATAGAAGCTTCAGCCTGTAACATTGAATTTCGACACGTTTGTCACAGTAATTATAGTATTAGACATTGTATCAGCCAGCCAGCAGTGAAACAATGCTTATCTTCATGCATAAGGATAATAGATTACTTGGTAGAAAAGATTTCAAAATCATCACAAACCTCCCTTTTATCTTTTCTATTGCAATTTCTCGATTATTATATGATGATTTCTTAACTTTCCATATATAGAAACAGATAGACTAGAAATTACATCTTTTATGTCAATCCTCTTTTTCGATTGAATGACATCTCTTATGTCAATGACACCAAAGGGATATTAAATGAATGGAATTGGGATATGGATGGAATATAATGAAATAGAGCCACTTTGAGGTTCCCTATGAAATGGGGCATGGAACGGAGCCACTACGAAGAAGTTCCGGGAGTTACAAAGGAAGCTTCGGGCTCATATTGGTCATGGGTTGAGAACGGGAGTTGAACTCTATGAGATCTAATCTCCCGTTGTTCCTCAGTAATTAAGTGGTAAAGCAATTAGCTGTTAATTGCCCGGTTGTAGGTTCAAATCCTATTTGGGGAGATTTGATGAATTCTTAATTATTGAATTAAGAATTCAAGGGCTTGCTTGGAATATCAACTTGGCTCTCCGACGAGCTTCAGGTATGTGGAGGGTCATTTGTGCTTGTGTAGACAAATTCAAACAAGGTATTCGGTTTTGAAGAATTTGGGAAAATGACTTGATTGTTTCTATATCATTAACAACCACATATATACAAATTACAATTCCCAAAGAAAGAAAATAATCAATCAAATCAATCTACAATCCCATGATTAGGGAAGATGACAACTAAGGAAATATACACTAATGGAAGGTTGTTGGTGACGAGTCAACCATGCTAAGACTCTCCTTTAATACTCCCCCACAAACTTGACGGTGGAGAAGAGACGAGTTTGGAGCTAAGTTTTCAGAACACTGCTTAGGCAGTCCTTTGGTGGAAATGTCAACTAGCTGATCAAGTGAAGACACAAACTGAATCTGATGAGTTTCGGTAGCAACGCGCTCGCGAACAAAGTGATAGTCAATCTCGATGTGTTTAGTGCGAGCATGGAACACTGGATTGGACCGCCATGTATGTAGCACTAAGATTATCTCAATAGAGAAGGGTCGGAATAGGAAGGAGGAAATTGATTTCCTATACAAGGATTATGTATCCAGACAATGTCCGCACAAGTATATGCAAGTTCTTTGTATTCGGCTTTAGCATTGGATCGAGAGATTGTTGATTGCTTCTTTGCACACCAGGAGATTAAAGTTGGACCTAGGAAGATACAATATCTAGTGGTGGAACAAGTCGGGACAACTTGCCCAATCAATAGTAGGCAACCAGGTGTAATGGTCGAGTTGTATGCTTGATAAGGATGCCACGACCAAGAGACCCTTTGTGGCACCGAAGAATGCATTTAACAACCTCCAAATGAGATGTGCATGGTTGACTCATGAATTTCGAAACAATGTGAACGTCATATGTAATATCTAGAGGGGTAGGCGTGAGGTACTGGAGAGCGCTTGTGAGATGGCGATATTTGGTGTAGGATCAGACAACAAATCACTAGTGACAAGAGATAACTGGGCCTTAGTAGAAACTGAGTGTAGAATAGGGTTTACTATCAAGGAGCGGACTTTGCCGAAGGATATCTAGTGTACTTGTTTTGAGAGAGATGAGGCCCTTGTGGTAGCTGAGTAACTTCAACTCCCAAGAAATAATGAAGGTTGCCAAGGTCCTTTATCTCAAACTCCGTACTGAATAAGGAATGTAGGGGAGACGAGGTATTGCCTGTCAAGATTTTCATCGACATATAACAGAAGAACCATAATTGTCAAGGCCCTCGGAAATGTGTTCGTTGTCAGCTTTGCTTTGAACAAACCGATAAGATATGAGGAAGGAGATGAACCGTTGAAACCACGCCCTGGGTGCTTGTTTTAAGCCATAGATGGCTTTGTGTAGTTTGCAAATATGATGAGGGCGATGAGTATCAACAATGTCTGGTGATTGAGTCATATATACTTCTGCAGTGAGAGCCATGGAGGAGGGCATTTTCGACATCTAACTAATGAAGAGAACACACACAAGAGACAACGAGACTGATTACAATGTGGATGGTTCTTGGTTCAACTCTTTTTTTTTTCTTGAGAAAAGAAAGGGAGATTGAAGGAGTGGTTGCTGCCTTTGAGGAGAGGTACGAGAGCGAGAGGGTTTGCTGACAGGGAGGTCAGCCTGAGAGAGGTGTTTAGGGGTTGGTGCTGCTTCTGTGACGAAAAAAGAGGGCAAAGATAAGAAGAGATACCCGTTGCTGCAGTATGAAGGAAAATACGAGAGTGAGGGCTGCTTCGGGGAGGGAAAGGGCTGAGTTCAGGGATGGGAGGGAAAGAACTCATGGTTAGATCGTCTAGCTCTGATACCATGAACAGTTTGGGAAAATGACTTGATTTTTCTTTTCATCAACACCCATATATATATACAAGTTACAATTCCCAAAGAAGGAAAAGAATCAATCAAATCAATCTACAATCCCGTGATTAGGGAAGTTGACAACTGAGGAAATATACACTAATGGAGGTTGTTAGTGATGAGTCAACTGTGTGAAGACTTCCGTTTAATAGGTTTAAAGTGGGATGCGGTGATAAGAGTTAAATCTTGGATTGATTCTTCAATGTAACAAATATTGCCGATATTTTCGTTCTTATCACAAAAATATTGATAAAATAACTTTTGCGCGTTAAAAACTTAAGGTTATCGTGTCTGCCGTTTTTAATGGTAAATTCCTGTTAAAAACGCGTTTTATTGTGAGAAACAGTAAATTCCAATTAAAATTGTGAGATTTTACTGTTAAAAACGCTCGTGCCAAATATACATTTTTTATTTCTGAAGTATCATCTATATTTTCAAACTAAGGCCACATTATTTATTTAGTTTTATTATTTTTTAAATATTATATTTTCCGTGAGATTTTTCCGTTAAATTAAAAATCCAAGAATTTGAAAATATCCCGCTATTAACAACTTTCGTTAATATCCCGAGAACGGGATTTGTGACAATGCTTGATGTGGCCTCCCACTAGCCATTTGATTCCCTTTCCTATACCGACTGTCTCCCTCACCTGACGGTTTCATTTCTGACTTGTACTTTTTGGTTGGCAGCCAAATTGTGTGGGATATATGTTGTTGCCGAATTTTGTTCGATGACTAGATGGATAATCTCTTACAACAACTTCTCCACTTGGGCTTAGCTCGGATACATGCTGCAGAGGGTGACTCTTTGTTTTGGTGGCGTAATTCTTTTGGTGCCTTTTAAGTCCTTCTATGAGTGGGGCACCCACTGTCCCTTCACCCCGCTAGTGGATCCGTCCATTTGGCTCTCTAAAGCACCACCAAGGGCCATCAGCTTCCTTTGGACTGCGGGTTTGAGGAAGATTCGAATTCATGAGTCCTCTTTGCCTCTAGGTTTCTAAAGACGTGGACCATCTCCTGATTCATTGTTCTTTCTCCTCATTTGTGTGGAACATCGTCTTGAACCAGTTTGGCATTGACTGGGTTATGCCCTCTTTTGTTGCTCAGCTTTCCTTTGCCCGGAAGCTCTCTCGTGTTTCCTTCAAATGCTTGGCGTTCTGGCGCCTGATACTCTTTGCCACCCTGTGGGGCATTTGGCGGGAGTGTAATAATAGGGTTTTCAGAAATTTTGCAGAAATCCCTCCGTGCATTCTCAACTAGAATGTGGCAAAATGTGCAGCCTGGGCATCTTCTCCTGTGGACTTTCAGCATGTTTCCATGACTCAGATTCTGCAGGCTTGGAAAGAGTGTATTGGGCTTAATTAGCTTATTGTTTATCCTTCTCTTTGGTTTGGTTGGGCTCATGGTTGTTTGAGGTTGCAGGTTTCATTTGGCCTTTTTGCATTGTACAACATCCTTTGCACCTCTGGCACTTTCATTTAATATTGCCACTTCAGTTACCATTTAAAAAAAACCTTTTAAATGGTCCTCTAACACTGTGAGTGGGCATGCCAATTGAGTGCTGAACTCGAACTCTAACATGCAAAAATACTATATGATGTGAACAAAGAAACCTAAGAAATAATCTTAGGTGATCTGATTATGAAATTCTACAAAATAAATGTAGAAGATGCAACCACTAAAACCGTAGAATGCAAGCCTATATGCAAATCTAGCAAGTGACCTGCTTTAATACCAAATTTGACGTAGGATGGATCAAATCCAACAATCCTACATGCTAAGGCATCCAGATATCCTAAATAACTATATGCAATGCAAGATTATGAACATGAAAAGCATGCTAAAGCAGAAAAGGGCATATCAAAGAGCAATAAATGATAAGAATCAAAACAATTAACATATTTGCATGCGTTTGAACATCCAAGAGAAGATCTGATGTGAATTCAAGGCCTTTTCTTGCAACCCTAGATTAGGTATCCCTTGAAACAGTTCAAAGAATGGCTGGAACCTAACCGTAAAATCTCAACTCAGGATTTATGTCGGAAAAAATAGTAAAATCAAGGGTTTCAAGTGCCAAAAAGGGTTAAACAAGGATTCTTTTAAAAGGGGTACTAGATAGCACTTGGGTATATAGGGCCAGAATGGGGGCGAGACGGTGTGAAAACGGGCTATCCATACGATCGTATGGACCTAGGTTAAACAAGGACTGTTTTAAATGGGGTACCGAGTAGCATTTGTTAGGAGGGAAAAAGGGGCAAAATGGAGAGAATGGGGCAAAAACGGGCCTGCCTGTATGGTCGTAGGACCTATATATGGACGTCTATATGGATAGGTGGTCCTGGCCTGGTTTTGGTGGCCAATGGTGTGGTTGGGTTTAGGGTTCAGATGAAAAAGGGGTGAAAGCGGTGTGTAAATAAAGGGGAGAAATGGGAAATGAAAGGAAGAAAAAGAGATTGAGAGGGAAGGAGAGAAGGTTGCATGGAAGGGGAGAGGAGGAAAAGAGAGAGAGAAAAGAGCTCAAGGGATGGATGGTATCACATTAAAGCTTGCAAAGAAGTTTTGTCCAGGTTTTCAATCATTCTTTCCTTCCAATTGTCTCTTATAACTCTTATCTATAAAGAAAAAAGACTCTCTTAACAAATCCTAGACCATATGTTGCACACATGTAGACGACCAAAACCATAAATAAATAAATATATGTTTATAACAATCTTGAAACATATAAATTAAACAATATAATGCTAATAAAACATGACGAAGACAAATGCATGAATTATGTTGTATCATCTGTTGGGTCTGTCCAATCCGCAAACAAATGGTTTGGATGATGTGAATGGATGGATCGAGCCAAATTTTTAAATCCGTTGCTAGATCAGTGCATGATCTGGACCGTCTATTCTAGATTTATTAGGTAGCAGGCTTGAGAAATCATCATCTAGCCATAAAGATGTAATAGATGGTGGTTTGCCTCTCCGTTTATGCTGATAAACATGAACTCTTCCGTTGGTGGACTCTTTATTTCTCTATATCAGGCATTTATGGAGGACAAATTGGTTATATCATCCTCATGGACCGGCAAATTACTGGGCCTAGCTGGATTTAAACCACTGTTATATCACCAACAAATTGACAGTCTGTCCCCATTAACTGCTTGGACATTTGACCAAGGAAGAATCAATTCTAGTTTTTTTTTATAATCCATGATCAACTTCCTTTCGTCCTACCCCCAGTCTTCATCAATAGATAAATGCCACTCATAGTAAAGCTCTAAGCTAACTATTAAGAGCTTGATACGATTGACTTTTACTGGCTGGATTAGGCCTATAAAATTAGCTTTTTTGTTCAATTTCAAAATGGGTTTGTGTGGGATCAAATGGACACATGTTACTCATAGCCCCAACTTATACGAGTTGAATAAATTTGAATCGAGGAACAAGTAGAATTCTTTGGAGGTGATCATGTATGGGTTTTTCATTTAGAAGAAACTTGGTCAACCTTGAAGCTGTACGGCGAGAATCTCTTCGAAGGATGATAAACAATGTTACTTATCAGGGTTTCGGGAAGTGAACCTGATAGTAGATTTTCAAACATATCTGTGCTCTATGATTAAACTGAGATTGACATTTTCATTTCCTTCCAAAATCATTTGGAAATTTGTTGTCCCTTTGAGAGTTTAGGCTTTTGTTAAATGGAATCTTTATATGTAAATCTATGTATTTAATTGAATCTTTGGTTTCCTCCTGCTACCTATCAGCTAATGATTTTGAAGGCTTCTTAGTACATTGGCTTAGGGAACAATGCATCTATCCCTTTGGCATTTCTCTTTAAATACTTGATCTCTTATATTGTGAAGTAGACAAAAAGTCCCACATCGCTTGGATTGAAAAACCAATGACCATATAACCCTGGAGGCACCCTCCTTTCAATGGCTAGCTTTTGAGAGTGAGTTCTACCTCAAGAATGTTAACATGGTTTTCTTCATGATATCACAGCCGGTTCCGCAGGTATCTCCACGTGCAGCAGCTGCACATGAGGGAGGGTGTGAAGTTGACAAAAGGTCCCATATCGCCTGGACTAAAAACCAATGACTCTATATAGCACTTGACGCACCCTCTTCTCAATGGCTTGCTTTTGAGATTGAGTTCTACATCAAGAATGTTAACATGCTTTTCTTCATTCTATACGTACTTTCTCATACAGTGTGGCTGATTGCATTCTCAATTTTCTTGATATTGATCATTTGACTGAGGACGATTTCCATCAAAGGAAGAACGATAAGCATTTATTTATTTTAATAAAATCTTTGTTATTACCTCTCGATAGGGGGAAAAAGAGTTGAGGTTTTTGTTGGGCTGCCACCTTTTTTTGGAAGAATTATAGAAGGATTAGATGAAGAGGAAAAAAATATGTAAGGCTACTGTTAAAAAAAAGGCGGAAAAGTGAGAGTCAAATAAACAACAGATTACATAATGTTAAAAGGCATCCCTATTTGAGCCAAGTCATCAGCTTCTTGGCTAGCTGATTGATGAATCTTCTGAATTGACAATCTTCTTATAGATCTGAATTTCAAAAACCATGTTTGATAATCTCCATGGCTAAGAAGTGGAAACAAAAAGAAATAGCAAACCTTGAATCACTGACCACTATTGCACCAGAAACGTTTAGAGTCAAGAAGTCGACAGCCTTTGAGAAGAGAATTAACCTCCACACCACTATCATTGGCACTTATAAAAGACTCGGAATCGGAGGAGACAACTAAAGATGACACATCTCTAATGAGACCACCAATACCCCCTACTTGAGTCTTAATTGAAGATTCTATGAAAATTTGACTTTAGGATGTTTATTGGAGGCGCTTCCCAATGAGAGACAATACCTAAGTCTTGCGAGGAAACAAAACAAGAAGACAATCCCTCATGGATGTGTGAGGACAGTAGAAGGGCCAACTATTGGTGGAAGTTAATTCCATTTGGTCCCAAATGATTATGTGGGTGAAGAGAAACAAATGGATATTACAGGATCGTGTTTTGAGTCTATGTCCTTGCTTGGTGATTTGGTGGAGAATGTGTTGAAGGAAATGATGTATGCGTCAGCATTATATCTACCTAGAGGCTGACAAGTGCTGATGTATACTTTAGATCTCCGTGAAATGGGATTGTGAGCTAATCAGTAGAGGTGTGGAAATTGAATCTCTCGAGGGGCAGTAGGAACTTATATGCATTCTACTCACTATCATTACCTCTTAAAGAACTCCATTGTGAATAATTTTTTTTAATTCTTAGAAGTAAAAGGTGCCTAGGTAAGTGTGGTAGGGAGGCATATAAGAAATACAAATCTTATGCTTTTTCACTTCTGTAGATTTCCCTTCTGATTTGTTTCATATTTTCTGCTAAAAAGAAAGAATAAAATTACTCCAGATGATTTATGGTACACTTGCCATATTGGCCTAGACCTAGTCAACTTTTTCTACCAACCATTGTACTACTGATGCCTTGATTGAACCTTGGTCATTACTTCATCTCTTCAGTTTTTTGGTTTTTGATGATTCCAGCTTCTCAAATGAACTTGACTAAAACTTGTAGCACATAGGTGGTAAGTGCTTATTGTTGCAATCACAAGGTTTAGATTTGTGTGCTATAGGCATTAAATAGGTCATCAGCCCACATAAAAAATTGTCAAATCCAATTATGAATGCCAAGCCCAAATGGATGAATAAATGAAAATGATGATGATGATGGCGACAACTATGAGGCTGGCTTGTGGATGTATTACAATGGATTCTTTATGAGGGAAGAATCAACTCTTGTGGGTTTTGTGAGTAGATTTATATGGCTATCCAGTCCATGATCAATCCCATGAGATGAATGGTTTGGGTTCCAAAAGTTTGGCTGCATATCTGCAGATTTAAGACCAAACAAACGTGTGGGATGTATTACAAATGGTTCTATATGAGGGCAGAACCAGCTTTTTGTGTTTTGTCAGTAGATTTATATGCATATCGAGTCCATGATCAATCCCATGAAATGAATGGTTTGGGTTCTAACAGGTTGGCTGCAAATCTACAGCTTTAGGACCTATCGCTTGTAATAAAAAAAATTAGCATTATTGGATATTGATGCCAGCCATGATTCAGTGGGACAGTTGCTTACATTGGGAGTGGTTCACAACGTGAAGCTCAAATAATTAACTTCGAAACAATAGTGTTGTACTGTTGAAGTGCATTGTTGTATTTAAATACAAACGCATGGTTACGAAGTAGGTTCAGTCATTGACTCCATATATTTCCAATTATCATTCAGCCCGAGTTTAAAATGGTTATCTTGTGTTCAATTAAAAAAACCAATTTCAATACAATGGCAAGAAAGAACACTAGCTCTATGGAACTTGGTTTTAGCCAGCTCTCAACCATGTATGCAGGATGTTGGACTAAACCAAGTTAAGAGCATGTGTCAAGTGGTTGCCAGTTTTTATGAGAGAACATTTGGTTCTCACTATATTTGGATTTTTGTAAAATATGAAAAATCTTACAAAATGCACCAGTTAGGAGGATTTGTTGCACAAGATATATCTTGATCCTTGCGGCATGTTTCAATCACAATAATCATGAAATTCTAATTTCAACTTGTGCAGAAAAATGAAACATATCTGAATCATATATGTGTAGGTCTTCTCAAGTAAGACCACAAAAATCCTAGTCATGAATCCAACTTAATGTTATTTAATCAGTACTCATTATAGGTGAAAAGTATTCTTAAAAATAAATCTCCTAATCAATTAATTAAGTTAAATTAAACGCCCCTTTAGATTGGATAACTGTGTATTAACCCTTTTATAGGGCGATGAGGTCTGACCACTTGTTACTGTATGAATTATGCTTCCTCATTTTACTCCCTTATACTGGTTCCTGGGTTTATTTGCAGTGTGGCCTATGGATAAATTTTTCACGAAGTTTTTCTTCTCATAGTTGGTGCTCATATTTTGGTTCACAAAGTAAGTTCTTCCATCATCTGTTATGCTCTACTGGTCAATGGCGATCCTTGTAAAATACCTGATTACACTCGGTTTTTAGATTTAAAAAGGGAATTGTAGTTATTAGTCTTTTTATGCTTTATATTATTCCTGCACTTTCCCCAGGTAAAAATAAGAGACAAGTGAGTTCTAATGCTAAACATTTTTTTGGTCATTGACATCTCAATGAATTACCCAGATTGACGGGACAAAGGCGTCAATTATGATGATGATGATGATGATTTCTACATCTCAATGAATTTGTTAGGTTTTGATTAAAGCATGTCAGTGTCGTTTATAATCAAGGGATCCGAGTAGGGCAGCTGTTTATTTTCTTTTCTTGTTATTACTATAGTTATTTTTTAAATAAACACTTGTGTTATTGATGCTGCTTTTGTAACTTTATGCTCGTACAATGATTGGTTGAGCTGCAACCAAACAAATAATTATAAAAGTTTAAGAGAAGGGAAATGTTCAAAAGGATGTAGTTGACACCATCATGTTTCATAAAGAAAAATTCATCGACTTATCATGGATGCAAACTGGAATATATTATGGTGTATGCATTCTAGGCTATTGTAACTGGGGTCAAGTATGTGTCCTCAGGTGATTTGGATTGTCAGCTACCATGGCGCTTTCATATGCTCAATGTGTACATGCCATGTATGATACCCCGATACATACCCATAGTATACTTCCTAAAGTATGTTTTAATGATTTTAGTGTACTTTTGCCATAAGACATACTCAAATGAGAGATTTTAAAAGATCTTACTATCTAGTCTAAATTGACATTATGTGACATTTTAGCACAGCATGCTTGATTGACTAGTTCATTTAATAAACTTAATAGCATTCCTTAAATATTTCTAGTACACGTTTAAAAAAAAAGTATTTCTAGTAAAGATTACAAACTTAAGAGGCTTCACCCATCATCATGGTGTACAACATTTCTCAGCTTCTTCATGGTTTGTCGAGGAAGAGAGTCCAATTAGATGGCATTTCTTTGCAATTCAAACAGCAAAGTATGGACATTGGATGTACACAAGAATTTCTCCAAAATTATTGTATAATGTATTCCGAGGAGAGCTGTAATAGTATATTTACTTGATTTTGAAAGAAAATAATGGTAGGTCGTATCCCAGTTCCCATATCCTTTTCTGAGCCTGTATCGTGTCTCTACGTCATAGATTACCATCCATGGATGTCAGAAGAAGACTTTCATTCGTTGAACAGCATTTAAAATTCCAGGTAAGTTATTTTATCTTTTTGTAGGTTGGGTTAATCACTATAGTATTTTTTATGCAGATACAACATTAGGGAATTATATGTGAGGTCTGTTGCTTGGCCTCTCTTCATTCTAGTTGGTTGTGATACACCATGGAGGATTGGTGGGCTGATAGGTTAAGCGCCCGTCTGGTAAGCAAAATAAGAGATTGGAGATTGGAAATTGGAGAATGAGTGGTGATGTGGTTCAATTCCAAGATTGATTTCTGTTTAATATGACAATGTGATTGATGTGGCATGACCATTTAGCCAATGTTTCTTCGTTCATCCTTTCTCAAGAGCAATTCTTCTTGGAAGGTAAGTGATAAGTGGTGACTAACATTTGACTTTGCCTGAAAAAATTGGGTGTAGATCTAATAAGGGTGATTTTGCTATTATGTATTCTCGTATAAAAGCTGGATCAGTTTCTCTTAAGGAGGCACAGTAAGAAAAGCCATACAACCTTATACAACGTTTGCCTTTAGTAATGTAATAAATACTGGCGGTAAATTCAATTTTATCGTGTTTTTATCGGAAAAAGTTTAAGTTATCATGTTCGGATTTGCTGTTATTTTTGTTTTTATCAGTAAAAATCTGGTAAAAATGAAATGTGGAATTATAGTATATTGCCATTATTAATGGAGGTTTGAACAAAAATGATTGCAGTGTTGTAAAGAAGGTACCAGGGGTCGAAATCTCGATTGATACGGTGCGTATCGGTCGAGATATCTCGGGATTTCAATGGCCGAGATATCTCGGCCGATACGCATAGTATCGGCTAGAGACAGAAAAGTTTGGCCGATATGGTTGAGATCTCGGCCGATTTTTATTTTTTATTTAAAAAATATCAGCGTGGGCCCGTTTGATATCTCGGCCGATATTTATATATTTTTTTATCTATTTAAAAAAAAAAAACTACCGAGATTTTCTATCAAAAAAAAAAAAGAGAAAATTTGCCGAATTTTCTGCTCCCTTTAATTTTCTTCGCTCTTAGGTCAACTCTTTCTTTATTTTGATAATTGATGATGGTGTTTAGCAGTGTACTTGTGGCACTAGATGACTTTTATTTATTTATTTATTCATTCTTTATGATGGAGGAACCCATAAGCTGATATTTTATGGTTCAAAAGATGTTAGATGATCAATTATAATTTGTTTTTTAGGCAATTACAATAGTAAATTATTTCATTAATGGTTGTTTCTAAGTT
Organism: Chimonanthus salicifolius; assembly: GCA_013350335.1. NCBI lineage: Eukaryota > Viridiplantae > Streptophyta > Magnoliopsida > Laurales > Calycanthaceae > Chimonanthus > Chimonanthus salicifolius. The sequence continues at coordinate 46,698,729 of CM023540.1, read as the reverse complement.
TAAATGTCATTTTTATTTATAATAAATACTTGTTTTAAAATGTATATTTTTCACCAGATTTTATTGGTAATACCCACAAATTTGAAATTAGCTTGATACTAGTTATTAATCGATACGGAGCAGTTAAGTTGATATGCAATTGTAATGTTGTGAAGGGCCTTTCATGGTTTAAAATGTTAATTGAGGTAAAAATGAAAAATACATAAAGGAAAAAATGGTTGGTAAAACTGTAAAAGAGGCACTGTACTTCGTATTTCAAGCGGCTTAATTCTAGTGCTGGTATAGATATGGGCTTATATTTTCGATTTCTTTTTCAATCTTCCTATCATTGTAGGCCTTTTGCGTTAGAGTCACTGGTGTTTTTTATACCAAGGAACAATGATGCACTCTTCTACTTAGTTTTGACAAGTGAAAAAAAGAATATCTGATGCAGGGGTACAAATATCGGCCGATATCACAATATCTACTGATATCGGCCTTTTTTGTAAAGAAGAAAAAGGAGGAGAGAAACGTATCAATTGATACTGAATTTTAAACTTCTGATCTGATGTCTCTTATTATAAAAAATACTATTGTCTTTATTATTCAATCTCCTTACATGAGAGTCTCCACATTGAGATGTGTCATTTTTGTGTCCATTATTATACAAATTTTCAATGGGCCAAAGGCTACAATTTTCCAGGCCTTTAGTACAATGATGATTGTGGAGCCTTCAATCTAATCAATTTGTTTATAGTCGTGCACTGACCCAAATAGTTTGGTTAGGATGAGGTTGTAACGACCCAACCGAATACAGGGCTTAGGGTATGATTCAGTGTGATATTGTCCGCTTTGGGCCTCGCATATAGCTCGAACCCGAACGGTTTTGCATTTGGACCTGAGCCCAAAACGCGTCACACTGTTTTAAGGTAGGCTGGCCTCTTATAACCCCATTCCATTTTTCCTTCTTAACCGATGTGGGACTCTCCCACATCGGTAACAGTTGCTGCTCACAGCCAAGACAAGGGTATCACAATCACCCCCTCTAAAGCCTCGAGCCGCCCCGGCTCAATCCGGCTTAACTCAACAACACCACCACGGAAGGAGGAAGGCTCACATAGTCTGAGTGTTGAACTGAGGCTCTGATACCATTTGTAACGACGCGACCCGAATACAGGGCTTAGGGTATGATTCAGTGTGATATTGTCCGCTTTAGGCCTCGCACACAACGCGAACCCGCACGGTTTTACATTTGGGCCTGAGCCCAAAATGCGTCACACTGTTTTAAGGTGGGCTGGCCTCTTATAACCCCATTCCATTTTTCCTTCTTAACCGATGTGGGACTCTCCCACATCGGTAACAGTTGCTGCTCACAGCCAAGGCAAGGGTATCACAGAGGTCCAATCCAAGCTGAAGCTGTGAAATATTATTCTAGTACCCACTGTTGTAAAGATTGGTAAGTCCCCAGTCTGGTTTGTGATGGCTGACTCGTAAAGTTGTAAGCAAGTTGCACAATAGTGCTTGGACGGGCCAATGTAGACAAATGCTTTTATTTAAGGGTTAGTTGGTTTTTTTGGGTTTGACCAAGCTTAAGCTGCACTCTTCAAGTTTTTTTTTCTTGTCCAATGTGTAGTCTCTTAGAGCACTCGACTAATTCTCATGACATGTGCAAGCTTCTTTACCTCCACACATTAGGTAACTTTACGGAAAATGTCCTTTTCACGTACGGAAGGATATTACCATCCCCTACCATGCAAGTGTAGTTTTCTCTTTCTTTCAAGTTTTTTTTTTTAATACGTGGAAACTCGCTGACCTTTCTTTGTGGTAATGATAGGTAAAATTCTGTAACACCACCCACAAGCACTATGGATCAAATTAGGCACCTGAAGGATTTGAGGGCAAGACCTCCCACACAAGATGAGAATACCCAACTAGTCAAACAAATAAAGCGATGGGTAAACAAATAAAGTGATGGATAAATATGATCGTGTAGTCTTCCCTTTCTTTCAAGTTTTTGTCACAGGGCAATGATCGTCTGATAAAAAGACTGGGAGGTCAATGTGAGGCAAATCAAATTGAGTTGACATCCATGACAAGCAGAGTAGTAACTCTCTATTCTGAGAGCTACTAAGGTGGGGAGATTCTTAGACGAAACGAGGGTAAAAAAAACGGTGGACTCGAGATCTCAACATCTCGGCCGAGATCTCGGGCCCATGAATATCACCCGATATCTCGACCGATATCGGACGATATTTTTCTCTCTCTCTCTCTCTCTTGCCAAATTTTGGCCGTATTGGCGAGATCTCGATCATATCATCCGAGATCTTGCCTATAGGCGATACATCTCATATCGGCTGAGATATCTCAGGCGTCCAAAACCCAAGATATATCGGCTGATACGAGATGTATCGGCCGAGATTTGGACCCCTGAGACAAAGCCGCTGGGTTGAAAGAACTTGGGCCTCTCGGTCCAAATGACTGGCTATTGGAGTCCATACAGTAGTAGCCACAATTCAAGTTTACCTGAATCCAAAGAATCCATGTAAAATTATTAACCTAGTTCTCCACAAGTTGAGACCCATAAGTAGTGCATTCTTCAGCTAATGATGTCAACGCAGATATGTACATCTCAAGAAATGTAAGGGTTTACTTAAAACATCTAAGGCAATGTTTCGTGATTTACCTTTCTATTGGGTTTATTTTCAGATTTTATTCTTAAAATTTAAGAACCAATATTGGATTCCTCTTTTTTCATATATTTTGCTCAATGAGAACATTATAATTTATAGATACATGCCTAGCTACAAATAAGAAAACAAATTATACAATTAGAAATAAATCAATCCTATAGCTGTGCAATCAGTTATCCTAGCTATAAAATCAATCAGTTATTCTGTAAAATCTTCAACACTCCCCTCTCAAGTTGGTGCATAGATATCATACATACCCAACTTGTCTAAAAATTTTGAGAACACTCGTTTTGAGACTGCTTTGGTGAGAATGTCAGCCAACTGATTCTCTGATCGAATCTTAGGTAACTCCAATATGTCTCCATCTAGCTTCTCCTTGATGAAGAATCTGTCTACCTCTACATACTTTGTACGATCATATTGAACTGGATTGTCTGCAATATCACATGCAGCTTTATTGTCACAATACAGTTGAATTGTTGCCTAGATGGGTAGACCAAATCTTTCAAGAGAAGTCTTAACCACAATATTTCACAAAGGCCAATGGTCATACCTCTGAATTCAGCTTTTGCACTTAAGCGAGCAACGACATTTTATTTCTTGCTTCTCCATGTAACAAGATTACCATCTACAAAGGTAAAGTAACCAGAAGTCGATCTCCTATCATCTATTGCTCCAGCCCAGTCAACATCAGTATATGCATCTATGCGTTGATAATCTATATTTTTAATGAACAAAATTCCTTTTCTAGGTGCAGACTTCAAATACCTTAAAATGCACATGATTGCATTCATATGTTGCTCTCTAGAATTATGCATAAATTGGCTGACCACACTCAACGCACAAAGCAAGATCCGGTCTTGTGTGTGCTAAGTACATCAGTCTCCCTACAAGTCTCTGGTATCTTCCTTTATCAGTTAGAACTTGGTATAGCTCAACACATAACTTCAAGCCTCCTTCCACTGGTGTATCAACAGGTTGACATGCTGATATGCCAGTTTCTTGTAATAGGTCCAAGGCATACTTTATTTGAGACAGAAGGATTCCTTCATTGGATCTAGACACCTTGATCCCAATAAAATATTTCAAGGAACCAAGGTCCTTCATTTCGAATTCTCTAGACAAGTACTCTTGTAGTGCCTTCCTTTCTTCTAGATCATTTCCTGTAACTATCAAGTCATCTACATATATAATGAGTGCAGTGATCTTACCCTGTTGTTTCTTCAGAAATAAACTGTGGTCTGAATTGCTCTGATGGTAGTCAAATACTATCATGGACTTTGTGAACCTTCCAAATCATGCTCTCAGAGATTGTTTCAATCCGTACAATGATTTCTTCAATCTGCACTGTAACGCCCGCCCCATTTTCACCGAAATCAGAGTCTAATTTTTTTTTTTTGAATTAAGAGGTGACAACGGTGCGGACGTCAAGACGCGAGTTAAGTCCGAGCTTCTCAAGCCCGGCCCTTAACTGGCCAACCCCACGCGTGCGCGGAACGAAATTCACGATTACGGTTCACGTGTAGGAAGTAAGCTCGCGGAATGTAACCACATGCGGAACATTATAATAGATACTATCCTACCGGTTTTAGATAGAAGGGAAGATACATCATTAAACTACTAACATACCCAATGTTCATAATTATGCCTCAAAATGATATCGTAGAGAATATAATCCAGACCATGGCAAGAAATCGAACATAATACATGTAAGCCAGCTAAGCTACTTAAATTACAACTTTTCCCAAAATAAAACTTTGATAAACAAGTAGCCACTATCCCAAGCTCCTCAGCTTGACTCCCGTCTCGTCCACTGTTTCCTCCGTCTCCTGTGTCACTAGCTAGGGTGGAAGTAGGACGTTAGTCAACGTGCCCAGTAGGACTCCGAATAGGGCTAGCACATGAATTAGTGATAACAAGCATACTGATAGCAATATAATAAAACATATAATGAATGCCATGCCATGGGTGCTTATGCCATGTGTCCCACCCATAATTCATATCATCATAAAAATGTCATATCCCCCTTGACGGCAAAACCTCGTCAAAGTGTCCCCATGTTTGCTTCTCGGTCGCCCCGACGGAGCATTGACTCTGGTGATACCATATCAACTATCCCCATGTCTGTTCTCGGTCGCCCCGACGGAGCATGGACTCCGGTTATAGCATAACAAGCTATCCCCATGTCTGTTCTCGGTCGCCCCGACGGAGCATGGACTCCGGTTATAGCATAACAAGCTATCCCCATGTCTGTTCTCGGTCTCCCCGACGGAGCATGGACTCTGGTTCCTTTATTTTTCCGCCCATGCCATGCATGAGATGTAAGTGCATTATGCTAGGTAATATATATGTATAATTCATATCCATAATATAGTATAGTAATATAATTCATATTCATAATATAAGATCCGTAGGATAGGAATATAATCCATAGTATTTAAAATACCATCCATAGCATTAACAACATTATCCACAAAAGAAACCATATTATTACCGAAATGAAATACGGAAACCATCATATACATATAATCCATGGCTTACAAATAGGTAGGAATCCTACCGAATACCGATAACGTCTCTTTCCGTTTTCGTCCGATAATTCCGGTTGCCGATCGCGTGCCGTTTGCGATGTACCAATACCTTATTATACATTTTCCAAGTTAGTCTATATCTTATCCATGATTAAGTCTCTAACTGATCATAAACCTATGTTCATTAATGATCTTTAACCACGTTACAAGATTATCATAAATCAGCCCTTAACTTAGCCTCTTTTTCCATTGATTAAAACACATACATAATTCAATCCATAACTGATCCATACACTTCGATCCATTAATGACTTACTAATCATGTCGTAGGATCATTAAAATCAGTCCCTTTAATTTAACATAACCACCATTTATCCTACCGGATTAACAGCGACCTCTGAAAATACTCAGAAATTGTACACTTCAATTCAGTCGACTGAACTATGAGTTTAGTCGACTGAATCATGAGTTCAGTCGACTGAATCACAGATTCAGTCGGCTGATTTTGAATCAGATCGTCTGTTTGTCTTGCCAGTTCAGTTTCAGTCGACTGAAATACACATTCAGTCGGTTGAAACATGGTTCGTTCCCTTTTCAGTCGACTGAATCACAAATTCAGTCGGCTGACTTTGTATCAGATTATCTGTTTGTTCTGCCAGTTTATTTTCAGTCGACTGAATCATAGATTCAGTCGTCTGAACTGCCAATCATCCATTTACGTATTCATTAAGCATTCCTTCAGTCGGCTGAATCATACATTCAGTCGGCTGAAGCTTCCAGAACCCTTTTCTTATCCGAAACGTTTGTGTTCAGTCGACTTAATCACAGATTCAATCGGCTGAAACTCCAAAAAACTCCTTCTATTATTAGCCCCCACATTTTTCAGTCGACTGAAACCCTTATTCAGTCGGCTGAAACTCCCAGAAACTCGTTTCTGATTCGTCCATTATCAGTTAAGTCGACTGACTGTTTTGTCAGTCTTCTCCATTGCATATTTTGTATACCCTTCCTTCGTGATTTCCTTAAAAATATTCCATTCTTAAACTATTAAAACTTAATATCTTATTTAGAGATACTTACAATCCGTGGCTCTCCCGGTTGCCTCTTGTTCCTCTTGTTCGTTAGCCTTTCTCCTTTTTCTTTCTCCTTGATTCTCGGCCAATGGTGAGCTTGATCAACGTAAGGTCACCAAGTTTTGGGTTCGGCTAATGGTAGGGTTAGATTTTGAGGAAGAGAGTGAGAAGGAGGAGATGTAGACAATATCTCAAGCTTGGGTCTTGGGTGGTCGGCCAACCCTTAGTTTCTTCTTCCTTTCTTCTAAATTTTCTTCTCCTTCTTTCTTCCTTGAATGGGGTCGGTGGTGAGAGGGAGGAGGAGGGAAAGAGAGTGAGATGAGTGCAATGGGATGGGAGACCATCTCCCAAGTACTCTTGGCCTTGACTCCATCGGTTAGCACTCATGAAGGGGGGTATGGCCTTGCATGCCCCCAATCTTAGGGCCTTTGTCCCCTTAGTGGGGGTGGTTGGAATGAGGTTGAACCACCACCCCCTTCCAACGGTTTTGGTGAGTCAAATGAGGTGGAAATCATCTTGACTCACCCCCATTCCTATGTGACTCACTCCCCTCTTGACTCACTTAATTATTTAATTTATTATTTAACTTAGCCCCTTTAATTTTATAATTTAATTTCTATTTAATTCCCTTCAATTCCTTCATGAATCCACCCATGGTTGACCAAGTCAACCATGGTGGCCGGCCCCCACTAACTCCTTAGCCAACCCGCCACCTCACTTGATGAGATGGAGGTGGGCCTCACTTGGTTACGCTAGTTTAATCATCTCATCACTACCTTTGGGGGGGGGGGGGGTTTAGTTCCAATTAATTGGGTGACCATTTACCTTAGAGTTTTGAGTTAATTTCGATCCATTGGGTCCCACATGGTTATCGGGCCCACTTTGACCATTATTGACCCTTTAGATGGGTCCCATCCAATCCATGGTCCATTGGACCATACTTGGACCTGTGTCCAAATTTTGATCAATTTAACATCCATGACATCAAAATTCCCATTTTTCCATTTTTAAAATAAATAAATGCCATATATATGTTGATTTAAAAATTCGGGCTATTACATGCACACCTTCTGACTGTGTCTTTCCGGTGTCATGCACCTTGGTGGGAGATCTATATAAACTTCTTCAGATAATTCTCCATACAGAAAGGCATTCTTCACATCAAATTGTTGTAATAGCCAATCCAAGTTTGCAGCTAAAGACAACAATATTCGAACAATGTTGATTTTAGTTACAGGTGCAAATGTCTCTGTGTAGTCGATCCCATAGGTTTGGGTATACTCTTTTGCCACCAGTCTTGCTTTAAATCGTTCAATCATGCCATCTGCCTTGTACTTCATAGTGTAAATCCATCGACAATCCATTGGTTTCTTTCCTGGTGGGCAATCAACGAGATCCCAGGTTTTATTTTTCTACAAGGCATTCATTTCCTCGTTCATAGCAGCTTTCCACCTTGGATCAGCTAAGGCTTCCTGCACATTGTTAGGAATAGCTATAGTAGATAATTGATTTGATTTAGACAAGCGGTGGTTAGACATATAATGACTCGTGGGATATTTAAATTTACTAGAAAGTTCAGGTTCATATGTGGGTTTAGGAATACCTCTGGTGTGTTTTTTGTTGGCTCAGACAGTATATCAGGAACATCCTCAGTAAACGATTGATGTGGTATATCAATGAGAGACTCATACTCGACTGGTGGGGATGTACTTATACCTTCTGGTAGTGTCACTCCTTCAGTTTCTGGGCGTTCATCACCACTTTGATCCAAAGTTATACCACTCAAATCCAATACACCCACCTCCTGGTTACCAGAATCAAGGGATTCACTTTCCACAGAAGTCTTATACTCATAGTCTAGAAAGTCATAATTTAGAGTTTGAATTTCCCTTTGGTATCCCCCCTAAAGTTCAGGCTCAGACAAAAGATACATTAAATTTTCATGGAAAACCACATCCACTGTGATAAACGTACTTTGAGTTGGACGATGATAACATCGGTACCTCCTTTGGTGTGTAGCATATCCAAGAAAAACACATCGCAATGCGCGAGGAGTTAACTTGGTGCGCTGATGTTTATAAAAATGTACAAATGCTACACAACTAAAAAATAAGGAGATAAATTTGGTACGACTGGGGCAACAACAACACTAGTGAGCTCGTAGAATGATATCCTAAAGTCAATAGAGCTAGAGGGTACCTGATTGATTAAGTATGCTGCAGAAGTAAGTGCTTCACCCCAGTAGGATAGTGGCATATTGGCTTCGATCAATAAGGCACGAACAACTTCCAACAAATGTCTATTTTTTCTCTCGGCGACTCCATTCTACTGGGGTGTATTGGAACAAGTAGTTTGATAAATAGTTCCGTGTGTTTCCAAATACTGCTGAAGTTCAAAACTTTGATATTCTCCACCATTGTCACTGTGGAGAACCTTAACTTGTGCATTGTATTGAGTTCCAACCATTTTATGAAATTTTTGAAAAAATAAGTTCACTTCACTTTTAGACTGCATTAAGCACAACCAAGTCATCCTTATACAATTGTCAATAAAAGTAAAAAGCCAACGTGATCCTCCCAAAGTCGAGACTTTGGACGGACCCTAGACATTAAAATGTATAACCATAAAAGAAGTGAACTTTTATTCAAAATTAATGGAAATGGAGTTCGATGACTTTTCATCAGTTCACAAACATTACAACGGAAACTAGAAACTGTCCAATTTTGTAAATAAACTAGGAAATAATTTTTTTAGATAGCCTGAATGAAGCATGCCCCGTACGTCGATTGCCATAGCTAGATTTCAGATTTTTTCTTTTCCCTCTCATAGCCATTCACTGTCAAAACTTGTCGTAGCTTGTCGGAACTTCCTGACACCAAGTCCAAGTAATATAACTTCCCTCGTCTAATACCACAATCAATTGTCTGCCTTTGTTCGGAATTTCCTTAAAAACACAACAATCAGGCCAAAAAATACAACACAAGATAAGACTGTCGTTATTTGGGAAACTGACAAAATGTTATATTCTAAAGATGGAACAACTAAAACAGAATCTAGATTCAAAGTATCAGTGAGGGTCAAAGATCCTTCCCCAATAACTTGGGTCGTGTTACCATTGGCAAGTGGAAACAATTTTTTGTGAGGACGGTTTAAGAGATGTGATCTGTCCAGAATCAATTATCCATATACTATTAGAAACATGTGTAGAAATATTAAAAACCTTACCACCATTATTTGTAGCTGCTACTAATACTGAGGTCTTTTAGTTTTAACAATAGCGGCAGTTACAGTCTTCTTCTTCTGGGAAGCACTGACAATAATCCCACTATTCCGGATATCCCACAAGTTCAAAGCAACGATATTTGGTATGCCCAATCTGATTGCAATGGGTGCATTTATATGCAAACTTATCGACACCATTGGTGCTCTTTGGATGATTGTCCCCTTGGACGGCCCTGCCAGTTTTGGGTTGGTCGGTTTCGAGTCACGATTGCTGAAGCTTCAGAACTTTCAGACTCCCCTTTCAGAGTTGCACGACGTACCACCTCTCGTCGAATGAACGCAAAACATTATTCCAAATCTGGAACTGGTTCTTTTTGTAGAATCTCTCCACGAACTTGTTCAAACGTTGCATCCAATCCTGACAAGAAATATGTGCACCCTTAGTCGTTCCAATAGACTTTTGGTATGCTACAATATCATCAGGATCCTTCATGATGACTTTATCTCGATGGTCCAATTCTCGGAAAACCCTGGTCAACTCTCCATAATATTCTGAAAGAGACTTTCCACTTTGTGTGGCGGTGAAGGCCTTTTGGTTTAAGGCGAAAACTTCCAACTCATCACTTCCATCATAGAAGGCTTTTGACAGAGCACTCTAGATTCGTAGGCAGTAGGTAAGCGTAAGTAACGCTTCAGAATTTATGGAGTCATGGACATCAATAGCCATCTTTTCACTTTTTGATTCTCCGGCATACCATTTTTCATATCCATCTTCAGATTCTGCAAGGTGGCTTCGTCTTACCACTGAATTTGGGAAAGTTTTTCCCTCTCGGTAACATGCATCTCCATCAGCTGTGACCAAGCATCATAATTTGATTCAGTAACAATGATCACTGCATTAAAAATACCTTCAGATTGAACAACAACAGGAACCGATTTTGTTACAGACCATTTCGGCGTGTTGGTGGAGGAAGACATCACGTATGTGTTATCGATTGCGGTGATTCAGCGACGAGTGTTGCGATTTTGACGTGGTGGTCTGAGTACAGTAGCAGTATAGACAGAGATTCGGAAGGAAGCCCTTTTTTTTTTTGCGATTTGTCTGAGCCTCGTAAAATCGAGAGAAAACCAGATCTTGAGCTGTTGTTCTTCCGCCGTGAACAGTGTTATTCTCGTGCTCTGTTTCTGAGAGCCGATGCTGGCTTCCTGGATTCTTCTCTGCCTGCATACAGCAGATGTACATTGTTGGCCTTCTCTCTCTCAGACCTGGTCTGAGAAGTCAGATCTAGATTTGAAAAGAACCTCTGTGTTTCTTGCTGCTTTGGGAAAAAACAAAAAAAAAAAAAAAAATTGGGTTTGATTCTGCGTTGGTTGCCTCTGAACTGAGAATACCCTTAGCAGATGGGACTATTACAATCGCCGCTACTTCCTCTCTCCAGATCTCAGATCTGGAGGACTGCCGACTGCTCAGCCTGCCGCCTTCCGCCTTTGTTCAGGTCCGAACGGGGATTCCCGATCTGGTCTGAACCTACATCTACAACTCTGTGCTTTCCTTTTGATGCCACTGAAAAAATCGAAGCTTGGTTTGTCTCTGCGTTGCCTTCTCCTTCTTTCTCTGTAGATCTGCACCTAGATCTGGCAATATGGGTTCCATCCACTGCAACAGTTGGGTTGCTGCCGTCGCCTATTCTCAGATTTCCTGAGTATTTGATTTCAGCCGTAGCTCGTGGAAAACGAGATCGCCTGGCGACGGGATCTGTGATTTCCTCTTGAAATCCAAACCCTTTTCTCAATCCCAGATCTGTCTAGTTTCACTTGGAAACCCCTTCTCAAGATCTACAACGGAATTTACAACCTGGCTCCGACACGATCTTAAAATTTAGGAAACAATATTGGATTCCTCTTTTTTCATATATTTTGCTCAATGAGAACATTACAATTTATAAAATACAAGTCTAGCTACAAATAAATAAACAAATTATACAATCTGGAAATAAATCAATCCTATAGTTGTGCAATCAGTTATCCTGGCTGTAAAATCAATTAGTTATTCTTTAAAATCTTCAACATTTATCACATGCAAAATTTTAATTTTATTTCTTTTTATGAGATAAATTAGAGCCAACAAATCAATATTTTCTCACCAATCAATTCTTAGAGTATCCAGGCTGATGTGATTCAACTCAAGCCAACAAAAAGGGCAAACTGAATCACAACAGCCTGGATATTCAAAGATTTGATTGGTGAGTAAATATTGATTTGTGGGCTCTAATTTATCTCATGAAAAAAGAATAAATTAAAATTTTGCATGTGATAAAATTTGAAAAAAAAAACTCAATAAAAAGGTAAATCAAGAATTAAGATGATTGAATATGATTTCATATCATTTCGTCTTTTTTAGCAGGTTGGCAGGTGAGGTACACTTAAACATGTTATGTCAATCTTATTTGATGGTTTATGTAAGGATGAAATCATAAGAGTAATTTGGTTAGATAAAACCGACTTGATATAGCTATGGGTCACGAAGTCTCGACTCGAGACATTTTCCTCCATTATCTTGATCATTTCTTCATTACAATATAGCTTTTTGGTTTGACCTTTGGCTTGGGCGTTCTTTGACCCTTGCACTTCACTTTAACACTTTGGCTTTAGGTGCAACTTCATTCAGTTATAGAGCATTTTTTTCCAGTCCTAAAGATGTGTTGAACATCCAAGGCTTTTAATACATCTAACATTTTCTTATGTAGGACATACCCCATCTTCTTGAGACTCAATCGTGTCAAGCATTTTATTTTGCTCTTCATCATCATGTTCATTACTCCACCAGTTAGGACAATCCAAGGTCTTATGCCCTGCTTCATGGTACAAACAATATTGCCTTCTTGGACAGTCGTTAAATCGATGTCCTCATCCATCACAATCTATGCACTTCTCAAGCATTTTCTTTGGACAATCAAGTGGTTGATGCTCCATTTCTTGACACCATACACAATTTATTTTCGGAGTCGGTGCTTCATGCTTTAGCTCCTCAACGACCATTTCCTTTCCTTGTGCAGTGTGGCTTTTTGGTGTCGAACTTGCTCTAATACTACTGTCATGGAATCTCGACTTTCAGCATATGTTACACATGATTTTGCCCTGTATTGGATTCACTCCTACACGACATGTTGAAAATTTGAATTTGAGCAAGAATTGAAGGAGCATTGAAGATTAGAGGCTAAAGAGACTAGAGAAGAAATGAAATTTTGAATTTAATTTGTAAATTCTTGTGTTTTCTGTCTTTTATGCAAAATTCCAAAAGTATTGTAATTCTATATTCTGATTTATTTGAATAAAATTCATGGTAGCCTATTTTAGATGTATGGTTTTTCAATTTTTGAATATCCTGTAATGATAGTTTGAATTTATCATTACACGATATTCAATAATTGGAAAACCATACATCTAAAATAAGCTACCATGAATTTTATTTATATAAATTAGAATATGGAATTAAATGCTCTTAGAGTGTTGCATCAAAGACTAAAAACACAAGAATTTACAAATTGAATTCGGAAATTCCTTTCTTCTCTAATCTCTTCAGCCTCTAATCTTCAATGCTCCTTCAATCCTTACTCAAATTTAAATATTACAATGTCAGAACCCCTTGATTTATAGTGCTCAAAAGAAATTGGATTAGGCAAGACTTGGAGAGAATTACTCTCTAAAACTTTCTCCAAAATTCTCTCCTAAACTTCCTCCCAAATTCTCTCTCTGTTAATTATCAAAATTCACTGTATTTTCCAAGCCATTGTCGAATTTTCTAGATAAGACTCCATGATTTTAAGGATTTTAGATTAGTTTTCAAAGTAGGGTGCAAATCCCATTTTTCTATACATGTACCATCTTACAGCTCAATTTTGACCTATTTAATGTCTGAATCATGAAATTTTGTGAACTAAAAAGTTCTAGCTCTTAAAGTCTTCTTTCCAACCCAACAAGAATAAATGCAACCGGATCTTAGAGTGAAAAGTTATGGACAAAATACTAAAACTGTGTTAAAATTTTCCTCCTTCCAAAATTCATTCTCGTCAATCCAAATCCCATTTTTTTCCCTCTCATTCTTGCTTCCACAATGCTTCACACGAAATTCATTGCTCCCACTTGGTCTTTTGGACTTGATCCCATACTTTGACTTTTATCTGGCCTGAAATACTGGTGGACTTTGGCTCATAGGCTTCCAATTGCAGACTTTGGCTTCATGATTCAGACTCGAACAGTGGGTCCATTTGTGTGTTTATAAATATCTACTACCTTTACAATTTAAAACAGTATAAAAATTATTGTTATAATTCAAACTCTCATATCCGGATCTGAATTATAATAATTTACAATAATTCCAAAATCAAATTAGGTGGTAAAAATTACAAACTTTCCAAAAATAGAACTATGGCCTACTTTTCTGCATTTTTCTCAATTTTTATTCTAATTTCTTGTATTTTCCAAAATACACTGCAAAACTCACAAATAACATTAAATGTATCTAATATTTACAGAGTAAAGACTAATTAATCTAATAGTAAAGGGTAAAATGGTAATTTACAGTGTTCATCACTATGACAAAAGAAAGTGGTAGCGTTGAAATCCAAATAATCTCCGCAAACCGTTTGTATATTTATAATAGCATTGGCAAGCAACATATGAGTATGATGCAGCCCAATTTATGATTGGATGCACAATAGGTTGTGATACCAAATCTGATTCGACCCAATTCCAATTTAAAATCTAATTCCAATCTCATGCCACCCAATTGGTGTTGTGGAATTGGACATGCAATAAGTAATTTTGATCCAATCAAACTTCCGTTTGATGTGGTGTTGTACCAAAGGTGTTACAGGCAACTCTGGTATTTACTGTTGTAGCCCGAGATAACAATCTAATTGAACTATCTAACAAACCACATAGACAATATGGAGACGTACCTGGTGTCGGTCGGATGTGCTCCAATCCAAGAGAGATGTTACTCGCACACCTAAAGGAACAAGTGGTCTTGGAGTTCTAGTATGTGTTATTGAAAATAAATATAAAAGTTGCACTTCTAAAATGAAATTAATTTAAAACACACAAGTAAACTTCAATGGATTCAATAAACACTAAGTAATACTAGCCACAATTCAATAACCACTTGCAAATACAAGAGATAACTTGGCTTCTGCTCTCGATTACCCCATCCCGTTTAGGACTCAAATCATCTTAATTTGCACTCAAAAAATCCAAACTCGGACTTGAATTGTCCTGATTCAGACTCGACTCAAAGTCGTTCAACTCTTTTAGAATTCTTTCATTTTTCTCTCTGAGTTTTTCCTTTTCTACTCGGTCCCAAATCCTCTTTAAATTGATCTCCTTGAGTTTACAGAACCAAGAAGTAAAATAAAAAATCACTCAAAGTTGGTCTTGAATCATCCACGTCTTGCTGTTCTAAAGGGCTAATTCAGTTAAAAGACAGGTGAAAACTCTACTGTTTCAAATCATTGTATGGCTGGGAGTTGCCTACACTCCTGCTTGGCCTCCCAAGGGAATGAGTTAGTGGATAAGCTCTGACTCAATCCAAGAAAATGGGTTGGAGCTCTACATTTTTGTTTGAGTCAGTGCTGAGCATGATGATTCAACTAGTTCAAATGGTCTGAAAAATCACAGGTTGACTGAGTTGCAGTGGCTGTGATGGCTTGGATTGGCTTCGATTTAGCCGGTTTTCTTTCAGTTCAAGGGACTAATTTTCAGCAATCCAATCTCTTGTTTTACTCTTCTTAAGGGACAATGCTAGCTGCTTCTTAGTCAAGTTAGGTCAATGTCTATTATCATCCTAAAAGAAGGGGGGTAGATTGAATAGGACTATAATGGAATTTTATACTTAAAACCTTAGTCAATTTAGAGTGTCTTTGTCAATTAGTCATATTTATCTTCCAAGACAATCTAAGCAAGATTAATTTAAAGCCTTAATTAGCATGCATCAATAACTTTTCTCAAATTATATGGAAAATAAGAAATACTGCACAATCACATATCACAAGAAAAGATGGAAGAATTTGACAAGATGGAAACCTGTTTTATAATTTTACATGAACGAAAACATTAATATTTTGTTATCATAAAAAATACCTTTATGCCATTGAGTAAAAATCCTTACTCTAACACTGCTGACTCAACTGGTTCAATGTGTTTATTGTGCTTCACACTGTGACTTGGTGTAGTTGTCTTTGAAGCAAAAGAAAGTTGCTTGCTGCACTCCTAACTCGGCAGGCTTGGGACATTCTTGCTTGGGTTGAGTTGGCAAGTGACTCGACAGAAAAGCACAATGGTGTTCGGACGTTGTTCTAACTCGGAGCAAATGTTGCTTCACATGTTCTTTTGTCAAACTTGGTTTAGAAATTAGGTGGAAAACACTGTCATGCGAGGGTTTGCTCAACTTGGTGTTGACATGGTCGAAACACGGTAAGATGGGTTGAGTTGGTGCTGCTTGAACTCAGTTCCAGCTGAGCTGATGTTTGCTGAGTTTCATCACTGATTTTTGGTAGCTGAGTCGGCATTGTGCATGGGTTAACTATGTAGAGCCCCTCATTCTCCCCCTAATTATCAGAGTGTTTATTTAATAATAAATAAAGACGGGAAGAGAGGGGAGAGTACCATGACGCGAGTCAATCCAGAATCCGAATATTCGACCCTCGACTGGCCCAACTAGTGTATGCACATGAACAGAGCCCATGTATACTTGGCAACACTGTGGATTTAATAACACTGTGGGTTTGGAACTTGGGTCATCAGTTCGGAACTTCCGAAGCTTGTTCCGAGGCTTTGAATCATTAGGGTCTCCTTCGGATCATTCCGAAGTATACTGGTTCACTGCTCTACTCGGAAGTTGACTTCGGTTCTTCCGTATCAAGTTCCGAGGGTTCGAAACTATAAGTCCTCTCTCGGTACTTTCGAGAGACTTACTGATTCTATTCATACAATATTCTACTAGAAACTTGACATTAGTACTTCCGAATCAAGTTCCGAGGGTTCGAAAATTCAAGTCATCTCTCGGTATTTTTGAGAGACTTACTGGTTTCGGTTATGCAATACAGTGCTCAGAACTTGGCCTCAGTGCTTCCGAGGCAGGTTCTGAGACTTCGGAACTACAAACATTCCTTCGGTACTTCCGAGGCTTTATAGGTTTCAATTCTGTATTATAGTGCTCAGAACTTGGCTTCGGTACTTCCGAATCATATTCCGAGGCTTCTGTTTCTCATATGGAGTTAACCCAAATTCTTCTAATTGTTCTTTCTCGGACTTTACCGTCTCCTTGGAACTTGGCCTCGGAATGACTGAGCCAGGTTCCGAGACAGTATTCCTTTCGAGGCTTCTTAGAACATCATTGTTCTCTCGGATGGTTCCGAGCCTTCGGAACTTGTCTCGGATGTTCCAAGACAGGTTCCGAAGTCTGTTTTCTACCGACAGTCACTCTGCAGAATTCTGCAGAGTGTGAACTGAGTTCCCCGAACTCGGGAATCACAGTAGCGTGGGTTATTCGTCCCGTTCTTTAAATCTAACTCTTTAGATTTATTCCCTATGTGCTTAGGGATTAAATTCACACATTAACATAAAATTTCATGGATTTGAATCCGATTCCTGAATTGGAGAAAATACCCGACAATTCCCGAATCTTTCCTATTATCATTCCTTCAATCCAAATCTGCCTAGGTTGATTCTAAACCACCCTAAACTTTAATTTAAATGTAACTATTCAATTTAAAAGTCAAACTAACCTTAAACGAAGCTTTCCGTAATCCTTTCCTCTTTCCTTCTTCTCCTTTCCTTCCTTACTTGAAAGCAGCAGTGAAAGAGATGAACACCGTGTAACAGAGTGGGAGGAGAAATCGGACTCACGGTGGCAAGGCTAGGAAATGGAGTACTGCCGTGTGAATAAGGGGACAAATAGGTGTGCTATGCGCATGTGATATGGAATAAAGGGAAACCGCCGTGCGCATGTAGTGTGGACAAGTGAGAGTCATGCGCATGGGATAAGGGAAGAATGGGTCTACCGTGCGCATGGGAAGTGGAACAAACATTATCTGCCGTGTGTGACACGGTCAAACCATGTGGCCTCTCTTGTTATTCCTTATTTGCCCTTAAGTTATTAATGTGTGCCATTTGGGTCCCTTCTCAACGTGGCATGACACGTCACCGCCCATGTGGCATGACGCCACGTCACCAATTCGTTTCCAATAAATTTCACCGTTTAATTCGGATCATAATACCCGATATTAGATCAAAATTAATTTCATAAATTAATTCCTCTTAATTTCTCAATTAAATACACCACATCTCTCTTAATTAATTGATTAAATCATGTTAATCTCAATTAATTATTAAAAATATAATATTTATCAATTCTAAAAATTCGAGGTGTCACAAACTAGATCCTGGCCTATCGTGTTCGAACTTAGGGCTTGAACTCCATTAGCTTGGAAGGCTAAGTGGACGGTTGCTCGTGCCAGTCAAGTCTATGTGGGTCCAACAATTATTGGTGGGATCCGCATATATTAAGTTTACCAATTTGGAACTCAAATTGGCTAGTTAACTGCCCCATTTGCTTTGATAAAAAATAATATATCTCTTTTTTCTTAAATCTCGGAGCCCTCACCAAAGTGATATCGATTAATTGTAGACAATTCATTTTCTAGTTTACAAAATTTTCATAAAATTGATAAGGAAGATGTCTTAACTAGGCATGTTAAGCTGTCTTAACTTGGGTGGCATGCATGGCTAAAATTGTTAGGTAAAAATAAATAAATAAATAAATAAATTATTAATTTTAATTCAATTCAAGTTTGAGATCCCTCTACCCAACATGAACTAAACTTCATTTTGGGTCGAGTTGGATTTGTCAATTTTTTCTTATAAAATGCTTGACCCATATTCGGTATTTTCGGGTTGGGTTACGTCAACAATTGCCACTGTCCTAAAAGGAATTTATAAACTCACTATGGTATGAGAGTTGAAGAGTAGCGATCTAAATCACTTAAGATTTTTCAGGGACGAAAACCAAAGGGTTTTCATTAAAGATAATGAAATAAAGAATAAGTGAGAAATTGATGAAGGCATGGGTCGATTTTTTAATATTCCAATCTCTCCAATGAAATTAAATGAAAAATTCAAATTCGCAAGAGAATCCAAATTCTATAATTTCTCTGGAATTTCAAAGATCATCAGATCTCTTTCAATTCCATAGACGAATTGAGAATTCAACTCAAATTGGAAAAACATTTTTTTATAACATGGGTATCCACACCCCATATTGGAGGTAAGACTAATCTCACGGAGTCACGGATATACGAAAACCACTTGCAAGCTTCATGTATGAGGCAAGCCAAGGAAAACAAAATTTTAACTAGAAAATTCACCAAAACTGAATTTCTCTTTGGAACAAAGGATTAAGGCTCAAATAAATCCAACAGAATGAAATTATTAAATTCTAGTAAATCTAGAATTAATTTGCAAGAATTAAAATTTAATCTAATGCAAAACAGAATTATTGCACAATTTAAATTTTAATTCAATAAAATTAAACTTGAAATCAAAAGAACTATAAAAGAACAAGATACTTACTTGTACCAAGGCAAAGAAGAGAAAACTCAAACTTGGATTTGCTATAGTCACCCATGACACGTCTATTTTTACTAAAATTCTTGAAATTTAATCACAACAATGCCATTCATGGATGATTGCCATGTGAGACTTCATCCTAAATCCATTAATTCTAGTTTTACATGTCATGACTAAGAAAAGAAAAAAAACAGCAAAATACCCCATGCTTTGGGTTCCCCATCCTTGTTTAAAGAAGGTTGTTGCTTGGTTCCCCATCCTTGTTTAAAGAAGGTTGTTGCTTGGTTCAAAGAGATAAGATTGATGATAATAGAATTCTATCCTCTTCTTATCTCGTCACTTCTCTTTGTTCCTTACTAATGAACCTTGAAAATTGGGCTTTTGAAGTTCAAAACATGTTAAACAAGGCCTTAACCAGTGGAATTGATAAATTACGGGCTAATTTGATGATTTTAGCCTCGTTTGCCTCGATCATATATCTTGTAGAATTGTAAAGTTAATTTGTCAATCTCATCTTCTTTTCATATATCTTCCAATCTTCCAACTTTTCTAATTGGGCTATAGATATCTTTTCATTTGGAGAAAACTCGTCCATAAGTTTCCTTCTTCAATGGAAAGTTGATTTTCATGCAAGGTTAGCCTTCGCCATTTTCATTTTTTACATTTGTTTGACTAATGAGAGAAAAAAAATAAAGTGCACCACTTGAAATTTGTAGTTTAATAGTTGTGTAGATGATGCACCTACACTCTTACCCACAAAGTTTGAAAAATTTATTCCATTAAAATGAGTTTTTTATTTTAAGTACGAATGGGGGAAATCTCTTTGAAATTTTTGGGAATAAGTTAGTTCTCTTAAAATCCTCATTTTGGGTAACGTCCCCATTAGAATGAATTTTTACAAAATCGAGATCAATCTTGGTGTATCAAGATTATCATCATCCAAATTTGACAAAGAAATTAATGCATGAGAAGAACACTCTACTAATGGAGAAATTGTCTCCCTAGATGCTTGCAGTGTATAAATTGTCTCCCTAGTCCCTCAATTTTGAACAAGCTACTTTTCAATGGACTCTCTGTTAGTTGCTAGTTGCTACATCTTAAAAAGATATTATGGATAATATGAATGAAATAGAAAATAATGGTAAAATATGCTTTTATTTACTGATCAACTTACAAAATTTTAACAATAAAAGGGTGGAAGTCACCTATCTCAAGAGTTATAAGAGCATTTAAAAAAAAAATGATTAAATAAGTTCAACTGCATTATAAATTATGATAAAGTTGAATTATTTTTTACATGTGAGATCTAATTTTTTTTTTTTTTATCAAAGAAAGCATCTTAATTGCATGTATCTTTATAATTATTTATAAATCTCAATATTAATTATTTTTAAGACTAATCATGATTTGACTAAATTATGTCATGGTACATTTTGAATTTTAGAGATCTTATAATTCAATGTAGATAGATTTGGTGAAAAGTTGATTTTGTAGTTAGAAAAATATAATTAATTTGAACAAATAGTTTTATTTTTTATTGTATAAATATAATAAACATTTTATTTTGTCTACTCCAAGGATAAAAAATTAAAAAGTATAAAACACACTTCATTGACACTGTTCCATTTCTGGAAGTGGAAGCTCGAATCGATTCGCATAGATAAAGCAAACAAAGATGCTATCTCATAAAAAGTGACAAGAGAGAGATATGGATACTAAAATCCAACTGAGATATGCTTATTAAATAGTTTTTGCATGATATTTCACTTACATCAGATTGTCGAATTTCTATAATTTTAAATTTTTAAAAATAAATGATGTATACTTGTTGAAATTTAAAAATTAAAATTGTATAACTTAAATTATCAATTGATAGTAAAATTTTATATACTTCATATCAATATAATTATCTATTAAGTAAATTTAAATATATGAGATCTATAATTTATTTAGTGATATGTTAGTGTTGGCCTAAAAGTTAAATCTGCCTCTCCTGAGTCAGACTGAGTTGTCAATTCCGTGATTGTGTTCGACTGAGTCCTGAGTTGTCAATTTCTTTGACTGAGTTGTGACCGTCTACGTGTCTAAGACCTCATCTCTAGAAGATATGCACAGTCAAATCAAGCTTGAAACTTCAGAAGACACGTTGTTTTGAAAGCTCCCACCAAACCGGAAGAACTCTTTGAATGCCAACCATCACAGATATATAGACCATAGGACTGACCTAGAAGCCTTAGAAGTCTCTTTGGTTAAAATTAGGAATAATACAAACAGGATTTCTAATCCCACTCTTTGCCCTGGGGAGAGCTCTTGCGATTTACCAAATATCTCCATATTTTGTGTATCCTTGCAATCTAAAATGTTCATTATAGTTAAATCTAACTGATTACATAGAACACTTATGAGCTCTCCACGTTTTTCACAAAATTTCAAGTTTCCAACACTTTTTGAAAAATGGCTTTTCTGGGAAGCTCGGATCTCCCGAGAAAATGTCTCGGAACGTCCGAGGATTTTCCTTTCAACTATCAGTTGTTCGGATTTCTGGGCATCTCGGAACTTCCGAGAACATATCTCAGAACGTCCAACAATCTATTACTTGTTCGGATTTCTGGGCATCTTGGAACTTCCGAGAACATATCTCGGAACGTCCGATGATCTATCAGTTGTTCGGATTTCTGGGCAGCTCGGAACTTCCGAGAACAGTAAACTTCGGACATTCCGAGGATCAGTCAAACCATCCGTTGGAGGGTCAAAATAGCTGCTGTAATATGACCGTTGAAAATTCGACCGTTGCATCCTCGGAAGGTTCGAGACCCATCTTCGGAAGATCGGAAGATGGATTCGTTGGAACTTTTCAAGCCTATAAATGTAAGGCTTTTTGGAGAGAAAATGATTGATGACTTGAGCCCAATTTTTTTATACATTCTTCCAAGCTTTCAAACAACTTCCAAAGCTTACAAACTCCATAGTTATAATATACTAACATTTGATTCTTAATCTCAAAACACATTAAAAGCTCTCATAGGCATATCTTGAGCATCTTATGCTCTAAGTTGAATGTGTTAAGTAGAGATTCCTTCTAGGGTCTTAATCCTCATAGGAAAACCTTTATTTACCCTAGACCTCATTGCTATCATCTTGGTTGGACTTCATTGGAGCACTTACATCAACCCAAGAAGAGGAGGACATTCAAGAACAAGTCCAAGCTACTTCAAGTAACTCAAGGCTAAGTTCTTGGTATATTTCAAAACACAACTTCTTTCTATTATTTGTGAAATATTGTAAAGGGTTGGTGTAATCCCTATTGGCTTTCAAGAGAGGTGTTCTCTTGGTGATTAGGTCAATCTACATCCGTGAAGTAGATTAAGCTTTGTAATTGGTTTCTTCTCCACCATTGAAAGAGAAGGTTAGTGAAATCCTCAAGTGGTTTACTTGAGGCGTGAATGTAGGCAAGGTTGCCGAACCACGTAAAAATCGTTGTGTCACAATTCTCCATCTCCTTCACCTTATTTTGTGCACTTGCTTAGCTCATATCTTATTGCACACTTAATTTGCTTAAACTTAATCTTTTTTGTAAATCACATTTAGAATATTAATTGAGCAAATTTGTATTAATTAATCATAAAAGTGCTCAATATTTAAATAGATTTTAAAATTCCCCAATAGTCTTATTCACCCCCCTCTAGGACTATTTTAGATATTTGGCTAGCTTGACTAACAGTTAGAATATCTCAAAGTGCAAGACTGACATACTAAATGGATGTTAACAATATTTATTTTAAAAGTCTGAAAAATGATTTTTTTTTTATAATCAAGATGTTTAAATGTCTCATCTGATTTATCATCGGGGCATATGAAACTTTCCAATCCACATAAATTTAGTAAATCTACGAAAGGAAGCCCGTTGAGTAAAATGAGAATTGAATACAAGAACCTAGGGTTGAAACTCAGATGGTTTATGTCGAATTTTAATAAATCTAATTTAATTCATATAATTTATTTTTAAACTCGATTCGAATTATTCAATTCAAGTTGACCTGAATTGTTGAACCAACTCAAATTGAGTGATATATTAATTAAATTTAATTGAGACCTTTTTTAATTCAATTTAACTTTAATTAAAAAAAAAAATCCAATCCTCCTAATTTGTGAAGTCAATCCATCCTGATTGGATTAAAATCCCACCATCCCTACGTTGCTCGAAAAATGATTTTCAAAAAAGACAAATGTCTAAACAGAATATTCTTTTTTTTTCACTCTCCGCTCTGCAACTCCCGCTAACAGTAACCAAACCTGTCTCCATGCGAGGCCTTCCTTGTCTTCATTTCATTGAAGAAATCGCAGCTTCTGCTCGATTTCTCCCCTTCCACATTTTCTCTTTTCTTCAATTCTCATAAAATACTGTGCTTTCACTAATTCCACTTTTCTCACCCTTTCCAAGAAACTCTTTGACTGGAGTACTCCTGAGTTTTTCAATCCGACACTCTTTTCAGTGTCTTTATTTTTCTTTCTGAACTTCTGTTCTTGAACTACAGGGCTTGGAATCCAGAGATTATGTTACTTTTCTTTGTTTCTAGAGCTCAAGTTACCGATTTCTAGGTGTTACGTGCCTTTTGCCTGTTTCCCTGCTCTAAAATTCAAGAATTTTTTTCAGCTGTTTTTCGAGTTCTACGCCTTTTTCTGTTTCTTGAATTCTCTGCTTTGAAATCCGAATAATCTGTTGCTTTTTACTGTTTCTTGAGCTCAAATGCTCTATTTCTAGCCTTTTTATTTTTTATTTTATAAAAATCTTTTTGCTGGTTCTCGGTTCTTGAATTCAACGATTGGACAAATTTGAGGGAGCTTAAATGTTCAGGCTCCAAGAGTTAACTGTTTCTGAGTGGAAAAAAATCAATAAATTTCTCGAATAGGAGTCCTTTTGGTTTCTATGATGGCTTCTCTGGGAAATTCAGTTCAGCAGCTTCAAATACCTCATGCTCGGTTCTCCACATTTTGTCTATCATCTGCCAGAGCAAATCCTAATTCTCTTCGTCAGAGCCGTTCTTTGAGATTTCCAGTGCCTATCGCTCCCTCCCTTGCCAGAAAATCACAGCTCTTACACTGTAGCCAGTGTGTTTTCCAGCAGGAAATTGGATTTCTCTGGTTTCGTCAGTCCCTTGTTGAGGCGGCGAAGATCGTTGGTTGAATTTCCAACTGTTGTGTTGGCGGCTGCAGCTGCTGATGCTGATGGTCGCGAGGATGTAGCTTCCGAAGGGTTAGAGCTCTCTTCCTTTTGCTTCTCAGTTTCATGTTGTCTATCTTCTTTTCCATTGTGTGTTTTGTGTATTTCTTGACCGTTCTCTCCTTTTTTTTATTGCTACTTATTGAGGACTTCAGGGTTGCAAGTCCTACCAAAAGCTTTGGAGAGAAGTATCCGGCACTTGTCACTGGTGGTTTTTTCTTCTTGTGGTAAGTTACATTGTTACGGTGTGTTTTCGTATTTTTTGGAATATAAAATGGGTGTATGATTTCTTTGGAATATCGATTTTCTCCATGCTCACAATACTGCTTACCCCTCACACACCAATTACCCCCTTGAATTGGATTCATTTTAATTGGATCCCATAGTTGAGTTACATAAACTGGCCAGTTAAAAACTTGATAAAAATTCACCGCTACCTACTCGTGATCTTTGGGGCCCTACAAAACCACACTTAAAACAAGTCAATCAATTAGATCTTTTTCATTGTTTCTTACTAAAGGGATTGTAATTTGTGTGTAGTCCTTTCAAACTCCTCACATCCATGCATTGGAAATGATCAAGCGGGCTTTGCTAAAATTGGCCTTATCTATTGTTGAAACTTTGGAGCCTTAAAATTTGTATCTAGAGTGATTTGATCCAGGTAAATTTTGGTCGATCAATTGTTCAAGCATTAGATTCCACACAACCAACCTTGTTGTTGCAACTTATTTAGGTGGGCCCCATGCTCGAATGCATAGAATTGTGAAGCTGCATTTTGGTACTCGGGGTTGAGATTCCACGTGCCCGGTGGCATCCAACTTGGAGTGTGGGCCAACCTGTCATGGGATATGTTAAAGGGCCTGATTTCTTACATTCCATAAGCTTTTGAGCTTTTGGTCATGATTCTAGTGGTGTATGTTGCTGCCATTGTTCTCACAGATAATGATGCCGTCACAATTTCTACATTCAAAGCTTATTTACAGCGCACATTTGATATTAAAGATCTGGGGCCTTTGCGTTTTTTTCCTGTGTATCGAAGTCGCTTGTTCTTCTCGAGAACTCTCTCTATCTCAACACAAGTATGCCCTCGATCTCCTCTAAGATGCCGATACTCTGGATGCAAACCTGGTGACACTCTACTAGATGTCAATACAAAGCTTTCGGCTTCAGACAAGACCCTTCTTGATAATCCTGCATTTTATCAGAAGTTGGTAGGGAAATTGATTTACCTTACTATTACCTAACCAGATTTATTATATGCAGTTGGTGTGATTAGTTAGTTCATGCAAGCACCATGGGGTACCCATCTTCATGCTGTATATTGCATCCTTCGATATCTTAAAGCTCATCCAGGCAGGGGCTTGTTTTTCGCACGACAGTCTCCCCTTTCCATTTGGGCTATTCAGATGCAGATTGGACTGTCTCTCCTGATGATCGTCGCTCTACAACTGGATACTGTGTTTTTTTTTTTTGGTTCTCATTTAGTGTGTTGGCGCAGCAAGAAACAATCGATTGTTGCTCGCTCTAGTGTTGAAGTTGAGTATTGTGCGATGACAAATACTACGGTTGAGCTCCTTTGGGTCCGTTAGTTTCTTATGGAGTCAGGTTTTGCTCCTGTTGATCCCTTTATTATGTTTTGTGATAATCAGGCGGTTATCAACATCACCTCCAATCCGGTTTTTCATGAAAGAACCAAGAACATTGAGGTTCACTGTCACTTCCTTCGACAACATATTTTTGAAGGTCGGTTTGTCACTCCTCATTTGCAATCTAAGTATAAGCTGACAGATATCTGACAAAGTCTGTTCCTCGCCATCAACTCACTTCAGCTATAAGCAAGCTGGGGTTTTTAGACATCTTTGAGCCAACTTGAGGGAGAGTGTTGTAGGGACCCGATACATGATTATTGACCTGACTTATCCTATTTTGGAAAAGTCAACTGTGTGGTTGTATGATTTACTGTAGATAAGCATTTTTTATTTGTATTTCTTTTTTTGTCCCTAAATTAGCTCTCTTTTGTCTATTTATAGATGTAACCTCTCAGAGGAAAAGAGATTAATACAATACAGAGAAGAAATCATTCTCCACATTTTCTCCTTCTCCTTTTTTTTTTCCTATTATCAAATTCTACAGGCATGTCTTTCACAATTGGTATCAAAGTAGGTTTCATGCCCTGTATTCGAATCTTGGCGAGGGCAACCTAGGAAAAGGGCTACTTGTACCAGTGTAGAAGCTGCCGTAGAAGTGGAAGGGATAATTTGGTCCAAAGTGAAAGCCGCTAGGCATGTCACAAGCCATCGATGAATCTCAATGCTCGACTGATTGCTATATCCGTTTCTTCTCTCATTTTTCACAAAATACTCACCATAGACCTGACTTCCCTTACATTTTGCGAGCTTCAGTGGTTGACATTTCCTGCACAAGCAAATTTTTTACCTTGCAAGTGTACGCAAAGTGCCCTTGCTTTCCATAGGGATAATGGTCTTAAATGCTTATCCAGTTTCTTTTTATTGCTTTTGTTGATTTATCACTAGTATTTGTACATTCTTTGGCTTTACTTTTGTCGCATTTTGCCTTTGACTTGCCTTTCTGCTGCCCTTAGATTCCTTTGATAATATGGCTTCCTCTATGTCCTCGAGCTTTAGTGCACCAACTTAGAGTTGCACCATTCATGGCTAGTGAGAAGACTCACAAGCTCATCTATAGATGGCTATGTTGCCTACCTGGAAATTGTTGCCATGTATCCCATGTAATCTAGCCTCACACCTTTGATCAGGAGTCTCCGAACTTGGAATATGAGATTTTGTTATCAAGATCCAAAAGGGACAACATCTTACAAGCTGTCTTATCTAATAAGTGGTTACAAAGAAGGTCCAACTATGCTTTGTGGAAGTCATGTATGGAGTTGTATTTGGTGGGGCAGTAGTTGTGGGATATCATATGTGGTGATAGCATAGAGCCACCAACAAATGTTGCGTAGAAGACAAAGTGGAGTGCATAGGCTAGCAAGGCGCTACATGCACTCAAGCAATTGGTGGAGGATAATATACTTGTCGATTTAGGATGTAGAAACACCCAGGTAGGTATGCGATGCACTTGTGGGGTTGTTTACAAAGAACTCACATCGTATGTAAGACATCAAATCCAACAATCTATACGTCAAACATCAGCTCCACTAGTAATTTCTGATTGTTCAATTTGATGGGGTAATTTTAATCTGTCAAATAAAACTCATTGATGGCCCAACTCATTGTCTTGTGGAATGGGTTGGTAGTCCAGAATCCTCCCTATTTGTGAAGGTCCACTTTTAATGTCACTTCCACTAATCTCAGCTACTAATCTTGATTACCTATAATGTCAGAACTAGTACCCCCATAATCTCATTTAAGTTAAAGCTCTCAATAAGGTGCTCCAATGAGCCCTTTCACTCAAGATCTCATGCATGTGTGATAGGCACATGCTATCATCTAAGTCCATACTATTCAAGAGCCATTGCATGATCAACAATTATTTTCCTCCCACTTGGCATGTTTAAGATTAGATGCAAGAGTTTCAAAAATGGTGCCAAGCAAACAGTCAAGTTTGCTAGACTCACATAGATTTTAATAGCTTTTGACCAAGAAAATAAATTGTTCATTTAAGAAAACATTGGTGATGTGAAGAGGGCTTGAGCCTTTAGTAAAGTTGGGAAGTCCTCATTGTTCTAATGACAAGATTGTGGTTCAAATACTAAAGGCATCAGATGGGCAGCCGACATAGAAAAATGGCTATGATAATGATGATGGCAAAGATGGCAACTGATGGTGTGAAGAGCCTGTGGTTCATGTAGAGGAATATTCTGTATCACAAATGTTGATACAAATTTTCTTTCGACACTCTACAGTACAGTGGTTCACGCAAGTCTTGTACCATCATCATGAGTTGGGTTAGAAGAAGTACTATATCAGACATGACAATGGTAAAGTTAGACAGCTCATGAAGGAAATAGCTGCCAAAAAAATCCCCTTATAAACTGAATAAAAAGAATTAACAGTAATTGAACATAACTTAGACAGCAACAGAGTAGCTTAAAAATGAGTTTCCCACAATAGAGTAGCAATTGCCTTTTAACAAACTGACTGATTTATTTTGTCTTGGTAGCTAAATCTAATAATTTGGGTGATTCAACACCCTCAACTTGAGTGACTCGAGGCTCATGAACTGGGTGATCCATGGCTAATGATCTGAATGATCCAGAAAGCGGAATTATGTCACTCTACTCATAGCTAACTGGGATATTAACTACAATGTGAATTGTGATCCATGTACTGTGAGCCACTTACTGCAATCAAATTATTTGTGCACACTTTCCTTGATTTTAGTTATACTTGGTCTACTTGGTGTGCTTGGTTGGGTACCTTGACCAGGCCAAGTCAGCCAGACGAGGTTCATAAATATAGTGGAATCTAGATTTGTGTCCATGCTAATTTTTATGCTAGGATTCATACCAGGGTTGTGAATTCTTAATAGTGTCCCTTATGTCCAATGATCTTGTTCTATTAGATGTGTTTGGTAATAAGATATTAAAAGCCAGTATCTTAGTGATGAAAAATGTAGAAGAATGGGTTTTCATATTTAGTTTAGAAGATAGAAAACACGAAATTGTGAAGAGTGGTACTTATTTGAGTCACTGGCTGAGTTGTTGGGTTGCTTGGTCAACCTATCCCAGTTTAGTCTGGTTGGAAAACCATGCATGTATTGGCTGATGCACAACATGCTTAGATTTTCTGGGATTCCATGTTGGAGGTGGCCCCATCACCTCCGGCATTGTAGATGGGATGTACAGTTATGGTGTCATGTTGACTAGGAGATTTCAAAATGGGCCCTGTTTGATATTCTTGAATCTTTATTTTTGGCTCTAAAGTTTCAATTGCTAATCAAATGGTGATGAACTGAAGATCAGTCAATTGGGCATTGGTTTAATTTGATTTTGAAGGAGGATCAGATAATGTGGATGTTTGTACTGATCATGGGCAGGCCCCACCTGTAGGTTGTATGTACAGCACTTTGCAGTTTTACCCCAGATTTTATTGGTAATATTTAGGCATCCATTCTCCAACTGCAAATGGCAACCTTGATTGATGGTATGAATGGATCCGGTGAATAGGATAACGATGATGATATAATCATCCATTGTTAAGTTGGTGCCACCTGTAGGCTGCATGCACAGCATTTTGCAGTTTTACCCCAGTATGTATTTGTAATATATAGGCATCCATTATCCAAATACAACTGTAAACCCTAAATTGATGGGGTGAATGGCTTGAGTGAATATGATGGTGATGATATAGGCATCCATTTGTAAGTAGGTGCTTCATATGCTAGCTTTTTATGCAATTATACACCTTTTGTATGCGAATAATGTTTCTCTGAGACCTATTGAGTGTTGTGGAGTGAACTCTGTCCACAAAATTTTGCTTTTTAATTGCTTATCATAAGCAGGTTCCTTTGATATTGAGAGCTGACATACTTTTGATTGTTCTTGCAAAACATCTCTTTTTGTGTATGATGATCACCATAATTCTTTTGGCAGGTACTTCTTGAATGTAATTTTCAATATACTTAACAAGAAGGTCTATAATTATTTCCCCTATCCATTGTAAGTCATCCATTCCAAGTACATCAGAGTCTTTTAACCTCCTTACATGTCATAAGTTGCTGTTTCTAACAGTATGTTCTTTCATCACATGGATTGATTCTGAGCCCTATGGAAACTATGATTATTTAAGTGATATATTTTCTTACAAGTTATCTTCTTCTGCAGTTTTGTGTCTGTTGTGCATCTTTTGGTTGGAGTTGTATACTGCCTGGTCTCTTGGGCCGTTGGTTTACCCAAACGTGCAGTAAGTTCACTGTTCAGAGCTCCAGGCACTCTTTTAGATTTTCTTATAGATCATGGCTTTTAAAACATGGTGTCGCTGATCTCTCAGAGAGAGAGAGAGAGAAAGAGAGAGAGAGAGAGAGAGAGAGAGAGAGAGAGAGAGAGAGAGAGAGCTGGTATGTGCATGTAATTCTGTATGTAGGGATGGAGAGAGAGAGAGAGAGAGAGAGAGAGAGAGAGAGAGAGAGAGAGAGAGCTGGTATGTGCATGTAATTCTGTATGTAGGGATGGGATTAGGCTGGGCTCAAGCTATGCTAAGCCTGAACTCAATTAGCAAGTGAGAAGTCCAAGCTTGACACAAGCCTAAATGATATTCTCAAGCCTGAGCCTGAGAAGCCTGATTAGCCCGAAAAAAGCCCCATCCTGAAGTTGAGCCCAAAAACAAGTATTTTTGTATAAAGCATTTGACTTGAAGGCATAAACACAAGTAAATTGTGTTTCGTATGAATTGTGGGTTTTCTTAATTTATTAAAATATTAAAATGAATACTTACCCTAGGATGCGGGAGGCTGCGGGTTCGAGCCTCCTTGGCCTAACCTTGGTGTGCCCTAGGGGTAGTGGGCTCATCCGTAGGGTTTTTCGCTAGGTATCCCACAGTTTCCCACACGTAAATTCAAAAAAAAAAAAAAAAATGAATACTTACAATGAGTTCAAATATGGTGCAACTGGTCACATCAGTTGCACCTGATCTTTTTTCCATTTTTTTTTTCAGTTTTTTGGAAGAATAGCAGAAGTCCAACTACATGGATTGAAAACTAATTGAATTGTCTACTTGTGGACCCAAATTTCAGCCCAAAACTGAATTCTCAACTTGATTTTAGTGGTTAAAATCACCAGTCATCTTTAGGAAAAATTACGACGTCTGCTGGGCTTGACTGCTAAGATCAAGTGGCTTCCATTTAAATTTTTGGATAAAATTTGGTCCACATGTAGGTAATTTAATGAAATTTGTATAGATAGATATCTATGCAAACTTGAATTTGAATGCTTAATTAAATGTTGACATGATGACCTCATAGCTTGGATCAAGCTTGACTCTAGATTGAGGAGTTAGGCTTGAGCTTGACTTTACAATGTTCAAGCCAAGCTAAAGCTGGTCCTAGCTCAGAACATTTGCAGCCTTACTTTTATAGTAGTGTTCCAAAACCTTAGGACTTTATTGAACCATCATTTCACCATTAGTCATATTCTAGAGTTCTGTCTGGTACACACTAAAAATCATTAAAACATATTTTAAAATTATTGAACAGGATGAAATCAAAGGAATTGACAGTTAGAACTGTTCTATTGGCCATTGCATAATGCTTAAAGTCCAGGATGTTGTGTCCCCAAACAATGTTTTAGATTATTATATTGTATTTTGATGTAACCTAATGTTGGGTTTTGGATGATCAGCCAATCAATAGGGAACTGTTGGTACTCCTGACACCAGTTGCTTTTTGTCATGCACTTGGGCATGTGATGTCAAATGTATCTTTTGCAGCTGTTGCTGTGTCTTTCACACACACCATTAAAGGTATGCGTTGGAGAAAACATAATTTACTCTAGTAGGATTAATTTTAATATCTTCAGAGAGATATTGGAACATGCACGTGCACATTATTTTGTGTACCACATGTAGGAATATTTTCTTAGCTTTACTTAATGCAAACTTAGAAGTAGAGTTTTATACTGATATAATGACTCTCAGCTGGTTGGAACATGCACTTTTCTCTTAGCAGACTATCAGTTTGACATTTTATGACATGTCAGCATGCCACCTGCATCATAGTTGGTGCAATGTGATACCTGAACTAGAAACTATTTTTCTATGCATAAATCTTCTACTCCAATTTCAAAGTCTAATTGATTGGATGGTTCTTTTTGTTGGTATATATCTAACGTACTATGGTATATTGACACTTCTATATGCTTGGGATATGTTTTTTTTTTTTTTTTCCTTTTTCCTACGAAAATTAATTCTGATGGGAAGATTTGATAGGCAATGCATAGGTAGGCATTGGGTTTACAAACTTTTTTTTTTGTCACTATCACTTTCATAAGGAAAAAAATTGTTTGATAAATGGGTTGTGTATGGATCGTGTCAACTCATTTGATAAATGATGGACGATGAGTATAGGTAATGTTGGCTATGAGATGGGTGGATTGGGTAAACCCATTTAAGGTGGTGGAGTCAAGTAACCTGTTTAATAAATGGGCTGGGTACATCTATGAAAAGAGTTGGGTTAGCTGTTTAATAAATAGGATTTAGGTCAACTCATTTAACAAATGGGCCCAGTGAGTTTGCTATGAGTTTAGGATGGACCAGTCCATTCGTTTAAGACGGTTTGGTTGTCTAAATCCATTTAATAAATGGGTCAGATTGGGTACTAATTGCATTGAATTGTTTGACATTGGTTGAGTAGGGAAAAATCATTTAATAAATGGGTTGGTCTAGGTGTGCATATGGTTGAATCAATTGTTTAATAACTGGGTTGGTTTATGTCAACTCCCCTAATAAATGTGTTTATTATTGATTGGGTTGGCATGTTTAAGAATGGTTGGGTTAGGTCATGGGCCAACCCATTTAAAAATGGTCTGAGCGTAATCTTCAACCCATTTTGAATAATTCTAGGAAACAAATCTTCAAGGTAGCCTTGGGAATATCTTTGGGTAATTGTTTTTTTAGTAGAAACAAATATATTTTATTAATAATAAAATTACATCCCAATAACAAACCTCCATATAAAAGAATTGTACCGGAGTACAACACAAAAATCAGAAGCAAAGTGCATCAAACAAAACCCCCAAAACAAATTATTACTGTATAAAGCATGAAACTAGCATAAATTATTACAGAAACACCCAAAACTCAACCCCATTACAACCACTCTATTTGTGAAGCTCCCCTAGCTACTCTAGCTTTTACCAAAAAATCAGCAACACAATTAGTAGATCTCTTAACATGCCTGAACTACATCACCCTTCCTTGGACCAACTTCCCAATGTCTCTTACAATGTGTATCGGTTGCCAAGGAGGAGATTTTCTGCCACTAGCCGAAGCTACAATATTCATGGAGTCCCCCTCAATAATCACATTTTCTAGTCCATGATTAAATCCCATAGTAAGTGCCTTTCTGATGCCTAAGAGTTCCACCTCATTAGTCTCCTTACACCCAACAGATTCCAAGAAGAACAAAACCATATCCCCTTATCATTATGTAGAACTCCACCAATCCCTGTCAAACTTGGTTTTCCCCTCGCCGCACCATCAACAATAAACTTTAAGAACCCACTGTTTGGTCTAACCCGCACCTCTTTAGGAACCATCCTAACCTTCCTCGTACATCCATGCAAGCATCCCTCCCAATAGAAAAGGTGATCCACTACAATGACAAGCAAGAAGCCCATCTCCATCTCACATCCTCCACAACTCTTCCTACCTCCCTAAATTTCCACTCAAACACTCTTTGGTTTGTTTCTTTCTAAATAGACCACAAAATAACAACTAGATTTATCTTCAAAGCCACAACCTGTTTCCCAAAAAAGGGTCCTCCACCCCATAGTCTAAACTATTATTATTGAAAACCCAAATACAACCCATCCTCTCAAGACAAGTGTCATGGCCCAACCCGGGCATGCCTGATCCAACCCAACTCGGTCCTAGCACAATATTGTCCGCTTTGGGCCCACATTGGCCTGCATGGTTTTGCATTGGGCCTGATCCAACACACAGACCCAAAACTGCGTTGTGCTAGGGGAGGGAGTGCTGCTTCTTAAAAACCCCCATCTAATTCATCTCTTGGGCGATGTGGGACTTTTTCCCACATCCACACGCCCAATTCCTTTGTCCGCCGTCGGTTCGACCGACCATACCTGTCGGTCCTGACCAACAAGGCCCAAATTTCTCAGATTCAACCCTATTGGGCTCGACCTTCAGGGCCTCTGGGCCAGGGCCATCACAATCCACCCCCCTTGAGCCCAGAGCCGCCCTCGGCTTGACTCGACGTCCTAGGGGAAAGCCCTGTCCTTGGTTCGGCTCACAATAACTAGGGGAAGGCCCACACAGTCCGAGTGTTGAATCTGGGCTCTGATACCACTTGTCACGGCTCAACTCGGGCGTGCCCGATCCAATCCAACTTGGTCCAGCACAATATTGTCCTGCTTTGGGCCCACACTGGCCCGCATGGCTTTGCATTGGGTATGATCAACACACAGGCCCAAAACATGTTGTGCTAGGGGAAGGGAGTGCTGCCTCTTATAAACCCCCATCTAATTTATCTCCTGGGCGATGTGAGACTTTTTCCTACATTAACACTCCCAATCCATTGTCCGCCGTCGATTCGACGGACCATACCTGTCGGTGTGACCAACGGGGCCCAAATTTCTCAGATTCAGCACTATTGGGCTCGGCCTTCAGGGCCTCTGGGCCAGAGCCATCACTAACAAGACTGCCAAAGCTTGTAAGAAAAAGAACAAAGACACATTAAATGATCTACTGACTCTTCCTTACCACACAACACATATAGCAATGAATTCCCATCTAGTAAAATATTCCTATGTCTAAGGTTTGAGCAAACCATAATTTTCTTCTTGACAGTTACCCATGAGAACATTTGAGCATGAGGAGGAACCAAACTATTCCACACCAAAGAATTGACGTGTATGAAATCAGACTCATTAGTATTTTCCATGCCCAAAATTGATTTAACCGAAAAAATTCATTTAGATTCTCTAAGCCAAATCCTATGATCCTTGTCTTCTACTGAGGTTTGTGCATCACTAAGAAGAATTTTTAGTTCTCCATAATTTGAAAGTTTGAAATCCCTCAGCCTCCTCCTGACCACGACTGGCCATTCAATCCTATCGCTCTCACCTCATAATATTCATTAATCATCGCTTCTTTGTTCACCACTGCCCTAAAAAGCCTCGGAAAAACCTCATTCAAAGCTCTCTCCCCTAACCACTTGTCACTCCAAAATAACACTGTCAATTCAACTCATTAAAAACCAAATGCCCCTCCTAAATATTCCTCAAAATTTACCATCACTACTATTCAACCTCCAAAAAGCTTTAACAACCACTGGCCTTCCCTCTCTTCTTTTCTCCCTAACTCACAAATACTCAGGCCTTCAATTCGATACCTAGCACAAAGGGATTTCCTCCGTAAAGCACCCTCCTCCAATGTTATCCTCACCACTGTTCAACCTCCAAAAAACATTAACAACGCGGACCTTCCCTCATCATGTCCCTACCTACTCACAACTACTTAGGCCTTCAATTCCATACCTAGCACAAAGGAATTTCCTTCATATAGCACTCTCCTCTTGAGAAAACCTCCGAGGCCACCTACATAGAAGAGCGTGATTTCTCTCTACCATCCTCGGAATGCCGAGACCACCTTCATCTTTAGCTCTTGATACATCATCGCAATTCACCAAGTGTACCCTTCTTTTCTCACCCCAACCTCCCATAGGAAATCTCTTTGCAAATTTTCCAAATTTTTAGCAACACCTTTGGGCTATTTTCTTAGGAAAGTCATCATTAAAAAAATAAAAAAAATAAAACTTTCTTAGGAAAATTTCTGCAGAGAATTCAGATTTGTAGGAAGGTTTTTAGCAAACAAAGTGGGAAAAATTTCAATTTCAAAACTTGCACCAACAAATGTACCATTAGTGTATCTTGTTGGACAAGATATGATACCTTGCTGCTTACCAAAAACATGAGGATATTTAGGAATCACATTGTCCTGAATTTGTTATATTTTAATTTTGTAATGACTTATGCTACTCTAGGTTTTCAGTTATTGAAGATTTTAATATACTTTCTTATTAAGGAACAGGACCATAGAAGATCTTAGTGTAATAAGCTTAAATAAAGAATCATAATACATTTAGCATGCTTGGACAACTATTAAGTTATATTAAATAAAAAAAGTAATCGTGTCGGTAAAGTGTTTCAACTTTCAAGTAAAATCATAAAACTAACGTAGTAGTTCGAGAGCAAATGTGATAGCTATGGCTGTTGGTTAGAAAAAAATATCTAGTTTGAAATTGTAACATCTCTTGATAATAAAATGAACATATTTATAGTATGACAATGCTGTACTGTGCACATATGCAATTGTACCCCTTTACACGATGATGTCACTCCAACCATTCAGATGCTATATAAGTATCTTGTCTCTAATCCAATCATCGCCAAAAAAATCTGCTACGTCTTTTGGTGAATGTCTAGTTCATGCTTCCAGTCCATCGCACATCTCCCCAATGTCCCTGGTAATCTTCATCATCTTCCTAGGTAATCTCCATTTCTCCTGCAGCCCACACAATGGTGTTGGTGGAGCCCCTTCAATAAATGAACTTTCCTTCATGCACTTTGTGGAAGTATTTTGGCATGCCTTTTTAGATATGATAACACATTGGACAGCTTTGATCGAAGGCTTGGTGAAGATCAAGATAATAATGGAAGTGAGAAAGTTGGCGCAATTGATTGCCATGAAGTGAGCAGTCCACGAAGCAGATAATTGGTGGGGTTGTCAAATTGATGGCTTATACTTCCTGGACCCTCGTGTTGACAAATCTTCTGAAGCTTATTCGATCTCCTCCTCGGATGATGTGTGGCTTTAGCATTGTCGCGTAGGGAATCCATCTGATTCCATTTTGAAGCAGCTTGTTCCATTTTTGTCTGTCACTAAATTTGATTGTGAACATTGCTAATATGGCAAACACAATAGACCCTGCATTTCCATCGTCTCTCTATAAACGTACTTCTACCTTATTTTCTCTTATCCATTCTGATGTCTAACAATCTCCTTTAGTTTCCTGCACTGGTTTTCATTATTTTGTTATATTTATTGATGGTTATTTTCGCATGACGTGGATATATATGATGAAACAAAAATCGGAGGTCTTTGATTACTTTCGGACTTTTTACCACTGGGTTCAAACCTAATTTTCTTGTAAAATCCAAATTTTGCGCAGTGATAATGGGGGAGAATATTTGTTACACTTATTTGTCTAATTTTTTCAAGATATAGTATAGATTCCCAACTCTTTTGTCCTACACCTTAACAAAATGGTATAGCTAAACGGAAAAATCGTCAACTCTTTGAGGTCGCCCGTTGACTTCTTTTTATCATGCATGTCCCGAAGTCCTATTGGCCAGAAGTTGTCTTAACTTATTGTTACCTTATTAATCGCATGGCTTGACATTGTCTCCTTGCACAAACATGTCCTTATTTTTCCATTTAATGCCTTTCGCTGTGTCTGTTTTGTTCACCAATTTTATGGTGACAAACTCTCTCCACGGGTTGTGCGATGTGCCCATTTGGGATATTCTCCCTTCTCTAAAGGGTACAAGTGCCTTGATCCCCTCACTGGTAAGATATATATATTCATGGATGTCACTTTCTTTGAAAGAGTTCCTTACTTTTTGTCCAGACACGTTTGCTTCCTCCCTTCGACTATTCTTCCTCTTCTTTCTGCAAAGATTGGTCCTTTTAGCACTTCCAAGCCCACTTCGGTGTATCAATGTGATGCGGGCATATGTGGACGTAATCAAAATTTTAATTTTGACTCAGGCGGGTATATTATCAAATTAGCAAGTTCGGGTCCCGAGTCGAAAGATCAAAATTTTATTTTTGATCCCGGTGGGTTCATGAGCAATTTAATAGTGCGGGTTCCGAGTCGATGCATCGAGCTTTATGTGGGCTGAATCCAATTGAAAACATTGGGCCCAAAGGCAAGCCCAATATTCGTGAGACCAAGAATAACCCATGGCTGATCCATGATTGAGAATCCAATTAATTCCAACAAATAATAAAGTTCTAATCAGGTTAGGATTGGACTTTCTGGGATCGGTAGTGATTAGTTGGCATAGTTATTTAGGACTATATGGATTAGGATTATTCTTATTTGGGAGTTGTTATTTTTTACTATTTCTAAAATTATTGTAATTCTTGAATTAGAATTATGGAGGGTCGGCTCCTTAATTAGCATGTCAGTCGGTAGATTTTATTATTTAAAGAGTCTTATGTAATCAGATTGGAAGAAAGAGTTTATGATGAATAAAATTTGAATTTATTTCTTTAGCAAACAATGGTTTGTGTTCGAGTTGGTTTACTGCAATCAATTGCAGTTTTGTGAAGATTTGTATGCTACAGCAGGCAGCATATTGTCCATTGATATTAGGCTTTTGTCCAGGTGTTTGAAGATCTGGGTAGATACAAAAGTCTTCCTACTTGCCAACACCAAGACTTGGTGTTTGGAGAATCTCATATAGTCATGCTCGATTGTATAACTGCATAACCCAGAGGCAGCAAGTGTTGCTGTTTGCAGATCTTGGTATGTACTAGTGGGTTATTCATGATATTATTCAAGCTTCCCCTATAATTCGAGTTTGGGTATTCTTAATCCTACCTATCCTACATCATAATGCAAGAAGCCTAAGCCTACAACTACAACTAACCCCATTCAACCATCTGCCAATGGCCTAGATTCGTCAACCACTGACCCTAACCCTCCCATTGCACTTTGGAAAGGTAAGCGTGCTTATACTGATCATCCCCTTGATCGTTTTGTCTCCTATCATGCTGTGTCTTTTTCCTATCACAGTTTTCTTGCAGCTTTGGACGACATTAAGATTCCAAAGAGGATTGACACTGCCCTTCGTGATCCATCCTGGAAAGTCGTAATGGAAGAGAAATTAGCAGCCCTTGAGAAATATAATACCTAGGAGATGGTTCCTCTACCTCCAGGAAAGATTCTAGTTGGGTGCAAATGGGTCATTGCTTTGAAGCATCATCCTAACGGGTCCATTGCCAGATATAAAGCTCGTTTGGTTGCTAAAGGCCTTACACAGACATATGAGGTTGATTATCAGAAACCTTCTCTCCTGTAGCAAAGATTACCTCTGTTCGAGTATTGATTTCTATTGCTACCACTTGTGACTTGGCCTCTCTATCAATTGGATGTGAAGAATGCCTTTTACATGGTGGCCTACTAGGAAGAAGTTTACATGCTTCCCACTCCTGGATTCGTCAAACAGTGGGAGCACTATTCTGTATGCAGATTCAAGAAGGCTATCTATGGCCTCAAGCAATCTCCGTGGTCTTGGTTTGCTAAATTCAGTAGTGCTTTGTTGCTGTATGGTTTCTCTCGGTGCCAGGTGGATCATTTAGTATTTATCTAGAGTGTCAACTTAGTTGTGATGATTCTTGTAGCATATTTTGACGATATTGTCCTTACTGGCAATAATGATGCCGCCATTTTTGCATTCAAAGCCTATTTACAACACACCTTTGATATTAAAGATCTAGGGGCTTTCCGCTACTTTCTTGGATTGAGGTAGCTCGTTCCCTACATGACTTTTTCTTTCTCAATGAAAGTATGGTCTCGATCTATTGACACTCCTTTGGATGTTAACACAAAGCTATTTGCTTCCTGCCTTTTATCAAAGATTAGTCAGGAAACTGATTTATCTTAATATCACTCGGCCATATTTATCATATGCTATTGGTGTGGTCAGTCAGTTCATGCATGCCCCTCGTGATACTCATCTTCATGCTGGCTTTCGCATTCTTCAGTATCTTAAGGCTTATTCTGGACGAGGGTTGATCTATACATGACAGTCTCACTTGACAGTTCGTGGCTATTCAGATGCTTATTAGGTTGGGTCTCCTGACGACTATCACTCTACCTTCAGCTATTGTGTCTCCTTGGAATCCCACTTAGTTTCCTGGCGAAGCAAGAAGCAGAATGTTGTTTCTTGGTCTAGTGGCTGAAACAAATATTGTGCCATGGCCAATACTGCGTCTGAGTTACTTTGGCTTCGGAAATTCATCTCTGAGTTAGGCCTTGCCCCTCCCGATCCGTTAATTACGTTCTTGTTGTGAATGGACGCGCACAAACAATAGTCGGAAGAACAAAGCACAGATCAATCACACGAAAACACAAGGATTTACGTGGTTCCTTTTCGATACGTGCACGGGTTCAAACCAAATCCATTATGCTCAAAGGCAAAAAGGACGAAGATAATATAGTCGTGCCTGTTACAATTTTCGCTCTCTCTATCACCTCTCTCACGAAAAGAGACATTATATACTACCCTAATTAGGGCTACAACATATATAATGCAAAAATTACAAAATTGCCCTTAGAAAAGGGGGTGTTGCCCCCCTTTGACCCCCTGCAAGCTCAACGGGGAGCTCGACCTCCGAACGGGCCAGGGATCACTAGTAAAATTAGGCTCCTACAAACCTAACAGTTCTATGACAATCAGTCTGCCATCAACATAGCCTCAAACCCTGTCTTTCATGAATAGACTAAGCATATTGAAGTCAATTATCATTTCCTTCGGTAGCACATTTTTGAAGGTCGGATCTTCACGCCTTATCTAAAATCCAAGGACCAACTTGCAGATATGCTTACCAAGGCTGTGTCTCGTACCCAACTTGATCATGTTTTACGCAAGCTGGGCTTACACGACATCTTTGCACCAGCTTGAGGGGAGTATTGTGGGACCCACTACACATCACAATTGACCATTTGGGACCCACTTCTGGACATAGTTAACCAGAATCATACCAATTTGGAAAGTTGACTTAGAAAATATTGCAAGATATGTAATTTATTGCAATTGATTATTCTTTTATTTCTTTCATTTTTTAGCCATTGTAATTGACTCATTGTAATCTATTTATACATGTACTCTTTTTTGATTTTGCACAACATAATACAATATAGAGAATTCTTCTCCAATATTTTATTCCTCTTTTTCCTTATGATCATTTTCTACAAGCAGTAATGCTGAAATGAAATGAGGGCAGAGTTGCTAAAATATTATTGTTAACAATTCTTAAGGAGAATTTTGATGGGGAATCATTATAGGAGAGGTTGCCAATTCCCAAAATGGAAAAATAAGTGTTATTATAGAAAGGTATTTGATGTAGAGTCAGGGCTCAGCAGCCAGGCCCAGCGGCCAAGCCCAACTTCACCCTAAGGCAGAAAAAGAATGATAGAATGAAATGAAAGAAAGCTTGAAGCCTCAGCCTCCATGATATGGATGGTGATGATTTCCCCTTGAGGGTTTGGTGTGAAGCCGACGGGAGTTCTTCCCCATCTTCTCTTTCTCCTTTCAACATCCTCTTCAGGTACTCCTCCATCTTCTCCTCTCTTCTTCTCTCCTTCTTCTTCTTCTCTTCCTATCTCTTTTCTTCTTTTCTCTCTTCTTCCACTCTCTTGCTTTCTTCCTTCTCTTTTCTTTTCCTCTTCTTTGCTTCCCTTTTTTTCTTTTGTTTTCACAAATCCGAAACCCCCATTACTGCCTGTGTTCCCTCTAATCCATCCCTTATTTTCACTGCCGTGTCACCCCAAACATCCCTTTTCCTTGTCGTCTCCTCCTCAAGCCTTTGCCGATTCCCTGTCAAACCATTCCCACCTTGTCGCATCCATATCCCCTTTTCCTATCTTTCGTTCCTTCCCTCTATTTCTTTTTTCTATTTCTACCGTAACCCCCAACCCATTTTCGTTTTACCCTAATACCTTTAACCCCATGTGCATTTATTTGACTCATATTAACCAATGACCACCTAATTAACCATTAGTTTTGATTAAATCATCCAATATTCATCACAATTGATCAATTCCATTAGTATTTGTGATTATTTGTTATAAATTTATATTATTGATTTGCTTATATTAATTGATTGTTTAATTTCGGCCTATTTTAGCTTTAGGGTGCATTATTTTCATCCCCTTCTAATTTTTAGGGAACCAAATTAGGCATTTAGGGTCACCCTATTCCCATTTTCCTGCATCAGTATTCTAGGAATCCTACAGGGAAAGCATCCTGTGTTAGTGAACTATGGAGACTAATCCTGGTTGCATCGAAGATTATGTGGCTGAGAAGTTCGATGTCAATGTTTTTTAGATTTTTTTTTTGAAGAATAAATTGATAGGTTGATTTACTGGGAAGAGCAGGGTTGGACAGGCAGTCATTTATTTTGTAAACAAGATGCCTGAACTTTTTGTTGGTGGGCATATGTTTGTTTCTTTTACATGATTTTTGGTTATTTTTGTTGCATTTTCATATAGTATAGACCTCATATACTGTATGGTTTTGTTAACTTCTACCATGCATTAGTACTATGGTATGCATTAGATGCACATGACAGTTTTTGTATATGTACCTCGGATTTCTGTCAGTCCATAACTGTGCACATATGTTATACATGTGTATGTAGTTAATAAGAAGTAGATGGTCATGACTATTGCTGATATTTTCTAATCATGGAA
The DNA here is from genome assembly GCA_013350335.1 of Chimonanthus salicifolius. NCBI lineage: Eukaryota > Viridiplantae > Streptophyta > Magnoliopsida > Laurales > Calycanthaceae > Chimonanthus > Chimonanthus salicifolius. Next base: position 46,656,194 of record CM023540.1, on the reverse strand, counting down.
GGTGACTAAATACTAAAAGATTGTAGGTTATGAATATGATAATCTTGTAAGAACCAAGGATCTTTTTCCTTTCTCTGATTGTGGGATACATATTAAATCAGAAAATGTATCTTGTTCTAATCTTTGTTTTGGGAATGATAGGCATTTGTTTACAGAAGCTGTAAATATGATTTGTTGCCAGTTCTTTTCTAGACTTCTACTCTTATTTAATGCAACTCAAATCGATTGGTGCTAAGGTGATGAGGATTTCCATTGTTGTTAAATTAATTGTGATGTTGATTTTCTTGCACAGCCCTGGAGCCTTTCTTCAATGCTGCTGCTTCTCAGTTTGTGTTGGGTCATCAGATTCCATTGGCTCTGTGGCTGTCATTGGCCCCTGTTGTTATTGGTATGCTTTGACTTCTTTCTCTTTGTTTGTCATGAATGCTTGGGTCATTTGCTCTTTTCTATTTTGTGTATGCATGACGCTCATGCATGTGGTTTGTTATATAATACTTTATGGCGTTGTATTCTAGGTGTATCTGTGGCTTCATTGACTGAACTTTCCTTCAACTGGACTGGCTTCATCAGTGCCATGATATCAAATATTGCATTCACATATAGAAGCATTTATTCGAAGAAGGCCATGGTATGATTATTCTATTTCATTGTGATAGGATATGAATTGAGAGAGAGTTTTTGGTAATGTTGTGAAAATCGAATCATATCGTAAAATCGTTATACATCTTGAACCGCAAATCGTGTATCGTAAATCGTGGAATTATAAGATTCCTAAGTGATTTCCCTAAAAAATATTTAATATATGAAATAACGTAAAATATATCTAAAATGTAATAATATAAGCAATTCTCCAACTTTATTTCAATATAAAGTGAATATTGTATAATTAGTTCATTGGAAGTTAAATTTCAATGCTCCTATTCTCAAAAGTATAAGACCAGTATATATTTTAACTATACTGTAAGAAGTCAATAATGAATCAAAAAACCTTTAAAAAATCAAAAGGTCTTAAATTCCCATCAACTCAAGCCTTAAAAACCATTTAAACAAAATATTTCATGGTTTCACACTCCTAATAACTCCATAATGCTATTATTTATACGAATCGTAAAATTTATTAATAGATATGAATTGTTCCTCTTATCATATTTTATGAATCGTAAGATACGAATCGTATATTGTAAGACTTTTGCAACAATGGTTTTTGGTTCAATTCGAGGAGAACCGACCACCTAGCCACTAGGTTGAAGTTGGAAAAATAAGTTCTCTGTTCTATGCCATAATTCTCAATATATTTGTTATGTCCAATGATGGAAACTAGCAAGAAATTAGGAAAACGTTATTCTAGGCCACAAATAAGACATCACCTGCAAAAATAAATAATTTGGAAAAATAAACAAGCCAAATAATTAAATATCCAATTACAGAAATATTCATCATGGTGGGTCTTCTTGATCGTTCTTGCTATCATGCCCCTCATCGTCAAGATGATCCTTGTCCTCATGGTTCAATTGTGGAAAATGCTATTGTAGAGCATCATAGTTCTCCCAAGTTACGTCCTCTATTCGAAGGTGGGTCCAATGTATGAGGGGGTCTCTTTAATGATTTTAGACCCATGCAGGCTCCATCGGAAGTCAAGCAAAACAAATGGCTCCGAATCCTTTTTAACTGGATGCCCAGTTCTAACAATATCCTACTAGCGCCTTTTTCATCCAATTATCAACACGATTGGCCAATTTCTCAAATTGGGTTTGGTAGTCGCGGACTGAACTTGTTTGGCAAAGTTAGATAGTTCTTAGTCAAAGTCTTCGTATTCAGTGGGTCCAAAATGGAAACACAAGGCTTTGACAAAGGAGTTCCACGTAAGACGTGGTTAAGTGTGCTCATACCGTTGAAACCATTTATTGGCTTCACCCTTAAGATGGAAGGAAGCCGATACGACTTTTTGATCCTCTGGAGTCAACTGGTACTTGAAGAATTGTTCCGTGCGGGAATCCATTCAGTGAGATCAATACTTGCATAACGAGGGCAATCGAGTCAGGTATATTGAGCCTGAATGAACCCTCCTCGGTCACCACTATCACCGCTGTTGACTTCAGACAAGTCACTTCTGTTAAGGAAGGGATGCGATTCCTCATATAAGCACCCATGCTACTCACTCCATTGGGGATGTGGGACTTTTTCACCCACTCCCAATTCCGTACAAGGGACTCTCAAGGTGAGGTTGTGGCGGTCAATCTACTAGGTCCTTTAGGAGCCTACGGGCCTAAGGGTAACACTGGAGGGGTCCCCTCACCAGCGCTGGATTGCTGGTCCCATACCCAACAACTCCCATCTTTAAAAGGGATCGATGCAGGAATGCAGTCTGTTGGTAGACAGGTTGCCACCACTGTTTCGGTCAATGCCTTCAAGGACTCTGATATCTGTTTGTAACCTGTTTCTAACTTCTTGATACGGTCTTTCTTAGTCCCCATAAAACGACTACAACAGGGCGTAGTTGGCTGAGGCTGCAAGGGAGTCTAGTTGAGTGGGCTGGAATATGATGGGTAATGGGTTAGGGTTGGTAGAGTTGAAAGGAAGGGTGAGGAACACGATAGAAAAAAAAATGTAACTGGTTGGTTGGTAAGGAAGTAGGTCTGGAAAGAAAAAAATTTGGTATAAAGGGGGAGGAAGTGGGTTTTGGGTAAGGAAAGGAAAAAAGGTAGAATAGAACTGTTTTGGGGATGAAGAAGAAAAGGTTTTGTAGGTAAAAAGAGGGTTTGGGTAAAGAAGAGGGGAAATAAGGTGACCCAAGTGGGAAGGATGCGTTAGCGGCAACGAGGCTGCCAGGGCAGTGGAGTGATGACTGTTGAGCTGCAAGGGCAGCGGTGTCGTCGTTGAAGCACCGCATGACTGGTTGCAGTATACGACGGCAAGGCAGCGGCAATAGAGCCTTAGCTAAAGTAGCGGCAAGGCTGTGAGAGCCTAGGCTGAAGCAGCGGTGAGGCAGCCATAGAAGCAGAGACCGCGATTGCTGAGTTTGTGGGTTTCCTCCTCCTTCGTCCTTTCTCTCAGTTTTTTTTTAATAGCGTTAGGAAGGGAAAGAGAAAAAATGATAGGAAACAAGGCCTAGGAGTGAACGCTTAGATACCAATTGATAGGAAATGGATTGAGAGAGTTTTTGATAAGGCTTAATGTCGTAACAGTGAGAGAGATCCGAGTCTAATTAGTGGAGTTGGCCGGAAATTCTGAATCAAGGATCTTAATGATTAGGACCTTAAGAATCCAACTCACTCTCACTCTTGTAAGAAAGATATGGCAGTAATTTCACCAGGATAAATTGAATGAATTTCACCGATACATTTAGGAATTCTAAGAATTCGATATGAATGTGGAATTGAGAATTCGAATACTATGATTTAAGGCAATTAACTTAGATTAATTTGGTTGTGGGATTAAATTTCAATCAAAGTAATTGATAAATGTAATATATGAACACTAAAATTTCACAATGCAAAGACAATCAATACTTAGACGAAAATTAATTCTAAACAACTAAAACTAAAATTCAATAGAAACCCAATAAGACTCACCAACAATTGGAGAATGCCCAACAAGCTCAAAGCTTTAAAATTTTCTTCAAATCCAATTGCATCTACAATGTTCGACCCAGTTCAGCAACTAAAAACTCGGAAATTAAAAAAAAAAAAACAAACAAAAAAATTGCTGTCGTAAAACTGCTCACATGCGAGGCCCTGCAGAATGGGTGTCATTGATTAATCTATCTTCTTCCAGTGACTGAATGTCATGTGGAAATTTGACATCACTAAAGCCCTCTTGAAAAACATAAAATATAAAAATGACCTCTGCATAATCTGGGCAAAAACTGGAAGAAATATAAGCGCTCAAATTAGATTACTTGCCTTCCAAGAACTTGCCAAACCAGGCCCAGAATCAGTCCACACTGATGTAAGGAGAGCTGCTGTTCTAAGTCAGTCCATATCTGCTGCAAAGATCTGGGTTACAAATCTGGAAAATTGCCATGCAAACCGTTCCTAAATCCCAGGTCCAGATCTGCTTAAATATGGTCTACACATTCTGCAGATTTCTGCAGTATATACCAGCCATTTATTCCAATTTCTTGCTGTATTTTAACACCCTAAATTTGTATACAACCCAGCTGAAAACCAGGTCGAGCCCAGCAAGGATTCCTTTCTATTTGGGCTTTCTACTTTCACCTCTCTTGTGGGCCAAACAGCTGGTACACGTCCAAGCTTGCTGTTTTTTTGGATCTTTCTTAGTCCAAGTTGAGGTCCTAGGTGCCCTCTGTCAGCATTGATGTGGGATTCGGATGCCGATTGTATTGGCAGTAAACAGGCCTGAAAATCATGGGCTTTTGAGGCCCAAAACATCACCAAACAGGCCCTGACCCATTGTCGTCCAAATGGGCTTCATTCTTGGTACAAGTGGATCCATTAGGTTGCTCTTGAGGCCCTCTTTTCCCTCCATCAACTCTAGCTTGCATTTGGGGAAAGGAAAATCATCATTTTTGCCTTCATGGGTCCTTGTTTAACAGACCTTCCCCAATTTTGTCATGTTTGATTGGGCTTCTGATGGTTGCGTCAGTTTTAGTTCAATTAGAGGAGAACCGACCTCCTAGACAATAGGCTGAAATTGGGAAAATGATTTCTCTACTCTATTCCATATACTATCTCCAATGATGAAAAGTAGCAAGAAATTAGGAAAACATTATTCAGGCAAAAATAAGGCATCTCAAAAATAAGTAGTACGGATAAATGAACAAGCTCAATAATTAAATATCCAATTTAATAACTACTGATTGTAGTGTTGCTCTCACATTTGCTTAACTTGTAATACTCTTAGATACTAGCATGCTGGAAACACTAGTGCTTGAAAGCTGAACTGCTCATATAATTTTATTTCTTAATGTGTGTGTGAGTGAGAGAGAGAGAGGTATTGGGAATTGCAAGGGATGGTATCCTTCTGCATCCGGTGTTTCTCCAAGTCTAACTGTTCGTATTTCATATTTTGACAGACAGGCATGGACAGTACAAATGTTTATGCATACATTTCAATAATTGCTCTCCTGTTTTGTGTACCCCCTGCGATACTTGTAAGCTTCTTGAGATTTGGTTGTATGCAATTTCATTATCTGATGTGTATTATGTGTTTATGTTTTATGATGATTCATTCCTTCTTCCTTCCCATTTAAATGGTGTCTTTATGGAACCTCAGATTGAAGGTCCTCAGCTGATGCAGTGTGGTTTTGCTGATGCAATTGCCAAAGTTGGTCTTTATAAGTTTATTTCAGATCTGTTTTGGATTGGGATGTTTTATCATCTATATAATCAGGTAACTAAAGTAAATGATTTCCTGTCAATACTTTCAGCCCTTGTTCATATGTTTCTCTCTATGTCTCTTTCTATGTACATCTGCACACACACCATATCCTAAGATATTGGATTTTATCCAAAGCTAGAACAGCTTTGCATTTGTTTGTCTGCACAAATGATGAAAAACTAAAACATAGTGACTTATACCATACATTCTCAAGTAAAGAGATAAATATTGATGCATAAGACCATAGATTACCTATCATTAGCAGTTTTGAACAGGATGCATGTACCTTTGTTTTCTCTTGAATCTCTCAACCAAACATAGTTGTTGTGAGTGTCATTATAACCAGCGTAACCACCATATAAAACTAGTGACACCACGACATCAAAATTGTGATATGTGGCATGTATCATGTTATAATGAAAATAGGGAGTAAAGAAAGAAAAAGATGGCGGAAAAGGAAAGAAAAGAGAGATATAATTCTCTATTTATTGTATTGCTTGTCTATCTAACAAAGGAAGATACATGTATATAAAGAGTAAATGGAGCCAATCAAGGCAAGGAACAAGGAAAGAAAAATCAGTTAAAATCATGATACCTTACAATATCTAAAAGTCAACCCAGATGTATAAAATGTGATACACCATATCCTACAAAACTCCCTCTCAAGCTGGTGTAAAGATATCAATCAAGCTCAACTTCTTGAAAGCATCATCAAGTTGAGAGCAAAAGATGGCTTTCATCATCATGTATGCTAATTGATCTTTGGACTTCTAATATGGAGTGACAATATTCCCAGAGGATACATGATGTCGAAGAAAATGACAATCAACCTCTATATGCTTCTCCATTCATGGAAAACTAGATTGGAAGTAATATTGATTGCAGTTTGATTGTCATTGAACATGATAAGTGCTTCCAAGGAAGGAAAGCCCAATTCATCAAGAAACTTTTTGAACCACAATAATTCACATGTTGTGCTGGCCATGGCCCTGTATTCTGCCTCTGCACTGGAACGAGCGATAACAGTTTGTTTCTTGCTTCTCCAAGAAACCAAATGTGATCCAAAAAGAATATAATAACCCGAGGTAGATCATCGATCATAAGGAGAACCAATCCAATCAACGTAGAGTACCCACAAATATAAAATGTAGACTGATTCCGATAAAAGAGTCCACTATCAAGGTGGGCCTTAAGATAACGTAAAATGTGAAAGACCATGTGAAGGTGCGAATCCGTATGAGCATGCATAAATTGACTGACTACACTGACAACATAGGCCAAGTTAGGCTGGGTGATGATAAGATAAATGAACTTTTGCCTATCAATTGTTGCTAAAAGCAAGGATCAGGAAGAGAAATCTCATCAGATGCAGAATTTTTTGAATTAACGAAGTAAGCTAAGATTCTTAATATAAAAAAAAGCTGTTGCAGATAAGCTTTCAAAGCACTGATAGAGGACTCATTATTCCATGTTAAGACAATATCGTTCACATAAACCACAATAATGGAATGATATGATTGGCATCGTGCAGAACCATAATTTAACAAGGATGTGCTAAATTTGTCAAACCACACCTTAGGAGACTGTTTAAGACCATATATTGCTTTCTTAAGCCGGCTTACTTTCTCTTGCTCCCCCTATCTAATAAATCCTGGAGGTGGCAGCATGTAAACTTCTTCTTTCAGGTCATTATGGAGGAATGTATTCTTGGCATCTAACTAATGAAGTGTCCACTGTTGAGTAGTTAGTAATAGAGATTATAACCCTTACACAGGTGATCTTTGCAATAGGAGAGAAAGTATCCTGATAATCAATTCCATAGATTTGAGTGAAGCCTTTAGCCACTAGGCGACCTTATATCGAGCAATGGATCCGTATGGGTTGTGTTTGAGAGCAAAGATCCCCTTATGTCCTATAGGTGTCTTACCCTGCAGGCAAGGATACCATCTCCCAAGTTTGATTTATTTAAAGCACAACCCATTCTTTTTTCATAGCAGCCTCCAAAAAAGGTCTCGAAGAGCACTATCAATCCTCTTAGGAATGGAATGGGTATCTATTTTGGAGAGGAAGCTGTGATCTCTACAAGTGGGAGGTCTTGAGTTCAATTTCACTCCACCCAAAGGGCCACTCTCCCTAGTTTTACCTGGTGTGTGTGGATAGGGAGGTTTGCACATGCTCCAAGTATTAGTTCGGTGTTCTAAGAGGCCTGGACACCTTGGTCTTCAAAAAAAAAAACTAGAACATTTTATCAAAAATTGTAGATGACTGGTTTCACTCATGTGAACCATGAGCTGGTTTTCTTAAATGCTAGGAAGGATAGTTGCTCCGTTTAGCTGGTATTACCTCAGTAATATCGGGGCAACCTTTCAACCTTTCAATTTTCTTACTGCTTTCACTTTTGTGTTATAAGGTCATTAGTTCATCTGGCCCATGGTCATTTCAATTTCTCTGTACATTAAGCACATGAGCCTATCCCTTGAAGTTCTGTATTTCCTTTGGATGTTCTTATCTCTGAACTTCCTATGGGAAGCAAGATTTCCTTGGACATTCTTTGCTCTTTTATTTTATTTTTTTGTAATATAATTGTTTTTTTAATCTGCAACTTCTAACCTTTATTGTTACAGATTGCCACTAACACTCTAGAACGAGTTGCACCCCTTACCCATGCAGTAGGCAATGTATTGAAACGAGTATTTGTGATTGGATTCTCGATCGTGGTTTTTGGTAATTACTAATCTCATTATATGAGTTACAGACATTTTCAAATATTTTCCTTGTGGAATTTAGAAGTCTTTCTTTACTGTCTATAAAATGCAAAAAAGTTCTATTTGAGTACGTGGATAGTCATGCTTCTGATCCTGTCATTTGACAATTGGGATTTTAGAAACTGAAAATCTGATCTTTCTACTGGTCTAATTCTACTGTTATGACCCTTGCAAAATCACTCAGGCAATAGGATCTCAACACAGACCGGCATTGGTACAATTATCGCAATTGTTGGTGTTGCTATTTATTCTCTGATAAAGGCAAACATGGAAGAACAAAAACGGGTAAGTTTTCATTTATTATTTGTTTATGTGGAATGCTAACTCATGCAGAAGTCCATGATATTGGCAAAAGGATATTGTTATATCTGAGTGTATATTTTGTGTTTTTTCCCCTACAGTCGTACAAAATGTTTGGTGGTCAAGTGCAAGCAAATAATGCCTCTGCATGTGACACCATTGCAGACCAAACATACTATGATGTCCTCTATTAGTATGCTTAATGCATATGAAATACAGCCTGAGTTTTGGTGATACCTTTAATCCTCAAAACCATGTTCCCAAAACATTATCCTCTTACGCATCAACCTTTGTTTCAAAACGGTGGGCTGTAAGTTCATTTCTTAAATGGCAGTGGTCGATTCAGTTTTCTTGGAACTGTTTACCCAAAAAAAAAAAAAAAAGCTCTCTCTCTCTCTCTCTCTCTAGTCATCATTGGTCTGTGATAATCTAGGTCATTGGAAGCACAAATTTGAAACAAACCCAAAAACAAGCTCTCTCTCTCTCCCTCCTGACTGATGGTTTTGGTTTTGTTTAAAATTTTCATTTATTATCCCATCGTTTCATTTTTCTAGCTTCCGATTGCTTCAAGCTGCTTTTGAGTAATCATTTTTGGTGTGGAATCTCACTATAATTAGTTCAATTCTATGCTCACAAATTTGCTCGAAGTCCAAGGGCAAGTTTTTTGCCATCTCAAGGAAATAATTGTTTGGCAATTGACTTAGTAGGAATTTGTTTCTATTCTAAAAATTTTACTATGTTTGTTTTCCCCTACCACCTTAATAAGGTTAAAGGGGTTGAAATAGTTGGCCCAAGTTGGATATACCAGTTTAACTAATGAGTCAGGATTGTTATGAGCAGGGTTGGTCCATTGTTTAATAAATGGTTCAAGTTGGATCAATGTATCCTCACCATTTTTCCTCCGTTATCTCATCCCATGAATTTTATCAGTACTCAATTTGACCCATTTCGAGATACACTTACTATTGGATTAAGCTCAAGTCATTTTGATGGTTAAAACTTTGTAACATTTAAAGTTATATTTGGAATGACTTGTTCAAATTGAAATTTGTCACACCTATGTAGGGAAAAATTATGAAGTCATTCTCATAATCTAAAATAAGCCCCATAAAAGGTTAGTCATTCGGTTCTCAACTTACTGGTTCACAACAAATTATTTCTCACAATAAGCACTAACAAATTGTTATAGAGGCTCTTGTCAACCACATAATGAATGAAAGGTATGGGTCAAAATTGGTTTGTTTAAGATTGTATGGGTTAGGTCAACCCATTTAATAGATAAATCAAGTTTGATCAGCCCATTTAAGCTTGACAAGTGCTAAGGTCGAATCAACACATTTAATAAATGAGTTAGGTTAGGTATGGGTCGAGTCAACCTATTTATTATTGTTTGTGTTAGGTCAACCTATTTAATGAAAGGGTTGTGTCAAGTTATGTTAGTTTGTTTAGTAGATGGTTGAGTTTGGTATGATTTGGGTCAACATTTAAATATATTGGTTGTTTGGGTCAAAGTGTCAAACCCATTTGGACATGGATGTTACTTGGTATGGGTCAACTTGTTTAATAAGTGTGTTGACTCAATTATGTGTTAGATTGATCCATTTAAGATTTTCCAATTTTGATCGATGCATTTAATGAAAGGTAGGTTGGCTCAACTCATTCAATGAATTTGTTGCTATTGGTATGAGTTGGGTACAGTCAACCATGGGCCCAAATTGGGCCAATGTTACTTGTTTAGGTACTTGGGTTGGGTCAACCGATTTAATAAATTAATCTTTTTAGGTTTTGTTTAGTGAATGATAGGTATGAGTTGGGTCAACCGATTTAATGATAGGTATGAGAGTTGGGTCAGTTGTTTAGTAAATGCGCCATTAAATGTCTACCCATAAGCTTGATTGGGTTGAGTCAACCTGTTTAAGAAATCTTAGGTATGAATAAGATCAAGGCATTTTAAGTTGATTAGGTCAAGTGCATGAAGGCATGCTTCATAAGTCTGCTTAGCAAAGCAATTCATCATGGGTCTTATTGCAAACAAAAATGCCTTAACAGTCTTGATCAAATTCTCAGTATTGGTTCTATCTTCTTCCAGTGTTCATAATAGTCAAAGGCACACCTTCGTTGTGCTTAGGCTCCAGAGCCATTTTGTGCCTTGTCTTGCTCTAAGGTGGCTCACCTCAATTAAGCCTAGGCTTTTAGAAACTTTTTATATAATAAGCCTATCTTTTCAGTTCTTTATAATAGCTAGTATAGTTAAGTAATTGCTAGTGATATTTAATTAGAAGCTCTAATTTATACATACCACTTCTATATATATATATATATATATTATATAATTTGTTCGAAATCTCAATTACTAATATATTTTGGTGTTTTGCATGAGTAATTTTGTATTTTGTCAACATTGATGCAATAAGTTAAAAAAAAAAAACCATGGATCTACTTATATTTTGAAGTATCTAAGTGTCTCTAGCAAAATTATGCTTGCACTTAGACATGTACCCTTAGCTGGTTTCTTTTCTAGGCCCATCTATAATTGGGTTTAGTATGGCACACTCATCCAACCAATTTCCATATTGTGTGGGCAGTGCAGAAAATGGTGACAAGGAGAGACGTTCCATTTCCATTGTTATCAAGCTCACTCTAAAATTATTCTTCTAGTTGGTTTTGTGAGATGCCATTTATCTAGAGAGATTCCTTATTAAAACTTTAAGTTGTCCACACGTTTTGGGTTGGGATAGGCATAAAATGGCAAGGGCAATAGGTGGATAAAGTTTGATTCTTATTTAATCATTTTAGCCTAATGATTTTGGACTTTTAAAAATTGATTGTTAGAAACCCTTGATTTCTTATGGCTCATTTCACAAAGCTAGATGATTGGATGGAAGAGTTTTCCTTGAATTATATTATTCATAAAATTCTATATCCGTCCCACCCAACCATGTTGCCCCCAGCCCATAATAAATGTAGAGTCTCCCAAGAGAATATCAACACCCCGACATTACTAGAGCTGCTCCATATGGCCAGCAGACTGGTAATGGAGAGAAACTGAACTTGTTTCTTCTTAGCAAGATTAGTTTATAGATTAGCTAAAGTTTACTTTATTTTCTTTTGATGTTTGCAGAAGGTTGCAGCTGCAACTGCTGCTCAATGAGGCAGATGGGAGGGCAAATAAAATTGCAATTCCTGTGCGCTGTAGACGTAATAACAACACCATAAAAGGTATGGTGCTTTAGAATGAATGAGGTCTGCAGTACTTTATTTTAAATTATCCGATCCTTTTTAATCTATTGGAAAGAAGCAGTTACATGGAATAATTGGATTTGGACCGCTACATGGAATGATCTATCCCCTTGTATTGCACACTCGTGTGAAATGTCAAATAAATGATGCAAAATTTATCCATCCATTCATTGTTAATATTTATTTATTTTAGTTTCTTGTCAAAAAATAATAATAATATTTTTTTATGATCAAGGACTAATTCTCAGGGCATGTGCATGCCTTTCTATCCACACTCACCAAGTAAATATATGGGGAGTGGCTCTTTGGGGTGGAATTTGAATCAAACTCAGGACTTTTGCTTTCTGAGGCAGGTTCCTGGCTATCACTCCAACTCATTCAGGTTAAATTAATTATAATGTTAAAGAGCAAACAAATAATGTGTCCATTTTTTCCGAAACTAAAATGATGAACTGCTTAATTTGGATAGATGATTCAAATCGATTTCTATCTGGGACAATGGTGACAATTGTATTTGTCATGAAGTGATCTGAGAGTCGGATTACTCTGTTTTGTTTTCCATGGTATGACTTCTCCGGAATACGTTATGGTGTCTTACACTTGTAGCAGCGGCAGAGAGTGGCAGATAAGAAATTCTTGTGGTTTCTTCTCCCAACTCTGCCTATCCCTTCCTCATCCCTTTTTAACTGAATTCAAATCAATTTTAAAAGAAAACTCACGCCAAACAAGAACCAAGAAAGGAGATTAAACAAGATAAAGGGTCTGAGATTGATCCATGCAGACAGAGAGCAAAATATAGAATGAGCCAAACCCAGAGAGAATTGTGAGTAACCTCTACATATTTGCTGGGTCATCAACCAGAGAGGTGCTGCAATTGATACATATGAAGGCAGCCAATGGTTCCACCATGGGGACGAGTAATTGAGTTTAAATTATTTTATGGAAATCCATAATAATGGTTCCCTTGTTAGTATATGATTATTTTCCATATAAAAACAAGTTGAATCAATCACTGGGTTGTCCCTTGTAGCAAGTCGATATCTAGTTTTAACCATTGGCCAAAATTTAAAATTTTGTCTGATTTTTTTTTGGTTTGGACCACCATTGAAATGAGAAAAGTTGAATATTGGGTTCATTGACGAAACTGGCATGGCCCAATTTTCGAGAGTAAAGGCAGACATCATTCTCCAACAGGCTACACCTACAAGGCGATGCCCATCGCCTGTTGAGGTCAAACATGAGCAGGGTTGAGTTGTTGGTCAAATCACATCATTTATGTACATCTTAGATCACAATTGCTACTATAATAGAAGGAAGAATATGACCCGTAAACTGCCCATTTCAACCGGAAGAGTTGTCGGTCTCTGGACCGGGGGGTTTGGGGGTGGGGGGGGGCGTGTGGTGGGGGGTGAGTGGGTTAGGGATGGATAGCCAAAATATCCCGACCTGGGAAAGTCTTCTATTTTCATTCCCATCTTAATTCTGCTTCATAGTTGATAATATCAACAGTCTGGTTTGATAGCCTCAGGTGCCACACCTGCAGTTCTTCAAGGCGAAGAAATCCAATCCAAAGCAACATGGAAGTGTTTTCCAATAATCATTACCAATAACAGAATCAGACTCCATTGCCAAAAAACCTGTAATATGATTTTTGACAAATTACTCATAATTTTAAGTGGAGAAGTTGGAAAGATTGAATTGATGATGCAGGTAGGTGATTCCAGGGGTAAAAATTTCATTTTTGGATGATATCGGCCAATATCTCATATATCAGATATCAGTTGATATTCTGGATATTGGCAAAGATATTGCCCGGGCTGACACCGATATTTATTTTTTCTAAAAAAAATGTCGATATTTATTCATATCGGCAATATCATGGCCGATATCGTCGATATAAATAGTATACGCTAGATACCTTTTGTATCGGCGGAGAAAACTAAATTTAAAAAACTTGAGTTACGTATCAACCGAGATTTTGTCCACTGGGTGATTCAAGTGTCACTCATATTTGAAGAAAGTAGAGAGTTTTCTTTTAGCGATGCAATCACTGAACACTCCATAGATTCTCTCTATGACTAGCCAATTAGGTACTTAGGAAATTCTCAGGAAGAATTTGGTTTGTCTAGTGCTATAGCACTAATAATTTATGGCGCTATCAGTCACCCATGTCATGTGAAAAATTAAGGATGAATTGGTAAATATGAAAAATTTTAAGTAGTTCACTGTATAGCTGAAATGCCTAATTCACTCTTGAATTTGTCAATATGACAATTGCTGATTGGTGCTTGAAACTTGTGAAATGCACATTGCACCCGGTCACATGAAAGTAAAAGCAAAAATAACAAGTAATTTAATGATAGAAATGTAATTTAAATAATAAACAACAAATTTGGTACATGAAAATCATAATATTTCCATCCACTTAATAATAACACAAAAATGTTTTGTAGAAGCATCTTCAAATTTGGAAATAAAATCGATATATGTAATATCTAAAAGGTTAAATAGTTGAGGTCGCTCTAGGTTCAAAGAGAAGAATTTTAGAACCAAAATGGAAAATGGATCAAATTTTTCTGGATCCAAATGAATAAAAATCCAAGGAAAATTGAATAATGGCTCAAGGAAATTGAGCCAATCCAAAATTCAATAACCTAATGGAAATTGGTTAGAAGATCTTGTTCAAGTTCCGGCTAATAATGAAGAGAAGCAACTGGACTCAATTAGTTGAGAAATTTTTAATTTTAACAATAGATTCAAGTAAGATTCTCTCACAATGAAGAAAACCTCAAGTTCTCATCAAAGACAACTTGAATGCAAGATTTGCATAATTAAAATGACAAACTCAATCAATTAACAATACTTGCAATTAAAATTTGATGGGGACATCCCAGTCCCAATTGCAGAAAATGAACATCGATTTGATAAAATTGTGGAATTGGCAATGGAATTTCATGAAGAATTTCATATTAGAAAGAGAAGACTTTTTAAGGGTATAAATGGGCCTAACATTGCAAAATAAAGAACTCATACCATAAGTTAATGGGTTAGGCCTACTTTGACATGTTTTAAGCCTCAAAAGTCCACTTTAAGTGGTCCATATCTTGAGTAGATAGATTTCTTTCAAGGAGTTGGTCAAAGAGTCCATGTACATGGGAAATCCCAACAAACTAGGACCCTTGTAATAGAAATAGTTCCAAAAATTACAGTGTTGGTAGCGTGTACATCGCGACCAACCATAATGATACTTTTAGTTTCTTTTTTTCCCCTTTTTTAGTTCAATATAATGTGACACAGTGGGGATCGGATTAAAGAACGATGGCCAGGTGATCAAACACAAAGGTAAAGTGAATGGGAAATAATGTGTGTAGATGAGTTCTAACTTAGGGGTTGAAGGAAAATAAAATAAATAAAGGAGGAGATGGAATCTGGGTTTGCTGGTTAATGGGAAGAATGAAGGACGAATGTATTGGGTTGGTTGTTAGAGGGAATGGAGAGGTAAAGAACATGGAAGAAGATGGGATACAACTAGTTGAAGGTGGGAAGAAAATGGTATTGGGTTGAATGGTAGATCTGATGTGGATAGGTGGATGGGAGCAGGGAAGCAAGTAGAAATAGGGGCGAACGAACTTGGCTGCAATAAAACACAGATCACCAGAGAGGACAGTCTGAGGCTTCTCGTCGTCGCTGGCTCGTCTGGAAAGGGGTTCTATCTTTTGCTTGCAGGCAGAAGATGGAAGAAAATCAGGGACTCCGGGGTTGTCTTCAAATGCAGTTGAAAACCCAAACCCAAAGAGGAAAAGCCAGCAAACAAGAACAAGGATCTTGAAGCAACACAATCAATTCATTCAATCAAATTCGTGGTGATTACAATGCTCCAAAAAGGGATATTTATATACAACCTAAACACTGAAAATAGAAAAGAAAATTGTGATACCCTGCCCAGAAACGATGTGGGAGTCCCACATCGGTAATGAAGGAAGAGGGGTGGGGGTTTATTTGAAGCCCACCCCTGGTACTCAAGCAGGATGCGTTTTGGGCCCGGCCATGTGGGCCTGGGCTCAAAAGCAAAACCGTATGGGCTTGCTTGTGTGCGAGGCCCAGAGCGGACAATTTCTTGCTGAGTCGAGCCCTAAGCCCTGTATTCGGGTTGGGTCGTTGCAAATTTTGTATCAAAGCCGAGGTTCTACACTCAGACTGTGTGGTCTTTATTCTTTCCCTGGAGTTGTTGAGCTGGACCGGATCAAGTCTGGGACGCCTCGAGGCTTTAAGGGGGGTGATTGTGATACCCTGCCCAGAACTGATGTGGGAGTCCCACATCGGTAATGAAGGAAGAGGGGTGGGGGTTTATTTGAAGCCTACCGTTGGTACTCAAGCAGGAGGCGTTTTGGGCTGGGCCCAAAAGAAAAACTGTACGGGCTTGCTTGCGTGCGAGGTCTAGAGCGTACAATTTCTTGCTGAGTCGAATCCTAAGCCCTGTATTCAGGTCGGGTTGTTACAAAAATACAATAAAAAGAAAAAAGAAAATAAAGAAAGTAAAGATAGACAGGAGGTGCATGGATTGTCAGGATCGTCGGCATCTTCATCGCTTTAGTCGGCATCGTCGGTGTTGTGCAGGTGCAATGAAGAAAAAAGGGAAAATGAGGGAAAGATGCCGTGCATATGCGGCTGTGAAGAGGAAAGTTCCACTTTCCTTATTTTAGTTGGTTGTCCTAAGTGCATTGGCCTTGTGCACACATGCTACATCAGTCTCCCCTGGTTGAAAAGGGCTCGTCCTTGAGTCTACAATTATTGAAGCAAACACCGGAGGATGATATTCAAACAAGTCTTGGACATTGAAGGTCTTCGATATACCATAATTGTCTAGAAGATCAATCAAATAGGCATTATCGTTGATCTTGCAAAGAACTTTGAAGGGTCCAATTTCCTTGGATTGAGCTTGCTATAAGTACCTGTAAGATCCATTTCTTTGCGTAGATGCACCATTACCATATCACCTTCTTTGTAGACTTTCAATCGTCGACTCTTTTCTGTAGCTTTCTTGTATTTCACATTGGCATTCTCTAAATATCTTTTCCCTTCTTCATGAATCTGCACCATGCGAGTAACCATATTATCTGTTGCTTGACTAGCACCGGCCACTTTGGGCAACTTTGCAAGTTCCACTGGATGAGTTGGTGACTTTCCCATAACAACTTCAAAAGGTGATTTACTAGTAGATCTGGTCTTGACATTGTTGTATACAAACTTGGCTTGAGCAAGATCCAAGTCCCATTGTTTGGACGATCACTGGAGAGGTTGCGAATAAGATTTCCAAGTGTTTTATTGACAACCTCGGTTTTCCCATTAGTCTGTGGATGACATGTACTTCTAAACTATAGAGAAGTATCGTACTGTGACCATAGAGTGCGCCAAAAGTGACTGAAAAATTTGGTGTCACGATCCGATGTGATGGTACCACTTGACACAGTAGAGATCGGATTAACTAAGACTATGGATGGGTGAGTTGGGTTTTAGGGTTAAATAGATGGGGGTTAATGGGTTTTGATGGGACTAATGAAACTAAATGGACAATGGACATTTTAATGGACAAAGTGGTTGGCTTGGTGGAAAGCACAAGGTTGGTAAATGGGTAAGGTTGGTGGGTGTTTAATGTAGATGGGAAGGTCAAAGGGTAATAGGTGCTACAGTCAGATGGAAACAATGGCTGTAGGGACGATAGGAGATGGGTTTTGAAGTTAGACTTCAGGGTCGGGTGGATGTTTGGATTGGATGATGGGAGAATAATATGAGACGGTGATGGCTACATGTATATTGGCTAAGTAGGGTAGGCAAAGCAAGATCTGTATGGAGTGACCATGGAGAAGGGTATGGCTAGGCTTGCCTGATTGGAGAGAAGAAGATGGTGTTAGGACATGGGAGTGTATAGAACAATGTTTTACGCTTGCCCCTTTGATGCTTGACAGGTGTAGCATCTTTGGACAAATTTTATAATATCGCGCTTCAATTGTGGCCAATAATAGCGTTCTTCAACCTGCGCAATGCTTTTATCTTTTCCAAAGTGACCTCTAATGCCACCTCCATGTAACTCTCGTATGAAGTGCTCTCGAAGTGAACTGCATGGGATGCATAGTTGAGTACCTTTAAATTGGAACCCGTCATGGAGGTGATATTCCCCTTTATAAGGCTTTTCTTCATAAAGACGCTTCCACTCATCTGCAAAATCTTCATCATTTGCATATAAGTCTTTAAGAAAATCAAAACCAACTATTTCACCTCGTACAATGTTGAGTAGAGCTGTTTTCCGGCTTAAAGCATCAACAACTTTATTCCGTTGTTCGGACTTGTGTTTGAGCACAAAGGTAAACCCTTGAATGAAAGTGATCCATCTGGCATGCTTGCGGTTCGGAGTGGTTGAACCATTTAGACACTTAAGAACCTAATGATCTGTGTAAAGGAAGAACTCTCGTCGTACCAAGTAGTGCTCTCAATTGCTTCAAAGCTTGAACTACCGCATACATCTCTTGCTCGTAGGTAGACCATTTCTTCTGTGCATCGCTTAACTTTTTGCTGAAATAAGTCACTGGTCTACCTTCTTGAGATAAAATTGCTCCAATGCCAACTGCAGAGGCATTACAATCAACTTCTAACAACTTGTCAAAGCTTGGCAAGGCTAAGACAGAAGCAGTGGTGAGTTTCTCTTTGATCAAGTTGAAACTCTTTTCAACAACTTCAGTCTATGTGAATTGTTTCTTCTTTAGGCATTCAGTGAGAGGAGCGACAGCATTGCTGAAATTCTTCACAAACCATCGATAGAAGGTTGCAAGGCCATGGAAACTCCTAACATCACTAACCATTCGTGGAGTGGGCCACTCACGGATAGCTCGGACCTTCTCTTCATTGACTTTTATTATAGAGGATCCAACAACGTACCCCAGGAAGACAAGTTTATCTGCAAGAAAAGTACACTTATTTTTATGAACATATAAACTGTTGTCTTTGAATACCTGTAATATTTCGCGTAGATGCTGCAGGTGATGCTCCTTTGAACAACTGTAGATGAGAATTTCATCGAAATAGACAACGACAAACTTCTCAATGAAAGCCTTCAATACTTGGTTCATCAACCGCATGAATGTGCTTGGTGCATTGGAGAGTCCAAACGACATTACTAACCATTCATAAAGTCCTTCTTTTGTCTTGAAAGCAGTCTTCCATTCATCTCCGAGCCGAATGCGGATTTGGTGATACCCGCTTCTGAGATCTAGTTTCGAGAAGACTTTAGCTCCTTCAAGCATATCTAGCATATCATCTAAGTGAGGAATAGGGAACCTGTACTTGACAGTGATTTTATTGATGACACGACTGTCGATGCACATTCGTCAATTCCCGTCTTTCTTGGGTGTCAACAATAATGGAACGGCACATGGGCTCATGCTGGTACGAATCAAGCACTTGCGCAATATATCGTCCACTTGGCCCTGTAAGATATCAAACTTCTTAGGGCTCATCCTGTAGTGGGGGCAAGTTTGACAAGATCTATATGATGTTCGATATCCCGAGTCGGAGGCAAGCCATTTGGAAGCTCATCTGGCATCAAGTCTTGGAACTCATCTAGAATTGGGGTTACCTCTAGTGGTGCTGGTACGGCTACTGAGTCTAGTTCCTGGACGACCAATGTAACGATTTCACCTGTTTCAAGGGACTCATGCTCAATGTCGTTGACTAGGAGAAAAGATTCATTTTTCTCAAGTGGCGGTGGATGGTGACATTTTCCTGACTTAGTGCTGAGGGTGACCTTTACTCCATCTTTGCAAAATGTGAAGATATTTGCACTGTCCCCAATGGTGGGAATCAACGTCGTACTGCCACGGGCGGCCCAAAATCATGTGGCTGGCGTCCATATTAACAACGTCACAGATGGCTTCATCTTTGTATCTCTTACCAAGGGAGAAGGAGACGAGGCACTGCTTCGTTACTCGGGTATCTTCCACATTCTTGATCCATTCGACCAAGTAGGGAGAGGGGTTGGTTCGTTCGGCAAGCCCAACTTGTCTACCATCAACTGAGAGATCATATTCTCGCATCTACTCCCATCAATGATAACATCACAGATTTCATCGTTGACGGTGCATCGAGTCTTGAAGATCTTGTGACGTTGCGATGGGAGACCTTTCCTCCATGTGCAAAGCAATCTTCAAACCACCAAAGAGAATCCTTCATCTCCATAGTCGACATAGTCTTCTTCATTGTCAACAACATCTACCTCTTGTCTTTCAATATACTCTTCTTCCTCATCCTGGACTTGATTAGTGATAATTGCAACTAGATGATGAGTAGGACAATTATTTGAATGGTGTCCTGGCTCACCGCAACGATAGCAATTGCCTGGCATAGGTCGGGCGTACGGATTGTTTTGTTCTTGCCAGCTGCAGACTTCGGCGGGGTAACTGGTTGGTTCCGTGGTGGAACTTGTCAAGGAGGCACTGTCTGCTGAGAAGTGCGTCCTGAAGTTAGTGCGGGAGTCTAAGAAGTTGATGGAAGGGTGTTCCTAGCTATCTGTGCATTCCTTCCCCCCGAGCAATTATTCTGACTTTCAGCTATTGTGGCCAACTGAACTTCCTAGCTCAAGGTGTGAACATGCTGATATCTGAAGCAGTCACGAAGTGAAACGCAAAGACCACCCAAGAATTGTGAGACTTGTTGGGTCTCAGTCTCAAGCAAGTCGGCTCTGGTAGAAAGGCGATAGAACTCTTCTGCGAAGTCACAAACTGCACCATTTCCCTGATTACAATTCTGATACTGCTTGAAAAGAATTTGTTCATAATTAACAGGAAGGAAGTGAGTCCACAATAACTCTTTCATTCACATCCATGAATTGATATGACGTTTCTCCTATCTCTTTCGGGCGGCTTGTAGTTGTTGCCACCATGCGGATGCTCCATCCTTGAGTTGGCTGGCTACCAGCTTTACTTTATTCACCTTATCGATTTCCATGCAAACGAAGAAGAGTTCAATCTCAGAGAGGCAGCTAAGGAAGCCTTCGACATATAGTTGACCGTTAAAAGATGGTAAGGTATTTTCGATTAGTATTGTTATCCAGAGGTTCACGGTTGTCTTCTGACTCCTCATCGCTAGATTCATACTCGGGTCGAACTGGAGGTCTCCTACCACGATTGTCACAATCACGTTGATTATCGCAGTTGAGGAGTTATTGCATCATCACTCGTAAATCTTCGAAAGAGTGTTGAACTGCATTCATCTCAGCCCTGGTGACAGGCTGATTGTCTTCAGGATTGGGAGTGACAGCCATGATTTTTTTTTTTGTGAATCGAGGCTTTGATAACCACTTCACGTAGCGAGGATCGGGTTAAAGAACAATGGCCTGGTGATCAAACCTAAAGGTAAAGTGAATGGGAAATAATGTGTGTATATGAGTTCTAACTTAGGGGTTGAGGAAAAATAAAATAAATAAAGGAGGAGATTGTAATACCCTGACCTGAAATAGGTTTAAATAATATGATTTAACCTGTTAATCACATAGATTACAGTCAGGGATTTGTGAAAAGTGCAGATTCGGCTCAATCAGAGCTCGATAGCTCATTGATCCAACCTTTTTAAGTTAGAAGGGCAAAATGGTAATTGCTCATTAACAGTATAATTATTGTTTGAATAATTGTTTGTTAATTATTATTTGAGTGATATTGATTTATTTATTAAGAATATAGATTCTAAAATGTATAAGTATCTTTATTTCATTAAATTGTTATTAAAAAATTACCTGAAAAAGGTCCCGAAAACTAGAAAATGATTATTTTAAATAATTCTATAAGTTAGATAATTCAAAAAAAAAAATACCTAGCATTTAATCTATGTTATTTTTCTAGATCTAAAAATAAATGTTTAAACCCTTTAAATAAATACAACTTAGTTTAAGGGAATAGTGTTAAAAAGTGATTTTTATTTAAATCAATTAAGTTTAATGGGTTATAAATTTCCAAAATATATGGTATTTAAACATTTTAAAAACTCAACATTTTTTATCAGATAGATCAAATTGAATAAATCTTTTTTTTAGTTAAATATTAATGAGAGAATGAAATAAAAATATAATTATAATAAAATAATATTATGAATAGTAAAATCTATGTAGCTACAGTCACATGATAACTCTTATCTTTTTATAACCGACTGAAGAGAGTAAAAAAAAAAATACTTGCATGAGTTGTCTTTCATTTACACCCATTACAATGCAAACATATGCCTTAGGGTTGGCTACAATGCTAAGTTATATTATTTCTTAGGTAGCTACGTGGTTGCTCTTATAGCCACATAGCCCTTTTTGTTTTCCTATTTAAAGGGGTAGTTGAGAAGATGTTTTTACAAGCCTTGCATCCTTTTCTTTTTATTCGCTTTTAACTTTTCTCTCTCCCTCAACTACCGTCCCCACCTTTCCATTCTCCCTTAGTTCCATTTTTTTTTTTTTGTCACCATCAAAGTAACGGCACTGCCCAAGTTGTCCCAATCAGTTCTGCTCAAGTTTTCCCAATAAGGTATACTTTCTTTTTATGTGTTTTCTAGCCTTAGAATTAATTAGAATTTATATAGAGTATTTTAGAGGAATAAAATAAAATGTCATTTTAATTATTTTCAAATTATTTGTTTTAAACTAAAAATGAGTTTTCTTATTGAATTAATTGTGAATTATTATTATGAATTGATTTAGTTTAATTTGTTTATTTAACTTGAGATAAGTTTATAATTGTTTAAAGATATAGTTAAGTTAGTTTTTCTATATCTTAGAAAAACATATATATATATATATATATATATTAGTTTTGTTTAAAGTTACTAATTTAACAAATTCTAATTTAGACTTGTTAATAAATTTAAAATTTAATACTCTAGAGACTTAAATTACTTTTAGACCACTTAAATTAATTATTCAGCTTAATACTTTTTATAGGTATAATTTTTGAAATTTGTTTAAAATTAATAATTTGAAACTTGTATTTTGATTATATTAATGATTGTCTATAAACGCTTATTCTCAATTAAAAGTGATACTAACCCGTGTTTGTCCTATTATACTATATATAAATATATATGTATTCACTTCCAGGCCGATACTCTCTATCTGTGGCTGACTCAGCCCAATAGCTATTAGTAGCTGAGCGATTAATTTTGCCACTCGGTAGAAAAGAAGGGATCGGGCACTAAGTGTACCTCTAAGCCTAACTCACTATATGAGTAGTGGCCTAAGCACCCTATATTTGTACCTCTAGGCCTAACTCACTATATGAGTAGTGGCCTGAACATCCTATATTTGTAACTTTAGGCCTAACTTGCTATATAAGTAGTGATCTGTGCACCCTATATTTGTATCTCTAGGCCTAACTCCCTATACGAGTAGTGGTCTGAGCATTCTATTATATTGTTGATTATTATTATAATCTAAAATGAATAGTAACCCATTTTAGGAGACTCAAATCCATTACCCTTGAAGTTTTTCGGAAAAATAGATAAAAGAATTTGCAACACTATGATTATGTGTAATATGTTGATTAATGATTGTATAATTCGTTGTATTCTTGTTTTTATGTTTTGACAGATATCTTTATACCCTACACATACGGAGAGGGGACTTAACATTCGCAGTAGGAGTATATCAGGTTAAGAGGATCTAATGCAATGAGTGGTTTCAAGAATGAACCCACTTATATGCCTAGATATGTTGCACTATTGTAAAAAGTGGTTATTGATATTTATGATGTTTATCATATATTGTGATCATAATGATGACATGCTTATGAATTATACTGCTTCCACGTACCCTTAACTACTAAACTATTATCGGCCCAGGTGTGTCGGTTTGCATCTACTAGCCTAAGTGTGTTAGTTGCTAGGCCCAGGTGTGTCAGTACCGGCCCAAGTGTGTCGGAGATGTACTTGCAAAATTCTGCATTTTGACCGTGTCGGGACTTAATGCTTATAGTCAGTGTAGTGTCTAGGTGTTGCGTTGGATATCAACAGTAAAATGAGAATAATTTGATATTTTGGCATGACAAACATATCATGATGAAAATGTTGATTTTGGATAACCTGATAATTATTACACTACATTGTTATGTTCTTTTTACTGGGCTGGTTAGCTCACACCACTCAAATTTCAGGAGATGTACCCGAGGAAGGAGGAACCTCCATTTCAAGCTTAAAGATAGATAAGCTGTTATAGTTTCTTGGAGTCCCATGGATGAGATTTTCATTTATTTTGTCTGTTGGTTCTTGGAACCATGTTTTATAGAGTACCTCACGTGGTACCCGTTTTTGTAATCATCTATGAACCATTATGTTACTGCTAGTAACTCTGTCATAAATGAGATTATCCTTTTTATGATGGAAATAATTATTTGTATGATGCATGCTTGTAAAAGGAGTAGACATATGGTATATGTTTGAGTTCACACGTAAAGAGTATGTGTGACATTTTTTTTTTTCAAAAAAAAAAGTTAGTGGCGTTCTGGGCCACCTTCGGATCAGGGCGTTACAGAGATGGAATGTGGGTTTGCTGGTTAATGGGAAGAATGGAGGACGAATGGAATGTGGCTAGTTGTTAGAGGGAATGGAGAGGTAAAGACGATGGAAGAAGATGGGATACAACTGGTTGAAGGTGGGAAGAAAATGGTATTGGGTTGAACGGTAGATCTGATGTGGATAGGCGGATGGGAGCAGGGAAGCAAGTAGAAATAGGGGTGAACGAACATGGCTGCAATAAAACGCAGATCAACAGAGAGGATTGCCTGAGACTTCTCGTTGTCGTTGGCTGGTCTGGAAAGGGGTTCTATCTTCTGCTTGCACGCAGAAGATGGAAGAAAATTAAGGACTCTAGGGTTGTCTTCAAACGTAGTTGAAAACCTAAACCCAAACCCAAAGAGGAAAATCCAGCAAACAAGAACAAGGATCTTGAAGCAACTCAATCAATTCATTCAATCAAATTCGTGGTGATTTACAAAGCTCCAAAAAGGGATATTAATATACAACCTAAACAATGAAAATAAAAAAGAAAATACAATAGAAAGAAAGAAGAAAATAATGAAAGAAAAGACAGAAAGGAGATCGCCGGGATCTTCGTCGCTTCAGTCGGCATCGTCGGTGTTGTGCAGGTTCGGTGAAGAAAAAAAGGGAAAGTGAGGGAAAGATGCCGTGCATATGCGGCTGTGAAGAGGAAAGGTCCACTGTCCTTATTTTAGTTGGCTGCCCGAAGTGCATGTTCCTTGTGCACACGTGCTACATCATAATGTAGGGTTGAGATTGATGGATCTAGTGGAGGTGCAACATGACATTCATCCAAGTCGTGGCATTATTATAAGTATTTTCAAAAGTTACTATAGAAATAGAGGAGTCATGGGTGAGTATAAGCATCACCACTTGACGTTCTCTATTTGCTGTATGGAAGTAACTTATCTCTATTTCTAGTCTTTTGTGTTCTAGTTAAATTTTGTGCTTATTTGAAAACTGGTGTTTCTTTCTCTCCAAGTAAATAAATCTCTCTACTTCCAATAGAGTTCTTGGTTGCTTGTGTGTAAATGACCATTCATATGTTAGTAGTGATAGGAAGGCTAAGACCCAATCTAGAGAACTAGAAGCACTAGAAAAGAACAAGGATGAAATCATTGCAAATCTTAATAGGCAACTTTGGTTGCGTTTGGATGGGTAAATTTTGGAGGGGTTACTCAAGTAATATGAAAATCCTTCATTTGAAAAAGGTTTTCAAAAGTTGAGGAGGAGGGGTAAAATGTTGATTTTTCACCCTCCCCCTTAGTTACCAAACCCCTCGTTACCCCGTCCAAACACAGCCTTTATGTAGTGATAAATAGACAATAGAGGGGTAGATCTAGAACTCCATCAGAGGGTTCTAATTCTTTCGAAGATGAATTTGAACTTCCTACAGATGATCAGATGATAAATTCTTTTGCTCTGAATCCTCAGCGAAATAGACTAAAGGGCAAGATGTAGACATGAAACTAGGAGGCCAAAAAGGAACACAAGAAAGACATCATTGACAGGAATAGCTTTCTCCTTTCTCTAAATCTAAATAACAAAAACCATAAATTAGATGACAACTATGAAAATGAAGCAGAATGATCACAAGTTGAGTGATCATGGGTCAAGAATTGAACATATACAATTTGACATTGATTGGACAATCTTGAACCTTTGGAAGCGCAAGTTTTCTTTGATAAATAATCAGTTCTTCTCGACTGTCATTCTCTTTGCTTGACCAATCCAATGGCTAGGATTGTCAACCATGTGCTCTTCAAAGTATGGCCTACCCAATTGAGATCCACTAGAAAATAATATTCTATACTATGTCCAGGGCCGACCCTGGCTAAAGGCCAAATAGGTGGTCGCCTAGGGCCCCCAATTTGACTAATGGCCTAGGACCCCCACCATGCACTTTCCTAGAGCCTAGGGCCCCTAAAATTTTAGGGCCAGTCCTGACTATGTCACTTGTCAATGAGGGAAATCCAACAACGCAGATATAATCGTAATTAAATAATGAAGAAAAACTCACATGGAAGTGTTAGCATGATACTACATTGCTTCTGTAAACCTTTGGAATGTGAAGTTTATAAGCACCTAACCACCTTCTCTTTGAAAGACATTTTTCACTCATGTTAAGGATTCAATGGATTCCATAAGACCCATATTATGTAAGACCTACCCTTTGGATGATTGTATGGTTGAAATTCTATGAACTCAATGAAGATTTGAGGACGAGTCTTATTTCAAGTGAGAGAGAGATGCGGTTGCACCAAACCCACATAAAGATTGAATTTTCCCATGAAATATTTTAATGGATTTTTTAATTAAACCATTTTTATATTAAGATTCCTTATTTGTTTTTATATAAAGTAATAGATTAAATTATCTCAAAAGTCTCGTTGTAGAATTAGATTAGAAGTCAAAATATAAGTCTACTTAAGTCCTATTTAGATCACAAAGCTATGTAGGATCAGATATTGGTCTATTTCTTTGCATATGGAGGAATGTGAGGCATGAAATCGATATAACGGGTTTGAGTGATAGCTAAGAATCCATCTTAGAAAGTGAGAGTCCTGAGTTTGATTCTCAATCCACTCAAAGGACCATTCTCCGTAGTATTACTTGGTGTATGTGGATAAGGAAGCTTGCACATACTCTGAGAATTAGTCAAATACATTAAGAGAGTTGAACACTTTAATCATAACAAAAAGGCATGGAATTGATATTTTTCTTAATTCAAAACTAAAGTTATTCTGCGAAGTGTTGAGCATTTGCAAGTTGTAACCCTTGTCCTTTCCCTTGAGTCCTCTTTTACAACTAATGATTTCTTATATCTGTGACAATTATTGTGGCATCAAATGTGAAATATGGAGAGGACATACTTCATAATAATTAAAGACCCAATGAATGTTTTTTTTCCCCACTTTTATACCAAGAAGAACTCAACCATTAGTTGCCCTTTCTGTATCTGAAAAGACCCCATTACAGATGGTAATTCATCTAAACATTTAGAAACACAAATTGCCTCAATTATTTCCTTTTAATTCTTAAAACATTAAAAAAGAACCCATAATGAGGGACTGTTATTTTAGATTAGCTCAAAACCTGTCTAAATATTCAACATTCTAAAACTGATTTCTGCCCTCGTAAGTCTGCCCGAACTGCCAATTAGCCGGTACAACATTATCATTCTCTACAATCTTACCATCACTGGTGGTCACTTGGAATGACAGAGCTTGCCCTACTAACACAACCCCAGTTTGCCAGTTTTGGCCCCAGTTGCGGTTCATCTGAATCCAATCAGTGTTGGTCCCCTTGATCTTCACATCGACGACATTGCCTGCACCGGCGACATTGAAGACTAGAACAAGCAGCCAGTATTGATTTCCACCGAGTTGGAACTTGACGCCACCGGTCTTCACGCATGGAACGCGGCGGTATTGAACGGGGATGATTCCAGCTCTCCATATTGCGATCTTCTCAAACATTGGTTTAGACAAGTCGAAGTGTTTTTGAGGAGGATTGCACCAGATATCATTGGGTTTGCTATAATTTGGAGGGCAGAAGTTGGTGGCAGGTGACAATTATCGAACCGGCGCCCGGCAAACACCACTGTGGATCATTCACACATATGATCTCATAACAACCACCACATAACCGGCCATCGTCGAAGAGAGCTGTGCTCAGAGCCGTTGTCTGCAGACCATATCCTTGTTTAAACAGATCACCATATCCACATGCCCCTTCTGCACAATGTAGTTAGTATGAATGTATGATCCCCATTTATGCTATAATAATAATAATAATAATACATAAATAAATAAAATAAAAAAAGTAGTAATTTAGACACCCTACTTTTCGACTAGGAGACATTTTTCAAAAATTAGAGTGAAATTACCATTTTGCAGCATTAATGAAATAGTTTTCAAAATCGAAAGGGCAAAATGGTAATTTCACTTTAAATTTTAAAAAAGAGTGTTTATTATCAGAAAAGTCGAGTGTCTAAATAGCCACCCATAAAAATAATAACCAGAAGAAGACGAGGAAGAAGAAGATGTGCTTTTTCTAAATATTTATTCCATTAAAACATGTTTTTCACTCCATAATATCTTTCTTTCTAATTTATTTTAAAAAAAGGAGACCAACTCGCATTCACCATTCTGAAAACAGCTTCTCTACTTTGCAATTAAACCAATGGTCAAGATCTAAGGATTTGAATCTAGATGGAATCATTTAAGCAAGCTATGGCGCTGCCTTCTCTTTGAAAATTCTTTTTATTTTATTTTCAATAATGATATAATAAATGTGACATGGGCAGAGATGATTGGTTGCTTTGAATTTAGCAATCACTAGAGAGAGGAAATTGTAATTTTTGAATTCCATATTGCAAATTTAAATTAATTAATGCTAATATAATTTTGTAGAAATTTAAATTGATTGAAGCCTTTTTTTTTCTTAGAGAGACTCGACCTAGGTGAGTTTGGGATTTTTTTTTTTTTTTTTTGAGAGTGAAATTCATAGTTCTCTAAACAATTTCGGATTCTTATACTTAATTGGGCCGGTTTTAGATTAGTTTATTGATCATCAATTTTGATTTTTTCATTTTCTCTAACTTTGATTTCTTAGAGGGACAAAATTTTCAAAATTTTTGAATTCTAACCTTAAATTTTCTCTAATTTTCCATACAATTGGAGCCATACATTGTGGCAGAAATTTGCTCTTGTGTTTTTTAAGTTAGGGTATATCAATTTTGAGAAAGATGTTAAATATTTTTAAAGTAAAACCTTATAATTAAGTCAAATGATATTCATTTTTATATTATATGCAAAGCACTTTATTTAACTAATTTATTTGAAATATGTTCTCTCTTACGTACTCAAAATACACATTGCAAAGGGAGATGTTACTTTTTATTTAATGCAGTTATTTCTCACTCTTTATTTAAAAATAGTATAAGAGACCATCACAAAACAAAAACAAAAAAGGGATTTATGACGTAATCATAGCTCATATTTAGATGAGAAAAATTTAAAGCAAGACATTTTTCCTGAGATAGAAGACATTAAGAGAACCTTTATCATAAAATTCTCCTAGAGAAATCTATTAAAGTCATCTAATTTGGATCCTAATTAATGGATAACTTAATTACTTAGAAGAATCTAATTATAAGGCCATATGAATTGATTTGAGTCTCTTATTTTTTTGACAAAATTAAGTTCCAAAAAAATAAAACAATCAAGAAATTGAATTCATTTGATGAGATACACGTGGAATAAATTTCAGCCTTCAAATAATATTAGAGATACTTAATCTTAATGGTCGAAATCACTACGAATCTTTAAAAAAAAACAAAGATATTTGATAATTCAAACTGCTAATATGAGGACCGCATCTTTAAAATCACTACCCATTTTTAGTCATTTTTAAATTTTGATAATATTGAAGGATTAAGATATTATGTTAGTTAAAAAGTTGAGATTATATTTAGGGTTTTTAGTTTGTATGAAATATTATAAGTATGAATAAATGTTCTAGGTTTTTAGTTTTTATTAAATTTTGTGTTCGATTTAGAAGTTTAAAATAGAGATTGAGACACTCATCTCTTTGTAAGATCTATTCTAATATAGGATTTTAGATTTGATTCTTCATGTTTGTCACTAATTTTGATTCTTTATTAGAGGATTTTTTTTTCATTAGAAACCCTAGAGGTATGAAATTATAGTCATGGATGAATATCTAATACTCCATCCTCTTCTAATTATCCTTCAAACTATTGTCATAATATGATATTGGATACTATCACTAAGAGGCCATATTAGAATTTTTCTCAATACACTATTGGAAAATGTCACAAAATAAAACAATTTTCATTAAGAAAATAGTTCAAAGTTTAGAAATTGTATAATTCAAACTATATAGAGAATTCTAAAAATATTGAAATAGTATTCATGATATTACAATGACATCATGCAATATCTTGATTTACCATTTGAAGAAATATTTTGAAAACATCCAAGGATATAATTGAAAATGCAATTATTGAGACAATATTGGAATCTTTATATAAATTTGGGGATTTTTGTAATAGTACTTCAAAGCACTGTTTAAAAATTTAAAATTTTGATTCAACTCAAAATTCTACCAACTTGCATGAATTGGGGAGATTTTTTTTAAAATATTTTGGTAGAATTTAAAAAAAATTATTTCTTATTGAACTATAATCCAATAGAGTTATTTATGTTCATATTTTATAAGTACTTTAGTCTATGAAGCATTATGTACATACATGACAGTGACATGGTCAATGTTAGACAGCAAATTCTCATTACTTACTAACATACACCAATCATATGACAGTCTAAAAATAGAAAAAATTCATGCAAAAATTACTAAAAATTGTATAATTAAATTTTTTGAGTTGAAACTTTAAAGGATTTGGCCAATATTTTTATTTGGAAGTCTAAAAATAATGTAAATTTGTAAATTTGTAAATAAAGAAAGAATTATCTACTAACCATCTTTTTACTGATATCATTCGCACAAAGTGCGTAGGTGCCGAAAAACAATGTGATTTTAAATAGGATGAAATGATCACATCTAGGAGACATGATGAGATGTATATAATCATTTCTCTTAAATAGGTTTTGTCTCATAGAAATAACTATTAAATTACTTAATATGAAGTTGAGGGTGTATCACAGGATTGGCATTTAAATCTTTAAATATTAAAATTTTCAAATCCTCCAGAAATATATCAAAATATGCAAATGCATATAACATGCACTAGCTTAGTTGGTCCAATCTTTTAAAACTCGAACGGATAACTCGATTCGTCTAAGCTTATAGGATTAGAATAGAGATCTTTGATTCGACTTCTCTCAGACTTACTAGATAAAAGAGGTTTGCAAGTCGTTTTGTGTATCTGTGGAATTAGTTCACCTTCAATAGATGGTGGATATTGAAGGTGAAGATATCCATGTTATAAAAAGAATATATCTATATAATCAAATGCATATCATAATTATATTTATGATTCGGTCCATATCAATCAATATGGCTAATAGAATATGCCAAAACAAGAAATTTTTTTTAGGGATTTTCTAACTACAGTAGAAGAATGAACTATGCAATATACAATAAATATACTAATAAGCATCAGAACATTGCATTAGCCAATACAAAATAAAATTTTCAGCCAACTTAAAAAAAAAAAAAAACTTGATAATTGTTTATGATGTTTAAAACTATGAAGATGATCATACCCATGGTTTCAGCACCAGTATCGTCCCCATAGAATGTGGCATGTGCATCATCCCAAGCTTGACCTGATACACCAACAATGAAAAAGAAAAGAATAGGCAACAAGACCATCATAACCCTGCAACAATTTTGACATCTACCCATCTTGCCTAGCCTATTTCACTCAGCACATTATCAAAACTAGATCATGAAGATGGTATTTATAGAGAAGGCATGCGTATTTTGATTATCTTGAATTTATTATAGACTATTATAAATTGATTTTGCATAGCTGTGGCTATTAAATGAATTAATTAAGGCTTTTCTTTTATAAGCATTAACACTGTATATGGTTTCATAGAAATTGAATAAAATCATTTGTTTCAATTGAACCTAATCTCTAAGGGGAATGGCTTGACAACTAATGAGGGGACAACGAATTCTGACGAGGTTCTATGAGCACGAGGAAAAAATAAAATAAAGGATAGATGAAGTTTCACTTACATTTGATGGTTGCAATCTCATTAGATGAGCAACAAAAGGTAAGAGCATTCATTAAAACCTTGATGGTTTCTCTATTCTTTTTTATTTCTGGCTTGGCCCAGGTTGTGGATTTATTTGTGTATACTTATGGGCGCTCTTTGAATGATTGATATATTAACCGATTCATTAAAAAAAATTAAGAGGATTCGTCATTGAAAATTTGAAGGACCAAAAATAAAAGGTTCGGATAATTGGATTGGATAAAACATCACCACAGACTGCTCAAGTGATCTCTTATACACATCTTATCTAGTAACGTGGTCTTATAATCACATTTAGGCCTATCATCTATAAAATTGAAGAGAATTTCTTTTACCACCAATAACAAAATTAAGGAAGACATGTAAGAATAATAATTATAAAAGGTGGACCACCGGAACAACATAATATTACGTAGAATAGGTAAAGAACCACATATACCATTCTATAATAATGTCACAAATAACTGCAATATTTTCAAATTTATTACTTTTTATCGGCAAAATACCAATTACTGTTTATATCCCGAGATTTATCGGCACTACGGTAAATTCTCAATAAATTCACTATAAATAGTAATAATGCAATAATATTCCGATAAATTTATGACAAAACCCTGGTAAAATACCGATAAATTCCATATTGATATTTTATTTTATTAATATTTTTATTTATTATATTTTCAGCTAGAGTTTTTCGTTAATTTTCCAATAAAAATCCAAGAATTTGAAAATATCTTGATATTATCAATCACCATTAATATCCTAAGAACGGCAGTTGTGACTATACTCTCTACATAGCCTAACAAAAGAAAAATTTTAAAGGGTACGCATCCTAACACGGGCGTTTTCTTTTAGGAGGTACGGGTTTTAGTGAACTTTCCATTTTGCCCCTCATCTATCCGCAGAAATCGATTCACTTTTCAGTGAATCGGTTCACTTATCGGTGCATCGAACAGGTGCACCGACCGGATCATTTTACACAAAAATCGGTTTACTTTTCAGTGATTCAGTTCACTCATCGGTGCACCAGACAGTGCACCGATGAGTGAACCGATTCACTGAAAAAGTGAGCCAACTTCTGCGGATGAGGGCAAAGTGGGAAATCCGAAAAATCCGTGTTTACTAAAAGAGTATGCCCATGTTAGGATGAGCACCCTTTTTACAGCTTGTGAACCAATCAAGGTAATGGTAAATTGGGATCTACCACCAATTATTTCTTGAAGGTGATGATGTAGTGACTAAGTGTTTTATTCTTAGTCATGACAAGCTATCAAAAGAGCTGACATTTTGTTTTAGTCAAAACCATAGCATGAAAACATTTTGATGAAACATCAATGATTGTTATGGTTGCATCAACTTATGTGGGAAAAGAATTTATTGCAAGTTTCCATCGAAGTTCACAAATTCATCCATTCATCAAGAATTCATTTCCATCGACAATGGTGATCACTTGAGTGTAAAGCTTGATAGAAAAGGGAGAGTGATGACATAAAACATAAGGATAAATTTTCTCCCACGAGAAGAGTATGGTGTAGACCATATTGATAACGTTCAAATTATTATCAATGACATATTAACAGTAGAACATCGTGATCATGGGAAGGATTCAAGTTTAAAGTGTTCAATGATTCGATGCTTGTCCATGATGATCAATGGATTCCAAAAGACCCATATTATATAAGACCTACCCTTTGGATGATTGTATGGTTAAAATTCTATGAGCTCAATGAAGACTCGAGGACGAGTCTTTTTTCAAGTTAGAAAGAGAAGCTTTTGCACCAAACCCAAATAAAGATTAAATTTTGGACTTGGCCACTAACGAGATCCAAGTGACCAAATTAAAAATTTTAATTGATATTTTTAATTAAATTAATTTTATTTTTTTTAATAGGAAGGGGGAAAATCTCCTTGAAACTCTTGGGGTTAAGTTAGTTCTCTTAAAAACTCCACTTCGGGTGACGTCCAGCACCCACACAGGATAGCCACCGGTTAACACCATGGGGACTTGAACTCATTTATGTTAAGTTCCTTTATTAGTTTTTGTATTATGTAATAGATTAAATAATCTCAAGAGTCTCGTTCTAGAATCAGATTAGAGTCAAAGTAGAGTCCACTAAATTTCTATTTAGATCTTACCACAAAGCTATGCAAGATCAGATATTGGTCCATTTCTTTGCATACGGGGAATATAAGATATGAAATTAATATAACCTAAAGGGGTTGGAGTGATGGTCAAGACCCATCTCAGGAATTGAGAGTTCTGAGTTTGATTTCACTCTATTCCACTCCAAAGGTTCACTCCCGGTAGAGTTACTCAGTATGTATAGGCAGGAAGGCTTGTACATGCCCTGAAGATTAGTCGAGTGCTCGCCATTTCAAAATAAATAAAAAATCAGTCGCCATTTCATAGATTGCCTATTTGCAACGACCCTTTTTCCATTCCTTAGAACACCATGACCTCCTCGAAAGGGTAATTAGGAAATTTTGAATGAGATACAAAGAGATGATAATGTTTTTTAGCCGTAACAAAGAAAGATATATTAAAAGAAAATAATACAAATACAAAAAAGAAAAAAGGGGTCTAACAAAATTAGATCCGAACAAGAAGAGGAAAAGTAAAAACAAATAAGAAAACAGAAAGTACAATAAAAAGTAAGAAGTCCTCTGACCTCAAAGGAGGAAAATGCTATAGAAAAGGTCGGTGACTCCAAGTTTGACAAAATAA
Source organism: Chimonanthus salicifolius (assembly GCA_013350335.1). Classification (NCBI taxonomy): domain Eukaryota; kingdom Viridiplantae; phylum Streptophyta; class Magnoliopsida; order Laurales; family Calycanthaceae; genus Chimonanthus; species Chimonanthus salicifolius. The sequence goes on along the minus strand of CM023540.1, from coordinate 46,621,515 downwards.
TCTGCCACTTCACTTACTTCAAAACCATGCTCCTCTGCCAATTGATTATTATCAAAGATAGTCTAGAACTAATGATAATGAGAAATACAATATTCGGCAGGTGAACAAGAATTTTGAAAGGAAAGATCTTTTCGAGGAAGATCAACCTTAAACTTTCATTGAATATGGATTCCTCAAATTTCCCTCGATGAAGAGGAATAGGCCTAAGGTAAACTAGATCCATAAAGGAAGAAGACTCTAAATTCGAGGAAGCAAAAACAAAGTTTTCTATTTTCTTAAACGCATAACTCAGATTTTTTAAGCAAAGCACATCTTGATTTTTTTTTTTGTGAAGACCAAGGTATCCAAGTACCCCTTCCGAATCCGCACACGCCAGGTACAAAATTAAGGGGAGTGACCCTTTTTGTGTTGTGGGGGTTTTTGATCTTAACACAAATAAAGGTGAGAATTGATCATTAAGCTAACCCCTTAGAGTTAACAAAATAACATCTTGATGAACATCTTTCAGAACAATTTCCTGAATAGTCATCTCACTAATACGTTCTTAAGTTGGTTCTTTTACGTATGACTAGATGAAGGTCCTTGGGTTGTTCTTATCACACGTGTTTCAAGTCGAGCCCTTATCACCATACACTAGTCCTTTATTCTGTCAAATCTATCTTCATGAGTGTCATAAACACATTAAGATGGCATATAATCCATGAGATAATCTCCTCTTGCCACTTGAGTTTCTTGGTGGGCAAGTGGCTTCCTTCAAAACTAGCTTGTCAATCATCCTTGGAACATTACCATTCTTCAAATTTATGCTACAAGCATTTGTGGAAGACCTAGAATAAGAAGAGTTTGGTAAAAGTTTGTCTAATCTTCGATCAATTGCAGCATTGATCAAATATTCCAACTGATGGAAGGACAAAAGAAAAAAAAAGGGTATTGAGAAACTAAGGTGGAATATGTTTGAAACTTTGAACATCCATAACCTAAGATGATGATGACAATCTTAGCCTGAATCATAACATGAAGGATCAATACCCTGAAGAAGTGGATATGGCTTTGATTCATCATAAGGAGGGATAAATGCCTAAGGCCAAATCAAGGAAGATCCTGAAGGAATCCCTGCTAGTGATTCGAAAATATAAATCCAAATGAAATTCAAGCAGCATAAGCAAGCATGCAAAAAAGAAAAAAAAATTCAATTGCACAAAAGCTAGAGCTTGATCCCATTCACCAAATTGATCAAGGATTACAACTAGAAATGACATTGAAAGAAAATTCCCGATCACCCAATACACCCTCAAAGAGAAACAAAACCGAAATTATACTCTTAAAATCATACAGAACCACTATAAGACCAAATGAAGTTTACTTCTTCTGTTGATTGATGAGGTTTTTATAGAGAAGTTTAAACAATCTTAGCTCTTAATTTTAATAGCTATCATTGAAAGAAAACAAAATCTTACTAACTTGGTGTACTCTAAGTACAATGGGTATCATCCGTGGGAATTTTACTCTAGATTTCCTGTGATTTCTCATACTTAATAAAAAAAAAAAATCTTTCTACCAAATGTCAAGTTGTAGTTGAATAAGAACAAAAATATGCTCTAAGTTATTAGAGATAGGCCATAGAGCTTATCAAGATCATATACTGTGCTTATAACAACATACTTGGCATGAATTTCCAATAGAGATCTACCGCCTTTGCCCGATCTACAAAAGATTTGAACCTTCGAGCCTGAAACTTTGAACCAATGTTGGAGAATCCAAACTAGACTTCAAAATTCACCTTCAAGAACATATATAAATGGCTCTAGTGGCTCAAAATATGTCGCAATGTTATTTATGCCATCTAAGTCGAATATATATATGATAAAACTGGATTAGGAGGAAAATATATGATTACGCCTATCAATTCTTATTAAATTGGAATTACTAAAATTCACATATGGTGAACAAATATTATAATACAATAACAGTTGACTGCACTTGGTATTTCTTTCATTATACAAGTGTATCTATGATTAACTAGAAGACTTAAGAGTTGAACAAAGATCACAAATATTCCACCATTTCCCACTAATAACATCCAAGTATGATTTGAGATCCTTGGAAAATGTCAAGCTCTCCGCTCTAAGTTTACCACAATAGGTGTACTAAAAGTTAAAGCCTGCAATACTCAATTCTGGATGCATAGTTATGCCCCGATGATTGAAAATTTTAAGATCTTAAAAAAATTCAAGAACAAATTCTTATTTTTTTAGCATAAAATTTATTTTTCTATTTTTTAATTTAAATAATAATATGATGTAGTTAGATCAAATTCTTTCAACTCACCAAAACCAATCATAAAATCACTCATACCATTTTTTTAGCAATTATTATATGATTTTTTTTTATTTTTTCTTAACAACATGAAAACAAATTACAACCACTTAGCAAACCAACCAAGGTCATTTGACCGCACCTTAAACGATCCCTTCGTGTATAGATAAAGTAAAAATATTGTATAATCTCAAAGCAGAACAGTAAATGGTTGATCTAAAATTGTCTCGCGAGATAATGAGAATTATCAACCACAATAATTTCCACCACCACAACCATAGGACAGAAGATCAAATCAAATATCACAGTGAGAATACAGCTCACATATTCATTGAACGCAAGCATATTGTAAGTTGTCACACGGTAACTGTGTCCCTGAAAAATGTAGACACTGGAGAGGAAATCAAAGGAAGATTCAAAAGAAACACACCCTTTCTTCCGTAAGCAAAAGAAAGTAAGAAAAAGCCTTCAACAAGACAATGATAGCAGTAAAACAGAGATTTGATGATGCAAATTTAAGTTATATGTATCTACATATATGTAAAGAAGAATCAAAACTTCTAACAATTTGGTTAATCTGTTAAAAACCATTGAATATCAGAATATCTTTGATTCGATGACAAAAGTTCAGTTGACTGAGCAGCGAGATCTAAGGCAAATGCATACAAAAAGTGGTAGGTTTCCACGAGGGCAGTCAATCCTACCCCCTCTGTTGGTGCTTCAATAGCCTTTTACTATAAAAGCCAAAAAAAAAAGGACATTTAGAAGCGTTTGCTCCTTCGAAACAGTTCGGCGTGCTTATCTATTTGAAAGCTTCTTTTTGTTCTTTGAAACGACTAAGCAGTTCATATTGACAGTACAACCCCTGATTTCAAACACAGAAATCAGGGCATTCAAGTTCATCCAGCCAGATTCAAATTTCAAACCACCGATCCTCATCTCAAGAGGATAAGGCTCATCACTGATGGAGACCCAGATTCAAAATTCAAAGAACTCTAACCGATCCTTATCTACGGAAGATAAGGATCGGTGGTTCAAAAGTCAAAGAAGTCTAATTACAACATACTTCTTTCTTCTCATCTATCTTCTTATCTATCTTATTTATCTTTTGTTATAAAATCACATTTGTATCATCTAAGCAGTGTGGAGAAATTATATTGTAAATCAATATAGAAATCATACAATGATTAAAGAATTTTACTGTGAAACAATCTTTGCTCATTTGTTTCTTCATGGTACAGAGCAAGTTGATCTTCCCACCCTCCCACGCCGATCTCCGATCTGTTGATTACAGATCCTCTGGAGCAGCCCCTCGCCGGCTCTGCAGATTGCAGACCTTGCTTCTTGAATTCAGATCTGTTTTCTGAAATCCAGTGTGTACTGCGTACGCCTCTGCTTCTTCTCTCTCCGGCGTCTATCTTCGCTTCCGCAACACACCATCCGTATTAGTTCACTGATACTCATGACCCAATGATCTGCCTGGTCTCTTACACGGACACTCACCTGCATATAATCAGCCAGATGTTTACAGGAATCAAATAAAATAGTTGCATTTAGCTATGGAATAACAATGACAAAAGTTTGTGAATGAAAGACAATGCTAGGTGATAAAAAAAAAAACATCCATAAAAGGTGTTAAAATAATTTTTCTGTGTTTATTATGATTACAAGAAGGTCTCTTTATATAAGCAATATTCCCTACAATTATAGGAACTCTAATATTGGATTCTCCTTTATTACATGAGATCCAATATTAGAGGAAGAATTATAATAAGAATTTACTATATAAGTATTATAACAGTAGCAACTTTCCTATTTACATGAGATTGATGTTGATTGTTCCTAACACCCCCCTCAAATTGGTGCGTGGATATCGCTCATGCCCAACTTGACAAGAGAGTCGAAAAACACCTTGCCAGCTACAGCTTTAGTGAGGACGTCTGTCAGTTAGTTTTTGGACTTCACGAATGGAAAAATAATGATTCCGACTTCAAGTTTCTCTTTGATACCGTCATGCTTTCTATGTGGCTCTAGACATGTACCAGAAAAACAAAAGCTCTTTGGAGAAAAGTTCTATTCTACAAATATGGGGCCCATGAGGGGGAGTCGGATTTGGTTGTCTCCAATGAGAAATGGGTCGAATATTGTGTAACATATTTTCAAAATTGGGGAGTTTGTAACCTTGGGTGCAAGAACTCTTCTGAAAATCATAATTTTTTGGTTGGGAGAGAGGGATAAGGTCTCCCTTTTGGGGCATCTATTGCTGGAGAATTCAATTTTAAAAGAAACGTTTCAAGAGTGTCTTTTGTTTGTTACTCCAAACGAGCCAAGAGGTTTGATTGATGAAGTTTTGGTTGGTAATGTTATTGTGTCAAGAATTTAGGCTTCCCCTTTTTTTCAGAAAGAAGTACTGGAGCATGTCAGTCTCTTCTCTTTACTTAACAATTCTTTTATAACAAGGAATTTAAAAACCCTAGGGTCTAGGTGGGAGATCCATCTAGGGACTTCTTAGTCAGAACCTTGGTCCAGGTTCTCAATCCTAATCATAGTTCTTGCCCTTCAACAAGTTGGCCTACAGGAAAATGCTTGTCAATTAGAATTGCATGATCATTCCTCTGGATGGAAATACCCCATGTCTACTATGTGACAATGTCAAGGAGACCTCTTATCATCTTTCCTTGAGGGGTACTTGTTCGAGCTCCATCTAGTCCTCTTCCATTGCATCAGTGGTATTTCTTAGGACTGAAATAATTGGCTAGGTGATCACTAGTGCATTACAAAAAGTTCCCTTTAAAGGGCAGAAGGAAGATCTTCTAGAAAGCCATTTCACTATCAATAATATGTTTAGTTTGGAAGGACCACAATAGTAGGATCTTTGAAGGAGAGATCTTGGGAAGAGCGGTTGGAGCTAGCTTCTTCAAGGCTAATCTGTTGAGAGAGACTCTAGGAGTAGTTGTGTGGCTTTTCTTGCACAAACATACGAGTGGTTGAAGGAGCATCATAGATTACTCTAATAGAAAGGAGAAATTAGTTTCAGATTGAAGATGCCTACAAAGGGTTTGCTCAAGTTCAATCTGGATGAAGTGGCAAGGAGTAAGCTTACGCTTGCACGCACATATACTTACATATCAGTTGATTTGCTTACCATGTTTGTTTGTCATACAAAAATAAAAATAAAATCATGGTGCAAAAAATTGGAAGGATACAAGTAGAAGAGAAAGAAATGAGTTAGAGACCTTTAAAGATATGGATTGAAAAGGTGAGGACTCTCCCTCAAAAAAAAAGTGTCAGTGTGTGTGCAAGGATATCATAAAATTTATAAATAAAAAAAACAACACATTACTGTATATTAGAAGGATATAGCTACAAGGTAAATGAAAGAACAAGAAACCTTTAAAAAGGTGGATTGAAACGATAAAGAAAGATATGATGGATTGTAGAATAAGAGATGAGGGAAAAAAAAGATAAAGGATGGATGAAGTTTCACTTACATTTGATAGTTGCAATCTCATTAGCTGAACAACAAAAGATAAGAGCATTCATTCAAACCTTGATGGTTTTTCTATTCTTTTTTATTTCTGGCTTGACCCAAGTTGTGGGTTTATTTGTGTATACTTATGGGCGCTCTTTGAATGATTAATATATTAACCGATTCATTAAAAAAAATAAGAGGATTCATCATTGAAAATTTAAAGGACCAAAAATACAAGATTCGGATAATTGGATTGGATAAAACATCACCACAGACTGCTCAAGTGATCTCTTATACACATCTTATCTAGTAACGTGGTCCTATAATCACATTTAGGCCTATCATCTATAAAATATAAGAGAATTTCTTTTACCACCAATAACAAAATTAAGGAAGACATGTAAGAATAATAATTATAAAAGGTGGACCACCGGAACAACATAATATTACATAGAATAGGTAAAGAACCAAATATACCATTCTATAATAATGTCACAAATATCTTCAATATTTTCAAATTTACTACTTTTTATCATAAAATATCAATTGCCGTTTATATCCCGAGATTTATCGGCACTGCAGTAAATTCTCAATAAATTCACTTTAAATAGTAATAACGCAATAATATCCCAATAAATTTTTGATAAACTCCTGGCAGAATACTGATAATTTCCATATTGATAATTTATTTTATTAATATTTTTATTATTATATTTTCCACTAGATTTTTCCGTTAATTTTCCAATAAAAATTCAAGAATTTGAAAATATCTTGATATTATCAATCACTGTTAATATCCTAAGAACGTTATTTGTGACTATACTCTCTGCATAGCCTAACAAAAGATACAATTTTTACAGATTGGGATCTACCACCAATTATTTCTTGAAGGTGATGATGTAGAGTGTTTTATTCTTAGTCATGACAAACTATCAAAAGAGCTAACATTTTGTTTGTCAAAACTCAAAACCATAGCATGATAATATTTTGATGAAACATCAATGATTGTTATGGTTGCACCAACTTATGTGGGATCCATTTTTGCAAGTTTCCATCGAAGTTCACAAATTCATCCATTCATCAAGAATTCATTTCCATCGACAATGGTGATCACTTAGAGTGTAAAGCTTGATAGAAAAGGGAGAGTGATGACATAAAACATAAGGATAAATTTTCTCCCACGAGAAGAGTATGGTGTAGACCATATTGATAATGTTCAAATTATTATCAATGACATATTAATAGTAGAACATCGTGATCATGGGAAGGATTCAAGTTTAAAGTGTTCAATGATTGGATGCTCTTCCATAATGATCAATGGATTCCAAAAGACCCATATTGTATTAGACCTACCCTTTGGATGATTGTATGGTTGAAATTCTATGAGCTCAATGAAGACTCGAGGACTAGTCTTTTTTCAAGTGAGAAAGAAAAGCGGTTGCACCAGACCCCACATAAAGATTGAATTTTGGACTAGGCCGCTAACTAGATCCAAGTGACCAAATTAAATTTTTTTAATTGATATTTTTAATTAAATTATTATTAATTTTTTTTAGTATGAAGGGGGAAAATCTCCTTGAAACTCCTGCGGTTAGGTTAGTTCTCTTAAAAACCCCACTTCGGGTAACGTCTAGCACCTACACAGGATAGCCACTTGTTAACGCCATTGGGATTCGAACTCATTTATGTTAAGTTCCTTTATTTGTTTTTGTATTATGTAATAGATTAAATAATCTCAAGAGTCTCGTTCTAGAATCAGATTAGAAGTCAAAGTAGAGTCCACTAAATTTCTATTTAGATCTTACCACAAAGTTATGCAAGATCAGATATTGTGTTGTGGGCCAGCCCCACTTATGGGCCTACTGGACTTAGGCCCAGCAGGGTGACTTAAGCCCTAGCTTATTATTCTCTTCTTCTATGTATTATTGTATTTCTGTGTTAAACACAGAGAGGGATTAGAGAGAGAGTGAGAGACATGGAGATTTGAGAAGGAGAGACCTTGTAATCCCTTGTACATATTTCTCTACATAGTAGATTTTTTCTCGTTCCGTGGACGTAGGCATTATAGCCGAACCACGTAAATCTTGTGTCGTGTGATTTGTGTGATTGTGTATTTGCATTAATTAATCTCTAATCACCAACAAGTAGTATCAGAGCCGAAGGTTTTCGGATTCGGACAAGGTTCATCGAATCCGTCGGGAACAATCACATATCAGAGTCACATATCAGATCGGAATCAAATCTGTTTCTCTCGATTGCAGATCAACAAACGAGAGCAGCATCGCATCCAGCAGAGAAACCGACCCAGTTGCAGAACCCATCTAGGCAGATCTGCAGACAGGAAGGGGCTCCCTTCCATCACCGAGGGTGGCAGCACAAGAGACGAGATCGGCAAAAATCCTCGTCTCAGGCAGCAGCCAGATTTGAGCAGTGCCGAACAAGAAAGAAAAAAAAAGAGGAGAAGCCGGAGGCAGCCATATCTGAAAGTCAGATCTGAGATCTGAGACAAAGAAGTCTATTCGGCCGGAGACCAAAACCGAGGGCCGAGCGAATCTGAGATCAGAGAGAAGGGGCTCAACTCTGCAATTCGATTTGCAGATTGCGTCTTCGAGATCGAATCATGCCCCAACGGCAGAAGATGATCGGAGGAGTTCCCTTCAATCCACAAAGGCGACGGCAACAGAACTAAGCTACGACATTTTCTCAACAAAAACTCAGAGGATTTCGAAGCTGAAGAGGCGACGACAATTTCTAGCAGCAGAACAGAAAACGAAAAACAAGGGTTTCTCAGTCGACGGCAACTCCAGATCGCCGGAGAACCAGAGTCATTTTTTTTTTTAAACCGTGTGCAGAGTGGGGTAGAGGGTTTCCAGCGCAAGAACAAAGAAAAAAAATTCATTCATCTGCATGAGCACCATTTCAGGTGCACCCGCAGGACCACCATTTCAGGTAGTCCACAGGACCACCATTTCCAGTGCACCCGAGGGACTACTGATTCACGTACTCCTGCAGCTGGGAAAAACAACGGTCCAGAATTGTTTTCCAGTTTCCGGAGTCATCAGGACTCAAAATTGAGATCCGTCTTCGCCTGTGAGATCGTGGCAGTGAGATCCACGCCATGATCTCACTGCAAGAACAAAGAGAAAAAAATTCATTCGTTCGCAGGAACACCATTTCAGGTGCACTCGCGGGACTACCATTTTGGGTAGTCCGCAAGACCACCATTTCCAGTGCACCCGAGGGACTACTGATTCACGCACTCCTGTAGCTGGGAAAAACAACGGTCCAGAATTGTTTTCTAGTTTCTGGAGTCACCAGGACTCGAAATTGAGATTCGTCTTCGCCTATGAGATCGTGGCAATGAGATCTACGCAGTGTTCGGTGTGGATTTGGTTTCTGGAGAGATTGACAGTTAGAGCCAAGCAGTGGCGTTTGTAGAAAGGAGATCAACTGAGTTTTCTTTCCTCTTATCTTTCATAACGGTCATATATTTTTACATATTATTCTGCCATGTGTTTGAATAATTGAACCACCCAAGCGGTGAGGAGTTCGGGGGTAATCGGTTGGATGCCAGTAGTAAATCCTTAGGTTTGTGCAGGGCTACAAAATTAAACTGTTGATTAGTTGCTTCTATATTTGCGCACCAAATTAAACAAAGGACAGTGCAAGAATGGCATCCAATTCCAGTTCTACAGTCATGAAATTGGTATCGGGCAATGATCTCCTATAGAAGACCAGGATGCAAGATCTCATGATTAAGCATGATTTATATCATCCAATCTTGGGAGATGTATCTATACCTGATGATATGAAGGAAAAGTCGAAAGAATGAGAATATAACATTTGAAGGATGTGAGCCTGATCAGGGAGTATGTGGATGACACCATACTTCACCATATCTCAGAAGAAAAGGCAGATATACTATGGACCAAACTGTCTACAATGTATGAAAGCAATGCGCCAGTGAACAAAACCTCTGTTATCAAGAGAATGATGAGACTGACTTACAGTGAGAACATGTCAATGTCAGAACACCTAAGCAATTTTTAGGGTATGGTGAACCAACTGGCTAGTGCGAAGATCATCTTTGCAGATGAGATTTTGGCTCTTCTTCTCATGGGGACACTACCAGATTCTTTTGAGACTTTGGTGATTACTTTGAGTAACTCTGCGCCCGGTGGCCAGACATCCTTAAAGACAGTTAAGGAATCATTGATGAATGAAGAGGTGAGACGGAAAGAAAAAGGCACCGTATCTTCTTCTTCCGGAGCATATGTGTCACAGGATAGGGGCAGAAAAAATACAAATCATGGTCGCCAGGACCATAGAAGCAAGAGCAGACCAAGTCGAGGTAACAGATCTCAGAGCAGAGGCAGAGACAATAAGAAGTGTTTTCATTGTGGCAGAGCAGGGCACTTTAAGAATCAATGCAGGGTGTGGAAGAGAGAAAATAATCAGACTGTGCAATATCAGGAACAAAAGCCAAAATCTTCAGACACTACGGCTGCAACATCTCAGGAGCAGCGTATTCTTGTCATGGTGACCACCAGTGAGGGGGGAGAGTCTTTCCATTACCCCCTCCTCATCTGAGTGGGTCATTGACACTGGTGTCACTTATCATTATACGCCACATAGGAGTTTCTTCTCCACATATACATCTGGAGAGTTTGGAACAATTCGGATGGGCAACTCTGCATGTTCGCCTATCACTGGAGTTGGGAAAATTATTATGAAGACTAGTCATGGCTGTGAGATTAGTTTGAAGATGTGAGACATGTGTCAGACATCAGACTGAACCTCATTTCTGCGAGGGTACTCGGCACAGAGGGATACATCAGTACATTCGGCGGAGACCGATGTAAGATCAACAAGGGGTCGCTTACCATGGAACGAGGGGTGATCAAAGATCATCTGTATGTTCTGACCGGTACGGTTTGCACTGGCCAGATCCACGCAGTGCAGAGAGAGACTGTTTTCTCTCTATGGCACTGGAGACTTGCATATCTGAGTGAGAGAGGGCTGCAGATTCTTTAGAGAAAAGCCCTTATTCCACGGACTGAGTGCACCCGGCTAAACAGTTGTGAGTATTGCATCATGAGTAAGCAGACAAGAGCTTCCTTCAATTTAAAGGGCCACATAAAGGTCAAGAAGCTAGACCTAGTATACTCAGATGTTTGTGGGCCGATAGAGGTGGAGTCATTGGGCAAGAACAAGTACTTCGTTACCTTCATCGATGATTCTACGAGAAAGTGCTGGATTTACTTCATAAGATCCAAAGATCAGACTTTCTCATTCTTCCGTGAGTTTGTTGCCTCTGTGGAGAGAGAGACGGGTAAAAAACTGAAATGTCTGAGGACCGACAATGGAGGAGAGTACACATCGAGAGAGTTTAAAGAATTCTGTAAGAAGAACGGCATTGGACATGAGTTGACAGTGCTAGGGACTCCCCAGCATAATGGTGTAGCCGAGCACTACAACCGCACCATTGTTGAGTGAATGCGTTGCATAGTTCACAACGTAAATCTACCCATGAAATTTTGGAGCGAAGCAGCGAGAACAGCAATATACCTCATTAACCGCTCACCATCAGCTCCCCTAAATGGTGAAGTGGCAGAATGTTTGTGGACAAGCAGAAAATTTACCTACAAGCATCTCAGAGTTTTTGCCTGCGTTTGTTATGCACACATCCCTGATATGTCGATGAAGAAATTGGATGTAAAGTCGACATTGTGTGCATTTATTCGTTATGGTAATCAAGAGTTCGGATACAAACTGTGGGATCCAGCTCAACAGAAAATGTGCAGGAGTCGAGACGTGGTATTCCATGAAGATGAGTTCTTCAATGAGACGTGGATCCATAACTCGGATTTTTTAAGCAAAACAACATTTTGATTTTTTTTTTTGTGAAGACCAAGGTATCCAAGGGTCCCCTCCCAATCCATACACGCCAGATACAAGACTAAGGGAAGTGGCCTTTGTGTTGAGGGGGGGTCTTGATCCTAAACACAAACAAAAGTGAAAATTGACCATCAAACTAACCCTTCAGAGTTAACAAAACAGCATCTTGATGAACATCTTTCAGAACAATTTCCTAAATAGTCATCTCACTAATACGTTTTTAAGTTGGTCCTTTCACCATATGACTAGCTAAAGGTCCTTGGGTTGTTCTTATCACACGTGTTTCAAGTCGAGCCCTTATCACCATACTCTCGTCCTTTATTGTGTCAAATCTATCTTCATGAGTGTCATAAACACATTAAGCTAGCATATAATCCATGACATAATCTCCTCTTGCCACTCGAGTTTCTTGGTGGACAAGTGGCTTTTACTTCAAAACTTGCTTGTCAATCATCCTTGGAACATTACCATTCTTCAAATTTATGCTACAAGCATTTGTGGAAGACCTAGAATAAGAAGAGTTTGGTAAAAGTTTGTGTAATCCTTGGAAGATCAATTGTTGAGTTGTTCTTATCAATTGAAAAATAAAAAAATCAATTGCACAAAAGCTAGAGCTTGATCCAGTTCACCTTGATCAAGGATTATAACTAGAAATGATATATTGAAAGAAATTCCCTTTCACACAATACACCCTCCTAGAGACAATGAGAACCAAAATTATATACTCTTAAAATCATACAGAACCACTGTAAGACCAAATGAAGTTTACTTCTTCCGTTGATTGATGAGGTTTTTATAGAGAAGTTTAAACAATCTTAGCTCTTAATTTTGATAGCTATCATTGAAAAAAAAAACAAAAGTTTACTAACTTAGTTTACCTTAAGGGTAGTGGATATTACCTGTGAAGGTTTTACGCTAAGATTCCTATGGTTTCCCACAAGAAAATTCAAAAAAAAAAAAATCTTACTACCAAATGTAAAGCTGTAGTTGAATAACAACAAAAATTTGCTTTAAGTTATTAGAGATAGGGCATGGAACTTATCAAGATCATATACTGAGCTTATAACAACATACTTGGCACGAAAATTTGCTTTAAGTTATTAGAGATAGGGCATGGAACTTATCAAGATCATATACTGTGCTTATAACAACATACTTGGCACGAATTTCCAAGGGAGATCTACCACCTTAGCCCGGTCTACAAAAGATTTGAACCTTCGAGCCTGAAACTTTGAACCAATGTTGAGAATCCAATCTAGACTTCAAAATTCACCTTCAAGAATATATATATATGGCTCTAGGGGCTCAAAATATATGTCGCAATGTTATTTATGTCATCTATGTCGAATATATATACAATAAAAATGGATTAGGAGGAAGATATATGATTACGCCTATCAATTCTTATTAAATTGAATTCCTAAAATTCACATATTGATTCGATTTTGTATTTCTTTAATTATATAAGTTATCAATGATTAACTAGATGACGTACGAGTTAAACAGAGATCATTAACATTCCACCATTTCCCACTAATAAAATCTAAGTATGATTTGAGATCCCTAGAAAATGTCAAGCTCTCCCTAAGTTTGCCACAATAGATGAACTAAATGTTAAAACCTGCAATACTCAATTTTGCAATTTCTGGTGCAATTTTTTTAGTTTTACCAATGTAAAAAGAGAACCATGTATTTCAAACTCACAAAATTAAATCATAAAACTTATTTTTCTAATTTGTAACTATTTTTTACAAATTTAATTTATTTTTAAATAATAATATGATATAGTTAGCCCAAATCTTTTCAACTCACCAAAACCCATCTTAAAATCACTCATACTAATTTTTTAGCAATTATTATATGAATTTTTTTTTTTCTTAACATGAAAGTAAATTACACCATTTAACAAATGAACCAAGATCATTTGACGGTGATCCCTTCGTGTACAGATGTATAATCTAAAAGCAGAATAGTAGTTAATGGTTTAGATCTAAAATTGTCTTGGAAGATAATGAGAATTATCATATGAAAGTTCAGACTAGAGCAATGTATGGTCCAAGAGGGGGTCAACAGGACCATTTTTCCGATTTTTATGATTTATTAAAATTAAATAAAATAAATGTGTAAATTAAAGAAAAATGCCACAAGACAAACAAACCACACAATCAAAACAAGCATACAAAGATTTATAGTGATTCGATTCCCTTGAACTTATGTTCATTCTTAGAATCACCCAAACTCAAATTATCCAAAATTTAGTCCACAAAGGATCAACACCCCACGGAGGTCTAATCCTCCACACACTATTTTTTATGTTCGTTCAATCACAAAGGTCTAATCCACTTTACAACACTGAAAAATGCAGCTATGGAATGATCTTTGTAGTGTTATTTAACGATTCCTCCTCACTCCTCGCTCCAATCTTCAATGCTTATAGTGCTCCATTCAATGCACAACCACGGGTAGGAGAGACTAGGTAGGTGATTTAGGGTAGTGATCTTTACCCTATTCCATAGAAGATGATTCTTTATTTCACATCCAATAATGAACTATGATTTCCAATGATACACATGAATGTGTTTAGAAAAGATTAACAATGGTTTGAAATCATTTTACTAGGGATAGAAACACTCCGAGTCTAGGGTAATTAAGGCTAATTCTCCAATTATTTAGTTTTCTGGACTTTGAAAAATGAGTCAAATATTTATATTATAATGTGTTTACAGTTAGTCTTCGGTTCACCGATCAAAGTCTTCGATGGACCAAAGTCTACCAACGGCTGGTTCTCAGTTCATCGATATCACAAATCGAAGGACCGAACCTCCACCGGTTCACCGATCACCGCCTCGGTCCACAGATCACATAAAACACAGAAATATGTTTGTCTCTGATTTTTTATCCAGAGGCCATAGTTCGGAGGACCGAACCTCCATCGGAGGTTGACCGAACATGATTTTACTAAAAAATCAAGCCTCAGATAAATGATCCAAAGCATCAGTCAGTGGACCAAGGGATCATCCGATCTTCGTTGTCGGTGAACTGATCCCCTGTTTCAAGTCAAAAACACTTGGCCCTAATTTGGGCTCCAGAAATTTTACAACTAAAATCCAGTCAACCTAATTGTGTTTAGGGCCTAACATGATATATGTATGGTCTTTTTACCTGATACTGGTTGGCATACACAGGAGATACATTCGATGAACACAACCTTCCGTATATCTTGCTTCTGGTCTTCAAACCACTTGATACACCAGCTTCGGTCTTTAAGAGGCAAGGTTCGGACACACAATCACGAAATTGAAAATACGGGAGACAAATAAACCGCGTCTCTAACATCATCACCAATAATTACCACCACCACAACCATAGGATAAAAGATCGAATCAAACATCAGAGTGAGAATACAGCTCACGCATTCATTGAACGCATGCATATTGGAAGTAGTCACACGGTAACCGTGTCCCTTAAAAATGTAGAGGAAATCATAGGAAGATTCAAAAGAAACACACCCTTTTTTCCGTAAGCAAAAGAATGTAAAAACAAGACTTCAACAAGACAATTCTAGCAGTAAAAGAGAGATTTGATGATTTAATTTTAAGTTATATGTATCTACATATATGTAACCAAACTTCTAACAATTTGGTAAATCTATTGAAAACCATTGAATATCAGAATATCTTTTAGTCCATGACAACAGTTCAGTTGACTGAGCAGCGAGATCTAAGGCAAATGCATACAAAAAGTGGTAGGTTTCCATGAGGGCAGTCAATCCTAGCCCCTCTGTTGGTCCTTCAATAGCCTTTTACTATAAAAGCCGAAAAAAAAAGACATTCAGAAGCGTATGCTCCTTCGAAACAGTTCAGCGTGCTTCACTATTTGAAAGCTTCTTTTTGCTCTTTGAAACGACTAAGCAGTTCACTGATACTTATGACCCAATGATCTGCCTGGTCTCTTACACGGACACTCACCTGTTTACAGGAATCAAAATAAAATAGTTGCATTTAGCTATGGAATAACAATGACAAAAGTTTGTGAATGAAAGAAAACGTTAGGTGCTAAAAGACATCCATAAAAGGCACATCAAAGTAAATTTCTGCTGCAGGATTATACATCATACTAAAAATCCAGTACCTTGTGTCAAAGTCGAGTTTCCCTCTATCATCAATATCACCACAAGCTACCATATACTTTCATGTCACTCAACAGTCTCCAATGCGCTCTCTTTCCAGTACCTTCTACCTATCATCCTCGACTCTTCATAAGGTGGTTGTTTATGGCCTTTCATTTTTATGCCAAAGGTATCAAATGGGATTTCCTCATCCCTTCCTCCTGATGCAATCATTTCCATGTTTAATTCTTTTTTGCTACATTACCAACGTTCAGTGTTTTTTTCCCTTTTTTTTAAGGATTACCAACATTCAGTTTTATATAGTATTCGTTGGTCAAACTGCCGCATTGTACAAATTAAATGGGCATGGCATTCCACAATCACACAACAAAACACTAGCTTGCCTACACTTTCATCCCACGTTGTGCCTAATAGCATATCCAAATCAGACAGACAATTCTAAAGTTGCATGTACCTATCAACATTTACCACAATGTCAATTTAAATCAGACCTTGGATACACTGAAATTCCATTCTAAAGTCAAGTTAAATCAGACCTTGGATCCACTGAACTTCCATACATTTCTACCTTTCGCTATTTGTAACACCCCATACATTTCTACCTTTCGCTATTTGTAACACCCAGCAGCGCTAGCACATGGGAGAGTCCCACATCGCCCAGCATGGCCGAGTGTAGAGGGGATATACAAAGGGGGCAACCCCTCCCCATCCCCATCACGAGGCCTTTTGGGCCTGGCCAGGTGGGTCGGGGCCAAAGCAAACCATGCGGGCACGAAGCGAACAATATCGTGATGGATGTCGGGATCGCGTCGTCACAAGTGGTACCAGAGCATAGTTCAACACTCGGACTATGAGGCTCTCTACTTGTGTGACTTGTCTGCCTATGTGTGTGTTGAACCCTGTCAGTATGACATGACAGAGCTGAGGACGGCTCTGGTCTAAGGGGGTGGATTGTAATACCCAGCAGTGCTGGCGTAGTGGGACAGCCCCACATTGCCCAGCACAGGCTGGGTGTAGAGGGAATATAAACAGGAGGCAGCCCCTTTTGGGCCTATCCAGGGCCTTTGGCCAGGACCTAAAGCAAAACCGTGCTGGCCCGTGTGACCCAAAGCGGACAATATCGTGATGGAGATAGGGTTAGGATTCGTCACACTATTAGTTTCAACAATTTAAACCAAAGCTTTTCTACACAATTTCAGTTTTACTTCTTCTTTTCTCTCTCTTGAAATGGTACCTGATTTCAATTTATCATTTAGTTGATTTTTTGTCGTAAAAAGTGTGCATTAGGGAACTTCATATATACTTGCTGTTGTCCACAAACAATGGCTTAGAGCACACCCAAGTTGACACCCAACTACAATGGAAACTCATGTGTCTCCGTACAACAAATGGAAACAGAGTCCAAAAAGGAACTCAATCAAAACAATGTCTGACCCCAAGATGGACACAATCAAAACAATGTCTGGCCCCAAGATGGGCAGAAAGACAACAAAATACTGGTTGAAATGTGATTCAAAACAGCCCCATCTATGACTGAACTGTTACCTTAGCATTAACCAATCTGAGAATGTGGAAAACTTAACTCCTTCCTGTTATGTAAAAACAGAAATTTATCCTATAAGAATAAGATAGGAGTTCAAATGTGAAAGTTGAAACTTCAAAAGAAAATCACTTGAAAGTTGAGAGGGTGAGACACAAAAGAAAGGTCAGTGGTGAGAGAAAGGAGGCAACAGAACAAAGGGCGAGAAAGGGGGGGATGGTGAGAGGAGAGAAGCAACATAACAAAGGGAGAGAGAGGGCGGTGAGTGGCTTCTTCTGCTCCACCTTATCCTTCTTATTTTTCATTTTACAATTTTTTTTTTTTTTTGTTTTTATCTCCTTTTATTTCTGATCAGAGAAAGAGAGGGAAAGGGAGGTCTTTTTTGTTTTTATCTCCTTCTATATCTGATCAGAGAAAGAGAAAAAGGGAGAGTTCGACAATGACAAAGAAAAACTGATTTGACTGTGTTTGGATTTTAAATTGATTTGACATTTGACATGCATGCATGCACGCACGCATGAATCAATTCCTCAGCCCCTCAATTCCAGCAGATTACCCATAAACAACACCCATAAAGTCATAAATCAACACTAAAAGTAGAAACCCAATAACTCAAAAGTAGAAGTGAACAACATCAGAATCAAATGAGACCTTTATATATCTTGATTTCAAAAAAAAAAAAAAGGAACCCAATTTAAATAACGCAAACAGAAGAGTGACCAATTTAAAATTGGGAATGAAGCGGTATCGCTTGTGATAAATTCAAGAACTTAGGTGCAATTATTGAAATAAATGGAGGAACATATTTGGATATAGTTGATAAGATCAGTGTACAGTGGACTAGTGTAGACAAGTTAACAGAGCACTTTGTGATAAGAGCATCATACAAATTAAAGCGGAGTTCTATAAAATAACCCTTATGCCATCCAGTGTCAGGTAACCATTGAAAAACAAGTAGGCGAGAATGGTAATAGAAATGTGTACTTTAAGACAATAAATAATGCAAACATTGAAATAAAAAATTGAGAACGAACACACTAGAAAAACCTTTGTAGTAGGCCACAATAGATTAAAAAAATGAAGAGAAGTCCATTTAAGGTGGTTTCCGCACATACAAAGAAGAGCTGAAACATGGCGTAAAATGTGATTATCCATTTCGAAAAAGAAGTTGAAACATGGTTTCTCATCAAAACTCATAAGAAGAAACCAATGGCTCCCTTTGCCCTCCTTTCCAAGCTTCTAGAGGATAAAGGCAAGGTGATACTCTGCTGCCTTTAGCTTTAAGGACTTTCAATGTTGACAATGGAGCCCCCAACCATCCACACTTGCATTTTGCAAATGTGACACTCTTCCTTTGTGGGTCATCAAAGAGGCATTTGGAAGGGGGTGAAAGTAATTCTTAGAAGCTTTGAACTCGTCCCAATGTCTTAAGAGTTTGGGGAGACACTCCGGGATCGGGATTGCTCTAAAAGTTGATGAAAACCTTGTAGGTTTTGTGCCCGTCCCTCAACTACAAACTAAGTAAACTTCCTCAGAAGTACCTCTGTTTCCCAACTGGAGATACCAGAAAGCTCATGTGCTTTGGAATCCAACGTGGAATATTTCAAATACAAGAAGGATGCTTGATTAAAGAACAAGTTATCTCTTGGTGGAAGAATAACATTGATTACAGCATGTTTAGCCAAGCTTCTGACTTACTACATGTCCTTATCTGATATGCCAATGGGGCCTTGAAAGCAACTTCCCAGAAGCTTCAGGAGACATTTCATGGAGGCAATAGTAACGAGAAAAAGGTGCATCTCATCAAATGAGTAGTAGTCACAAAGCCCAAGGTTAAAGGTGGGGTTGAGCTACTAAGATTGAAAGATGGAATACTGTCGTGCTTTCCTATGTGGCTCTAGAGATGTACCAGAAAAACAAAAGCTCTTTGGAGAAAAGTTCTATTCTACAAATATGGGGCTCATGAGGAGGAGTCGGATTTGTACGTGTCCAATGAGAAATGGATCGAATATTATGCAATATATTATCAAAATTGGGGAGTTTGTAACCTTGGGTGCATGAACTCTTCTGAAAATCATAATTTTTTGGTTGGGAGAGAGGGATAAGGTCTCCCATTTGGGGGATCTATTGCTGGAGAATTCAATTTTAAAAGAAACGTTTCAAGAGTGTCTTTTGTTTGTTACTCCAAACGAGCTAAGGGGTTTGATTGTAATGAAGTTTTGGTTGGTAATGTTATTGTGTCAAGAATTTAGGCTTCCCCTTTTTTTCAGAGAGAAGTACTGGAGCATGTCAGTCTCTTCTCTTTACTTAACAATTCTTTTATAACAAGGAATTTAAAAACCCTAGGGTCTAGGTGGGAGATCCATCTAGGGACTTCTTAGTCAGACTCTTGGTCCAGGTTCTCAATCCTAATCATAGTTCTCGCCCTTCAACAAGTTGGCCTACAGGAAATTGCTTGTCAATTAGCATTGCATGATCATCCCTCTGGATGGAAATACTCCATGTCTACTATGTGATAATGTCAAGGAGACCTCTTATCATCATTCCTTGAGGGGTCATGTGTTCGAGCTCCATCTACGTCCTCTTCCATTGCATCAGTGGTATTTCTTAGGACTGAAATAATTGGCTAGGTGATCATCTAGTGGATTGCGAGAAGTTCCCTTTAAAGGGTAGAAGGAAGATCTTCTAGAAAGCCATTTCACTATCAATAATATGTTTAGTTTGGAAGGACCACAATAGTAGGACCTTTGAAGGAGAGATCTTGGGAAGAGGCGGTTGGAGCTAGCTTCTTCAAGGCTAATCCGTTGAGAGAGACTCTAGGAGTAGTTGTGTGGCTTTTCTTGCACAAACATACGAGTGATTGAAGGAGCATCATAGATTACTCTAATAGAAAGGAGAAAATTAGTTTCAGATTGAAGATGCCTACAAAGGGTTTGCTCAAGTTCAATTTGGATGAAGTGGCAAGGAGTAAGCTTAAGCTTGCACGCACATATACGTACATATCAGTTGATTTGCTTACCATGTTTGTTTATCATAAAAAAATAAAAATAAAATCATGGTGCTAAAAATTGGAAGGATACAAGTAGAAGAGAAAGAAAAGAGTAAGAGACCTTTAAAGATATGGATAGAAAAGGTGGATTGAAAAGATAAAGAAAGATACGATGGATTGTAGGATAAGAGATGATATAGTTTTTTTATAGCAAAGAATAGAAAAAATTAACCCAAAAAGACAACCACAAATAGATGGTTTCAATGTTATCAAAACAGGACCGAACCGCTGGTTCGACCGGAACCGCCAAGGCCGCAGTTCGGTCAGAGGCTAAAAGTCGTTTTTGGTCAAAACCGCATAAAACCGGTCAGAACTGCGGTTTTGAGGATAAAACCGTGAACCTTGAACCGCGGCTCACAAATTTTTAATTTTTTTTAATTTTTTTAATTTTACCCTTCAAAATATCAAAAATTAATATTAAAAAATGGACATATTTGAAATATAAAGGTTTCTTACCATTTCTATCCCATATTTTTCATCATTTTGGTATATTACTCAGAGTTTGAATGTTATTTGTAATATTTATATTAATTTACTTGTAAAAGGTGTCTTATTTAATGTTATATGTAATATTTATATTATATTATTCATTGACCGGCTTTGACCGCGGTTGAACCCGGCTGAATCCAAAATGCCTCGAAGACGGTTCGTTAGATGGTCCAGTTCTGATAACATTGGGTGGTTTAGTCACATCTAAGATGACCATGATGATGAGGCAAACTAGTTACCAACATTTTTTTTCCAGAGAGAGGGGGCAAGGGAGAGAGAACAAATAGTTTCTATCTCCAATCCAGGTTTTCTAAGTTTTTTAGGAGCTGTTGCACTTGGCTCTTTCATGCTCGGCTACCTTATTTTTAGATTAACCCTCACCCTCCTACTCTTATCGAACCTTCCAACCAAAATAAAGGCTTATACTAGTTTTCACAAGGGCAGTATTCCACCGCAACACCCCATGAGTAGTTATTGCCCTCTTATTTTGTTATCTAGATAGGTCCCAAAACAAAGACCCATTTGGGGTCCTTTTACAGTCAACCCAAACTATTTAAAATCATTTACTTGAGGAAGTACTAAAATCACATGTAAACGTGCACAAGCATGAGCATGGATGCACGTGGTTGATGGTGTCATACTCCAACTGAGCAAGGTCCACCAAGGAGACAACCAAAGGCCCTTTGTAAAAGGCGCATTTGCACCTCTAGATTTTTATTATTACTACTTTGTGTGTGTGTGGATGGAATGACTTTGAACCCCTAGATGTAAGAAATATCTTCAACCAATAAATAAATAATGTCAATAACTTATTTGTGAACTAGTCATTTAAATATGGTCCTCATCATACCAAACAGATACTTTATCTTGCCTAATCCTTGATGATCCATAGAAACCAGAAAAAGCATCTACATGAATACCACCAAAACAAGCATATGATGAAATATTGTACTACTTTAGGTCATTATTCCTAGTCAATGTCAAACAGTCTGGATGTTAGCGGACAAAATTCCTATCAACTCCTTCACCAAGGCACCACAACTAATAAATGGAGACTCCATTCTCGGCATTGACTCAATGATGAGTCTATCCCTTTAAATAAAACTTCCAACAAATAGTCATCAAAATCAATATTTTCCATAGGCAAAGGCCTAGATGCCATTTCTAACTTACTAAGAGTTTGATAATGCCCTATTGTTGGAGCAGAATAACTAGAAAGCAAAGAAATTAGTAGGCCATGATCAACAAGACCAACCAGTAGCAGCAACAACATGATTAATAATGATGCAAACTGAAAGATGGAACTAAATATAGGGTAAAACCTGTCCCGTCTTTGCTTCCTCTTCACCAACTACCAATATGTAGTTGTATTGTGCCAATTGAGCTTCTCGCACCTGCAAAAATGCCCAAAAAGTAACTTACAGCAACATGAGTATCGACTGAGACATGTATTGCATTATTTAAACATAAATATCTATCCAATAGCGTGCAAAGAGGAACAGAATCAACAATGTAGCATCAGAGAGGAAGTTAACACTACATATGAAGTAAAATACTAAAAGAGGCCCTTATTGGGAGATTATTGTGTGGCTCAAAACACCACCTTTTATGGCTACTACTTACAGCAGTGAGCACTTGGCAACTGTGCTACAAACTTTTTACCGAAGAAACAATGCACAAGATAAAAGGCAAAACAAATGAAAAGCTCAACAATCAACAGGTTCTTACTTCACAGGAAGGACAAAAAAAGATGACTAAATTTGAGCACCTACAACATAAACCTAGGTCTTCAACAACCTTTCTTCATCAAATCAATTGTTGTGGCCCTAGATAAGATCCTCATAGGCAAAATTACTAAAGATAAATTGCAGGCCTGTATGAGTCCATCTGAAACAATGGCTGGTGACACTGAAAGGCATATACCTAAATCAAAGGGAGTAAGATTCTTTTGGTATGGTTTTCAAGGCTACAGATAAATGACCAATTGGAGTCAGAAAGCCTTAGTTTTTAACCCATTGTGTGTTTAACTGAGAAAGGACTTATAGCTCAGTTTTCACATTAAAAAGTATGCACACACTGTTGTTTTTATCAAGGGAAAGAAAGAAAGAAAGGAAGGAAGAGATGAAGATCAGAGAATATTTGTTGTATTGATATATTTTCCTCTTAGAGGGTACAAGTATAAATAAGAGAAAGAGAGCCAATTAAGGTGGCCTAAATAGGAAAGTACAATCAGTACTTATCTACACATAATTATTTACACATATACAATTGACCTGCCAAAATAGGCATAGTCGGGTCCCATTTGGTCCCACAACACTCCCCTTCAAGCTGGCTCGAAGATGTCTAACAAACTCAGCTTGTCAATAACAGAAGTAAGTTGGTGACAAGGAACAGACTTGGTCAGGATATCCGCCAATTGGTCTTTAGATTTCACATGTGGAGTAACAAGTCGGCCTTCAGAAATGTGTTGTCGTAGGAAGTGACAATCAACCTCAATGTGCTTGCTCCGCTCATGAAAAGCCGGATTTGAGGCAATGTTGATAGCTGCTTGATTGTCACAAAACATAATGAGCGATTCACATGGAGCAAAACCCAATTCCTGAAGAAACTGGTGGATCTAAAGAAGCTCAGCCGTAGTATTGGCCATGGCACGATACTCAGCTTCAACACTTGAACAAGCAATAACATATTGTTTATTACTACGCCAACCGACGAGATGAGAACCCAAAAAGGCACAGTAGCCAGTTGTTCAGCGGTTATCATCAGGAGAGTCTGCCCAATCAGCATCGGAATATCCACGAAAAGAGAGGGAAGATTGTCGTGTAAAGAACAAACCCCTGCTAGGATGAGCTTTAAGATAGCGAAGGATGCGGAAGACAGCATGAAGATGGATATCCCGTGGGTTGTGCATGAACTGACTAACCACACCAACTGCATAGGAAAGATCTGGTCGTGTGATAGTGAGATAAATCAATTTCTCCACTAACTTTTGATAGAAAGAAGGACTATCAAGAGGAGCCCCGTCTGTGGCAAAGAGCTTCATATTGACATCTAATTGAGTGTTAGAAAATTTGCACCCATAGTATCCAGCATCCTGAAGGAGGTCAAGAGCATACTTGTGCTGAGATAAAGAGAGTCCTCAAGAAGAATGAGCGACTTCAATACCCAAAAAATAACGCAATGGCCCCAGATCTTTAATAGCAAATGTGCGTTGTAGATATTTCTTGAAGGTAAATATGGCAACAATGTCATTACCAGTGAGGACAATGTCATCAACATACACTACTAGAATCATGACAACAAAGTGAAGACAGTAGATAAAAACTGAGTGATCCATCTGACATCTAGAGAAACCACAAGGTAACAGGGCACTGCTAAACTTCTCAAACCACGCCCGTGGAGACTGCTTGAGGCTATATAGAGCTTTGCAGAGTTTGCAGACAGAGTGAGGCTCCCCCTGATTAACAAACCCTGGTGGTGGGAGCATATAAATTTCATCATAGAGATCAACATGAAGAAAGGCATTCTTCACATCTAATTGATGCAGCGGCCTATCATAAGTAGTGGCAATGGAAATTAAGATGCGAACAGAAGTAATCTTGGCCACGGGGGAGAAGGTTTTCTAATAATCCACCCTGTTAGTTTGTTTGAATCCTTTGACAACGAGACGAGCTTTATACCGGGCGATGGAGCCATCCGGATTATGTTTTAAAGCAAAAATTCATTTACATCCAACAGGAGTTTTTCCTTGAGGCAGGGGAACCAGGTCCCATGTGTGATTCTTCTTAAGGGTCGTGAGTTCCTCTTCCATGGCTGCCTTCCACAAGGGGTCACGGAGAGCGGTGTCAATCCGCTTGGGTATCTTAATGTTGTCCAAAGCTGCAAGAAAAGTGTGATGGGCAGGAGAGACAGCATGATAAGGCACGAAATGGTCAAGGGGATGACAGGTACAAGTACTGTTTACCTTTTCGAAGGGCAATGGGAAAATCAGATGCATCAGTAAGGGAAGGATCTAGGCCAGGAACAGATGACGTGGTGGTGTTCTCGCAGAGCAGAGGCCTGTTTTGCCTGAGGTGATATAACAGAGTTGGCTTGTCAATGCTAGGGGGATGCACGTCAGAGCTAGTAGGACTCAGGGCAGGAGGGAGGAGAGGAAGAACTGGAGACGAGACAGATGGTGAAGAGAAGTAAGGACTGTCTCAAAGAAGGTGACAACCATAGACACATAAGTTTTGCCAGTAACTGGATCAAGACACTTATAGCCTTTATGGAATAGGGAATATCCCAAAAAACACATCGCACAGCACGGGGGAAAGCTTATCACCAGAAAATTGGTAAACAAAGCAGGCACATCCAAAAATATGGAGGGGAAGAAGAGGAATGTGTTTATGAAGTGAGAGAAGATCAATGGGTGATTTGTCCAACAAAACCCTGGATGGCATGCGATTGATAAGGTAGCATGAGGTTAGGACAACCTCAGGCCAGTACGGCGGTAGGACATGCATGGTAAAGAGGAGAGATCGAACGACTTCAAGAAGATGTCTGGTTTTTCTTTCAGCTACACCATTTTGTTGTGGTGTAGATGGACAAGACAGTTGGGATTCAACACCATATTCTTGCAAAAATTGAATAAAACAATTAGACAAATATTCTCCTCCATTATCAGTACGCAAAATTTTAATTTTAGAACCAAATTGAGTTGCAACCCAATTATAAAATGTGTGAAAGTGATCAAACACTTCAGATTTATGTTTCATGATATAAATCCAGGTCATGAGTGAATAATCATCAATAAATGACACAAAGTATCGTAAGCCAGTGTGAGAGAAAGAGAAGGAAATAGGCGAGGCGACGGAGACAGTAGCTTGCTTCAGACGACCATGCAATTTATAGCAGAAATCAACATAATGGTTCGTCATCTTACAAAAGGTGCAGAACCGAAACCCTTTCTTTCGGGGACCTTTGGTGTCACAACGAATGTCAAAAGAAGGGTCCTTGCTATGAAAACCAGGAGGCCCACGTGCGAGAGGAGGCGTGGAAGGATGAGTGGTCACCAAGGCAGACCGTTCGACCGGCATAGGAGTCATAACCAGGCGGTGCCTATCATCTCGAAGTAAGGCAAAGTAGACCTCTTTTAGCGAGGGAAGAGGGCGTTAGCCAAGCAGCTGGGCCTGAATAGGTTTAAAGTCCAGATTAAGGTCAACCAAGAACTCAAAGGTCCGTCGTCGATTAAGAAGCTGGTTATAGAGAACAGCATCAGCAGGGTCCACAAACTGAACCGATTCAAGTTGATCCAATTCAAGCCAACAGGTCCGCATCTTTGAATAATACTGAATGAGGGAGAGCTCCCCCTGTCGAAGATGAGAAGCAGTCTGATAAAGCTCATAGAGCTGGACAGAATTGTCACCGTCCGAATACAAGGCCATAATGGTGTCCCATGACATCCTTAGCCTGTGGGAAGAGTATAGACAGTCCCACGATCATGATCTTCCATGGAATGATGGAGCCAACACTGCACTAAGGAATTATTAGCTTGCCAGGAACGGTAGGAGTAGTCCTCTTTTCTGGTTCAGAAGCAGTACCATCAATAAAAGCAGAGAGCTGTTTGGCAGTAAGGAACATTTTAGCCGAGTGAGACCATTGGAAGTAATTGGTCTCATTCAATAACACAGTTGTGATCTTGTCAATATTCAGAGTGCCAGAATAAGCCATAACAGTGTAAGAAGATTCCCCAGTGGTCTTCAGTGGGTCCTTTGATGCGGCCATTATCCCAAGAAGAACCGTTCAAGCGGGAGAAATGCAAAGAGAAGAACAAAGGCAGCAAGGCCCAAAAGATCGGGTTGCAGTCTTCCAAGCAGCAGCACCTAAAAACAAGAAAAATTGGGGTCCACCGAAGATGAAAGGTGGGACACCCAAGTTTGATGTGATCCTGATGTAGGGGCGAAAGGAAGAGAGGCACCAGAAGTAGGGGAACGAGAGTCCCAAGCAGCAGATCTGAAAAGTGGAATCCAGAATTTTTTTTTTTTTATATTGCAGATTGGTACAGCAGCAGCAGAAGAGAAGGCACACAGGGGGCCCACTGTTAACTGAAAGGGGGGGGTCCACCTTAGGCGTGTGAAGGTAGGCCAGGGGAGACACCAGTGGAGAAGATTTGGGTGGAAACCAAGCTCAGATCTACCGGATCTGAGCAAAACATGCAGATCTGGATTACCAAATTGCAAACAAACGTGGAGAAAGAGAGCGAAAAGAAACCCTAGTAAACCAGTCCAAATCAGGAATCCACCCTTACAGATGGATAGCCCTGTCAAAAACGGCAGGGGAAGATGGCCCGCCGGCAGTACCTTCACTGGAAACTGTGATCAGTCGCCGAAAAAGGAGGACTGCACAAAAAAGAACTGGAAACTGAAAAAAGAAGAAAAATCAGAGAAGAAGATCATCCCTGGCTGATACCATGTTGTTTTTATCAAGGGAAAGAAAGAAAGGAAGGAAAAAAGAGATGAAGATCAGAGAATAATTATTCTCTTTGTTGTATTGATATATTTTCCTCTTAGAGGGTACAAGTATAAATAAGATAAAGAGAGTCAATTAAGGTGGCCTAAACAGGAAAGTACAATCAGTACTTATCTACACATAATTATTTACACCTATACAATTGACTTGCCAAAATAGGCATAGTCGGGTCCCATTTGGTCCCACAACATACACCACAAATAGCACATGCATACACCACACCAATACATACAGACACACATCTTCAACATGCACTGACATGCAACTTAATATGCAATAGCACATGACAAGGCACAAGTAGGCCATGTTAATAGGATCCATTCAAACGCAATCCCTATAGATGAGTAATCCAATCAACCTAATCAGTGTTGTACCCCAAAACTGGGAGCAAGCCTTTTCAGACCCACACACTACCAACATCAAACCTATCTGGGTAGGGTTTGCAGAAAACTACCTAGAGTAAAATGATAGAACAAAAGTTGCATCAATACATATGCAAGTGTCGGACTCATCAATCTAGAAAAAAATAGGATACTGCACCATATTTAAATAAACTTAAATCTAAATTTGTTTTAAATAAAAATATGATGTGAAATCACTCTAAATATAAAATAACATAAAAGCTCTACTCTAAACAATCAAGTGACAAATATTTTGATATTTTAACAGTTTTAAGAGAGGAAAGGTGTTTGTAATATTTCAGTCAACGGTGTTGAGAAGCACTAGAAGAGTACATGAAGACCGAGTGCAAGTTTCTGACACAGATGCTAGTGCCATCAAGTACCCAACATTGGTGTGTAACACATCTTGAAGTGACCGCACAACATAGGACAGAGTAAGATTCATGGGCCATTGTCCAAGCATCAAAGTTTCCAAATTCCAACCCACCAGAGATCCACTAGTTGCAAGCCATTTGGAATGAGTCATTTCCAAATTTCACCTTCACTAGATCACTCTAGGCCATGGCTTCAAGGCACAAAGACAAAAAGTGCCATGGGAAAATCAAATTAGATACCAATCCAAATCACCCGCAGTAGGGAGTGTACAAGTGAGGCCCACATGGGGTTCACTGAACTATGCTAGTTCACAAGATAGCATTTCTCAATCAACAATGTGTGTGTGCGTGCTGTGCTGTCCACATGTGAACATGGGTATGTGTGGAAAAAGTATCTAGTAAGAAACAATCTACTTCCTAAAAATAGATACCAAGGCATTAAGTAATCATCGAGCCCACTTAGATGCATTAAAGGTATACAGAAAATTGGATGGTCATTGGACGGAATAGAGCTATGCAAAAAATTCAACTCCGACCTTCTATCATGGCCATAAATATTGGGGTTCAAAAATTAATGGTATCATTAAACTCAGACAAAGGAGAGAGGCCTACAAAGTTCCAAGAAGTTCTGATAACTTGTCAGGGGCATTAACGTCTATAGGATTTCTCTTTATAAGATTGTGGTCGAGATTATATACTTTGACGATTTCTATCTAAACTAGTTCTCACGCAGAACCTATCTCACAACTTCTTATTCAGTGGAAGGAGCCAATCAGTCCTAGATCCCAAGGTACAAGACACGCGTCTCAGCATAAACATAATTTTGCTAGGCACACTCATATTAAAGAATATATTATAATTTGTCCTTGCAATACAAATATTAACAAAATACAATGTTATTCATTCACAACATCAAGACATATACGCAACAAGGGCATCTCGATGTATACATATTACAGATGAAACTATATTAGTTGGAGTTCCTAATGAAGTATTAGTAGCTATGCATATTTCAGGCACACTTGCTTGTTACTGTATAGAAATAAAAATTAGGTTCATTGACGCAAATTTGAACACAAAAAAGTGAAGGTTTAATTAAAATGGACCCACATTGGTTCAGATGACGCACAAATAGGCTTAGAAAGAAGTGCCTAGAGCAGCAATGACTCCTGCAATGATTAAGGACTGTTTCATTCTACAAGCAATAATCCAATAATAAGATGCATCAAAAGAAAGGTCATTGATGCCTAGTTCTTGAAGGGGGGACCGACAAGAATCCACAAAATGAACGTGCTGCATTGAGCTAGAAATCAAGGTCAAAAGAGATTTCCTTTTTTAGTATTTTTGTCCTGAAGTTTTCACAGTTAATTTCATTGCCCGAGATCAAATTTTCTCAAGCAACTCCGACAAACATAGTAACTTTCAAAGCTACTTCTGTCAGAAAGGCACTATCAAATATGCTTGTCAAGGAAAATGCCTCTTCGTTACATTTGAAACCACCATACCCTTGACATGGGATACTTTTCAGTTACTAGCAGGATATCAAGCCATTTTGTTCCTATCCGTTGTTTTTGCTCTTCCGTGGGTCTTGAGGCATTGACTTGAGGATCCTCTATTGGGCTCCACCAAGATGGATTCAGTTGAAAACTGAAGATGTGTCTGGGCATTACTTTTCTGCAATTCTACTTCTATTAGATTCTAAAAGCATGGATTATGATCCAAAAAAGGGGAAAAAAAAAAAAACTAGCATAGATAATGTTTAATTACTATCTATAATAGGTCAAATTATTGCTAAAATTCTGGTTGTTCTACATAAAGCACTAAAATAGCAAGTGTTCATAATTTGCACTTTTGCTGCAAATTCTTCTATATATATAGCCAGCTGAGGCTCCCCAGATCTGCTGAATTTTTATAGTTATCCTGCTTTATTAAGGGCCAGAATTAGACCTAGATCGATTATGCTAATTCATGAAAATGATTTGCATGTGTATCGGTGTTATGTTTTTCACCATCATTGTTAGCATCTCAATGGCTGCATTTGAACATATGTGGCTTGAAATAATTGTTGATAACCTGTTCAATTTTCCCATTTTTAGACAACTCAATGTCTAAAGCATTGTTGTTAAAATCTTACAATACACGATTCGTATCTTATGATTCATACAATATGATAAGAGGAACGATTCATATCTATTAACAAATTTACGATTCCTACAAGTAACAGAAGTAAGGCGTTATTTGGGATGTGAAAGCATGAAACCTTTTGTTTTCATGGTTTTCAAGGCTTAAGTTGTTGGGCATTTAAGTCATTCCGATTTTTTTGGGACTTTTTAGTTCATTATTGATTTGTCACAATATACTTGGATTTATAATTGGTCTTATACTTTTTGGTGTTGAAGAATTAAAATTTGAGCTCCAATGAACTAATTATATAATATTCACTTAATATTAAAAGAAAGTTGGAAAATTGCTCACATTATTACCTTTTAGATATATTTTACATAATTTCATAGATTAAATATTTTAGAAGGAAAACACTTAAGATACAGTTCAAGATAATACAATTCGATTTTCACAACATTAATTCGATTTTCACAACATTGGTCTAAAGGGTACTGTCAAATTCAAAGTAAATGAAGGCGTCTTCTATTTACCTTCTTTTGGATCTTTCTATCTGTTGTGTCGGCATCAACATAGTAACCAGCTTGATGGATCTGATCTCGTACCTAAGGGAACAACAAAGGAAGCAACATGTGATATCCATCAAAATCAAAATAGAAATAGGAAAAAAATTTGATAAAAGTGACTTGGGCATGTCCCGGCAGAGTTAAAAAAAAAAAAAAAAACCGTTCTGGCGATATGTATGACTGATACGATTTCTCTCTCTTCCATTTTTTCATTTTTTGAGAATAATACAAAAGATATGAGAAAAATATGGAAAAATGAAAAACCTAGTGCGAGCATATTTTTATTAAAAATAATGGTCATTTCAATGGAGTGGACCCTTGAGAGTTGAAATTTCGATACAAACAAACTGTTTGAAAATTTTGAAAAATGACTTAAAATTTTGAAAATTGTTTAAAAATTTTAGAAAATAGGAAACCAACATGAAGTAATACCTAATATGAAATTATGTTCTCTAATTTCCCCTAGCAACATGTATCCTATTACCATTAATAAATTTTTTATCATAAAAAATTATGAATTTCATAAAAATGTTGGAATATTAGAAAAATCACACACACACTCTAAAAACAATATCAATCACATTAAGGGCACTTCATTTAATTCAAAAAACATTTGTATATCATTTCATTAATTTTTTCCACAAGAAACTCAAAAATGGGAAGTATATTAGAAAACACAGTCGTTCATTAATTTTTTAGAAAAAGCTTGCAAAATCACACAAACACCATTCAAACTATATCAATCACATTAACAGTCTTCATTGAATTCCATAGGTATTGCGCATATATATATAATGACGAAAAGCCCTAAGACCCCCACCTCTCCCCGAGTATGAGGGTGTTGGGTAAAACTCAGGATGCACGCAGCCCCACAAAAACCACGGGCATCAAGTGACTATGGGACTCGAACCTATATACTGAATATATTTCATTATTTATATTCACAAAAAAACCCTAGTAGATATTATCTTAGAACCAAAATTTAAAAAGTTAATGAAAATAAATCAAAATGATCAAATTTGAAGGGAAAAATGTTTGGAAGAATTGACAAATACCTTTTGCACATGAAGAACTTGCTTCTAAACATTCTTAAAACCACACCCAATGCAAGGTACAATTCAAAAAATGGTTGAAACAATTTTTTTTTACATTAAAAAAATTGTATATACTATCCGATATGTATCGGCCTCATTATCAACCAATACGGCCGATACGCCGGTTGTACGGCCGATGCAATACGTACCAGCCTTAGGGCCGATACGTATCGACCATATTTTAAACCCTTGTGTCCCGGAAGTGTCAAATATAAAGCAAACTATAGCCACAAATTCTCCACACTTGCTTTGTTGTAGAATGCTTAGATGCCTGTTTGACAAAAATGTCGCAAAATTCCTGTTCATTGAACACTTAAATACAGGTCTACAGGGAAGAATACATCTGATAAGAAAGTATCAGTAAAATATGCACAAATATAAATATAAAATGCACAGTTTATATAGATGTATACAATAAAAAGCTAGCAGATGACATGTGAAGAATGACCAGAAAACAATATCTTCCGTCTCTAACAACATAGACAATTTTTTTCCAAAACTCACTGAAAAAGGTAAAATATGAAAACCTTATGCACGCAGCACATGCAAAACATTAATCTGTGGCAGTTGGTTCACATGCATGCACACACAAGCAAACTTGCATGCTAGCTAGCTAGCACAAACTTGCACATAACATGGGAGAATACTCCTCCTTAACTGAAATGTCTAACAGGATTGAGGACCACATATTTGACAAAGAAAGAATAAACAAGTAACTGTATTAACACAATTCTGCTTACCCTTTTTTTTTTTTGAAAGGTAACTTTACTAAAATAAAATAAAACATAAAAGAGTTACAAAAAATGGCTAGACATGGCCCATCAAACGAATAGAACTACCAATTCTGCTTACTTGTAATGCGTAAGGCTGAGACTTCTCAGAGACAGGACAGACTATAGCTTGGCGAGGGCTCAACCAGAATGGCCACTTTCCTTTATAATGTTCCAGAAGTATGGCAAACATACGCTCAACAGATCCTAGTATGGCCCTGTGTATCATCACAGGTCGTTCCCTTTTAGCTTCATCCTCTGCGGAGTAAGTTAAGTTGAAGCGGGAAGGGAGTTGAAAGTCCAGCTGCCACCAGACATTCTCAATTAGAAAATATACATATATACATATATCCTGTCATAAAATATTGTCACAAGCGTTTTAAGGACCTGTAGCGTTGCACACTGGAACTTCCTCTTCAAAGCATCAAA
Source organism: Chimonanthus salicifolius (assembly GCA_013350335.1). NCBI lineage: Eukaryota > Viridiplantae > Streptophyta > Magnoliopsida > Laurales > Calycanthaceae > Chimonanthus > Chimonanthus salicifolius. The sequence continues at coordinate 46,588,357 of CM023540.1, read as the reverse complement.
TACACTAATATCTATTTTTGGTCCATAAAATGCTCCATCTCCTTCATTTATCTGCATGTGAAGATTGATCAAATGCGTAAACTAAGTAGTGGATCATGAGAAGACAAACCACTGCCAAAATTACAGATTTGAACAGAAAATGAACTTCAAGGGAAAATTTGTGCCGATGTGAAATAAAATTTAGTTTCTAGTAATTTCAATTCTAAGGATACCAATTTCAAGAACTAAATATCATCAGTTCTGAATTTTTTCATGTTTGGTGCGATTAAACTTTTTCCATCATTTTAAATAGTCTGTATAAAAAAAATTGTTTGGTGCAGTTCTTAAACTACTCAAATAACATATCAAGCAGGATTCAACCTGTTAAAAGTATAAATTTCATTCATTTTAACCTCATACACAAACATAATCCATTTTAATATCTATGATTTATGAACATCTAATTTAACTTAATGATGCATATGAAGTAGAGTTCAGAAATAGAATAGAATTAAATACACCTAACCATCATCAATCTGCAACCCATACCCATTCTAAAAATGGTCTCTGTTGTGACCAAAACTTAATAAAATAAAACTTGCAACTCTTAAGGTAGATAGTTAAAACCTAATAATAATAACAACAACAATAACAATAACAATAACAACAACAACAACATAATAATAATAAAGAGAGGATATGGTGAAAAAGGATGATAACATGATTCAGTTCACCCCGCTTCCGCCCAACTTGTTTGACATTGAGATGGATGATTTTTCGCATCTTTTGCTTCTTCTCAGTTCTGCTCGAATTTGTGCCATGGATGACGATTCCCTACTCCGGTGGCCCAACTCTTCTGGCTTTTTCTTGGTAAAGTCTTTCTATGTTTTGAATATCCAGTGTGATTATGCACCCTTAGTGCATCATGCCATTTGGTCTTCTAAAGCTCCACCTCATGCAATCAGCTTTCTTTGGACTGCATGATTGGGGAAAATCCTCACCCAAAACAATCTATATAAGAGGGGAAGGATTTTGGTTAGTGCTTGTCCTTTTTGCCTTTAGGCTTCCAAAGATGTGGATCATCTCCCCATTCATTATCCTTCTCTTGAGGAATTCCAAAATTTCTGTTTCATATCTTGCGTGCCAGAAAAGAGTGCCTTGGGTTGTTTTAAGTTCTAGGTGGTTTGTGTCGGTGGTTTGTCGCTTTTGGGTGTTTGGAGTTGTGGGTGTACGGGAGTAGCAGGCGTCTTTGTTTTTCTTTTACCTTGTTCTTTTGTATCCGAACCTCTAGTGCCCCTTTCTTTCTATCAATACAGTTACCAGTTCATAAAAAACTTGATTCAGCTCACCAAATCAGCCAGCCCTCACTTTTTTGCTCATATTAGCTAAATGTCGCCCACATGTCCCCGTTTAAGCTCCCACCACCTACACCACCCTTGCCATCATGCCACCCCATAAAAGCCCAGACTACCTAGCCTTTCCTTTCCACCATTCTTTATCATCTCTTTTTCAATACCTTTCCTCACACCTCGATCTCTTTCTTTGATCATTCTACAGTCAAGATCCTTTACAGATCATAATTTTTTCTAAAGTTTTCCTCAGCTATCACTTTCATTTTCCTCATACCCGTCTCCAGCCTATTAACCCAAATCAACTCAATCAAACAAATCAATCGGATCTGCAGCCCATCTCTAAAACTCTATCTACTATCATGATCATGGATCTAATAGAGTTCCTTAGTAAAATGAGAGAGAGAGAGTTGGGGGTGAATGAGGAAGAGAGAACTAGGAAGTGAACGAAAGACTCCAAACTATACCTCAATGCATGTTAAGTGTCAATGAAGTTGTAGAACCCAAACCACACTTGTATACTAAGTGCCAATGAGTTGAAGGACCTAAAGATCTTGCACCCTTGTGAACCCGACTCCCAAAAAAAACCCTTTGCAAACCATTAAATGGGGTATTTATGGCCATTGGAAGACCTACAAATGGATCCATCCAGAGATTGCACTCCACAGATGGATGGTTCTTTTTTATGAATTTCATTTATGGGGCCCACTAAAACATACTTTTTCTCTTATGGACACCCAAAAAAGGGTTTTGATCCTTAGATTGGATCCAAGTTTGGCCAACCATTTACACTGACCAAAATCATCTAACAGAAGGAACCATCTATGGTTCTGCTCATAGGACCCACCTAAAATAAACATCATAGGAAATTGGACCTTTCCTTGATTGCATTAAAGTGGAAGTCATCATTTCTAATCACCTAAGTCATCTCTAAAATGGATCCTTTTTTTGTTTTAAAGTGGATCCATTCGTCAGTTGTAATCCATAGATGGATGGGTGCAACTCACAGATGGATGGTTGTAGCTCATGAATGGAGGGGTGCAACTCATAGGTGGATATGTAGAACCAGCAAATGAAGGATTGCAACTCCCAAATTGGATGTGTAACTCACAGATGGATGGTTGCAACTGACCGATGCATGGTGCAACTCATGGATGGATGAGTAGAACTCATAGATGGATGGTTGAAACTCACAAATGGATGGGTGCAACTCCTGGATGATGAGTAAAACTCAAAGGTGGATGGTTGCATCTCATACAAAACTGAGGTGATGAGATAAGATTTTTGAACTTGGGTAAGATATATGGGCTAAAACTAGTCGGTAAAAAAAAAAAAAAAGCAACTAAATTTGAGTTATTTTATTCAAATCGGGCCGAACTCAAGTGCAGGACCCCAATACCCAACCTGGCATGGGTTTACTTGGATCTTGTCAATTGAAAAAAAAAAAATCAAGATATGAATGACCAAAACCTCTAGATGGATGGTGATTTTGATGCATTTTTCATGGTGAGACTCATCTGGAGGATGAATTTTTATGCCTTAGCACTTGAATCCAATTGGGTCATTATATGCCAGAGTAGCCCTTGATACATCCCTAACTGATCATTGCAATCGGTTTCAAATTTGAATTGCACCCACAATTTCTCAACATATGGTTGAGTGGGATTAATTTGATCCATCCAACTGGACCATCATGGATAGATCAACGACTTAGTGAATTTTAGTTGCCATTAGTATCATCGTCAGTGAGCCCCACGTTGCATCCTTTGACCAAGAGTTGGATTGAAGATCCATAGTTGTGAGAAAGCTACTATAAGGATCTCCAATATGGTAAGATGGCTTCAATCATCACTCATCATAGGTGGGCCACACACAAAATGTTTTGATCTATGTCTAATTGAAGATTCATGAATCGCATTCGAAAGCTATTGTAAGGATTTCCAACACGCATGCTAGTCTCAATAATAGATCATCATAGGTGGGCCACACACATTTGGATTTATGTATCAAAGCATCAATCTATAAGTTGCAGAGCATTCTTAGGACTACAACATGTCATTAATCAAATCCCAGTGTCTTCTTTGATCCATCGATGGTCCATTTTCATTGATCAAACCATAAAAAATGCATATTGACCTAATTCTCCATGAATTTCACTTACTTCCCTAGATTTTAATGTGTCTTGGTTAATCAACCCATTAAGATCGACCTAATCCTTTGTGATACTGTTTCACTTATTTCTAGATGAACACAACAATGGGAAAGTAAATCCATCATTTTATTGAAATACACAATCACAACTCATTCACTTACAGATAAACAAAACCCCCATTTTATTGAAATACACAATCACAACTCATTCACTTACAGATAAACAAAACCCCAATATTAAAGGACTTAACATCCATAACAAATTCATATTGACAAGAGCCAAAAGCATAATAAAAAACACGACCACTGTCACAACCACAAGACTCTGGATATGAGTAATCTTGCTATTAACAACATTAAAAATAAAGAAACATTGCTACTACCTAAAAAATCTATGTATAATCCAACAGCGGAACATCTGTGGTGGATTTCTTAGCGAAACTGGGCATATAGAAACAAAGACTGGCTATGGAACTGTTTTCATCATGCCAGTGTTGGGAGCATGGGGAGTAGACCATAGCAACTATTTTCATCATGTCAGCCTTGGAAGGAGGGGACTCCTTATTGTATCTTTTGTTGGTAGGTGAATTTTGTAAATAGATAGATAGATAGATGTCTAATTACCTCGTTACTTAGAATGCAAACCTAGGAAAAGTCCCAAACAAGGGCAACTGGAGACAGAATACGCACATGCTTACAAACCATCCCTTTTTATTTTACGATGAAGAACCCCAAGACCCCCACCTCTTCCCTGGTACAAGGGCACTAGGATAAAACTCCGGATGCATGCAACCACCCGGAAGCCACAGGCATCGGGTCTCGAGCCTGGGACCTCTGGTGAGCCAAAGTGTCCACCCCATGCGGGCAAACTATCCATATACATACAAGAGATATTCTAGACATGCTGAAATTCAAGCATGGCCTATAACAATCATGGGAAAACAGACAACACTGAAACATGAATGGGTCATGAAAATATAGCAAAGATGACAGATATAGAAAAATCATTGTGGATCAGAAAGTGCGCTAACATGGTGTATTTTATACCTGTAACCAGAGTAGGGTCTCCTTCAATTGTGAAATTCAAATGACTAAAAATAATGTTTTCATATACTATTAAAATAAACAAATTATTAAGGTTCCCGTTTAGGAGGGCAGAAAACACAGCATAAATACAACTGAAAAATAGACAATCAAGTCCACAATTACAATTTATTAGATATCAAAACAACTACAAATCATGGTTTGAAAACTTGAAATTGATTCAGTTTACAGGCACAGTTAACTCAACTTGGTCGAAAAAAAATGTAACTCACTGAAAAGTAAAAGCTTGATTTGCTACTGAGATTTTTGTCTAACTCGGACAACTCTATGAAACAAAGAAGAAAAACCAGTGTTTCAAGAAACTCAAGTTAGTCAAGTGATAATAGATTATGTTTTCACATTTTTGAAGGACACAAGACATATCCAAATGAACGAGGGTAACAGTTGAAACAAAATAAAAACTTAAAGATAAAGGTCAAGGAAGAAAATAAAGATTTTCTTTTTTGGGCCAGAATCCATTATACCATAATATGAACCCATGCATACATATTATCAGATCATTATGTGAAGGAAACTATTGCAACAATTAAACTTTGTACAGAGAATGCATAAAGAGAAAACCAGGGAATTAAAAGAAAAAATACATAACTGAACTCTGAGATCTTAAGAAGATAAGCCATAATAAAAATAAAAAAAGCTACAATGAGTTGTCAGCTAGTGTGAAAACAAAGTCGCTGACAAAGAGAATAAAGTGTAGGAACTCAAGTAAATAAATAATGTCAAGGCTAAGAAAGAAGAAATTCCCAAAGTAAAGCATCTTCAATTGTGAAAATGATCTAATGCAAGCATGCAACGGGCACTGCATGACATAACAATTATAGACTTATAAAAGCATGTCAAAACAAGAAAGCTAAAGAACACTGCTAAAGAAGATGAAACATCACCTGCCATGGCTTGCCAAACTCATTCAGTGCTTCTGATAGAGCAGCCTCAGCTTTATCCCATGTCTCAATGTCTCCCAAGTACTTCTCTGGCCGCTAAAATGTAAAACAAGAATCTAGTAAAATACCGAATTTATTTTGGTTTGGCTCAAGGGTAGAGGAGTACTTTTATGCATTAGTGGGGCTCATCATGAATTAGGACTAAGACATAACTCCATTTTACTTTATCACTCATACACACACGATACAAAACATTACACACATACAAAATTAGTCACCCAATTTCGATATCTTAGAAGACATAATAAGGCTTCTGTTTCCTAAGAAAGATAAGCCTATTTGTAAGGATGTGAAGTTGTCCCAAGAGAGGGCCTTATGTATAACATATGTTTATTGATTTTGAATGTCCATCTGTAAGCCCAATGACAAATAACTAAGTGAGAATTGACAAGAAGAGAGGAAGTAGAATTTTCTAGACAAAATTACTGGAGACAGGTACTTTGATTGAAATATGAAGCATGACAAATGTTGGGTGAAAATAGAAGGTTGTATCAAACAATGTAAAGGAAAGAAAAAAGTTGGATGTATTAGGAAACCAGGTGGAAACATGCAGAACCTTAAAAGCCTATAGCTGAAAATGGGATAAAAGCCTACAAGTAAAAAGAGTTGAATTAGAAAGTGTCTGATTGAATGTATTATGGGGTCTTAAAAGAAAAAAGAAAAGAAAGAAAGATAAATGTGGGATAAAGAGAGCAGTGCCTAAGGAAAGAGTTACTGTTTCAGGAACTGATTTAGGTTATGCCTGGTAGAACTACGACAGAAGCATTTCTCTTAAAGATAATCTATGCCAAAGTTTAGATAGGAAACAAAAATTCTGTATATGTTTTTAATAATTCATAGATGGTGTACAATGTGGTGCCATGGAAGTTGTTTTCACAAGCATTTAAGTGGCTAAATTGAGAGTATGGATCCCATGCAGACTGCATCCATGTTCAACACAGAATGTGCCAGGAAAAGATGTAAGTTGAACCAAAGCAAGAGACACAAACCCATATATATTAACACAAAGAGATGTTCAACACTCTCATTTCAATCAGAATGAATGGTCCAGATTCAAAAACATAGGAAGAAATGGTAGGGTTGTGGTCACTCTTGTACATTGAGTGATGTTATACAATATATACTTAGAGTTTGTATCATTTTTATCATATAGAAATATAAAAAAAAAATGTTACATCTAAAAATGAAATTGATAGTATGGGTGTTCAACAAGGCACATAGCAAGGCATGACAGTGTGGTAAAGCTCAATAGGCAAGGTCATACGCGTATCAAAAGGGGCAGTTTAGATCTCATTCGAACTACACTACAAGTTCCCCAAATCAATTAAACTCCCCGATAGAAGTCAGTCTTACACAGAATGTGCAAGGACAAGATGTAAGTTGAACCAAAGCAAGAGACACAAACCCATATATACTTGCACAAAGGGATGTTCAACACTCTCATTTCAATCAGAATGAATGGTCCAGATTCAAAAAACATATGAACAACTGGTAGGGCTGTGGTAACTCTTGTACATTGAGTGATGTTATACAATATATACTTGTATTTCTTAAAGTATGTATCCTTTTATCATATAGAAATACAAAAAAAACGTTACATCTAAAAATGAAATTGATAGTATGGGTGTTCAACAAGGCACATAGCAAGGCATGACAGTGTGGTAAAGCTCAATAGGGAAGGTCATACGCGTATCCAAAGGGGCAGTTTAGATCTCATTCAAACTACACTACAAGTTCCCCAAATCAATTAAACTCCCCGATAGAAGTCAGTCTTACACAGAAAGTGCCAGGACAAGATGTAAGTTGAAACAAAGCAAGAGACACAAACCCATATATATGTTCAACACTCTCATTTCAATCAGAATGAATGGTCCAGATTCAAAAAACATATGAACAAATGGTAGGGCTGTGGTAACTCTTGTACATTGAGTGATGTTATACAATATATACTTATATTTCCTAGAGTTTGTATCATTTTATCATATAGAAATACAAAAAAAAAAAAAATTGTTACATCTAAAAATGAAATTGATAGTATGGGTGCTCAACAAGGCACATAGCAAGGCCATACATGTATTCGAACCACACTACAAGTACCCCAAATCAATTAAACTCCCCAATAGAAGTCAGTCTTAGTTATTTCCGATTAGTCGTGCAGTTAGTTATTTCCGATTAGTCGTGCAGTTAGTTATTTCCGATTAGTCATGCAGTTATTTTAATACACTAGCTCCATTTGTGAAGGGACAACAAGTTCCAAGTAGTGGTTGGATTACACAGGTTCGCTTTAAGCCATTGAGAGTTTTCCTGTGTTATGGACAGCCTACAGGCAAATACACAAATGAAGGTTCTTGGTATATGCAGTAGAAGAAAATTCGGCAGTACATATTGGAAAAATCTATGGTGATATGTATTGTTGTGCCCGTACAAGATACGTATCGGCCAGTATCAAAACCAACTATGAGGAAGGTTGACCTAGGTCCAAAACTAGATCGAAATTCCAGTTCATCTAAGACAAAAAATTTGGCTTACTAAATAATTGCCCCCAATTTGGTGGGAGTGGGATTGATGGACGAGTAATTTTGGGAAGCATGTTTCAAAAACAACCAATGAGGAAGGCTAACCTGGGTCTGAAATTTCAGTCCGTCAAAGGCGAAAATTTTAGATTACCAAATGACTGCTCCTAATTTGATGGAACTGGGAGTGATGGATGAATTATTTTAGGAAGCATGTTTCAAAAACAACTAATGAGGAAGGTTGACCCGGGTTCAAAATTTGATAGAAATTTCGGTCCATCTAAGACAAAAAAATTGGCTTACCAAATAATTGCTCCTAATTTGATGGGAGTGGGAGTGATGGTCGAGTTATTTTAGAAAGCATGTTTCAAAATCAATTAATGAGGAAGGTTGACTCGCGTCTGAAATTAGATGGTACTTTTAGTCCATCTAAGACAAAAATGTCGGCTTACCAAATAATCACTCCTAACTAGATGGGAATGGGAGTGATGGACTGAGTTTTTAGGAAGTACGTTTCGAAAACAACTATTGAGGAAGTTTTTTATGATGATGAGTTGTTGACCAAGGTTAAAATTCTTTCAAAAAAATTTGATTTTTTTTAAATTTGAGACGACTTAGGTGTCGATCAAGCCAAATCCCATATGATATAGGGTCCAATATTTTATAAAAATGATTGCTATTTTTAACAAAAACATGCTCACACTAGGTTTTCCATTTTTCACTATTTCTTATATTTTTTGCATTTATCAAAAAAAAAAAAAGAAAAGAGAGGAGATTGAAACCGTATCACCGATACAATACATATCGCCGATGCTCCTGTAGCAATAATAAGTATCGGGGTACCAAATTTTATACCCCTAGTGTTCATCATCATCATCATCTAGACATTTATCCCATCTATTTGGGGTAGACTTTCATATTTGGATTTAGTACATGGACTTGCTGCCCTATCTAACACCTGTAAGTCCCCACAACCTCTAGGCTACAATCATGAGTAGTTGGCCCAAGAGGTCACCCATCCTAGTACTGCTTTTGCCGAAGTACGCTTAAACTTCAGAGTTCTAATGGGATCTGATGCATTAGTCCTATTATGATCGACCCCTGGGTATATGTTGTTTGTAGAAAAGGTTGTGCTCACAAGCAATTCAAGAAGTAACAACTTTGGGAAAAAAGTACTAGGACACGAATATAGTGTTTGAGAGAACTAGTTTGGGTGTGTGTCAGATGGTTCCACAATATAAGCTACTTCTCTACTACGGCGACTCAGAGACAAGTTCAAACATTGGAGAGAAATTTACATATGTTTTCATTAAGAGAGCACTCGATAGGGTGTCAATTGAATTAACTAAATAAGCCTTAGAGAAAAAACCCAACCTTCACAGATATATTGAGATTGTACCAGAAAAAAAAAAAGTAACAAGATGCAGCAAACATGCAAGAACTCTTTATTGAGAGTGCCAAGTTCCTAGCTGCAATTGGATTACACCAAGGATTTATATTCGATCCATTGTTCTCGGGTTACACAAAGAACTTTGCATGATGATTATGACGACAATGATAGTCGCAGTGGTAATGATAATGACTGATTAATAGATACATTTTCATTAGAATTAAATAGTTAAGTAGGAAGCAACACGAATTAAACATATCGATTTCAAAATGAAATGATGAGAGAGATTATGCAATATAACCACAATATAAAAGAAAGAGGAAATATGGAATGACATGAGAAAACAAAATTACCGTTGATAGCTCTAGCTCGAATGTGAACCCAAATATATCATATGCATAATTTATAAATTCTAAAACACTTTTAACCTCATCCTTTATCTGAAATAATAAAGAAGAAAGTCAAAAAGTTATTAATTTCAAGAGTTACAGAACATTAAATAATAGAAAAAGATCATGAACATCGAAAAGTTCATACAGTTATGAACATTAAAAGAGAGATAAAAAGGAATAAAAGGAGGTAGCAAAGAAGAGATGAAACAGGGAAAAAGGTGAAGAGTAGGTATATTTTGATTCTTTTTCAATAAATTTCAGTAAGAATTTAAAACAACAATAATAACAACAACAAAGATAATAATATAACTATTGCAAAAAATAACAGAATACAAATGCCTCAAGAAATGTATCCATGAGATTAGTCTTATCTCCAAAATGGAAAAGGGATACCCATGTTATCTAAAAAAAAATAGGCCTCAAGCAATGTACAACTAATGGATGGAGAGTTTTCCAAAGCAAGGATCCCTAAAATTACCTACAATTATTAACCAATCATTAATTAACTGCTCTAGCAACTATGGCCAAATACACAATCCAAGCAAATAAAAGTAGCAAAGCTCCATTGCAAAAGAGTAGGCAATAATATGATCAGCCCCTTTTAATAAAAACAACAAAATAAAAACCAATTAACAATAGGACACATGAGCAGTCGGACAACTCCCTGACCCTGCCAATTTTTGTTGTCATAGGTTTATTGAAAACATCTATGTTTGTTATCTACCAAAACTCACAACGATCGGAATAATCAAGCCATATTTTTTAAGGTCTCCAAAAATAAGATATGTGATCGGATCCCTAAATTTTTGAAGCCTTTGGAAACCTATCAAATAATGTTTTGTGGGCCACACACTCAAACATAATCCTCTATAAGGGACCAATCACTACCACAATTAGTTGACCCCACATAGAAGTCCATAGGGTAATACACTGTGATTCAGTAGGTTGAATTTCCAAAAAGCTTAAGGTTGATTGGTGTTTTCTCGACACCGTCATGCAAGAGAGTGGGATTTGGTGATAGGCGGCGGAGATGTATTCATGCATGTGCTTCTTCTGCTCATCTGTCAATCTTGGTAAATGGAAACCCAAAAGATCTCTTTAACATGTGGAGGAGTATTAGGCAAGGCAACGCTCTCCTCTTATCTGTATGTGATGGTGGCAAAATCTATACATCTTATGTTGCATGATGCTGCGGCTCGGGGTCTGATCTATGGTTTTCATGTTGAGCACTCGGAATTGAAAATTACCATTTGCAATATGACGACGATACTATCCTCTTCCTCAAGGCTGATAAGGAGGAACTAAGTCTAGTAGTGGTGATTCTATTGTGACTTTAGGTCTACTCAGGTCTGAAAATTAATTTCAACAAAAGTGAGATGATGGGTGTCAATCTGGATTTCAGTGCATGTAGGGAGTTGGCGGCTACTTTAGGATGCAAGGTCTCTAGTTTTCCTACATCCTACCGTGGTCTCCTCCTCGCATTTGGTAAACCTAGAAAAAGCTACTCAGACAAAGTAATTGAAAAGATGGAGAAGAGACTATCTATATGGAAAGGTAGGCATTTACCCATTGGTAGAAGGACCATTCTAAGTCTATTCTATTCAGTCATGCGGTTTATTTCCTCTGTGTTTTTTGGTGTCCAGAAAATGTCATCAAGAAGATGGAAAGTATTTAGAAAAGATTCTTATGGAATGAAACTCCTGAGAAACGTAAATTTCATTAGTTTCATGGAATCAAGCTTTCAAGCTGGTGGAGGAGGGGGGCTTGGGGATTAGGTTCATCAGTTGCTTCAACATCACCTTGATTGGAAAATGGTTGTGGAGAATAGGGGATGATACTGAGGGTCTGTGGAAAGATATTACAACGAAGTATGGGTTGTCAAGCAATGAGTGGAGGGTTCCTTTGGCAGCTAGAAGGGTTTCTGGCTTTTGGAGAGGTATCAGCTTTGTTCACGCAGCTTTCATGGAGAATATTAGATACAGAGTTTACTATAGGACCGAGGTTTCATTCTGGCATGATAAATGGGCAGGTGATTCTCCTCTGACCAGTAGATTTACACATCTCGACTCTTTTGCTACAAACAGAGATGCGGTGTTCAAGGGTTGTGATGCAGAGCACTCCACGCACTCCACACTCCACGTTTTTTCTTCTTTTTTTTAAGAGTAGTTTAGGTGCTTAGTTTATTTTTATATTAATGTTATTATATAAGCACTCTCTCGTAAGCTTATTCCATCGATGAATGAATGAAGAAATAAAGAGATTTACTTGCCTCAAGTGCACGGTTGTGGTGTGAATCCACGGATATTGGTGAATACCCTCCAGGTACCTTTCTTTGATCGTCTTCTTCTTCTATCTCTCTTTCTTCTTCTCTCTTCATCCTTTTCTTTTCCCTCCATCTTGCTGCCGAGACCTCTCTGGGAACCTTTCCCTTGTCGCCTCTTCCTCTAAGCCCTCCAACACCTATTGCCAGCCCTCTAATCCTCTCCTGGACTTTCACCTCCTTCCTAGCCCTTCTTTTCAGTGTTGCCGCAACTCTCCTTGCGTCGCAACCCTCCCAAACCCCCCTTTTCGTTCATTCGTGTTACCCTCTCATACTTCCACCACCTCCCCTTAAGTCCCTTAAGCCATCGCAAGTTCTCTCTTCTCCAAAACAGTTGCAGTAACTCCCTTTTGTGTCTACACCCATCGCCCTTTCTTTATTTTCCGTAAATCATTACCTATCTTATTAATTAAACCCATATGTCATCGCATTTAACTCCACCTATGCATATTTCATTCAAAATCATGGCACCTATCTATTAAATCTTTCACGTACATCAGATTCCGAGGATATGCTGCAGGATTATTTGATGAATTTCATATTAATTAATTGCATATGTTAATATGAATTTAATTTCAGCCCATCTTAGATTTAGGGTGCATTATTTTCATCCCCCTTTAATTTTTAGGAAACCACATTAGGCATTTAGGATTACCCTATGCCCTGTCCTGCATCAGGTTGTTTCAAGAATCAACATCATAATGTGGTTTGATGTCTCCAATTTAGGAGTGCGCTAGAAGATTGGATGGCGAGTGACTGGATGATCATGATGGATATGCTCAAGGGGTGTATGCGATTGGGTCTGGAAATGACAGCAGAATTGGGAACAGGATATCCACGGGAAGTTTAGTGTCAGAACATTTCCAATAAAATTAATGACTTCGGATGAGGTTGCACGTGTTCATCCGAATATTTGGAAGAGTATGGCACCAATTAGAGTTAAGGTCTTTGGTTGGCTTGCTAGATTAGAAAAGATTCTGACGATTGATCACTTGAGAACCTGAAGGATGACAACTGTAAATGTGATGTAGGACATGGAAGATCCACCGCACGGATCCACTACTATTTTTATTTTATTTTATTTAGTAGATCTTATTTTTGTTAATATCGTTTTTGGTGTCCTAGATTAATTAGGAAACCTAGTTGCTATTTTTGTTGGAGTCCCAGTTTAGTAAGGAGGTCAGGTCAGTGGCTTTCCCGTTTTAGATTCTTATGCTATTTTCGAGTTAGTGTTTTCCTATAAATACCTATGGATGTAATAGAGATGACATACACAATCGATTAATAAAAATTATCTTAAGTCATAGCCTTTTCGTATCTTCTTTCTTCTCCTATTTCTGCCAAGTTGCAGACCATTCTTCTTCCTCCTGCCCAGTTGCAGGTTGCTCCCACATCAATTGGGATCAGAGCAGGTTTCAATTTCCCCTTCTGCAAGCCAAATCTGGGTATTATCCAAAGTAAGATCTACCATCCCAATCCCCATCCTCCTCCCCTTTTTCCGAAAAAAGGGAAAAAAAAAACAACAAAATTAAAGCCAAGAAACCCAACCCTGTCACAATTTTACTGCGTTGCCATCCTTCACTGCTTCCGTTGCTTTGCCTCTACTACAGATTCCGCCCTCCATTCTGCTTTCGCCAACCACTTGCATCACTTCTACTACTACCAGATCTCTCCTCTTTTAGCCAGCACGCCTCCGCAACCCCTTAAGCCAGGTTCTAGCCTCCTTCGTCCTCCTTTCTTCATCCGCGATCCCCTCTGCCAATCCTGTAGCCGTATCGCTGGCCTTTCGCCTCCTTCTCCGATCCTCTTCTGTGAAACCCTTCTTTTTCACTTTCCATTTCCGCCACCCTCTCTGTTTTTTCGCCTTTTGTTTCTATTCCCCTTTTTCTTTTACTGTGCCGTACCCATCCTTTCAATCTCAACTCCAATACATGTTCAATGACTTATTCCCCACTCCCATGCGTATTTCTTTTCCCTTACCATCGCGCCTCTTCCAACTTAAAGTCACGTGCCTACAAACAAGCATCTAAACCTATTTACACCCACGTCCCATCTGTGACCAACTACACCCTTTCCACCCGTGGACCCCACCTTTTCAATTTCACCCATTTGACCGACCCTTCACGTCCCACTCATGGATCCCGCTGTGTTTACCGAATTTAATTCTGAAATTCTCTGAATTGCGATTTGAGTTTCAAGAATGTTTCCTAGAATTTAGATAACTTTTGCTCAACAGAAAATACAATGCTCCGACGAAGGTGATCAAACACACGAAATGCAGGCATACTTCCTCGAGCTGTGTGCTAACTCCTCCAGTGTCCCCATCAAAGTTTAAGCCTGCTTCTCCAGACGTCGTCACCCCACAGACGGTGCCCGTGTTGGAAAACGAGCCAGTTGTATTGTCGGCACCACAGTCGATGCAACCGACAAGTATTGAACCTCCACCACCACTGCAAATTACCCGACCATCTCCATTACCCAAACCTGGTCCCATTACGGATAACGAGAATTTCTCTATCGTTATTCATACCTTATCATGCCCACCTCATGTCCTCCTTTTGAAGCCATGTCCGACACACCATCTGGACCGTGTTATCTCCCCAATGTCATTTGAAGATCCTTTCTTGATAGAGTTGTTTCGCCCTCGATTGAGCACATATGCATTTGCTGACTTCTTCGTCCCGCACAATGAAAGCTCTCATCGCCCGTGCATTGAAGATTATGCAGTTCCAAGCTTCATCATCGCATTTTTGAACTTGGTCTTCATCTCTGTTTGGTACCTTGTGATTTTGCTGATTTCTACTAGAGGACGAGTTCTTTAAGACCAGGGGACTGATGTAGGACACGAAAGATCCACCTCCCGGATCCACTACTATCATTATTTTATTTTATTTAGTAGATCTTATTTTTGTTAATATCGTTTTTGGTGTCCTAGATTAATTAGGAAATCTAGTTGCTTTTCGTTGGAGTCCCAGTTTAGTAAGGAGGCTATGTCGGTGGCTTTCCTATTTTAGATTCTTATGCCATTTTCGAGTTAGTGTTTTCCTATAAATACCTATGGATGTAATAGAGATGATATACACGATGGATTAATAAAATTATCTTAAGTCATACCATTTTCCTATCTTCGTTCTTTTTCTCCTATTTTTGCCAAGTTGCAAACCATTCTTCTTCCTCCTGTCCAGTTGCAGGTTGCTCCCGCATCAAAATGTCTAACCTCTCTGCCTGTCGAATGCAAAATCAGTAAATCACATTCTCCTTCACTGTCATTTTGCTTGGGTCATTTGGGCACATTTCCACCAATTGTTGGGCATCTCCTTTTACTTGCCTTCTGCTTAGTTCGAGCTTTGGAATGAATGATAATCAAGGAAGCTCGCTCTGTTCGAGAAAGCCTTGGAAGGTCGTTAAGCAATATCTGGTCAATATGGCTTGAGAGAAATAATAGGATCTTTCAGGGGAAGCCCACTACAGCTGCTTCGGTCATTGAGGTCATTAAATTTAGAGTTGCTCGGTGGATGTTGGGGGAGAAACCTCTTCATGAGGTGAGCTTTGCTACCTGCCTACACAACTCACTGTCTTCCCCAATCTCCATAACTATTTACTAACAAGAGATATCCCTATTTACTCCTTAATAGAATAGACATCCAAACCACCTATAATAGCATGACAGACACACACACAAAGGGAACACAAACATGGGTCAAATAAACCAACTACTTTATCTTTATGGTCAACATTATCACCCCAAAAGAATCAAGTATTTTGAAGAACCAATTTGAGTTTCTACCAGGCATGACCACAACAAAAGCCACTTTGGCTTACGATAACTTATGGATTAGTTCAGTGAAAAAATAAAAATTGAGCTCACCTGGGACTCCATGCAAAAGATATGAGCATCATCCTGCAAGAGAAATGCATATTATTTTCCCACAAGAATCATCAAAGGAAAATCACTAAATATTAGCTAATCCAAAGAAAAGCAAATTAGAAACAATGCAAGGATAATTTAGCAAATTTGGAAACAAATAGATATATACATGTGGATGTTGTACTGACATAAGTTTAAAAAATATTTGCATGCACCCCATCATTAGGAAACAACCTATACTTTCCAACGTAACTCCCATGAAATTAATTTTCAATGTTGCACAATTGATGTTAATACATTTGAACCCAATATGCTCTTCATTGCAAACATATCTATTAATTTGAGGTCTAAACACAAATAAATTTGGAAGATTTTAAAAAAATCAACATTTCATAATAGAATTTGATTTCGCAATTCATAATACAATGCACGCAAAACTACATTGAAATCCAAGAAGGATATAGGGAATTGTGAAGTAATAAAGGATGCTTGAGGATATATCTTATATTCTTTCGCTCTTTTGTAATATTCTATTTCTTTTAAATGAAAACTATACTAGTTTTGGGGAAAAAACATAAGATATGGTTTTTGTTACGGCAAAATGGAAGAGTATAACTGAAAAAGGCGACCCCAGATAGATGGAATTAGTAGCTTATATGATGATGAGGACAATAATGAAAATATGATGATGCACTAGTGACTCTTTGTGATGAAAATGATGTAAAGTTACTATTTCCTCCTCGTTCAAGAGGTGTCAGACTGATCGTCATTGGAGAAGCCAATGACCCATTACTCAAACAAATTATACCATAATTCAAAAAACACAAATGAAAATTCATAGGATTCCTACAAGTTTGGACCTCATTGGGTGATAATGGTTACTTGGCTAATTAGACTGCTTAATAAAAACCAAATATTGAGAAGAATGCTGGAAAAATGATAGCACAAATATCAGTGATCCCCTTATCTAAGAACAAAGAAGATATTCAAGACTGCAAATTATCAAGGCACTGAATTTATGATCAAGGCATAAGACTCCTCCAAATGAATACCTGTTGGAACCTTCTCACCCGTGTTAAACCAGTGAGAGCACCACTAAGCTCATTCCTATGCAGAACACCAAAATCGGCCAATCGAAGTGGTAATTCTATAGCACAACCCAAAAACAACAATTTATATGTTATTAGCCATTTGAGAGAAGAAAATTAGCTCAAAGGAAAACACATAAGTAAACAAGCTTCTACAAATACAAGCTCTTAAGTGAAAATAAATATCAGCAAACAAGCAACACTACCTCTATAGGATCGAACTCTATGTTCAAACATCAAACAGTGGCCAGGACAATTCATCGGCTTAAGTCCAAATTCTTGTTTCTCAATCTACAAAAATATAACAGAACTCAAGATGGCAAATTGAAGGAATCGTGACACAAGAAGCAAATAAAATGACAAGAAAAAACCGCTCCACTGTGGAAGTGAATGGAAGATCCTTCAGAGGGTAAAAAAATTTGGTGCAGCTAGCCAAGTATTTTACTCCTCCTCTAGGGTGGATGTGTCATTAACGCCTAGTCCTCTCCGGTTAGCTCCTCAAAAACCTTTTCTTCTCTCAAGTGGTTTCAATCCCAATCTAGATAGTTCTCTCCGAAAAAAGAAAATCTATTATTCTAGGCAAACACACCTTGTCGGCAGGAGGTCAGAGTCTTTGAAGAAGCGGCTTGTATGAACCTTTTCATCTCCTTCAATGGATATTCCCTCAGTAAAAGATTATATTTTTATTGGGTGGCATTGGAACCTTCTCTATTGGTAGGATCGACTCAACTCATGCACCGATGTCCTTCAAAGTTGCCGAAGAGGCTTCCCATCTAGTGAGTGAACTCCTGATTTTGTGAACCCCCCACCAACACCATTTTTCTTCCTTCATTTTTTGGTCCACTGACCTTTATTCCAAATTTGTTTGGGGTAGGGTCTGCGGGATTCCCCTCGGAACCTGGTTTCCAAAAGCTTTTAACACCATCGATGCTTTCCTTGGTACCGTGATTGAGGTGGACCCTTTCACTTCCACGGGATGGCACTTCCTCTTCGCCAGATACCAAGTGGTTTGGTCGCCCAACATCTAGGTGTTGAAAGCCATTCCCTTGAAGGTCGGTGAAGAGTGGTGTGAGCTAGGATTCTCTATCAAAGCAAAATCTTCTCCTTCAGGTCTCCCATCACTCACTTGACGGTGGATGGCTCTAGCGACCTTCTGCTGCAAGTCCCTCCCCCAATGGCCCCTCCGTCACTGGTCCCTTCTTCAGAATCCACCGCTCACCTGCCGTCGAAGGCTCTAGCGACCTTCTAGCGCATGTCCCTCCTCCATTAGCCTCTCCGTTGCTTGTCGCTCCAACGAACCTCTGGATGGTTCCATCGCAGATTTCTCTTGCTGCCACATTTCGTTCGAAGTCTAGTGGTTATCTCCCCTCCACTTGGATCGCGAGGTCAATGCTCCCCATCCCATTCAAACCTCTCTTTCAATTGCTGCGACACATCCCTAGACGATTTGCTGCCACATTTCCCTCTTATGGTTTCTCTGCAAAGACTCCCTTTCTACCCTATCCCTTTCACTTTCTTATCTGAACATGTGGGACCCATTCCGAATGAAAGTCAACTAAAGAATCAATCTCCCTCGCTTTATGAATTTTTCTATCGAGGCTTCCAAAGTTAGGACTCCATCAGGCTGAGGTCTGGCTCACCTATGGGCGAGCATGGGCCAATCCTTTGGGTTCGTAAACCAGAGTCCAGGCCTTTTGACCCAACCATGAACCCTGTTCTGCCAGCTCATCAACCTAGCTCTCCAGACCCAATCCAACAGGTTAGCCCAACTCACGAGCCTCGATTTTCCTTGATATGCCCAACGGACACAGTTTCAACTGAAAAGACTCCTCGTCCCCACCATGTGGTGTCTCCCTCCTCTACATCAACCCTTGGACATGGCCCCAGGCATAACCCTCATCTCAGGCCTTATCTCCGAGAGCCTCCTCCTCCTACAATCCCCTCGTCGCCTACGAACCTAGTCCTTACCTCCCCAACGCCGAAATGACCAGTGTTGGTGACCTACTTCCTGCTCAAGATGGGTCAGTGACTGAAATGATTCCCTTTCCGAAAGTTTCCTCTTGCATGCATACTAGGTTCCATTCTGATGATGTTTTCAGTCCCCCCACCCCTCAAGGCCGACCTCCCAACCTTAGAGTCGGCGTTTCAAATGTTTTGGACCCCTTGTATGAGATCCTATCTGTTATCCATGTGGGAGTGTCAATTCCTAATCCTTAAGTCGGTGATTCTTGCCTTTCTAGTCCGATAGCAATAGAGTTTCTTTCTCTGACCTTGCCACAAATGTCCACCTAGTCTTCTTTCCCAAAGTTTATTGTTGTCAGCTTGATGGAGAAGCTTGAAGCAAATATCAAATTGAGGAACCAAATTCTCCCTCCCAACCCGGCATCACGCAGTAATCTCGGATAGTCGAATGCCATTTCATCATCTTCTTAGTGGGTTTATCACTGAATGATTGAGGTTGGGCGCAAGTTAGGCTTAGATGCCGAAAGCCTCCTCCTCTCATACCTTGTAGAAATCAAATCTTTTGGTTAGCTTCTTCTGTTATCCAAATGGAAGGACAAAATTGTGCACCCACGGGAGCTCAGCAGATTGAATTCATTTGTTTATTATAGCCACCGAAAAGAGCAAGTTGTAAGGGATTCTTTGAGAGTTGATATCATAGTCCAAGGGGTGGCAAAGGATTTGGAGTCCCAATGAAGATCCTCTCTTGGAATGTTAGGGTTCTCGGTGACCCATCAAAAAGAGCTAGAATAAAGAATTTCATCCAATCATTCGAGACTGACATCATCTGCTTTGAAGAATAAAAGGTGGAGAATCCGTCGGACTCATTATCTAGTCTTTTCAGAGTGGACAAAGGCATAGTTGGGAGGCTAAGGCTTCTCTTGGTTTCTCTGAAGGAATCATCATCTGTTGGGATACAAGCAAATTCAACAAGTTAGGCTGTCACAACAATGACTTCTCCCTCTGTCTAGTTGGAAACACGCTTTCCTTTAAGAAATTCAGTCCCTAAGTGGCAAGTGGGGTGATCATTGGTGCATCTGCGGGGATTTTAACATTATAAAATTCTCTCGTGAAAGAACGGATGAGATCGGATCATCCACTATCATGAGGCACTTCTCAAATTGCACCTTAGGTATCTCATTAGTTGATCTTCCACTATCCGGGGGAGAATTCACATGGTTCGGCATTCAAGTTGGGCCTCATCACTCTCGCATCGACAGATTCCTTATTTCGCCCGAGTGGCTAGAGACTTTCATGACCCACATGTGACAATCTTCCCTCACCCCATTTCTGATCATTGGTCATTGGTGCTCAACACCTTTAAGGAATTTGGGGGTTATCCCCTTTTCAATTTGATCTATGTTGGCTTAAATAAAAAGGTTCCAAGGATCTTGTTGCTAAATGGTGGGCAGAGTGTAACTCAATCAGATATTGCCCAAAAGCTAAAGTTCATGAAAGGCAAGTTGAAGAATTGCCACCACTCGTGATTTGGTTCTTTGACTATCTCTTATGCTAGGAGATTCAAGACCAATATCACGTAAAAAACATTAAAGAAGAGGTAAAGTAGAAGCCGAGGTCCCATGACAGGAGGGCTAGAGAGGGTGATAGGAACACTAAGTTCTTCCATGCCATAGCCTCTACTCACAAGCAGGTCAACCATATCAAGTCTCTCTCCCTTGACGACACAATGTTTTTCAATAAGGATATCATCACCTCCTCCATAGTTAACTTCTTCCAAGGCTTGTACTCAGCCAATCCTTGTGAGTGATTGCCCATCGACGGACTTCTTTTTAAGAATTTATCCCCCAAGGATGCTTCTCTCCTTGAAAGACCATTTTTCTGAGGATGAGAGCAAATCTGCAATTTCGGTTCTCAGTGATGATTGCACCAAGGTCCTATAGCCTTTTTCAAGATTTTTGGGAGGTTGTTAAGCATGATCCTGTAGCTTTTTGCAAGGAGTTTTATCAAAGGGGTAGACCTTCCAAGGACTTTGGCGCTATCTTCCTTATCATTGTCCCCAAAAATGACGAGGCATCTTCACTCAAGGATTTCCGACCTATTAGTGGGCCAGTCCGTACAAGATTCTCTCCAAGCTCCTTGCCAACAAATTGAAGGTGTTCATCCCAAGCCCAAATTCTCCTTTTCAGTCGACAACTGTTGATGGTAGACAAATTATGGATGTTGTCATAACTGCTCATGATTGCATCGACTCCCAACACAAGTACGAAAGGAAAGGTTTAATATGCAAGATTGACTTGGAGAAAGCTTATGATATGATTGAATAGAGCTTCCTCCAATTTGTCCTCTGCAGCATGGGATTTTGGATGAAAGTAGTGCATTTGGATGGCTTAGTGTGTATCCACTACCTACTTCTCAGTTCTCATCAACGGCTCTCTGAAAGGTTTTTTCCGAAACTCTCGCGTCCTTCGCCAAGGAGACCCCTCTCTCCTACTTTGGTTATCATTGTTGTTGAAGCTTTAGCCTCCTCCCCTCAAAAGTGGCAAACTTTTCTCTCTTCTGTGGTTTAAGGAGTTATTCCTCACTTGAGTTTCACCATCTCCAATTCGTAGATGACACCATCATCTTTTCTGAAGCTAGTCAGAAATCAATCAAGAATTTGAAAGCTTTACTCAAATGGTTCGAGCTCTCCTCATTGCATATCAACTACCACAAGAGAGAGATTTTTGGCATTTAACCTCCAAAGAAACGAGTTATCTATCTTGGTAGGCCTCCTAGAGTGTCAATCGCCCTCCCTTCTTTCCACTTACTTGGCTCCCTCTTTGGATTAAGACTTCAAATTTTTCTCTTCAGGAGCCCATCGTTGACAAATTCAATAAGCGCCTAGCTTCATGGAGAGCCAAATATTTGTCCTTTGCAAACAAAATAACTTTATCGAAAGCAGTCCTTTCAGCACTCCTAGTTTACGTCTTATCTACTTTCAAGTGTCCTCAGAAGGTCATCCACACCCTAGAGAATATTATGAAAGATTTCCTTTGGGGCTAGCAACAAGTTTGCCTCCTAATTGAGGCAGGAGGCCTTAGAGTTTGTCCCAATAAGGAGTTTATTATGACCCTCTTTCCAAATGGTTGTGAGAAATTGGGATTGAGGATGATGCCCCGTGGAAAGCTTTACTTGGTCAAGAAGTACAGAATAAGGAATAGAGATTGGGATTTCAATCCCACTACACCGAGGGCCTCTGGAATGTGGAGGGCCATCAGCAGTTGCACAATCTAATTTAAGCAAGGAATCTGTTTTAAAATGGGGAATGGTAGTCGTGTCCAATTTTGGACTAATCTCTAGTGTGTCTCCTCTCCCTTCAGAGTAGTTCCCTTCTCTCTTCCGGCTCTCTCTCTCTCTCCTGGTGGTTGTCTTTGGGTTCTACTCAGCGTTTGGTGGTCAATTGGTCAAGGATATATGTTTCCATAGAAATTCAACCGATGCAGAAGCAGATGACTTTTCTCACCTCCTACTTCTACTATCCTCACTTCGAATTTAGATTCAGGACAGGGATTCTCTACTGTGGTGGCCAAACTCCGCTGGTTCCTTTTCAGTGAAGTCCTTTTACATGCAAAACAACCAATGCAATTCAGTTCCAGTAGTAAATCTAGCTACCTAGTCTTCCAAAGCTCACCCCACCTTGAGCCATTAGTTTTTTTTGGACTGCGGGTTTGAGGAAAATCCTAACCTAGGACGACCTGTGTAAGAGGGGTACGACTCTGGTTAGCGGGTGCCCCTTCTGTCTCCAAGCCTCTGAAGATGTGGACCACCTCATCCATTGTTCTTTTTTGTCGTCAATATGGAGCTTTCTCCTTAACCACTTTGGTATCGGTGGTCTATGCTCTCTTTAGTTGCTAAGTTGTCCTTTGCCTGGGAGATCTCTAATATATCCACCAAATGCTCAGCGATGTGCGGTTGGCTATTTTTGCCACCATACGAAGCTTGTGGTGGGAACGCAACAATAGGGTGTTCGGGAATAGCGTCGAGAGCCCCCAAGGTATTTGTAGTCGAGTTATGGCCAAATGCATTGCTTGGGGCCTCCTCCCAAACAGAATTCCAAGATGTTTTCATTTCGGACATTTAAGAGCTTGAAAAGAGTGTAATGGCCTGTCTTAAAGCCTAATTGTTTTGTTTCTAGAGGTTCTTTCCTGCTTGGGTATACGGGGTTGAAGGGTGTTTCCTTCTCTTTGTTCCTACTTTTTGTATTGTGCACTTTTGGTGTCTTTTTCTTTTTAATACAATTGCAATTCCCATTTGAAAAAAAAAAATGACAAGAAAAAAGACACCCTTTTTGAAATAGGAAAAAGACACATTTTATATGTACAGAGAGGGAAAAAAAAAAAGACAATTTAGATAAATGGAAGAAGGTGCAGCAGCTATAATGAAACTGCAGTGCAATTAAAGTACTTTCTAAGTATTATGATGACTGATAATGGACCAATAGTTAATGCATTAATTACACTAAGATAATGGTGTCCTTTAAAGAAGAGGAAAAAAATTCCCACCTCAAACACAAACATATTCTCTTTATAATTTGCAGCATGACCTGATGTTTCCCACAATTGCATATTGTAGATGTTAGGTGTTATAACCTGGAAAAGAGATCTAATATGAGAGAAGAAAAACCTACAAACATCATAGACTTTGAATAAATGTATATAAGATGAGAACCTCTTCGTAACCTCTATCCCTATACTGAGCTTTGATGAATTCCATTAGCTTGTTATAGACTCTAGCTCCATGCGGCAGAAAAAAGCAACTCCCTGGGCTAAAATGTCACAGGACATGCAATACTGAAATGTGAGAAACAGAGCCATAGAAAATATTGGCTGAACAGAAAAGCAAACCAGGTTGTGATTCTCACCTAAGAGGATGAAAAAAGAGAAGCTCTTGATTTTGCCCCAATATGCGATGGTCATATTTCTTTGCCTCCTCCAACTGTTTCATATAATCCTAGAAAAGGGAATACAGCAAGAGTACAAGCTACTTTAACAATTTGAAATTTCATCGCCAAATCAGACTAACAAATGGTAATTGGATGATCAAATACGAAAACAGGAGCACCAGATAGTTCATGTGCCTTTTACTGCATTCAAATGGTAAGATGTTCATGACAATTGCCAAATGCAAATTTAAGTCACACGGATTTATTTTGACAGAGAATGTGAAGCCTAAAACATCAGCAGCAAATAAAACACTTAAATAACACTAAAGCACAATGTTCTGAAATTTCAGAAATCGTATTGAAATTTGTTTTTGTCATCGTGAATTGCAAATCGTATCATTGGTTGTAAGATTTTTATGATTTTCTTAGAAAAGGGTAAAATCCTTTAAAATGATTTATGAAGGAAAAAAAAAAAGTTTATCATATTGTTTGCACTTGGTATTCAAAACATTATTGGTAAAATGACAAAAAGAATGAAGATAGATTTATAGAGACAACGTTCTTGTTATTTATGTAAACATTGTTTAAAATTACAAAAATAAAGTCATGCATATGATTTGCTAATTATATGCAATTGTGGATAGTTTACAAGACTAATGTTTTAAAATTTTACTTGGATTATAAAGAAGAAATCATATTTTAGTAAAAGTAACATTTAAATAACAAAATTGTAAAGTTGCTAAAAAATCCTATTGTAAAATAAGATCCAAACTGTTTTCTTTAAAAATCGTATCGCATCACAAGATTCATGTTATAAATCCTAAGATTTTAACAACTATGCTAACACAAACTAATCAAAGAGATTTTGCATGCTTACTAAAATAACCTGCGTGATGGAACACCACAAAAAACTCAGTAAGTTAATTCTATG
This sequence comes from Chimonanthus salicifolius, assembly GCA_013350335.1. NCBI lineage: Eukaryota > Viridiplantae > Streptophyta > Magnoliopsida > Laurales > Calycanthaceae > Chimonanthus > Chimonanthus salicifolius. The sequence continues at coordinate 46,563,448 of CM023540.1, read as the reverse complement.
TTATCCTTAAAGTAGTAATCTCAACAAAACTGAGAAGGAAAATAGAAAAGACTATTCCATACAAGGAAAGGAGTAACAAAACAATCTAACAAACAACCCAAGAGGGGGATGGCCTGACGATCAAGAAGCTCCCCTCATGTAGGGAGGTCATGAGTTCGATTCACGCTCAACACCCTTCTGGCCACTCCCCATAGTTGCTTATCCAATGTGTGTGGGATTGGGAGGCTTGCACATGCCCCAAGGACTAGTAGGGTTAAAATGTCCCCTATCCAAATACAGGTGAGACCCCTGGACACCTTGGTCATAAAAAAAAAAAAACAATCTAACAAACTTAAAAAGCTAAAGCATGAAAAAACAACAATAGTAATAATATTTACCAGAGTGGCATAACAACAACATGGATAGTCAATCATGTAAAAGCAACTTAGCAGACGTAACAACCAACATATAAAAGACAGGCTTTACAAATGTTACAGAATTCTTTTCCAAATAACCATAAGTCATGTTAATAACATTAGAGAAAATAAAGATCACATAAAATAATAACTGGCATCAAACAACAAATAATGATGCAGGAGCAGCCTGCAACCAGGCAGGAATGGATAGAATGGTCTACAACTCGGTAGAAATAGGAGAAGAAAGAAGATAGGAAAAGGCTATGCCTTAACATAAATTTTATTAATCCATCGTATGTTGCATCTCTATTACATCCATAGGTATTTATAGGAAAACACTAACTCGAAAATAGCATAAGAATCCAAAACGGGAAAACAACTGACCTGGCCTCCTTACTAAACTAGGACTCCTAAATCAAATAGGAAACAAATCTAATCCTACTATGCAGGGACTTTCGACCTTAAGAGGAACGAATACAACCATTACAAAAATACGAAAATATAAAAATGGGAAACCTAATCTAAGTAGGAAAGAAAGAGAGAAAAATAAATAATAAAATACACAAATTAGGCCTAGTCCATCCGTGTTCTACATCAAATAGCATGCCACTATGAACTTCATAGGATGGGGGCAAGGAGTTTTGATAGCTCAAGGAACATGACACACCTAGGTGAGCATAACTTATCTGGGCACAATTATTTAGATATTTTGGAATGCTTATATGGGTAAGTATTATGTATTTATAAAACCAATGCAACAAACTACATTGTTATTATCCAAAGAAACAAAACGTATGGACAATTGGGTTTTCAAATTATTCTATATATTAAAAAATACATACATCATATACAACAATATATATGTATATTGATCAGAGTTTCTGATTAAGTTTTAATAGCTAACAACAAATATTAACTAGAATAACAAATCTTAATACAGAAAAACGTTAAAATAGCCATATTGTAGAAAAAATAAAAAAGATATATAGGACATAAATAGAGTTCCTCCCAAGAGTTAGGTGCAATGCACAAACATACTGGATCCCTAGGCAAGTTCCTAGTTATGGTAAATATTGCATAGAAAAGTGATTGTCAAATACTGTTACAAATAAGCACCTGCATTTGTCTTGATTGTATTCCCTAAACCAACTTTTACACAAATGCTGGTGTCCTTTGTAATCTCTAATATAATAACAGCAACAGAAACGACGACAACAATAATAATAAAGACGGACTTCAAAAAAAAACAATAATAATAAAGACATCATCAATTAGCTTGCTAAAAAATCTAAGACATAATGCATGAGTAGAAAATAACAACTTAAAATAAGTTCACTTTTTTAAAATGGTTAACTTTTATTAGATGCAAAAAGAATACACCCAAAGCTAAGCACTCAAAATGCACACAACACAGAGAAAGAGCACCACGCACAACACACAAAGAAAACAAAAGTATACACATCCTAAATACTTATATCATGTCAATATATTCTAGCCACGTATCAGTCATCTCTGAGGGTGCAGATCCAGTAAATTCTTTTTAAGAACAGGCCGAAAATGTAGCCAGAAGCATCTTCCTGTGAAAGCTCACCCAGAATCACCCACCTTACTACAACATTTCCTATTGTTACATTCTTCCCATATCTCCAGGAAAATTGACAGTAAATGAAAAGATAGTTCCCCTTTCAATTGTAAACACAACTGACAAACGTCGAATCAATATGCCTATGAATTAGGTAATCACTGATTTGATAAATGAACTTTCCACTCTGAATAACAGCTAATTCATTAGAAAATAATTCCTAAATTCAATCACCACCAGGTAGCAGATCAGCTGATAATATCTAGAACCAAATGTCTAAGCCATCATCAGTGATCACTCCGCCAGAGAAATCCTAGTGGATCTTATAGCCAGTTGTTTTAAAGGAAATAAGGAATTCAAGGGCATTATCAAATCAGATATATTCAGAGTACGGAGGGAGTGCGTTGCCAAAAGTTAACTTATGAAGTGTTAAAATCAGATAAGCTATTCCAATCTGTTTTCTTTTTCTATAGATCCAATTAGATCTCTATGTAATGTGCACACTCTGTGCCTCTTGATGCAAAAATAGTTACCATTTCAACTACATATACATATACATATGGATGGTAAGAATCAAAATCTAATTCCATCTGATCTACTTTTTTCTCCAGTTCATTTACAAAATTTAATTTAAAGTGATTGCCAAAAAGAAAAGAAAGGGACAAGTAAAATATTAGCTTCTAATGAACATCTCTCAAGAGAAGATAAATTGAGTTTGCTCATCTTCAAACGAGCTCCTTTTAAACATGTATTGGAAACTAGTAAAAACCCAGAGATATAAAATATGTTTCAGCATAATATATTACCCAACACATTGATTCAACCTTCTATGATTAACACAACGATTCCATCTGAACATGGCAAAAGATGGATGTTAAAAGTAATACTTCCCTACTATTAGGGGCGCAACTTAGGCCAGACATAACACAAGTCCACATGAAAAAAAAAAAATCAAAAATTCAGGTTTGGTTCATTTTCAGGCAAAAAAACATCAAGTCCAAATTATAATTCAATTCAGAACTGGTCTAGTACATGAAAGTCAAATTTGAGCCACATTTTATAAAATCTAAATTTCTTTCATTGAATTATAGTGTAAAAATAAATATGTAAAATATAATTTACGTTTTACAGAATAATACAAAAGAAATTCCATTTTAGGCCAAACGAGCACCACACTAGATAAGCCCGCATACACATTTTGGGCTTGGGCCCTACAAACATGGGTTCAGCTTGAACTCAAGTTCAACTAATTCAGCCCAGCCTGTGCAAGTTCCTGCCCGGCCCACCATTCGAAGAAAGCATGAAACTGATAAAGACAGAGAATGCCTAAGAGGAGAATCACCACTTTTTACTTTTTACTACTGTTTAGAGTCTAATGGAGAAAGCAACAAGTAAGAACTACTTTCTAAGGACAAGAAGTAATATATAAAAGATCAGGTGGGTCTCCCTAGTAAAACAGATGCTTACACTGCCCGTTGAGGAGGAAACAGTTTCTCCAACTTTTTTTAGCAAAACATTGTAAAAGGATAAATGTGTTTCACCCTCTTGATACAACACCAAATGGGTAAGATTGTGGTCTCACCAGTGAGACTCAATTCGTGATGTCGTTTCAACACATCCGAACTGAGCCAAAATCATGAAGGAATTCCTGTCTAGAAGGAATAGCTAAGCACATGGTTATTGCAACATCCAGATAGCATACACAACTTTATACCTCCAATCTGAAAAGAATTTAAAACAGAGAAAAATATCCCTGAACTTTCCATAACAAGCAATTTCAAAAAGGTGAGAAACCTCATAGCAACCAAACCAGTAAGAAAAATAAATAAAATAAAATACTGATTTCAAAAGGCAGAAGGGAGTATATGTGGCTCAGATAAAACAAAAATGAACCTTCAGACGTTTTGCATCAGGAAAGGAGATTCCATAAACTCTTTGAAGACTCTCACGATCTGATTTTCCCCTCCAATATGAGGATGAAGCCTGAAGATTCAACCATTAAGATATTAATCAGTAATCAACAAAACAAATAGCTGAAAGAAAAGCTCGGCTCTTGTGTAAAAAGTCCATCACCTTTAAACAAGCAAGGGCTTTCACAAAAGATGTATTTGGTATGTGTGGTCCACGACAGAGATCAACTAAAGGTCCACATCTGTAAACTGTGATGGTCTTGTCTTCAGGCAAATCCTTAATGATTTCAATCTGCATTAGGTGATCACCACACACAATATAGAAGCTTTGTAATTGTGGGGAAAAAATTAAATTCATTTAGTACTAAGACTTTTACAGTCTGGTGAGGAGGAAAGCACTCTCTCTAAAGTAGAAACAGCAGTTTCTAAATGAAGATTTTTATTGCCAAACAAGGGAAATATAAGCAAAAAAAAAAAGGTGGAAGTTTCTAATAAGTTGTGCCAACTCATAATGGCACACTTACAACTTTGGTAGGGCAATGTCCATACAGGGGCAAGAGCAGGTGTATGTGGAAAGTTATTCCAATAGCTATTTGTAAGTGGAAGGAGTAAAACAACAGTCGTCGAAGGTGTATAGAGTGTTCTGCTGAGAAGACCTTTCAATTGTCCAAGGCTTGAGCAATTTCTTGGATGCAGTATAGGTCAGAATTTCATGGGACTTCTTAAGTAACTATCTCTAGGGACTAGAAGATAGTGATGGGGGGACTAACGGACGAAGCAGGTGATCAAGGAAGGACAGAGGAGTCCAATACCACTCCAACGATTTTCGTCAAACCCTAAAAAATCTGATATCAAACATGAAATTGAATATCATAACATCTAATACAAGTCATTTGTTTTAGCCAAATGACACCCAAGCTTTGTGCACCCAGGAACAAGGGTCTCATATGGGCCCCACTTAATGGTAAATTTAAATCAATAAATTTGTTATTTTCACTTTTAAATTTAGATCTAACCTTTTTTGGGTCCATTTGATGCATCCTCGCCATTGGATAGATCATGATAGATAAAAGTATTTATCCAATGGTCTTAAAAAATCAAGGGCTATGATGATTCAATGGGTCTCATTTTGGATAGTTGGATAGCCCACATGATATTCTTATCCATTGATCCAATTTTTTTATCACAGGGTGGGACCCACTTCCAACATGGCATGTCAAAGCACCTGGGCATCTAAGCTTGGGCATCTACCAAACCTCCCCCTTCTATGAAACTAAAGAATCAAGTCAATCTTCCCAGAGAGCACTACCCTCATTCATGAGCATTAATCTTCCCACCAAAAAAATGCCCCAACCTGAGAAAATAATTGTAGGCTACTAGCTCCAAGTGAACTCCTTATTTTAAACCACATTACGAAATCAATCATACTTTCTTTGACTCGTCCATCTTTCACCACATTTACCATTCAAAGAACCATTTCAATAAAAAAAATATATATATTGAGCAGGAAAATAACACATGGGTGAATAACCTAGACAACCCACCCACACTTGTAAAGAGAACAGCAAATGGGAGTGCAAATTTCTTGGCAAAGACTGGGACATCAAAAAGTAGTGTTTTTTAGACTATTCTTCATATTAGTGTATTTTTTTATGTTCTAAACAGATTTGTAGAGATGCGTGTTTTGTAAATTTTGGGGGTAGCAAGCACCTCAGATGACATATTCATGTTTCTTTACATGTACATTTTCCCATTAATTAAAGCATATTGTTTCCTTTCAAATAAAAGGATGATGGAGATGAAAAATGAGAATATAAATAAAATTGTTTTGCAAGCTAAAAGTCTTTTCTTGAGATATTAGCCCTTTTATTACTTTCTTCTTTAATATTTTTGAAAGGTTTTCTTAATAAAATTGTTTCACTAGAAAATAAAAGAGAGGAAGAACCCGCCTTAAATTTGTTTTCTTCGAACAACTCCATTGCTTGCACTCTCGAAACTTCAATACGCTCAAAAGGTTGTTTCTCCTACAATCACATATGGCATGTTATAAGGCAAAATAACAAAAGAAGACAAATATCCCAAACCAAAGAGCCATGGAACCTGGTAAGAACATTAACTAATTACAAGCATCAACACACAAAAAGGGAAAAGTGATTTTCCTTTTCGAGGGCACAAAAACCAACTATCAAGGAAAATGGAAATCAAATGGCAATGACTTACCGCTACAGCTTTCATTGCACGTGATTGAATTTGCTCAAAATGCTCTTCATTCAATGTCAAATCACCATAAAATGCATCGTAGTAGAATCCCTTAAAAAGAAAAAGTCGGATCACTTTATATATATCAAACTAAAGGATCCAAATAAACCTACTTATCTCCATAAATAATTTTTCCTAGTTAAGCACCCAAGCAAAGCAAGTATGAAATGCCTAGTTCATTATATCAAGGACACCAATTAGCAAATTATTTCATCTTGGTCCCCAAAGCCAAACTATATAGAAAAACACGGGACCCTATAGAGGGTATAGATAAGTCATCACCAAATGGAATAAGGGAAAAGAAAACCAAATGCCTCAATGCATCAAGAAAAGCAATGCCTAATTATTCCATATAATACATCAATCCCTTCTTTTTCAAAACAAGAAAGAAAATTAATGTCTTTCTCAATTGAATCCTTCTAGCTGTCATTCTACAACAGAATTTGCATTTTGCCGAGTTTTGAGATCAAGCCAGCCATACATGAGGTATATAAATGACCAACATGCCCAGCAATATGTTGAATCATAAAAACTGCCGCAGCCACAAATATAGTAGCCTTAGTCCTTCCAGTAAATAATGTGCTCACTGTCGAATTTATGAAGACTAGTGGGGAAAAGGAGATGAAAGACCTCTAATGGATGGTATTTCTTTCGAATCAATACCAGAATCAATGGTAGATTGACCAGAGTGGGCTTTCAAGGAAAAGGAGGTGAAAGAGGTGATGATGGAAGAGGGTAAGGCTCCAAGCCAGCTGGCTTTAATTTTAAGTTAATCAAAGAATTATGCGATTTACTGAAGGAATATTTTATGAATATGTTCAAGGAATTCCATAACAGAGAAATGACTGGCAAAGAGCAGAAAGAATACTTTCATAACCCTTGTACTAAAGGAAAGAGTCTGACTAAGTTAGCCCATTATAGGCCTTAGTCTACTTTGAAGTATATGCAAGCACAGATGTTAGCTGATAGTTTGAAAGAGTTTTTAGGATACTCACTAGGAGAAACTTAGGGAGTTTTCATGATGATAAGCAGATTTAGACAGGGTAGTCATCACCAATGAAGTTATCCATATCGTTAAGAAGGATAAGAAAGAGAAAGTCATGATGAAAATCGACATAGAGAAGACCCATTATCATGTTCACTAGAGTTTTGTGGATTCTCTCTTTGGTAAAAGAGGCTTTGGGAATAAATAAGAGGTACAGCATACTTTGTACTAGTAAACAAGTCCAACTGAATCGATCCAAGCCTCTAATGCATTTTTACTAAAGGAGATCCAATGCATTTTATAGTTTTTTTACGATAGTAACAATAGGTTTCAACGAATTAATATTAAGGGCTTCTTGATAGAAAAAAATCAGCAATCTCAATCAGAATTAAATTGCTGTTATAATATCCTCCTGCAGAAGATTCTTCTATGGATCACCAATACGATACAAACCAAGTTCCATTTTAATCGTCAGTGAAGGTCAACATCTCATAAGGGACATTCTCCTTCCAGAAGAGGCTGACTGGAGATGGAGGATCCACATAAGAGCCATCCTAGCTTGTCTAGGTTCAATATACTTGGTACATCACCCCCCCCCCCCCCCCCCCCCCCCCCCACCCCACCAAACCGGCCAGAGAAATTTTAAGTCCTGGATGAGGAAGCTGAAGGCAGAAACAGCAGCAAGTGTTATGCATCAAGACTTGGGTCCCCCCATTCATACCATTTGATGAAAGCAATCTCTGCTTCTGTCCCATTGCAATCTAGATATGTTCTCAGTTTGGATGCGCTTTGAATAGTGGGTGGAACAGCTTGTTTACTGTGTCTATTTTTCGCTGTATATGGCTGTAGGATTCAAGCAGTGTTTCAGGCAGCAACAAAATTCAATAGCTACTCTTTGAATGCAGCAGCAATTCCCATTGACCAAACCATGGATGAGGATCCACAACAATGCTTGCATTTTTTTGGAGACCCTTTATCCTGAAATGCAGAGATCCTTCATCTCCTTTGAAGAGATTCTAATAGCAGCAGAATATATATTTCTGGTAGCAGTAGTGCAGCAGTGTAAGGAAAATTTTGTACAGCAATTTCTGGAGATCCAGCTGTTTGAGTCTGTAAGCAGCTGATGCAGATCCTGAAAATTCTAGAAGTTTGGTAAGGGACGCATCAGAGCCTGTTCCCTACAACAGATCTGAAGTGTTTTTTTCTTTTGTAATCAGTTTCTGAATCTGTCTTTGATTCTTAAATGTTGTTTTGCCTTTGTTGGCTTATATCTCCTATTCTTTTTGGGCCTATATTGTATTTTAGGAGGTCCTATTTTTTAAATGAAAAATCTTGCTAATCATTCAAAAAAAAAATATTAAGGGATAAGGTAGTTGGTTCAGTTAAGGGCTGAAGGAAGTTCAACTGTCATTCACCTACAATTTACCAATGACACTTTTTGTTTCAAGGCTAATAGTGGAGAAATGAGAGGAGCAAATGAAATGCCTAGATATCCTGAAATGGCTTCAAGGTTAAAAAACACTTTAAGAAAGAATGTAGAAGTGGAGATTAGAATAGATGAATTGGAGATTGAGGAACAAGCAAAAGAGGCTGGCTGTTGAGTAGGAAAGTCACCTATGACCCATTTAAGTTTAATGCTGGGAGTGAACCAGAGGCATAAAAGGTTATGGAACAAGAAAATTTTGAGAAAAGATAGTTAACTCAAAAGAAAAGTTATTCATCATCAGTGGGGGTGAAGCCAGGTCGGGTTTTGACCAGACCCGTATGACCCGACCAGAGAAATCATCCGGGTCGGGTCATCGGGTCGGGTCAGGTTGAGACAGAAACCCACATGGAATTCGGGTTGGGTCGGGTTGAGGGATTTTTAAGTTAACCCAACCCGACCCAGCTAAAATTAGGCTAAAATGGATTCAAAAAGCGGGTCGGGTCAAAATTCGGGTTGAATCGGGTTAGAATTTGGGTTGGGTCAGGTCGGATTCCATATTTTATTAACTCGGTTCAGGTTGGGTTGCCAAACTTGCTCATATATCATTTGTCTGTGTTTAAGATGTCAATTTGGGTGCAAAGAAACTATAAAAGCTACAAAAAGGTTAACAATAAATGAAAAAGATTTGGATGTTCATTGCCATGAGGTGTTGGGTGGATTGATGACATGGTCAATAGCCTTTAGAAGAGCTCTTAATGATTCAGAAGCTAGTGAGCTTGAGAACCTATTGGCACTTTCAAGGGACAATGATATTTATAAAGAGGAGAATTTTGCATATGGGTGGGGGAACCTTACAAGGGTTTTTGTTGTCCAAGTGTGTCTAAGAAAGGCCTCGGGGATAAAGGGAGGTAAACCTCCTTCAGTTCTAGGCATGGAAAGGTAAGACTCCTTCGAGGGTTCAAGCCTTTTCTTGGTCAAGGAAGATCAAACTAGAAAAAGATGGTATTGTGTGTAGCATGCCATGGGGAAGAGAAACTTGTGAACCACATTTTCTACGGATGCCCTTTGCCTTGAAGATTTGGTCTCATTTTATTTTTTTTTGAATGGTGATTTTGATGTAGGATACGGGAGACCCATCTCTCTTAGGATTTACTATTTTCGCATTATTTTTAATTTAGAATTATTGTGTCACAAGGAAGCCAGGTCGGTGGCTTCCTATTTGATTTAGGAGTCCCTTTTTCTATTTTGATTTCTTATTTTCTTATAAATACAATGCATGTAAGAGAGGGACTCACCTCTTTCGAAAATTATGAAATAAGATTTGATTATCTTTTGCCTTCGAGCATCAGGTTACCCTCTTCCTCTACCTTAGTTGCAGATGAATCCCTTGTCTTGTTGCAGGTTGCTCTTGCTGGCCAGTTCCAGTCGTGATCCCATTGCATCTTCTTGGGCTTAATCCCACGGAAGACACCATCGACATTCACTGGGCTTCATCCCAGTGCATCGCAGATCTCACCACTGCTTCTGCTTGCTTTCGCTAGTCTCCTTGGCTTCGCTGCGTAACTAGATCCCTCTCCTTTGCTGCCTTATTCCTTCTATCAAGGTACTGTAGCAGCCTAACCCCCCTTCTCCCATCTTCCCCTTCGATTGCTTCTCTCTTCCCCTTCTTGCTTCCGCCGTCGCTGCCCCTCTTCCGTTTCTTCTTTTCCTTTTCTTTCTTTCACCCTTCGAATCCCATTCGTATTTACCCTAAGCTGAGCCCTAACTTAAGTCCCACACAGTGCCAAAGCAACCCCTCTTTAAGTTATCCTCCACACGTGTGAAGGGGTTTAAGTGTGTGACCCGATAATAGTCGGGTTGACTTGATTTGATTTTTATTCCCCGCTTCCGCTACATTAGATTTGGTCTCATTTTATCAATGATGAGTTGCAAATATGTTTCTCAAATGTCCTGAGCGAAGATTATAGCAAGTTGGGAGAGGGAACCTCTTAGGTGAGGAGGCAAGGAAGCCCTAAGAGACTATCCCATAAGTGATACTTTAGAAAGGAAGAAATACATGGTTTGAGGAAAAGGAGAAGGCGGTAGACTGAGGTTAGCTAGGCTCAGATTATTTAGATGGTTTATCCCCATAAGGAGTTTAATGGCTTTATTCTTAAACGACTTTGTGAGATTGTTGGGAAATCATCTCGGTGGTAGAGTTAGGAATAGGAAAGGCAGGATCGTTCAGCAATGTAAAGTTCTCCCAATAGATACATCTAAATTCAATGTAATGAGGCTGCTAGAGGAAAACTAGGTCCAAAAAGTTTAGGGTGTTCTTCATAATGAAGGGGCAGGGATTAAGGTATTTTTGTAGAACCCATAAGCATACAGGATTCCAATGGAAAGAATTTTTGGTTATTATGAGAGGTTTGGAGTTAGAGAGGGCCTTGGTGTAGATAAACTAATAGTAACTCAGTCAATGCAATTGCATGAGCAAAGCACAAGAAGAAGACTCGTTAGAGATTTACTCCTATCCTACGGGATATCAACAAGCTATGCAGTGGTATTGAGGTGGACTTCATCCATGTAAAACAAACAGAAAATGGGGTTGGAGGGGTTCATTCTTAATTCTTCGAGTTGAAGTAAGGATGGAAATACGAGATTCTTTCAGTAGATTCCTTTGTGATTAATTCTTTTTTTGTATGACTTCAATATCGCTCTCTTACTATATGCTTTTTGTATTTGAATTCTTCTACTTGTATAGCTTCACTGTATTTTCTATATTTATCATTAATACATATACGTAGTTTTTTTTTTTGAAAGATTAATAATATTCATAGTTACTTTTCACGAAAAAAGGGTCAAGTTACCATTTAGGAAAAATAAAAAGGCCTTTCTCAATCTGATTTAGGTGTTTCCTAGTGATGCAACAAGACATCCTTACAATTAATCTTCCATTCAGACAATTCCTCTAATGGAGTTTCACAGAACACCATAAGCTTAAGCGACTGTATTCAACACAACATGACCAACGGTTGGAAAGTATGCATGCCAAATGCAAATTTTAACCCAAGTGATTGACCTCTTGAACTAAATTGATACAACTTAATGCCCATTAAAGAAACTATTTTTTATAACATAAACAGTTGCAAATGATCAAAATAAAAAGATTGTCATTTAATCAAAGTTTGAATACAACGGCAAATAACAGTTTTTTATCAGTACCTCTCCTCTAACGGTGCAGGGTCCGATGCACAACTTGCACCCATACTCCACCTCAAGGGACTATCATTAAAAGAGAACAAATAAAGTTAATAAAGTAATAATGGAAAAAGGGTGTCTACAAGTAGGATTTGTGAGAACATATATGCACTGATGTATTCAATTTTATAGGTATGTGATGGAAAATGGTTGATGATGATGATAATATTTGTATGCGTATTTGATATGGGATGATGATAAATCTATGCATGTATGATGCAATTATGCTATTTCAAAATGTGTATGTATGAATACATATGATACAAAGTAGGATGCATGAATTTAGATGTGATATTTCTCAACATATAGAGAAGAGAATAAAGCATTTCCCCTAGACACCCTTATTTGCACACCACCCATGTGGGGCCCAAGAAGGCTCATGTGATGCATTGGTTGGAAAGGTCGTTTGCTCGAATAGGATTCTTATCGAAAAACAACTTGATCAGATAAATGAAGCCAGTTTTAAGGTCCCAAAGATTAAACTTTATCCAACAACAGAAAATCATGGGGTTGGATCAACAGTATATCTAATTCATATTAGGGTCAAATTGGCTAAGGTTCCAATTCAAGGGGCATAGGTGGGTGTGGAGGAGTGTGATTGGGACCATGATGGATCCTACATGGCCAAGACTACATAGAACTTACATGAGCACCCATTCTCACGGGAAATTTCAAGGAAAATAAAATGAGTATGAGTATCAGCAGTCATACACTTAACATAGACAAAGACTATAACAAGTTTTGATTTATAAGATCCTATTCCTCATCAATTTTTAAAACCAAAAAAAAAAAAATTCCTAGGATGATAATGACAGTCAAATAAAAAAAATAAGGAAACATAGAGTCCACCTGCCCAAGGATATGAGCACTAGAATGCCAAAATGTATCACGCCCTTCATTGCTTTCAAACGTGAAGAGCCTCAACTCACAGTCACCTTCTAGAGGTCTTGACATGTCCCAAAGCGTTCCATTTACCTTTAATCGAAAGAAAGTGAAGTGACTAATGCTACTAGAAGAGATTCAATGACATTTCGACAAATTATATTAAATGCAAAAGCTTAAAAACAAGTAAATGAACAAATAAACAATTTATTAGTCAAACGAACTAACCAATGCAAAACACTTATCCATGCCATGTAAGCAAACTATTTGACCAAGACATAAATAGTAACCAATAGAAGTAGTAAGCACATTAAGTTCACTCTATTTCAAATTCAATTGCAACATATTAAACATCATAATTTGCAAACCAGGCTTCCTGACAAATAACTCACCTAGGTCAGCTAACACCAGTAGCATACCAGGTGACATTTGATGATAATCATACCATACATGTGTTCCTAGCAAAACCAGACTGGATTTTCCCAGTCATACTTAGTTTGGAATCAAAACAAACCAGGCCTCACTTGGTATCATCTTCGTCAAACATAATTAGGAAAGAATTTGTAGAACCATTATCTTTCATACTTTGTAGGAAACAATTACCATTTCCTAGACATATTATAGGTAAAAAATAAATGTATCGTCTTTTCGCGCACCTATTAGACCAAACAGGTCGAACAAGTCAACTTGACTCAATAATTGGACCCGTCTTAGTCCTAGCCCTTTCAATAACTATAGAATAAAAATAAATGCAGACTGAAGAAAAGAAAAAAATCTCTTCACAAACAAATGGTGGAGCAGAAATTTTTCATCTCTAATAGCATTAGATTGTTGGGGAAATGGTAAAGAGGATTAGGGAAGGAGACAGCATGTTGAGGAACACATTGATCAAAAAGATAAAGAATTCAGGAGTCAAGGTCAGGTTTTTTAACAAGGGTCCATGGAGTGGTGGCACAATTGAGGAAGCATGTTAAATATAGGACGCATGGAGGGGGAATAGTTCTTCTTTTGGTTCAACCAGTGAGTTGGGATTTACCTTTGAGAGAAAATTCCTTCCATTGTTCCTTGCATCCATGGATGTCAATGCCCATGTCCGAGACTTTACGGAGTGGAGAAATGGTAGAGCAATGTGGTCTCCATAGTTTAGAAGAAACCTCCAAGATTAGGAAGTAGAAGATCTAAATGCCATGCTAGATTTATTAAACTGTTTTTACTTTAGAGAGTGGAAAAGATGAAGCCCTCCACTTCAAAGTGAGGTCCTCCAAGACATGGCCTTTCTAAGTGAAGTCCTCTAACTAAAAGAGGACTGTAAAGGGGAGATTGCTGTGGTCGACCCAATGGTTTGGAAAGCTTTGACTTCTTCTGAGGTTTGTACCTTTTGCAAGGTCACGAGGCCCAAGAAGATGTTAGTATGGACCACCTTAGAGTGTTAAGAGGAAGGAAAATGACTCCCTTTAATGGGTGTAGTCTGTTTCAAGGAGTGTGGAGGATGTAAATACAGGAATTTGTGCATGTAGCATAATATCTAAATAAATACTTATTTTAAAATAAAATTAACAAGTAAAAACAATACAACTAAAAACTCACTAATGAACTTCATTCAAAATAATAAAATAATAAACATTCCGATATCATAGTTAGATTATTATAAAAGAAAAGATGTTGATATAGAATAATTGCCACGCCAATATTAGAACAATCTATGAAGAATCCAACACTCGTACTAGAAGACTATGAAGAATTCAAGAGAAAACCCGTCACAGAGATCTGTCGGACACCGGTAAATTGCACATTTCAAAGAATCCATATTAAACAGCAATTCCAATATGAACTTTCGCAAATTTTAGAGGCGTAATGCTGAAACAATTTTGAGAAATGACGCACACCTGGGCAATCAAAGAATCTGCAGCCAGTCTTTTAGAGATTTCCTTGGCAATGTCCATTGGTGATGACATCAACTTCCTGCCCTCCTTGACCTGTCCATCAGGTAATGTTATCCTGTGAAGCAAAAATAAAAAAGTTATTACTCAATTCAAAACGAAGAGCATTCACAACTCAAACAGATAATGAATTTCTCACTCACCTTATGGGTTCGCCTCCACTAGCATTGCGGGCTTCCACTTGCCGTGCCTGGATTGCCTCAAACAGCCTTATGCGTTTCTGTATAACCGATTCCAGATATTCTTCGTCCCTATGTACTGCATTAGGCCCGGGTTTTGTCATACCTGAAGAAATTGAGGAGAAAGCCAATGTACGGCCCGAACGGAAGGAGAAAGTCCAAGTCCGCAGAAGAAATTGAGCTAAGTACCTGCCCATCAAGTGAATCAATGTAAAACGAAGAGAAACCAAACAAAACGAAATAGTTCGCTCCAGAGAAGAAAAGAAGAAGAGGAAGGAGAAGAAGAACGCACATACACCAGTGATGGGAGCAGAGGAATGGCAATCGAATGCTTGGACACCAAAGTGGGCGTTTTCTGCTGAGGAGCGAAAATGGAGAGAAGGGTTAGGGCCTTTAGGTCAAAATCTAAGAACAGCTTGCGCACCAAGCCGTTTTTATTTAAACTTAATTAATTAAAAAAAGGTTTTATATTTTTTCTTATTATAATTGGAAGCAAAAGTTCCATTATAATTTTTTAAATATATATATATATATATATATATATATATAATATAATAGTGTTATTAAACTAGGACCGAATATGCACGATTCGATTCGAGACTGTGTTACTTGAAAACATGCTTTAATATAAATAAAAACAATCATAATTATAAATATGGTTTTTTTTTAAAGGCTAGTATATTTTATAATATGCAATATTATATATATTTAACATCATATTTACATAATATCTACTATTATTTTTAAATTATAATATATCTATTATTATTGTCAGATTAATACGATGCTTTAAAAGATAAAAATTATATAAATAAATTAACAAATATAATTTTAGTTTTATTATTTAAAAAACTCTATTGATACTTTTCATGTAACATTATTTTTTTAAAGACAATGATATAACTATTGTTAATAATTACTTACATATAAACAACATAATATGTCTAGAATAATATAAATTTATTATATATATATAATGTTATTTATATTATAATTTTTACAATAATATGCTTATTACTATTATATATTATTATAATATAATAGCATATAATGTTATAATAACATTATAATATTATGTTTCTAATACAAATAACATTAGTTTAACATAAATAGCATATTGTCTTTGTATTAATTTATTATTATATTTAGGGGAAATGATTTGTGCACCCCCCATTTTACCCATGGTGCACTCTTTCAATTATTTTTTCCAATTTTGCCTCCCATCTAAAAAATGATGGAAATGGAGAAAAGGTGGGTGGAGGGCAAAATTGAAAAAAAAAAATTGAAGGAGTGCATCATGGGTAAAATGGGAGGTGCACAAATCACTTCCCTATATTTAGATGTGACAAAAATATTTTTTTTAAAATTTTATTTCAACTCATCAATTAATCATTAATTGATAATTTAATATTATAGAACATTTATATTAATGACACGTGTTTAACTACGGTTGAACCCGGTTAAACCTTATTCAATTAGGACAGTTCATTACACGATATATATACTTAATTCAGTTGTTACTACTTAAATACAACATCTCTAAAACTAAAGTGAGGAATGCTTTTTGACCTCCTCATTCAAAGATTAGAAATTAAAAACAGCCTTTAGTTAAAATATAATAATTTAGCTAAATATGATGTTTATATTTTTACTCATACAATTTATGAACATGAAATTAATTATTAGAGTTAAAATTCTTAAAATTTAAATTACTATAAAAAAAAGGTTATACCTTCGAATTTTTATAATTCACCGGAACTAAAGTTCTAACTTCATTTTTTAGGGAATAATTATATGGTAATACAAATTTAAATTTAAAAATGATATATTAAAATTTTATGTAGCATATATTGAAATAGGATACAAATTTTATAAAGAATTTATAAAATGATTAGAACATTTTTTAATTGTGAAAAAAAAAATTAAAGTCTTCCACAAAATGTAAAAAAAAAAAAGGGAGCTGTTTCAAATTAAGTAAAAATTTAAAACTTCACAGAAAAATAATTCTTTAATAACTAAAAGAATTGTCTATTGGTATGAATTTTCACTGTATATTTTATGTAAAAGACAGTACCACCTTTTTCTATATATGACCTTTCATGAGATTAAAATTACATTGCAAAGTGGTAATATTAAAAAATGTTTGAAATGGGACCATAAAATAGTGTAAGGCAAATTGATAACATTGCTCTTTTGGTATATATGGAGGGTTTGGAATTTTGGATTAATCAGTGGACTAAAATTTTAACAAACCACATATTTTGTCCTTCAATTTAAATGATAAGGGTGAGACATGAACATGGCATATAAAAACTATAACTCAAAGTTACTATATTATGTAAGATATTTATAAATGTCTAATACAATGAACATTTTGACTTGTTAAGTTCTTTGGGAGACTTAGACATCACGTGCCTTTTGCAAAATATACCATATTATGTGCATTTGACTTAATGACTTACTAGTTAACCTTTTGCATCAGGAAGTGGGATCTGTCAAATTCAAGTCCTCATAACCTAACCTAGTATACCCTAAGGGTAGTGAGTATCACCCGTGGGGTTTTACGTTGGGTTTCTCACAATTTCCCACATGTAAATTAAAAAAAAGAAAAATCATAAGAAAAGTAGATATTATTGTACGAAGTGTACAAGTATATGTTAGATTATTTTCTTAATGGGATTGAATGTTTGGGAATGAAACATTTAATTTTAACATTCTCTTGTTATACCAAATGCAAAAATCAATACAATGTCTTTAGTCCACAAGATCCGAATCAAATGGTAACTTACAATGATTATAAACATTGGGCGGAATAACATCATAAATAAATCACATACGCGAATCCATGAGATTTTATGAGTTATCCAGATGATCTACAGCAGTGTATGTTGCTTTGAGTTGCTGCAATCACCGTCCAAAACCAGAGTGGAAATCAAGTGCTCCTGCGTCATAGTCAAGAGAAGAAACAACTATGGATTGCTTATGGATTTCTCTCTTTCTCTTCCTCATTCCCTTTGCAGGTCTTTTTTTCCTTAGGTGATGGTTTGTCTCAATACAAAGAGAAAACCTTATGAGTAGAGAGGATGACCCATTGGCAGTTTCAAATACATTAATCCCTCTTCCCATCAAAGAGGTAACTGACCCTTTCTTTTAACTCTCCAAACCGTTAAATGCAGAGGTGTAAATGTGACTCCCTTCATTTCAAATTCAAAATGTGTGGGCCACATCATAGAGTAAATTCTTACATTCTCCCACTTAGCCCACATCATCATTGAATCTAAAATAAGGTTCACATAAAGCGCACGCATAATTCACATTCAAATAATCATAATACGGCTATCATCATAATGTTAATACTAAACAACCCACAAATGAGAGCAATGGCGGTTGCATATCATCTTGTCTGACATAGTCCCTTCCATCACTACAACATAAGGTGACTCACTTAGCATAACTCTTAAGTAAGAGATTTCACAACGGTCCACATAAGTGTCTTATTACAAAGACTATTCCTGTTAGTGATAAACAATCACACATAATGTATACAAATAATAAGATAATCAGGAATAAAATGTCAGAAACATTATCAAGAGTACTCAAGTGTCAAATATCACATAAATATATAAGACAGTCCAAAAAAAAAAAAACATCAATAACCTCAAATACATCAAGATAAGTTACGTTCAAGACTCATTCTATTGACATGTTCTTAGAAGGTCTTTATAGGTAACCCTTTTGTCAACGGATCTGTTATCATGAGCTGAGTGCTGATATGCTCAATAAACACCGTTTGTTTCTGAACCTCTTCTTTTACGACGAAGTACTTCAGTTCCATGTATTTCATTGGAGTATTCGTCATTCTTTGAGTAGGAAACTGCTGCGGTGTTATCACAATAAATTCTCAGCGGCCTAACAATGCTGTCGACAATCTCAAGCCCTAAGATAAAGTTTCGCAGCCACATTCCTTGAACAGTGGCCTCATAGCATGCCACAAATTATGTTTCCATAGTGGATGTTGCAATGATAGTCTGTTTGGCGTTTTTCCAAGAAATTGCTCCGTTACCCATAAGGAATAAGTAGCCAAAAGTAGACTTCCTGCTATCAACGCATCCACCAAGGTCAGAATCCGAGTATCCAATGACCTCGAGATTCTCAGACCTCCTATATTTGAGCATGAAGTCTTTGGTACCTTTTAAGTACCTCATACATGAGACTACCTACCGCTGAAGCATAAGGCATTTCCTCCATATGTTTTCTTTCTAGTTCGTTTTGCGGACATTGCATGAGACTAAATTTATCTCCCTTTTGAATAGGAGCATCCTGAGGGGAACAATTTTGCATTCTGAATCTCTCAAATATTCTTTCTATATAGTCTTTCTGAGATAGTCCCAAAATCCCACGTGTTCTATCATGGAATATTTATATTCCAATTACGTAGGCTGCCTCTCTCATATCTTTCATCTCAAACTGAGTGGAAGGAAACTTCTTGGTTCCAAACATCATACCAAAGATCATTAGTGACAAGCAAGATATCGTCAATGTACAATATCAAGAAGATATATTTGCTCCCACTGACCTTCAGGTATATACACCGATCAACGGTGTTTTCCTTAAAACTGAAGGAAGTAACAATATCATTGAACTTAAGATACCATTGCTGGGAGGCTTGCTTAAGACCATAAGTCGATTTCTTAAGTTTGCATATCATGTGTTCCTTTTCCTCTATGGAGAAACCTTTACGTTGATCCATAGACACATCATCATCTAAATTGTCATTCAAACACGCAGTTTTGACATCCATCTGGTGTAACTCCAAATCATAATGAGCCACAAGAGCCACAACAATTCTGAAAGAATCTTTCTGGATACAGGGAGAGGAATGTCTCTTTATAATCAATGACATTATTTTGAGTGAAACCCTTGGCTAAAAGTCTGGCTTTATACCGTTCGATATTGCCCTTCGAGTCTCGTTTAGTCTTAAAGACCCATGTACATCTGACTTTCTTGTATCCATGGGGCAATTCTACTAAATCCCAGACTTCATTCTGGTCCATGGCGTTTAACTCATCTTTCATGGCATCTTTCCATTTATCAAAATTTTCACATTCTATAGCTTCCTCGTAAGTGACCGGATACTTAACTAGTCCCTAAATCATAATCTGATTTTTCTTATGTAAACCACATAATCATTCGAAACAGCAGGTCTCCTTTGTCTGTGAGACCTTCTTAAGGACTATTTCTTGTGGTTGTTCTACAATCGGGTCATTAGTGATGATAGTTTCATTAGGGAGTGATTGATCATTTAAGTGTTCTGTTTCATTATGTTGTTCAATGATATTAGGAACAACGACAACAATCTTTGAAGTTACAGGCATAAAGACTTGTACCCTCACTTCTTGTACATTCACAGTTCTCACTATATCACTTCCCACTAACCTCACCATTCTCTATGAATCTTACATTCTTGGTCTCTACAATCCTCAGTCTATGGTTTGGGCAGTAAAATCTATACCCTTTGGACTTCTTAGGGTAACTGATGAAGTAACCATTGATTGTCCCTCTCATCAAGCTTCTTTTCATGTAGATTATATATCCTTGCTTCCGCTGGACAACCCCATACATGTAGGTGTCTTAAACTGGGTTTCTTTCCTGTCCATAGTTCAAAAGGTGTCTTAGGAACTGACTTACTAGGAACCCTGTTTAATATATACATTGCAGTCCTTAATGCATACATCCACAACATAATAGGCACAGTGCTATTACATAACATGCTTCCTAACCATATCCATAAGCGTACAGTTACGCTTTTCAGCAACACCATTCTGCTGAGGCATATCAGATATTGTGTATTGTGCTATAATACTATGAATTTCTAGTAATCTAGCAAACGGCCCGGGGTGTTGACCCGTTTCATCATATCTTCCATAATATTCACCACCCCTATTAAATCTTATTACCTTCACCTTCATATCTAATTGTCTTTCTACCTCAGTGATAAATATCTCTACGAAATTAACCGCTTGAGATTTATCGTGCAATAGATAAATGTAACCATAACATGAAAAATCATCTATAAAGGTGATAAAATAAGATTCTCCACCAAAAGATGGAACATCAAATGGGCGACATATGTTAGTGTGGATCAATTCAAGTAGCCCTTTACTTCTAGTGACACCTTTTTTAGTGTGTTTGGTTTGCTTACCCTTAATGCATTTCACACACACACCTTACTCAGTAAAATCAAGATTCGGTAGAATCTCTTCCTTTACTAATTGTTCAATTCTATTACGAGATATGTGTCCCAATCTCTTATGCCACGGAATTGAGGAATTTTCATTTATTAACCCACGTTTAATACAAACATTGTGATGTAAGGTTAGGACAGAATTTACAAATGCATCATCCAGTTTCAAATGATAAAGACCATCAATCATCAACCCAGATCCAATAAATGAAGAGGACTTAAATAAACTGAAAGTATTTTGTCCAAACTTACAATGTAACACCTTGATCAAGAAGTGGGCCCGAAACGTCACTATTTTTTTTGAAACTAATCTCAAGGTTCTAACTAGGCCGGATCAAAGGTTAGGCCCAAAACAAAAGCCACACATGAGCCCAACTGGTGGACTCAAACATATACCATAAGCCTACCAAAAAAAAAAAAACACAATCAGTGACGTTCCGGGCCCACTTTTAGGCCGAGGCGTTACATACAATGAAAACCATCAATGTCTAATTTAGAAATGGAAATTAAGTTTCTAGCAATAGTGGGAACAAAAAGACAATTAAGCAAATCCAAATGATAGCCAATGTTGAGAAAAAAATGATAGGTTTATATGGCTTTAACTGACACCCTTTCCCGATTGCCCATGTAGAGGGAGACTTCAGTTGGGTGGGTGTTCTAGATTGTAAGGAATCCCTATATCGTATTACAAACGTGAATTGATGTCCCAGAATCAAGTCACCAAGTGTTAGAGGAAACTTTAGTTAAATTAGATTCGAAACATACAGAAATGTAATGTTTACCGAAACATACAGAAATGTAATGTTTACCTTTCTTTTCAAACCATGCCTTTTGCTTATAGCAGTCTTTTTGGAAGTGCCTTTACTTCTTGCAGAAGGTGGCACCTCACACCACCAACTTTCCCCTTTTCATTAGCCTAGGAACTCGTACTAGGCTCATAAGATTTAGCTTTTGACTTTCTTGAACTTTTTGAGCTTAAATCTTCATTTTCTTTATAGGCTCTTGACTAGTGAAGTGGACTGAGTGGTGACCCATTTGCTTGAGTTTGATCTCCTCTTGGATTAACATACTAGACAATTCACTAACTTGTCATTTATCTTTCATGGTGTTATAGTTAATTTGAAATGGTCCATACTGAGGAGGTAACAAGTTCAAAATGAACTGAACCAGAAAATAGTTATCCACAGTAATCTCTAATTTCTTCAATTGAGACAGCGATGTTGGTCATCTCAATCACATGCTCATACATGCCACGATTCCCATCGAATTTCATGGTGGTTAGTCTGGCCATAAGTGTCCCGGCTAGGGACTTGTCAGTAGTCTGGACCTTATCTTCTACACTTTTGAGGAGTTCTTTAGCATTTTCAAAAGTAGGTAGGGTAGACTTGATATTGTTGGCCATTGTCATGCACATGAACTTGAGGCTAAGTCTATTTGATTTAACCCACGCTCCATGGGATGCCCTCTCTTCAGCCGTATTCTCACCAGTAATGGTAGGCTGATCATCAATCAATGCCTTATCAAGATTGAGTACAAATAAGTGAAACTCAACTTGTTATTTTCATTCAGAGAAGTTTGTCCATTAAGCATTGGAACAGATGAGGAACCAACATGTAATGGGACAGATAATGGAGCTGCAAAATGTACATAATTTCATGATCACTATATTATGCTTTGAGTTTTAAACATTATTTGAAACACACAAATAATTTGACTTTAGTGAATAATGTTATCGGATCTACCTTTGGGTAATCTTATGACACACTATTCAAACGTTATGGTGATTCTCAATCACCGATATGAGTAATCAACTAAATACAAGTAACTAAATATCGTAGTCATCTTTGGGTGTCCATACTAATACTAACCACAAGTACCCGTCAATTATCCTATTCCAATCCGTTAACCACTAGATTATTTTCTTAATGGGATTGAATGTTTGGCAATGAAACATTTAATTTTAACATTCTCTTGTTATACCAAATACAAAAATCAATCCACTGTCTTTAGTCCACAAGATCCGAATCAAATGGTAATTTACAATGATTATAAACATTAGGCGGAATAACATCATAAATAAATCACATACCCGAATCCATGAGATTTTATCAATTATTCCAAATGATCTACAGTAGTGTATGTTGCTTTGAGTTGCTGCAATCACCGTCCAAAACCAGAGTGGAAATCAAGTGCTCCTGCGTCACAGTCAAAGAGAAGAAACAACTATGGATTGCCTATGGATTTCTCTCTCTTTCTCTTCCTTATTCCCTTTGCTATCTTTTTTTTCTTAAGTGATGGTTTGTCTCAATGCAGAGAGAAACCTTATGAGTAGAGAGGAGGACCCATTGGCAGTTTCAAATACATTAATCCCTCTTCCCATCAAAAAGGTAACTAACCCTTTCTTTTAACTCTCCAAACTGTTACATGCAGAGGTGTAAATGTAAGTCCCTTCATTTCAAATTCAAAAATGTGTGGGCCACATCATAGAGTAAATTCTTACAGTATAAATAGTACCAGCCCTAAAATCTTAGGGCCCTAGGTGCAGTGCATTGATGGGGACCTTAGGCCCAAGAGCAGTTTAAGTGGGGGCCCTACCGCCCATTGGTCACATTGGGGGCTCTAAGCGGTGGCCTAGTTGGCCTAAAGCCAAGGCTGGTTCTGAATATAAATTTGAGATAACCTCCAAATAGAACATTGATCCTTAAGACCAAGCTTCGAGGTTGCACTTCAAGGATAATTTTTTATTTTCATTCTAAGAATGAAAGAACAAGCAACTTTCAAAGGTAGCACGTGACACTTTGGAGTTTGTTTTAAATCTTAATAAACTTAGATTTTGGATTTTTTTTTTTTTCTAACTTGTTAGAGCCAAAGATCTCTCCTTTGTTTGAGAATTTAAAAAATGTTAGGGGTTATAGATACACAACAAGCCATTGGAGAACTTATGCAAAGTCCATTAGTGAAGAAGGTCTCAGTAATGAAAAAAACAATAGATAAGATATATTGTTGTATCATGTGACTTTGCCCAAGTAGAGTAAGATCTTGACTGAGAATTAAGCTTTTAATCTTCCATGATGAATCTTGAGTCATTTCCTCTCTTGCGCTGTTGTCCAATCCATGCACACCTCTCCACAAAACTAAGTTGTTGGGAGGCCTAGGTAAGCAACTCTACATATGAGGCTATCAATGTTCTATTTAATGAGTTGCCTAATGCCTTCTATAAGAGTGGCTTTTGGAGAACCTCCCATTGGAGGGGAAATGATTAGTGACCCTAGATAACTTAATGATTAGTGAGCCCTAGATAAATTCTTCCAAGCTAGACCAGTTCAGCCTCATTGTTGATGTAGGAGAAAGTGGGTGTACATAGGGCCGGCCCTGAGATTTCAGGAGCCATAGGCAAACTTTTAAGATGGATCTTTTATATACTCACAAAAAATAAAATCATACATTTTTTTTTACAAAGTGTGAAACATCTAATTAAAATATTGTAATCAAATTTATAACAAAGTATTATTTAAAATTTATTCTTCTAATGATTTTGAGATGCAAAATTACTAATTAATTACTATATTCAAGTTTTTCTAATATTTATTTCTCAATAAATAAGATATCTAATCTATTCAATCTTTCTTATGACATTATAGATCGAAGATAAGATTTTATCAGCTTTAACTTTGAAAAACTTGTTTTTGCAGAGGTAACTATAACTGGTATAATCAACATTATTCTATAAGCAATTTATGCATTTGGAAAACAACAATTCATTCTTTTTATATAATTTAACAATTCAATTGTTTATTTTACTTCTTTTGATATTGCATGTTTTATCATATTCGAGTGTGACACTAATGCAAATTCTCATTTGAAACGAAGATATTATTATTATTTTATTTTTTCAATTTTTTTGGATTTAAAAAAAATTAAAAATTATCTTAATTATAATGATTTATACTTGTATGTTACATCTAATAAAATCTACATTGATCAAATAAATAAAGCTATGTTATTTGCATCTCTTCAAATTTTAACAGCTTTAAATTATTTTTAATTCAAAATTATCAACTCAATGTAGATTTCTCTTTCGCTCTACTTAGATGATACATATATTTTAAAAGATTATTTATTAATTAAAATTAAAACTATTTTTATTATTAAACTCAATAAAATGAGGATTATAATTATTATTATTATGATTGTTACTATCATTATTTTAATTTTTTAAGAAACCCATGTTTTAAATTGAGTAGAAAAATTATCAATATATAAATTTTCAATTTTGAGTGTTTTAAATTCGAAATAGTTAAAAATAGTCAAATGATTTCAAGTGATATTAGTTCAAATTATTGTTATTTTCATTATTATTATTAAATAACATGATAAAAATAGGCAGTGACTTACAGACACCCGATTTTTCTGCCTCTACACACCCTTTTTTGGATTTTCGTGGCAAATTACCATTTTACCCTTGCGTTTTCATTCCTTCGAATGATCTGCCAGTTCATTTTGGCATTCATTCGAATGAATCCATTCATTTGAATGAATGCCCAAGTGTAATTTAATTCATTCAAATGAATGGGCTGAACAGTAACATGGAATACTGCTCAGCCCCATTCATTCAAATGATGCTATAGTGTCCAAGTATACATTCGAATGAATGGGCAAAACAGTAACACGGAATACTGTTCAGAGGGGGTAAAATGGTAATTTGCCATGAAAATCTGAAAATAGGTGTATAGAGGCAGAAAAATCGTGTGTATGTAAGTCGCGCCTAAAAATAATAATAGTTATTATACATACGCAGTAGGGATTTGAACCCAAGTCACCCATTTATAATATAAGCATCCTAACAAAACTAGACAATAATGAATTTGTTCTTTCATTTGTATTATTAACTATTTAACATATAATAACGGAGTTTATGACTCGGGGGGCCGCTTGGGTGCATACACGATCACAATGTACACCTCATCCTATTATGAATTAAAAAATTCAAAAATGATTTTGAGAAATCAAATAAATAAAAGAAAATCTTTGAAAAAGAAAAAATAAAAATTGGGAGATGTTTTGAAAAAAAAATCCCTTAAATAAATACATTTTTGAAAGACTGCAAACAAGGAACATTTTCAAAATTGGAATGTATTATAAAGGGATAACCCTCAAATCATTTTCTCAAAGTGTCTGCATGTGATGATCAAGTTGAAAATGAACCCAAAACACTATTGAAAAAACAGGATAGTAAGGCTTCTGCCTCAATAGATGGCTTCAAAGAAGTCAATTTCGGCACAGACTGTAGATCCTAACATGGTTTCGAACCCAGGTTGCCCTTACCCTCAATGAACAACGACATATGATCAGCCTTCTCAGTGCAAACATAAGACCTTTTTTTGCATTCTCACGTGAAGACATATTTGGCTTTGCTAAAACTGGATATCCATTCAAAAAGGCTAATCTAATTAGATAGAGTGACTTCAAGTTTTTTATAAGTCACTAAATTTCCTCTTTCACAATCAATGTGGGACTCATTCACTGTACCTACAATCCTCCCTTTAACCGAAGCTATCTGCCTGAGAACCTAGCTCTAATACCACTTATTAGGACTGAGTATCTAACCCAAAAGACTAGCCCATGAGGTAGAGTGACCCAAGTATTTTATAAATTTCTAAATTTCCTCTTTCACAATCAATGTAGGACTCATTCACTACCCCAATGTCCAATACCATCTATCAATAAAATCTAAAAGCACTATCAGTCAAGCAAAAGTTGCTTTGAATACGACCCCGACAGATCCTTAAAATTCAAGAGGAAGTTATGAAACAATATAGTGACAAATTCCTCTCGGTCTCTCATTATCTTGAAATGGCTTGCCAACATTGTGTCAGTGCCCAAGAAAGATGGGCGGGTTTCGCATGTGCATTGAATTTATAGATTTGAACAAGGCAAGCTCGAAGGATAACTTCCCTCACATTGACATCTAGGTGGACAATAAACCAAATCTGCACGGCACCAAAAGACAAAGAAAAAACAGTCATTACTTTATGAGGTACATTCTCCAAAATCGCGTCATTCCATTTCGACTCAAAATGCTAGCACCACTTATCAATGCGCTATGACTGCAATGTTTTAGGACTTGATGCATGAAGAGATGAAAGTTTATGTGATGACCTGATCTGATTCCGACTCGACTTGACCTTAGGATGATATTGTCTTATTTGGGCTCCGATATGGACCTTAAGGTTTTGTTTTGGGCTCGGCCCACTTCGCCAGACCTAAAAGGCCTCATCCATAGGAAGGAGTTTCGTCTCTCTTAAACCCCCATCACTCCAACTAGTTGGGCGATGTGGGACTTTTCCCACATGCCCAACTCTTAGCTGGGTGGGTACTACAATCCACATTTCTTAAGACTAGAGTCGTTCCAGGCTCAGTAACGTCACACAGACAGAGGGTCCGTATAGGCAACGTTACACATGTAGAAGGCCCACACAGGTCGAGAGTGGAACTATACTCTGATACCATTTGTGATGACGTGAGCCAATCCTGACCTAGGATAATATTATCTTCTTTGGGCCCCCATGAACCCTCGAGGTTTTGCTTTAAACCCATCGAAGTCCTCATCCATGGGAAGGTATTTCCCCTCTCTTAAAACCCCCATCACCCCACCCATCTCTCAGCTGGGTGGGTGTTACAGTTTATGTTAATGACTAATGAAGGCCTCTAAAAAAGTTGATGAAATTTGCCGTCGTGAAGGAAATGTTAGATTCGATTTTTACATTTCAAATCTTGGAAAATTCAAATTTAGCTCAATCGAAATTGAGGAAATCAAAATCAAAATTCATCAATGAATTCTAAAGAATCCTTAGAATTCACAAATTCACCAAAGAATGAAAGGCTCTTTTCTAAGAAATTCCAATTATTCAATGAATTACCTAATCCGGAGTTTTAGTTTGAAAAAATAGGAAAATACTCAAAATCTCACACGGAAAATTTGACACTTTATAACTTTTATATGATGAAATTAAAAAAATCACCTAAATTATAGCTAATTAATTGTAAGGAAATAAAATAAATTCAAAGTAAAAATTAAAATAGAAATCAAAAGACAAGAGAAGATAACTTACTTCTTCAACTAGAAGAAAGAACTAAAACTAAAACTTAGATTACTTGTTTCTATTGAGTGTCTAGGGTACAAAATTAAGAACGTTTGTCAAATACATAAGTGGTTTGGTCAAGTATCATAGTGACATCATACTGCGTCATATATCCTTATACTTCTCGTCACTTTATAATACTCTTTCACGAAACTAGTCATAACTTTTCTTATTTATGTCAGAATTGTGCAAATTTTCATTGAAAAGTATATCCAATAAGATTTTCAATAAATTTAATTTTATTCAAATTTGAGATCGTATTGTACAAAAAATGACCACAAAATATATTTGCCATTTTAAATTCATCCTTATTCCACCAATAGAATTCCGACACAACTATCATCCTAAAATATCTTCTAACTAGAATTTTACACATAAATTAAGTAAAAAATAGGAATTACAGATTGAAAAATAAAATTAAAAAGCTATGATATTAAAAATGGCTAGTGCTTCTTCCATATCTTCAAAGATGCCTGCATCAATGAATGATTGCCTAGTCAACTCAGCGTCCAAACCTCTTGGCCATGTCAAGAAGCTTTTGATAGGAAAAAGGGTTATCTAAGAAAGCCTCTTCTTCTCGTTCCCATAGAAGGTATGTGACTATGTGTTGCTTTATCTCTCAATGACGGAAATGTAAATCGATACTTGTAACCAGGGCTGGCAAGACACAACTTGGCCTAAAGCAAAAAAATTAAATAGGGCTTTCTTCGTTAGTTCATTATATTTTAATTCTGTTAAATAAATTGATTATTCATTTATTAGATTTTCATTCAAATTACTTATTAAATTATGTATATTACCAGTAACAAATTTATCAAGAGCCCTTTTTTGAGATTGAACTAGTTTTTTTTGTTATTCTCTTTTTTCTGAAATTTTTGAAATCCAGATTCACATTTTCGAGTAGACATTTATGATTAAACGATAATTATAAATAAGAAAAAAACCTTTAAGATTAAAGAATAATTAAAATGAACAAAAATTGAAACGTTAAAGAACAATAGAGCCTGACACTGTGAAAATAAGAGAATTGATGAATGGTTGCAATATCGTTTATTATTCTACCAATTCATCAAAGATCTTTAAATTAAAAGTTACAACTTCATCTGCATGGTATGCAGAGAGGAAATGTAATGTCAAGCTTCAAGAATAAGAGAGAGGACAAGAATTGTAAAGTACGAAACCAAAAACAACATAAATCTCAATTCAGACTTATAAAAGATCTTTATCATTACAACTTCCAAATTATCATTTGTTTTTTAATTAAATCAAAATAAAAAGGTTTTGTTAAATGAAGTCTGAAAGCCTTACTGTAATCAAAAGAAACCCAGGGGTGGGCGTTGTTTGCGTTTGCATAGAGAAATTATCTGACCTTTTTTTTTTTTTTTTAAGTTTGAAAACCCCAAAAGGGTGGCGTTGGAGACTTGGAGTGCCCAAAAGCCCTCCAACGCCCATTTCAGAGAGCTCTCTTTGATCCCTTTTTTTGGCAAAAAAACTCAAACACCCAAATGTGAGGTGATGGCTGCCTGAATTCCCGACTTTGGGGTTTGTATACGAATCAGAGAGTGGAGAGCGCTCTGCTCTCTTCCTTCCTTATTCTTAATTTTTTTGAAATAATATAAATAACTAAAATAAAAGAATGTAATAAAACTAATTTTTTAAATCAACCCATTACAAAATACTAAACTAACAAAGTAATTTAAAGAAAAGCTAACCAGAGAATGAAAGAGGAAGAAAAAATGCAGATGGTTGATTTCCAAGCTCGCCAGGAAAAGGAGATTAGAGGCAGAGCCGAGACTTGGGCCTCAAAATTAGGAGTTCTGTGGTAACTTATAAGGGCTTTTTAATACATGGGCTTTAAGCGGCCACTTTTATTGCTTAAGGTAGAACCGGCCCTGCTTGTAACCCACGTATAAGTCATACACGTTTTTGGATTCAAGTGGGGCCCACACGAAAATACACACATGGTTTTGAGAAGACTCCTTTTAGGACTTGCCTTACTACTTTGATGGAAAGTAGTGTATTTATGGAAAACATAGCCCTAGAGTCCTCTAGATTGTCCATATATTTGATCCTCTCTATTTCTACTAGGGGTGCAACTCGGGTTGGGTTTTGGCTCGACCCGCATGACCCGACTCGAGAAATCATGCGGGTCGGGTCAAGAATTTTAGGCCAGCGGGTCGGGTCAGGTTGAGAAGATAAAAACACGCATGAAATTTAGGTCGGGCCGGGTTGAGGATTTTACAAGTTAACTTGACCCGACCCGGCTAAAATTAGCCTAAAATGGGTTCACAATTCGGGTTGAATAGGGTTAGAATTCGGGTCAGGCCGGGTTCTAGAGTTCGGGTTGAGAATTCGGATTGGGTCGGGTTCTATATATATCAACTCGGGTCGGGTTGGGTTTTAAGAAACCCGACCCGCCCGACCGGAGTTGCAGCCCTAGTTTCTACCCATCACCGTACGGCCAAGAGAGAGGAATTAAAAGGGAAAGTAAGAGAAACTCAAGGTACACTCGAGTTTTTGAAGGAAAGCAACAAGGAGACGTCGCACGGGTAAGAGGTCGACTGCACGATTTTGAATCTGATGGATTCGGGTATCACATTTAGTTTTATTATGATAATTTTCCGTATAATGAATGCTAGATTTAATAGAAGACATTATTTGATTCAATATCCCGAGGACTGATGATTAATGGATTGAAACTATGCATATTGGGTATTAAATATTAGAAATCAAAAGGTTTATTTAATTTCTTCATGCTCAAGTTTCAATCCATTATAAAAATTATGCTAACAATTGGTATCAGAGCGTATGCTTTTCTCTGAATCACTTAATGTTTTCATTAAGACCGTATGATGGAGAAAATATTTTAATAAAAAAATGTTATAAAAAGAAAAAAAAATCGATTTTGAAATCTGGGCTCCTTCGGCTGACCTACTATTACAGTCGGTGAGACCGACACCTGCTCAGGCAAGTATAAAAGTTCACCGAATTTTCAATCTGGGTACTGTTGGTCGGATCGATATCATGTGTAGGTCGAACCTGACAAATATCAAAGAGCACATCTAACCTACTGTAGTTTGTCGGTGGAACCGATAACCTTTATTGGTCGATCCAATACATAATTGAGAACTGTTCCAATTATATGTGCTATGTCGGTAAAACCCACAGCATGCATCAATCGAATCGACATTAGGTGTCGGTCGAATCGACACCAGACAATAAAATTCATATTAAAGATTTTATGAACTCAATTTGAATCATGTTTGATTCAATTATAGAGTAAAGCCATTATTTTAACCTGAATTCAAATTTTGATACGGTTTGTTAGTCACCAAAGTGTCCTAACTGGAATGTGTTGAACATCAAGTCATATAATCATGATTTAATGGCCTTTCCAAGTGTTAAACAATAATAGCTTTTGTAAATCGCAATCCCTAACTCAAAAAGATATTAGGTTGGCCCAAAGGTGCATCGTTCCGAGTGGTTAACGGATTATGGTAGGATATATTAGTACGAACACCCAAAGGTGACTAAGGTATTCACTTGTAATTAGTTGGTTAGTCCTATCGGTGATTAGGAATCACCATGATGATTAAAATGATATGCCAATATTTTACCCAAAGGTAGATCACCAGGTAACACTATTTGCTAAAAGTTATTTTGAATCGTGTCTCATAAGATTATCCAAAGGTAGATCCGATAACACTGTTCACTAAAGTTAAATAAATTATTTATGTGTTTCAAATTGTGTTTAAAATTCATAGCCTTATGCAGTGATCATGAAATTATGTATATTTTGCAGCTTCATTGTCTATCCCATTGCATGAGCAACCCTCTTCAGTTCCCATGTTTAATGGGCTAAACTTCTCTGACTAGAAAGAACAAGTCATGGCATAGTGGTACAATACACGATGATCAGGTATGCCTCAGCAGAATGTTGTTGATGAAAGGTGCAACCATACACTTAAGATATGGTTAGGAGCATGTTATGCAATAATATTGTACCTATTATGTTATCGATGTGTGCCTTAAGAACCGCAGCGTACATACTTAATCGAGTTCCTAATAAGTCAGTTTCTAAGACTCCTTATGAATCCGTGGATAGGAAGAAAACCTAGTCTGAGACACCTACATATGTGAGGTTGTCCTACGGAAGCTAGAATTTATAATTCACATGAAAAGAAGCTTGATGAGAGGACAATAAATGGTTACTTCATAGGTTACCTTGAGAAGTCTAATGAGTACATGCTTTATTTGTCCGAACCATAGTACGAGAATTGTGGAGACCGGAAATGCAAAATTTATTAAAAATGATGACATCAGTGAGAATGATATGATGAGAGGTGTGAGTATACAGGAAGTGAGGGTGCAAGTCCCTATGCTTTCAGCTTCAGACAGTGTTGTTGTTCCTGACACAATTGGACAACACTTGAATGATCAATCACTTCATGAAGATGTCATCACCTCCAATGAACCGATTGTAAAACAACCACAAAAGTTGCCTTAAGAAGGTCTCAAAGACAAAGAGACCTGTAATTTTGAATAATTATGTGGTTTAATAAGAATTGGATTATGATATAGGGACTGTTAAATATCCGGTCACTTATGAAGAAGCTATAGGATGTGAAAATTCTGATAAATGGTTAGATGCTATGAAATATGAGTTAGAATTCATGAGCCAGAATGAAGTCTGTGATTTAGTAGAATTGCCCTAAAGATACTGAGAAAGTTGGTTGTAAATGGGTCTTCAAGACTAAACGTGATTCAAAGGTAATATCGAACGATATAAAGCCAGACTTATGTCCAAGGGGTTCACTCAGAGATATGTCATAGATTATAAAGAGACATTCTCCCATGTATCCAGGAACGGACTCTTTAAGAATTATCATCGCTTTGGTGGCTCACTATGATTTAGAGTTGCACTAGATGGATGTCAAAATAGCAGTTTCTGAACAGTAATCTAGATGAGGATGTATACGTGGATCAACCTATCAACCTAAGGGTTTCTTAATAGAGGGCAATGAATATATGGCATGTAATCTTAAGAAGTCAATTTATGGTCTTAAGCAAGCCTCCAGGCAATGGTACCTGAAGTTCAATGATATCATTATCTCCTTCGAATTTAAGGAAAACACATTTGATAGGTGTATATATCTGAAGGTCAATGGGAGCAAATATATCTTTAAGATATTGTACGTTAACGATATTTTACTTGCCACCAACAATCTTGGTATGATGTTTGAAACCAAGAAATTTCTCTCCACTCATTTTAAAATTAAAGATATGGGAGATGCAACCTACGTAATTGGAATAGAAATATTCCGTGACAGAACAAGTGGGATTTTGGGAGTGCCTCTGAAAGCCTATACAGAAATAGTTTTGGAGAGATTTACAATGCAAAATTGTTCCTCTCAAGATGCCCCTATATAGAAAGGGGATAAGTTCAGTCTAATGCAATGTCCGTAGAACGAACTGGAAAGAAAACAAATGGAGGAAATAACTAATACTTCTGCAGTGGGTAGTCTGATGTATGCACAAACTTATATTAGACCAAACATTAGCTTCGCCTATGCTGGAGACATATAATCCAAGGATAGATCACTAAAAGGCTGCAAAGAAAGTTATGAGGTACTTTTGGCTAGTCGGATTCAGATTTTGGTGGATGTGTTGACAATAGGAAGTCGACGTTTGGTTATTATTTCCTTATGGCTATGAGGCCACTGTTCAAGGGATGTGGCTGCGAAACTTTATCTCAGGACTTGAGATTGTTGACAGTATTTCCAGGCCGCTGATAATTCATTGTGATAATACCACATAAGTTTTCTTCTCGAAGAACGACAAGTATTCGAACGGATCGAAACACATGAAGTTAAAATACTTTGTCGTAAAAGAAGAAGATCCGAAACAAACATAGTTAATTGAGCTTATGTTAGCAGATCTCTTGACAAAAGGGTTACCTGTAAAGACCTTTAAAAAACATGCCAAACTCAAATTGATGTATTATATGATATGATGTATTTTGGATTGTTTTATGCATTTATATATGATTTTGACACTTGAGGTACTCATGTATGAGTTTCTGAATTTATATTTCTGTTTATTATGTTTTGTGTGTTCACATTATATATGTTTTATTATTAACAAAATAGTCTTTGTATTAAGACATTTATGTTGGACCATTATGAAAGGATCTTTTGCTTAAGAGCTGTATTGAATGTGTCACTTGTGTTGTGGTGATGGAAGGGATCATGTCGGATAAGATGATATGCAACTGTCATTGCTCGCATTTGTGGGTCATTTAGTATTAGCCTTATGATGATGACCGTATTATGATTTTTTGGATGTGGATTATGTGCGCGCCTTATGTTATCCTTATTTGAATCCAATGACGATGTAACATGGGTTAAGTGGGAGAATGCAAACCGATACTTGTAAACCACGTATAAATCGTACACGTTTTTGGATTCAAGTGGGGCCCACACGAAAATACAAACATGGTTTTGAGAAGACTCCTTTTAGAACTTGCCATCCTACTTTGATGGAAAGTAGTATATTTATGGAAAACACAACCATAGAGTCCTCCGAATTGCCCATATATTCGATCATCTCTGTTTCTACCCATCACCGTACGGCCAAGAGAGAGGAATTAAGAGGGAAAGTCAGAGAAATTCAAGGTGCACTCGAGTTTTTGGAGGAAAACAAAAAGGAGATGTCACACGGGTAAGAGGTTGACTGCACGATTTCAAATCTGATGGATTCGGGTACACATTTAGTTTTATTGTGATAATTTTCCGCGTAATTAATGCTAGATTTAATAGAATATATTATTTAATTCAAGACCCTGAGGACCGATGATTAATGGATTGAACTATGCATATTGGGTATTAAAGATTAGAAATCAAAAGATTTATTTAATTTCTTCATGCCCAAGTTTCAATCCAATGCATAAATTATGCTAACAAGAAACTGTAATTGGATGTGTTCTCGACCAGCATGATGAAACTGGGAGGAAGTGGGTCATTTACTATTTTACTATCTTAGTTCTTAGTTGTTTTTTTTATGACCAAGGTGTTTAGAGATCTCACTTGTATTTAGACATGTGACATTTTAACTTGACTAATATTTAAAACATGTGCAAGCCTCCCAATCTCATATATATCTAGTAACCAACTAAAGAGAGTGACCCAAAAAGGTGTTGAGTGTGAATCGAACTCAAAACCTCCCTTCACGAGAGGAGTTTCTTGACCGTCAAGCCAACTCCTTTTAGCTAAAATCTTAATTCTTAGTTGTTGCCCCATTGAATATGAAATTTAATATACCACGGTTGGAAAAACGTGTATAACAGTAGCTTAGGCCACCAAAAGGCCTCACCACCACATGTTGAATTAGTAGGTACTACTTCTAGATTGGAAAAATCCTTTCAAATACTTGCTAAAGAAGCCCACAGTATTCAGGATGGATGGCTTGTTGATGTTGGTCCTCACAGAGCTTGATATTAAGTTCCTCCTGTAGTAGGCAATCGATGAGGCCATCATCACCAATTATATGCAGAAAATAAAGAGTGAATTTGAAGATGAATCAAGTCTGTTAATCGAAGATAATCCAACAATTTTATCAAAAATCACAGAAAATATTGGTCACATAAAATGGACCCAGAACGACTTCCATTGAGGTTTAAGAAAGAGTGAGGATAAGAGGATAAAAGGATGAATGGAGTCCACATGTGCATGACATGGAGTTCTTATCTATCAAAAACCAATTTAGAAGAAATATCCTCTCATTTCAACAAGCTTATGGCGTGCATATCCAAAAAGAATTATTATATACTTTTTATATTTTATTTTTGGATAGAACATGTCATTAAAAAATGTGGTAGAAACGTAGTCTGACTTTTATAAGTAGATTTGAGTTACCAAACAATATCAGATTTTCATAAAATTAGATTTATCAAATAACTTGTTCAGCAACCTTTCCAACAAAGCCAAATTCGTACAATTCCCATATTCATAGATAAAATTACAACCAGATTTGTAACCATTTGTCAAAGAGTAACAGGAAAAAAAGTTAGCCCCGACTGTTTTGTTAAATCAATAATTTTCTCACCTTAGACATCTATCAATTGAAGCCTTGGTTGACCATTCACGCGTTGATTGCATGTTGAATGTGATGGTCCAACTACTGCATCCATCAAATACTTACTTAAAATTGGATTCCACAATTCAATTCAAAATAATTAGAAGTTTGTTTTGATTTCATATTGAATTCAATTGGTGCATCCATTCAATACTCCAGAAAAAAAGTGATTTTTTTAAACTAAAATATGCTCACTTTTTTCATTTTCTATTTTTTATAGAGAGGTGCCATTTCCGAACCATTTGTCAGTTGATACATATTAACCCCATTCTTCAGATCCCTCCCTAAGGCTCCCCCCACCTCCCAACCTGCTGCTGCCGCCCACCACTTGGAATTGTGAAGCACATCCATCCCACCAAGATCCAAATGTTGCTTGGAGTGAGACAAGAATTCAAATGAGCAAATATAAAGTACAGGCACCATCAAATTCCACATCTAAAAATATTGCAGTTGCAGCAAATCATATACACAATCATGCATCTCATCAGCCAAAACTGAATGATGGCGGTTGAGCTTACACAAATCTTGGTTGTGGTAGCAATGCTGTCAAGCAATCCAAGCAAAATAAAATAAAATAACCTGACCATATGCACCTTAAGTTTCCTCCTCGAGATCGCATAGCCTCAATTTGAAATCCATACCACCAAGATACAGAAGTTGGAAAAAACTACAAATGTGCATTAAAACTTGGTAATGGTAAGCCTGAGCATATCATATACAAAATTATGAATCTCATCAACAAAAATGAATTTCATCCAAACAGGTAGCCGTTGAGCTTAGACAAGCAGACATTGGTTCTGCTATCAACAGCGTCAAGTAATCCAAGAAAGTAATGCAAGTAAGAGGCCGGTGACAGATGAAGCCTTACCATATTATTTGATGGAAATTGGGATGTTACAGAATAAACACCAAAACAAAAATACCATCCATGAAAACAATTTTTCATGGAGAAATGGGGTGTGCGCGCAACAGAATGGAAGGCCACTAGTCCTTGAGTTTATGAGATGGCAATACATAAACAAATTAGTGACCTAGTAGCGGAGCAAGTAGGTTCGGCGTCTGAACCAGTTGTAATCTGGAAGGCTCTGGATAGGTCCCATGGCAGCAATTGCAATGTCCTGTGAAAGTCCAAAATTTACTCAAATAAAACTCTTCTGGAAATGAAGATCACAAGCAACCCAAAAAGTTCCTATTTGTAAAATCATGTAGATGTCCAGTGTGGAAAAGGGAAAAGCAAAGTTCATAGTTATTGGTGATATGGCCTTCGCCACATCTCTTACAAGTGCAAGAAGGCTATGAACTAGATGCAGAAGGCAGGCACGTTAGTGAAATCTGAACATTATGAAGGGCTAGGCTATGGCCTTAAATGCTTTTGGCTATGAACTAGATGCAGAAGGCAGGAATATTAATGAAATCTGAACATTATGAAGGGCTATGCTATGGCCTTTTCTGCTTTTAACTTATTTTTATTAAATGGCAATATGACTAAAGCCTACAACCTTTAAGGTTGCTTAGTAAGCACGAATGAATTGGGGTACGCGCTCGTCAGCACTATAATGAGGAACTGGGGACTGAAAGTAAGGGTAAAAATGTGATTACGGATACATTGAGATGTAACCCACACAAATCTCTTGCGCAGTTCCTAATCAGAAAGATGGGCATAGAACTAATATTTTACATTCAAGATGTGTAGTGCCAGAAAGGTGGCTCACTTAATCATTGATAAAGGTACATGAAGAAACTTACCTCAAGGAATTTTTAATTTTTATATTTATTTGTGGAATTCAGTATTTTTAATAATAAAAATGTATTTTAAAAGAAATTTAAAAACGCAACTTCATTTTTTAGTATTCTAAACGTGTATCAACAACATGCATGTACATGCACACAAAAATACATTTATGTTTTTAATTTTTTATTTATTGAGTTTTGAGATATATTTTTAATGATAGTTAATTTTACAAAAGGCTACAATAAAATAACCAATTTGAAAAATCTTTACCTTTCCAAAAAATAATTAAAGGAAGATAACCAACTATCAAAAGTAACATACTGACATGAGAGTACAAATAACATGGATCTATGCCATTTTTTTGCATTTGTTCTTTTTTATTTTCAGATTTCCAATATCTTAAAGATTATAACATTTTTAAAAAAAGTTTAAATAGATGATTTCAATTGGTATTCTATATACTAACATAATGTACAAGCGACGATGGACTGCTTTAAACCTTAAGTATAATATGCAAGGACAAATGGCATGCATGTATACTACTAGTTACTACTCAATAATTACTTGCTTCAAAATGAAATTATGGTGAACCAGTACAGTGATTGGCCTTTTCTACATACTTATTCTCTATGTGCAATATGAATCTCAGAAAGAAAAGAACTCAAAATCACCAAGTTCATCACCACAAAATATAGTTTATAATCATAAAACAAAGCAAGATATAATTGCCCTAAAGAGGGTTGGTATTTTCCCATGTGTTCCCATGTGTTGAGTAAGAATAAAAGCAAACTTCACAATCCAATATTTTCCAATATTCTACATTTTTTTTATATTTTCTCAAAAAAATTATAGGGTAGAAATTTCACACTATTTGGACCGACATAACAGATACTTGAAAATATTGCTCAATTCGTATTTGTGTCTTAATAGAGGCATACCAAGACCAATAGGGATTAATGGAATACTACGTGGTTGTGTTTGGATGTGAGAAGTGAGGAGACTTCTCCGGAGTTCTCCAAAGTTCTCTTATTTCGATCTCTGTTGTAGGAGAAAGTGGGCCATATATATATATATATATATATATATATATATTAAAGTTAACTTTATAATAAAATAAAAATAGATAAGATTACAAACAGGCTAGTGAGAAGTAGCCCCACAAATGTAATGTGATAATTATCACCACAAACAAACTCAGTCTCGAACCCCTATCAATCTAAGGCATAAACAACATAAGCTATCGTCCAGCACATCCGAAGTTTTTGTTACCACCAAAGTACAATCATAATTAACCGAAGAATGCAAATTCCAAAGTTCTCTCTCCCTTTTTCTATTTTTCCACAACTGCATTTCCTCCTCCTTATCCCGTCGTTCCGCCTCCCAAGCATCTATCAGAATTTCTCTCAGATTATCTGATCGTCGTGGATAGGAAATGCCAAGAATACCCCCCACTAGAAGCACCTTCTCATCGTCGAAGGCATCTTTGCAAACAGCCAGCGCAAGACTATCCTCTTCTTCTGCCTCCACTTCATCCGCCCAACTAATCGGCCCCTCAGATGGTGCAAGTCTCAACTGAAACTCTACACAACCACTTGTTTACCATTATCATGGCCAACCCCGTAGATTCCCTGAGTAGGGACGTCCCGCCAAAGAGAATTATCACGTCCGAAAGATATAACCTCCAGTGAAGAGCTTCCATAACTCGCTGGGTCTGAGGCCGTGTCCCAATTTGTTTGCATAAAGTTTTAGTTTCGGGCCCAGCTGAATAGGATGATCCACAGTTACCGAGAGAAAGGCTTGACGAGAGTGGGCTTAAGTTTGAGCCCGATGGCTTTTTTAATTCCTTCGGACTCTGGTCAGTCAAAGAAGGCTCGACTTTCGAATCAGAGTGGAACTTACGCACCAATGCAAAGTGTTCCTCTAAAACTCTATCATTTTGTCCGTGTAGCCCTAAAGCCCCAAATCTCACTGCAACACTCTCCTTAAATCTAGTGTCGTTGCCCTCTAGAGGGATCCCTGCTGAAGACAACAGGAAAGAAACCATTCCTACAACGGCATCCTCAACTGTCATAACTGCCAAAGGAGAGCCGTCCACCGCAACCTGTGCCAGCATCATCTCAGACTGATTACTACCATATCCGACTGAAGTTGAAGGGCATGATCCACCAGAAGAAGTTGGAGGACATCTCCCTAGCATCGAAGCACCCTGAGTCACCGTTTCCTCCATAGATTTCACCGATCTTGGTTCTACCTCCGTCCACAACCGAAATCTGATGTCGCCCACATCCAATCATAGAGTTGGAGGTACAATAGATGCAAATGGCCGAGCGATTTTCACCTGTAAAAACTTCACCACCTCCAGTTGTATACAACGAACATCAACCTCTCCAACAACCCCTATCAGTTCTCCCAATTGAGACATCGCCCCCTTCCTCCAGAAATGTAGAGGGACTCCAAAAATCTGAACCCACTCCACCACTAATCCAGGGCCCAGAAACTCAGTCCATTTATCAATACATTTGAGGGGACCATCTGCGAAAAACGAATCACCAAAATTGAAGCGTTGAAGGTCTTCCTCAGACGCAAGAACAATCCAGAGAAAAGTACGGAGACAGCCTGCAAACCAGGAAGCTCAAATCAGACCCCCCCCCACTTTGCCAAAATCCAATCAGGATCTCCTGTGCAGGCAGGTTTGAACGTCTAGCCACCCCAATCCAGATATGAGACAATTTTTTTTATTAGTTTCCACAAACTCCTCATTGACTTGCAAAAGATTTTTACCGGGATTAGACACTTAATGATAAATCGCTCGCGGCTTGACTCGCACTCCAGAATCAGTTTTCTGCAAAATGTTTTGTTTAGATTGCTCGACCTTTCCATCATCTCGATGACCATAAGTTCTAAACTCCGGACCAAAACGAGCCTTCTTCACTTGTATCCTCTAGCCATCAAACTCCCTGCCATCCAAAAGATTAATGACATTTATCATTTCCCTTTCCGTTTTAAAGCGCACTAAAGCAAAATTCCTTCGTTTTCCAGTTTCCCTATCAAAAGGCACAAAACTATAAAAAACAACCCCAGCGACGCCAAATACTCGAACAAGATCTACTGGCCCCCAATCTGGTATGTTTCCCACAAAAACGGAATAGATTTCTTTCCACCACTGAACCATAGTTGGCTTGTGAGTCAGATTCTCCCAGTCATTTGATTCCAATCGAAGATCTACATTTTCCCTCCGTTGCCATGGAAGGAGTGGTTATTTTCTCCAACCGCAGCAGAGCCCTTTTTTTCAATCTCACCTTTACTTTTATTTCTCTTTTTATTATATAATACACATTTATCAAGCAAGGTAGTTGGTCTATCTGACCACGTCTTTGCCGAATACATAAGACAAGATTCTTAAAGTACTCTTTAGTGAGAAACTCAATAATGTATGTATCAATTGCTTGACGTGTGATAGTTTTATGTGGTAATTTTCGATCTACATCACTGGTGACCTCTTACTTTTGAAATGAAGTTATACTATATTCTGAACACTGAGACATTGGAGTGCATAGATGGGTAGCACCAGTCGAATAGCAGGCACACTAAGTGAGCTAATGAACTAAACTAAGGTGGCCAATGAACTAAGCAAGTTGGATTATTAAACATCACGGGGGTTAAGGATGCAGTGATTTGATGCATTCAAGGATGGACACAAAAGATGGAATGTTCTAGCAACATATGAGCTGTAACTTGTGCATGCATCCTTCTTCTTCTTCAGCCAACTATGACCAGCCATATGAACATTACAAGAAATTCTTTCTGATGAATTCCAAATTGTTCCTAGAGGGAATGTATCTCAGAATCGCATGGATGATGCTATCAACAACTAGCGTGAGTCATGGCAGATTTGTGGATTGCTTTTCTTGAGACCTGAAGGGCTTTACAAAGAACATAGCATCGTCACCAGGACCTTCATTTCCTATGAACAACATTTTGTCCACAAGTTCTTCTCTTTCCCCCACTTATTATGAGAGGAAACAACTGGATTTTAATAAAGAACAAAGACAGAATGTACAAAAGAAAGATTCAGGTCAAAGAGAGACTTTAGGCTGAACAGATCCCCAATGGATAGGAAACAGAAATAAACTGTTACCATCCAATTAGAATACATAAGAGATACATCCAGCCATCTTTAAATACAAAGTCTAATTGGCCCACCACCTCCTTATATGAGATAGTACATTGGAAAAAGTTCGATTGACATTGCTCTAGGACAGATAATTGGAATAAAAATTATCATCAAATACAGATCAAGTCCTTTCCTTCTAAACAGTCCAAAAAAAATTGCCAATGGACACCATTTCCATAGTGGCCTTATGCATTTTTTGGAAGGGGCCCAACCCCCATCCATCAATTAGAGCCATAAATGGAGCACTGAGCACCCATCAGAAAGGGAAAAAAATGCAAGAAAAGCCAGATACGGTAAACAGAGGTCCTTGGTTTTCTTACCAAAAAGAAGGGTAAACAAAGGGGGGCATTGAATGAGAGCATTGTCACAAATACCGTTTTCGGGATATTAGCGGCAATTGATAATATCGGGATATTTTCAAATTCTCGAGATTTTACTGGGAAATTAATGAAAAATTCTCGAGGAAAATATAATATTTAAAAATAATAAAATTAAAATCTTAATAAGGAATTTATTGGGATTTATATATCGCGTTTTTAATGCGATTTACTGAGAATTTACCGCCGTTCTGATAAATACGTGCAATTAACATAGTAATGGTATTTTGCTGATAAAAACGTGATAAATTTGAAAATATCACTGACATGGGATATTTTCAAATTTACCACATTTTTATCAGCAAAATACCATTACTATGTTAATAATGCGTATTTATCAGCACGGCAGTAAATTCTTAGAAAAGGGCTTATAGGTTTAGCTCTCTCTTTCGTCTCTCCATTAACCCCCTTGGGGCCATATCAGACTTATACTACCTGACAGGGGATCAGGTTGTGTGGGACATTCTACTTCGTCGCAACCTGTCATATTTCGATACAGAAGCCTTCTCGTATCTCCTTCACATCTTATCATCCTACCAAATCCGCACCAATGTGGAGAATAGCATCGTTTGGTGGCCTGACAACTCTGGTGTTTCTCGGTCAAGTCATTCTTTGATTGGGGCTTGGCAACTACCGCTGCTCCTAGTGTCAACCCCAAAATTTGGTCCTCCAGAGCTCCTCCGACGCCAATTGGTTTTCTACGGACTGCTGGGTTGGGGAAAATCCTGACTCAAGATAGCTTACGGAAGAGAGGGAGAGTAATGGTTAGTGCTTGTCCTTTTTGTCTCCAAGCATCTAAAGAGTCGAATCACCTACTTATTCATTGCTCCTTCTCCTCCAAGGTTTGGAATTCTATCTTAGATCAGTTTGGGATGGCTTGGGTCATGCCTTCCTCGGTGGCTGAGTTGTCCTTTGCTTGGGACATTATCTCTGCTTCACCTAAATGATTTGCCCTGTGGCAGCTAGTCACTCTTTGCCACTATTTGGAGTCTTTGGTTGGAACGTAATAACATGATCTTCAAAGGTATTACTGAGTCATGTTCATCGGTTGCAAGGCATAGTCACACCAAGTGTGTAACGTGGGCCGTCTCACTCTAGGATTTTCCAGAATATCTCTGTAGACATCTTAAGAGCTCGGAAAGAATGTGTTGATCTTGCTTGATCTTTTTCAGATCTTTGGCCTGCTTTTTGTATTTTTCTTTTATCTGTTACTAGTGTTTGTAGCTTTCAGTCATCTTCTTTTTTCTGTATTTGCACCTCTGGTGCTCTTTATATATTAATATATGAACCATTTAAAAAAAAAGTAAAAAATTGAAAATATCGCTGATATTTGTAACATTGAATGACTACGATCTAGTGACTCATGGTTTGTTCCCACAAAGAAGTGAATGTTGGGAATGGGAGGTTCTTGGCTTTCAAATTATCCATATTGAGGATCTTGTGGAGATAGGCTCTCCAACAAAAGCCTTTGACTTAGGGAGCAGCTGGTTTCCAAATAGATCTAAAGGGAAAGAAACAGGATGTAGGGATTTGATAAATGAGATCTCCCCAAATTTGCTAGTCCATCTTAAGAGTCCAAAAACAATTTTTAGTCTATGTCCTCCATTGTGGGAAATCTGGCTCCTATTACATCCAACAAAGCAATGGCATTTCAATGGTCCATGAGGTTGCTATAAAACTAAAACCTACTCAACAT
This sequence comes from Chimonanthus salicifolius, assembly GCA_013350335.1. Classification (NCBI taxonomy): domain Eukaryota; kingdom Viridiplantae; phylum Streptophyta; class Magnoliopsida; order Laurales; family Calycanthaceae; genus Chimonanthus; species Chimonanthus salicifolius. The sequence goes on along the minus strand of CM023540.1, from coordinate 46,519,152 downwards.
CTGATCAACAAACTAACTGCAAATGTCTTGCATGCCTAACCTTAGCACACCAAGTTATGTCTGCCCACTAATCTTACAGGAACAGCTCTAAAAGAAAAGCTGATGAAAAGTAACAGGTATATAAGAGTGATGACCACTGAAAAGAAGGTGCTTCCTAAACCCTAACTTTATCACAGTGCCTTCTTATGCAGTAACTTGGGTCTGCGGGTTGGGTGGAATGGATGAAGGCAGGCTGAAGGGGGAGGGTGTAGACAGGAACTGGTTGAGATAATGGGAACAAGATGCAAGCTTTGATAAACATTCCCAAATTTAAGGAGTCATGTAGATCATGCTATCTCAATTCTATTTCATGCTTTTAATCAATTGTTTGCATTATAGATTTTTTTTTGAAAGACTAATTCTTTGCAGTCTAGAGTTTGTAGAGAGACTGGTCCATAGTCCTTACCCTGTCAAAAATAAATCTATTTGCCACACGCTTAACAGTACTTGCATCAACTGCATCAATCCGTGCAAACAATTCAGCAAATGGGATCCTACGGCCATATGTAAGTAGCTGCAAGAAAAAAAGGTAGGCAGTTTTAATTAACAATACAATGATAATCTCATCATCAAATTCAAAATACAGTGGTCAAATGTGCATGCACTTGTCTGAAATGGATTGCATATTACAGTAAAGATAATTTACCTGACGACCGATATCCTCAGCAACAGGACTGGTACCATCAATATGAAGTTGCAGAGAAGATTTCAGCTGTATAATAATGAGTTACATAATGTTAAAGGGATTTATCTAAAGATTCTTGAAAGAGTTATTTGTTTTGTTCATTCTTGAAAGGATAACACAACA